>CM061532.1:164850754-165047341 GCA_030545055.2 Neoaliturus tenellus | reverse complement strand
AGTATAAAATATGCTGACATGTGTGGTATTTTTTAAATCAGAAAACATATTTTCTTTCCTGTTTAAATAAATGCATGATAGCATTAAATTTTTTTAATAGTGGGTGAAATCTCAAAAACCAATCATGTCAAAATAGTTATGATAACATATTCTTAATCTACGTTAAGTTTTAGTAAAACTTTTCCTGTAAAGACTTTTTGTATCTTGAAAAGCAATCAAATTATAAGGAAAAAAGATTTTCAGCGAAAAACCGTTTTCGCGCACAGCGAACTAAGCCGGCGGAATATCAGTCATTAAACCCACACCGTTACAAGATGCAAGATTTACAATATGCCAATGGTGAGCATAAAAAATGAACACACTGTATATAGAAGAGTGTGTTTACAATTGAACATGGATCAATGCAGTGCTTCTCATTTCATTAATTATAATATTGAAGGGGACTCATTTGTAGGCTTCCATACCTTCAGAATAATTTCGATCATCTCGATCGCTTCGCTCAGTTGTTTAGAGAATATTCCCTCAAAGTTAGCGGATGGCGCAGGTTCAGTGCAAAAACAACTGAAGATATTAAACTGCATTCTTTCATGAATATAGGTATATAAGTAGTATAAACAAACCACACACACCAAGTGCGAAGAACCTGCAAACAACTAGTAATGAACATTGGAAAGATATTTAGTTTTTTATAAGAATATTACACGTTTCCATCTTATTGGTTGCACAAAATATTCTTTGTGGATAGAGCTGAGACAAAAATGTCTTAGAAAACTACTTAGCGGCTGGGATTTTCCATTATAAAATAAATTATATTGCATTACGTGGCAAATTTAATAAAATAATAAAAAATCCCGAATATTCAAATAAATGTTGTTAGGCAGGCCGTGGTCACATGGGGAGGGGGAGATAACAGCATAAGATCAGCCCCGAGAAACGCTGGCCTGGAAGGTGATGCTAAAATATCGCCGCACCCCCCCCCCCCTCCTCACCCCTCCTACCACCACCCTCCCTTGGTCAGTCCTGGACTCGACATGTGTGAAGGGGAGAGAATATTCGAAATCCTTTAATTTTCCTCCTTTGACCCTCACAAGGTTCGATTTTCTTTTGCTTATCCTTCTCACAAAGTGTAATTAAAGTTTGTGATGTAAGTGCTGCTTATATTACCGTTCTATAGAAACATTTTTTAAATTAAATTTATTTTTATGTCTATGATTACATGGTGGAAGAATTTTTTTGTCAATATTTCCTAAAATGTAGTGAGAACTTAAATCTCTGGACCGATGAAAGAAGACTGCCAAAGTTCCAGTAAATCTGATATAACGAGACTACATCTTCATATTTTTTACGAAATACAGTAGTCCATAAAAATTTAAGAAATGAGAAGTAAAAATAAAATTAATATTCTAACTAAAAGCAACCTTTACATCAAAAGCATAAAACCCCATATAAATCTTAATCATGCCACTGAAATTGGAGAATGAATGAACTAAATATTTCACTACATCGGACCAAAAGGCAGCATTCAAATAAAGTATAGTACGGTACAGAGTTTGTAATTCACAAGCGCATAGACATATTGAGATGTCCAGTTCGTTAGAGCCAGAACACTGGATTCGATTTCTCAGTTTAAAGTTGTAAGCCGTATATTCCAAGGTGTCCAGATAACCCCTTCCCCCCCAGCACTCCCACCCCCTCACCCCTCCCTCCCCACCCACTCCTCACACTCCCCTGGCTCAGGCTAATACGAGCTTCATATTTCCTACGGGGTGAAATGCCCCCATAGAGAAACTGGGATTGCGCTTTACAGATTCGTATCCAGTCAACACAAGGATATACTACACTCAGTTCTGTTTCCGTTGTGGAATATTGTATATGTATTATTTCGTAGGGTACTATTTTTCTTCGTGCCAAAGATACTATTGAGCAAATATTTAAAGCGTTCACTTTATAAATTACTGCAATATTATGTTAAATAGACATACCGTAATATTAATTTCATGAAAATTACTTGTACTCAAACTGTTCAATCTATTTAGTTAGTTATTGCACGATGGCACTCAGTTTAATATCATCACTGTTTGAGGCAGCTTTTACAATGATGCACATTAGTCAGTTGTGTTAAGTTACGAGGATTTATTATTTAGGCCTACCTTTTTGATGGCGTACCCGTGGCGGAGGTGGAGGTCTGAGTACTCGGCCCCGTTGACGCACGTCGCACACATCACCACCTGTCATCACAATACAACACTGTTCACAACGACAATGTAACAGAATAATACAGAAATGATAGTCATTTTGTTGCTTGCATCAATGTCCTATATTCTTTGCTTATATTTTAAAAATTGCTTAACGAAATACCTAATATAGGTTACCCGGGATAATCTGTAGAATAAGGTGTTGTCATCAGTGTTAATTTGCACAGCTATCACGGCCTTGGTCCTGGTGGCAGTGGGAGGTGGAGTAGTGCGCCTACCTGGGGACACTGCAGGCAGCGGTAGAGGTTGCCGACGACGGGCTGGACGCGGCAGAAGACGCAGGCGACGTCGTGGGAGCGGACGGGGCTGAGGTTGCGGGTGCGGGGAGGCGGCGGTCGGCGCTTGGCGGCGTCGGCCAGCTCCGAGCCGCGGCAGAACGGCCCCCTGCAACCAGAAATTGTACACTATTTGACTTGATGTATTGAATGATAATTCAAACGAATACAAAGTTTGTAAATCTGTCCAGGATTTGCCAATCATTTACGATGACTTTAGATAGTCCAAAAATTGTCCTTTATCTTTATTATCTAAAGATATCAGCATAAAAAATGCCATCACGGCACAGTAGTTCTATGTCCAATAGGATAAAAAAGTGAAAGCAATTTGTGAAGAGTGTATGAGGCAGTTTATTTACTACAGGTTACTCCAATGGATGATGATCACGAGCGATGATCGGTCTACGAAAGACCACATCAGTGACAAAGCCAGTTAAGTGTTTCAGGATGATCGGCCGCCAACTGCCAGATTTGGTAGAAAAGAAAATTTAGTAGCAAATAAAGAAGCAGGGTAATGTTTAAACAAATTTCGCTTCCGTGAATGAAAATTATATGGTTATGGCTTTGGAGGACTTCGGTAGAAATAGCACGGCGGACTAGTTGGAAGTCACCCTTGCAAGTTCAACTGGCTCTTCAGGTGAGTATAGTGATGGTGGAGGGAGGTACCTGCAGAGCGGACAGGTGAGCAGGCGGTCAGTGTCGAGCTCCTGGGAGTCGAGCTGGTGGCGCGCCACCTGGACCATGCACCGCATGTGGACCGCGTTGCCGCAACTGTACCGGCAATGGACCACTGCAACATATCAGCGAGGCACGATAAGTACGGCCGGTGATAAGTGTACATAGTAAATGTTTAAACTACATGTTTGGATATTGATTGGAAACGTAGTGTGTCACCTGGCAATTGTGAGTCACCGAAGGGCAGCAGGCAGATGGGACAGACATCTTCTGGCTGTGGGTTTCTCCTGGGCACCGCTGCCTGGGGCTCCACACGGGCCCTGGCAGGCTTGCGGGGGACGGTCCTGGGCATCTGCCCCCTCGGCTCCAGCAGGTCACCTAGCTCCCGCGGCACCAGCCCCTGCTGCAACGTAACATGAGAGCCACATTAGACCCCTGGCCTGACACTCCACCCGGGCCCTGGCAGGCTTGCGGGGGACGGTCCTGGGCATCTGCCCCCTCGGCTCCAGCAGGTCACCTAGCTCCCGCGGCACAAGCCCCTGCTGCAACGTAACACGAGAGCCACATTAGACCCCTGGCCTGACACTCCACCCGGGCCCTGGCAGGCTTGCGCGGGACGGTCCTGGGCATCTGTCTCTTAGAATCAGCTCTTTGGTCACTTAGCACTCGGGGCACCAGCCCCTGCTAAAAAGTAACACCAGACGCACACAAATTCAACCAGCATAAAAAATGTTGATTGAGCATTAAAAACATTACAAAATCGTATTTATTGACTATTGCAAAACTACATATAAAATTGCTGGCAAGATAATCTCTTCCGCTAAAAAATCAAAACTATTTATTCATATTTTTACTTGGATTTAATGAAAAGTAAAATCATACAACTTTACTTTTATGATTACAATATATTTTTTAGAGATTTTTTTTATATGACAAGTTATATTAATCAGTGAAATTTGGTTTGAGCGTTTGTTTCCTAATAAAGGGCAATAAAATCCACCAGGCTGTTAATTTTGAAGGTGGCGACTCAATAACAATTTTTCCGCTTTACTAAGACCAAGCAATCTGCGAAAGGAGTGTCAGAAATGAAGGGAAGAGGGTAAGGAGCCGGTCAAGTGGTTTCGAAAGGTATAAAAAGTTTATAATGAAAAGCAACACCGGCGCCGGCGGTGGCGGGCGGTGTAAGGGTTGAAGCTGTTCGCATTCCTGGGGCTACGCGAGTCCTTTTGTTGGTCCATTCATTCATCTCAAGTAGCGGGTCTGGGGGGAGGGATCCTCTCTCCACTTAATAGATCTGGATTTCTTTATGATCCCGCACTTCTTCATTTCCTGGCTCCTACAGGTGGTTGCTCCCTCCTTTCTCTCAACTTCTCCGACTCGCACTCTTAGTTTATACTTTTCAACGACCTTGAGATCCTCATTATTCGACCCCTTCCTTATACCCTTCCCTCCTCCCTTGCGAACTCAAGACCCACTTGAGGAAGTTAACTTTCTAAGCCCCTATTACTTCACTTCCTTAGCTGTATAATCTACTTGTTTAATGTAGTTTTCATCTGGTCATTGGTTATCTCGTGTTAACGTTTATGCTTTACAGTAAAGTTAAACATAGATCTTTCTGTGTTAAAATTAGTTAGGACGTGTATTTTAAGGTGATATATGACAATCAATAAAGTACACTATACTCTCATCACAATTTTTAATAAATTATAAAAAACAATTTTCCATTTATACTTGTATAAAAGTTTATAGTTTTACTAAAAAAAGATTAGTGAACACGTAACCTAGTTTAAATTTGTAATGAAAATAGACTTTTTAAGACAAAAGTCTTAAAACGACTTATATCGTATGCCACAAAATATATTTATTATTAGAGATTTTTTAAGTAAACCATAACTGAGAAATATTTTTTACCCTGACGTTTTATAACAGTATGATAACCTTAACTAAAAACCTTAACCTTAAAAATAATCCAACAACATGCCATCAGCTTATGGATTACGTAAAATAAATTGATTTATCTATATGAAAAAAAGTTTAAAATAGATATCTTTATTAATCCAATCTGAAAATTAAATCGTGATTAAAAACTAAAATATTTAAAACCTTGGGGCAAATCTCTTTGAAGATTGTAAATTTACCTGGAATGAGAGGGGGTTGAAAGGTCTGAGCTGGAGCTTTTTCAACAGCACCCAGCAGATGTGGAGACACAGGTCCTTGGTCTTCTGATGCATCTTGCAACTGCAGTGGTGAGGGTCTCCTAGGCGCACCTACAGCGGACCAGAGCATTCTTTTAACATGGCTCAGAATCGATTCAATTGTATTCGATAAAGAATGGGTGGAGGGTGGAGTGCATCTATATGGGAGATTATTTAAAAAGTGTTCTTGAAAACATCAAATACACACATTAAGAAGTCGTCTTAAGCAAGGAAACCAAGACAAATTTACTAAAAAGACTAATTAATTAGTATTTTATATTCTGTATAGGGAATAATAAACGATCATGTTGGGTGACGTCAATGATACCAGTCGGGCACTTAACTCCTAGTACTATTGGACTAACCTGGACGGGTTTGTCTTCAGCTTCCTGCACGATGAAGGCCGTGGGTCCACTTTGTCTCAGCAGAAATAGAGGCCTGAGACTGGCCAGCTCCTGTAGGGCCCGCACCTGCGGCGGACATGACTGTCTCCACGGCGACAACCGCGCCATCTGGTGACATGTACCATGTACTGCAGGATCCATATGTCATTTAGGGTCTGTCTGGTAGATGAGCAGAATCAAAATGATGAGAACCAACTTAGTTGAACTAACTGTATATTATCAGTTCAAAATTCGTGGAAAAGATGAGCAGGATCCCATTATAATTCACATCGAACCCCAGGGCTACGTTTAACAGGCTTTAAAAGTTTCAATGTTAATCTTTTGGAAGAAGGGTGATTGATTGAATCATTATACAGGATGGTGAAAAAGTCTGGAAACGATATATTGTAATATCTTTAAGTATTTAAGTAATAAAACTTTGTAAATTGATTTTGAGTGACAAACTCTACTTCCTAAAGTATACTTATTGTGTTGGACCTCCAAGTGGGAACAGCCCACAAGGAGCCAGAAGAAAATCTTTAACATTAGCACAGGTCAATATGTACATCAAATTAAAGGTCTTTAAGAATACACAGAACAATGCCGCAAACCCGGCCTCAAAAGGATGACCGAGTAAAAAATTGCAGGCGATCAAACTTTGCATTAAAACCATATTGCTGAAAACAAAAAATTCAATAACTTCCGATACACCCGACCTTTTGAGGTCGGGTTTGTAGCAAATTGCTTTGAATTCAAAGCCCTTTAAAATGATGCATGGTATGACATAGGCAAATGAAGTTTTTCCCAAGGCTTCCTAAAGGGTCGTCCCTAGTGGAAGTCGTCAGCTGTAGTAAAAACAAATGCTGACAAAACTGAAAGAAAAGAGGTTTCAGTTATAAAATATTTTTAAGGTACTTGGGTCCAGACGATCAGACAAGGTTCCAGATGAACAGACAAATTTGGTAGAATCTCGACCAGTGGGCGATCATCTCTATAGCATACAGTAGGCCTAACTTGTCACAGGTCACACATCTATACAAGGTGGAAAAATGTCTGGAAACGATGTAATATATTTAAAAGTATTTAATTAATAAAATTAAAACTTTGCAAATTAGTTTTGAGTGACAATGTCTACTTCCTAAACTATTTATTGTCCATGCACCTCCAAGCAGGAACAAGGAGTCAGAAGAAAATCTTAAATGTAAGCATAGGTCAATAGCCTATGTTTATCAAATTAAAGGTCTCTAAGAATAGAGAACAATGCCGCAAAACCGGTCTAAAAAGGATGATCGCGTCAACAATGGCCGCCGATCAAACTTTGTATATTAAAATCATATTGCTGAAAACAAAAAAATCAATAACTCCCGATCTACTCGACCTTTTGAGATCGCGGGTTTGTGGCAAACTGCTCAGAATGCAAAGTCCTTTAAAATGATGTATCATATATGATGAAGCCCAAAGCAGTTTCCCTGACGACCTCAACTAGGGACGTCCCTAAAAGAAGTCTTGGCAAAAAACTTCATTGGCAAACGTCATATGATACATAATTTTAAAGGGCTTTGCATTCTAGCAAATTGCCACAAACCTTTACTTACTTTCTACTTAAATGGTTAAATACTTTCTATTAAAATGGTATTGCTGAAAATAAAAATGCAATAACTCCCGATCCACTTGACCTTTTGAGGTTGGGTTTGTGGCAATTTGCTAGAATGCAATGCCCTATAAAATTATGTATCATATGACGTTTGCCAATGAAGTTTTTTGCCAAGACTTCTTTAGGGACGTCCCTAGTTGAGGTCGTCAGGGAAACTGCTTTGGGCTTCGTCATATATCATACATCATTTTAAAGGACTTTGCATTCTGAGCAGTTTGCCACAAACCCGACCTCAAAAGGTCGAGTAGATCGGGAGTTATTGATTTTTTTGTTTTCAGCAATATGATTTTAATATACAAAGTTTGATCGGCGGTCATTTTTGACGCGATCATCCTTTTTAGACCGGTTTTGCGGCATTGTTCTCTATTCTTAGAGACCTTTAATTTGATAAACATAGGCTATTGACCTATGCTTGCATTTAAGATTTTCTTCTGACTCCTTATGGCCCTTCCTGCTTGGAGGTGCATGGACAATAAATAGTTTAGGAAGTAGACATTGTCACTCAAAACTAATTTGCAAAGTTTTAATTTTATTAATTAAATACTTTTAAATATATTACATCGTTTACAGACATTTTTCCACCTTGTATAGATGTGTGACCTGTGACAAGTTAGGCCTACTGTATGCTATAGAGATGATCGCCCACTGGTCGAGATTCTACCAAATTGTCTGTTCATCTGGAACCTTGTCTGATTGTCTGGACCCAAGTAACTTAAAAATATTTTATAACTGAAACCTCTTTTCTTTCAGTTTTGTCAGCATTTGTTTTTACTACAGCTGACGACTTCCACAAGGGACGACCCTTTAGGAAGCCTTGGGAAAAACTTCATTTGCCTATGTCATACCATGCATCATTTTTAAGGGCTTTGAATTCAAAGCAATTTGCTACAAATCCGACCTCAAAAGGTCGGGTGTATCGGAAGTTATTGCAATTTTTGTTTTCAGCAATATGGTTTTAATGCAAAGTTTGATCACCTGCCATCTTTACTCGGTCATTCTTTTGAGGTTGGGGGGTTTGCGGCATTGTTCTCCATTCTTAAAGACCTTTAATTTTATGTACTTATTGACCTTTGCTTAAATTTAAGATTTTCTTCCGACTCCTTATGGACCGTCCCCCCTTGGAGGTCCAAGCACAATAAGTACTTTAGGAAATATTCTTGGTCACTCAAAATCAATTTGCAAAGTACCTATCAAGGTAGTTTTGCTACCTAAATACTCTAAAAAAATATTAAATCGTTTCCAGACTTTTTTCCACTCTGTACATTTAAAACAGTAAGGTAAAAAGCACCTTTGGACAGTTCGTCTGAGAATTCTATAAATACTGGGCCGATTTACATGCGGATTGTACCCAAACAAACGGTCCTATATTAGCAGGTTTTATTTTTATTTAGAAAAAATTCCGTTAAATTGGTCAAAAACGAAAAATAAACTTTTTTTATGGAGAAGTGGGGAAAACCAACATTTGAAATCTTTTGGATAGTTCGTCTAAGAATTCCCCTGGACCGATTTACCTGCAGTTTTTACGAAATAAAAGCTAAACTTTTCTATATTAGCAGGTTTCATTTACTGATTTGCTTTAACGTTATCTTACGAACGTTTTTTTTTGTATTTTTCATATGTAATTTTAAAATTTAAAATTTTTATTTTCATTACCTACTGGATTTAGCTAAAAAAAACACACACACACACAATTTAGTATTTTGAAGCTTTGCTCTATCTCTATTGGTTACCGAGATATTAAAAAGTCTAAATACAGTACATTGTATGATGGGGCTCAAATGTTAATCTTATGGAGAGTAAGAATGTGTTAATATTTCACTTATTAACCAATATTTTTGGTATGAAACTTGGTATTGAGCTTCATTTGGTTGAGATTCATCCATTTATGGCAAAAATCTTGGTTTTTGTGCTTATCATGGGCTGGCATACTCTTTTACTCTTAACCTGCATACTCTTTTCCCATGTTAATCATATGGAAAGTAGGCAAACTCGTTTATTTATGGACAGATATAGATGAAACTTAAGTGTATGGCTTCATATGATCAAAATACATTTTTTTATTGTCCTTGGACCAAAAACCTTAATGCTAAAAACCTACTTTTAGTGTTCCCCATGGCAGCATACCTGAAAAATCTTTCCCTATATTTATCATAAGGAGAATATACATTTATCTCCATATTTAATAATAATAATAATCTTTTTATTGCTATTACAACAATGTGTAAGTTGGAAGCAATGTTAACGATACAATAATTTTGATATGACAAACTTAAATCAAAGTATTTTTAATATATAAATTCATATGTAACCTAGTTTGATTCAATAACTACGATATACCTGCCATATATAGTTCAACCTAGTTTAAAATTAAATTTTTTTTATGTATTTTGACAATGATCCATAAATTCATCAACACTATAAAAGGCGTTCTCAACTAAAAACATTTTAAATTTATTTTTAAATGGTCTTAAGTTTTGTTCATTTATTATACATTCTGGCAGTATATTCAAATATTTAGCACCAGCATTACATGGTAAATTTTGACTGATATTTAGTCTAAGTTGTTGAGGTCTGAAATTTTGGTGAAATCGAGTATTATATTGATGAATATCACTGCCCTTTGTTAATTTACATTTAAATCTGGCATAAATTGTTGTTTCCAAAATATAAATACAGGGCAGTGTTAACAACCCCATCCTTTTAAAGGTGTCTTTACATGACTGATTTTTTCTTAACTTGAATATAATTCTTAAAGCTTTTTTTTTTAAGTTTGAATAGTCTTTTAAATTCAGTTTCAGCGCATTTCCCCCAGATTATGATGCCATAAGACAAATGTGTCTTTATAAGACTATAATATGCCATAATCAGAGCGTTTACATTGCATAATTTGGCTAAATATCTTAATAAATATATGTTAGAGGATATTTTGGAGCAAGTTTTATCAACATGATTGTTCCAAGTCAATCTGTTATCTACTTGTATTCCTAGAAAATTAACACTTTCAATTTCTTCTATTATATTATCTTCTATCATGACAGAGATATTGCGGTATATCCTTGAATTAGCGCTAAAATTGACAAAATTAGTTTTTCCCAAGTTTACTTTTAAATTAATTTCTGAAATATATTGTATACACGAATTTATATCTTCAAACATTTTTATCTCAAGATCATTTTTATCTTCAGTTGAGATACATAATGTTGCATCATCAGCATATTGTGTTAAATTGCAGAATTTTATTGATGAATTGCAATCATTTACATAAATTAAAAATAATATCGGGTCGAGAATGGATCCTTGAGGGGCACCATATTTTAACTTAATAGAGCTTGATAATTTATTTTGTACTTCAACCTTTTGATTTCTATTTTTTTAGATATGATTTTACCCACATGAAAGGAATTCCTCGTATCCCTAGTTTATATACTTTATTTAGAAGTATTTCATGATCTACACAATCAAAAGCTTTTGAAAGGTCTAGATATACTCCAATCGTTGGATTGTGGCTTTCTAGACCTTCTGTGATATAATTTATTAGATGAACAATGGCATCAATTGTAGATTTTCCTTGGACAAAGCCGAATTGATTTTTTGATAAAATATTATGTGTATTGAAAAAAAATAATAATCTATCAAGAAAAAGTTTTTCAAAAATTATACTAAAAACTGGTAATATAGATATAGGTCTGTAGTTGGTTGCTAAAGATGGATCTCCTTTTTTAAATATAGGAATAACTCTAGCAACCTTTAATAAGTCAGGAAAGACACCTGTTTCAAAGGATGAGTTAACTAATTTGCAAAAAGGTTCAGCAATAATGTCTGAGCATTGTTTGATAATCCAGGGTGAAATATACAGTAAATCTGTAGTTTTCACGTAATTTATGAGCACGTGATGAAATTTTGTTTACAGGTTTAGCTGGTCAAAATTAATATTACTGTACTAATTTGGAAATTCGCTGAGTACGCAGGTCTGCTGCGACAGGGGATATTTAATACTGTGATGATTTTTTGCATTGGATGAGAGGTCTATTCATGTTAGTGCACATAGTCAATGGTTATATGCTTATTTTGAAGAGTTAATATTTGTCACCCGGTTCAAAAGGCAATTCTGATGACGAAGAACCACCAACTCCATTTTACCTCAAAACCTTTTAAGGGTATTATAGCTATTTTAATGTCGGTGTTAGATAACAAGACCGGGGTTTAAAGTTTCAAATGAAAACGAAAAAATTATCATAAATAACTCGTTATAATATAAAACATAAAACAAGTTTATAGTGGTATGGAAAGGCTAAACACTCATTTATACAACGGCAATTTAATGTTAATATCCCCCCCCCCCCCCCAACTTAATGAGGAACAAATATCCCACTTTAAGAGTATCTTAAAAATTACTATTGATTCAATTAATTCATAAAATTGTTAATATCACATGAATTGTTAAAAAAGGAAAATTCAAAAACACAACGTGCGGCATGCAAAGTTTGCGCAACTTGTTCCGTCCCTCCCGTTCGGAATGCCGAGTGGCCGCGTCCTTGCGCTCGTAAAACCAGATCCGTCAAACATACACAAAGTTAAAAAATTGAAAGGAAGCCGTAAAATTGGATGTCACACGTCCGCTGGGCGGGGGTGGGGGCGAAGCAATTGGTTTCCCTTTTTGTTTTTACGATTCCCGGTTTACGGCATGCAGGGCTGCCATCATGTGCCACGGGGACATAAAATATCCCTTCCAATCAGGCTAGCTTTCATCAGCGCCAATTCATCCTGCGGGAGCTCTTCGCCAGCTTCCTATAAACAATTTTCCAGTTTATCCCACCGTAAAGTCCTCAGGTGAGTTTCGGCTAAAAGCGTCGTCCGGGGCGGCGGTGGCGCCTTCAATTTGCCCGGGACTCGGGAGTGTATTGTTTACTGCACTACAACGCCTTCATTTCTTGAGACGCCGCGGTCGTAAGGATATGGACATCAAAAGAAACTTCAGTTAAAAAAATAATAATTTAAGAGAAATTTTATTTTTTTTATTTTTGCTCTTCAACACTGAAAAACGAAAAAATTAAGGTGACGGTAAGTTATAATTACTGAAACTAATTCGAATGCAACTTAACACACCATTTCCTTTATTTTACTGAAGTTATTGTAAAATAGTTACTGTTAACCGTAGACAAATGCTTGATATCGAACTCAAATCAAACAATTTCGAGCATAAGAAATTGTGATAAGGATTTTTTAAATAAGTAGCCTCATGATATACCAAATATTTTATCAGTTGGCTTTAGACGTTGTACCGTAATTGGGCAACGTAATGTGTAAATAGAGCCCAAACTGCAAGTTACTGTAAACAAAGTAGACGCTTTTTAATCACTTGTCTCTTATGTGAGACACTACTTGAGTTAAGCATCTCTTTTGTAGCAATGTGGTAAGCTGAATAAAACGTTACTTTTATAAGTACACTATCAAAATTGTATGATTTGAGCTCGATATCAAGCATTTGTCTACGGTTAACAGTAAGATTATACGCTCATGTGACATATTATGCTATGAATCGCTGCAGAAAACATAAAACAGCCTACAAATAGGTTTTCCATGTTAATTTCAATGTAGGCTTAAACCCGCCGAAAATTGGAGTCCACCTAAAGGAGAAAGGAAAATTGTTAACTATATTGCCACGTTCACAATAATATTTACAATCACAAGACTATTATAATACTGTAGTCTTTCTAATAAAGGATGGGAAATTTGAACATAAATTAATAATTAGGTAAACAAACTACAGAGTATACATCCAAATCAAATACAACCAGTATTTAGGCCTATATTCATATAAAATTTAAGGAAATACTTTACCTACTAATTTATCAACACATGTAATTGGAATACGAGGGACTTATTGAATTTTACCAGCGGAATGAATAATAATAACACATCGTAACGACCGCCTCTCGACACAAGTCCTAACTAAGTTATCGCCGGTTTGGAGCACTTTGGTCAACTTCTCCAGTCTTTGGCTCTTGAATTTTCAACCTCGATTGGCCACTACCGCTGTTGAAAGTTACGTGTTTCTTTTATGTAAAACCGGGACTCCCTGGCAAATATATGAATTGACGTTCATATTAGTAAAGATATGTTCGTAAACAAGACCATTGAACTAAGCTTTATTGCTATATTAAACTATTACTGCAAAGAAAATGTATTGCTTTGACTTATGGCAAACCTAATTGATTAAAGTTAAGTTAGTTAGAAACAGTTGAAACCCATAAAAATTCCATTACAAGATTAATGAGTGGAACAGTCGAATTTTAAATTATTACAGTTGTAAATTATGAGTAAAAAGGGTTACACTAAGTAAAGAAATGTATGACAATATTTTCGGTGAATAGTCACACTCTTTTATCAAAACAATTTCAGTAATTAAATAAAAACGCAACTCACCTGTTTTGAGCGGCGGCCGCACTGGGGTTGCTAGGTTACCCATTGTTGGATGGTTGCCAAGAAACCGACCAGGGAGTCACTGAACCAAAACATTACAACAGTAGGCTAATCCATATATAACTTTCAATTTCCGGTTCTAAATTTTTTGATTACTCCCACCCATTTAATATGTTAATTTCGTATTTAATTTCTCTTAAATTTTTTATCTGTCCATTTTTACCTTCTGATAGCTCACTAATTATCAACAGTTGTCTTTCACATACAAATATGTGCAATTACCGAAAAACCTTATATAGTTTAAAAAGTTTAAGTTTCAAATATTTAAAAAAAACGGTTCTATATACCAATAGTATTTTAATTAATATTTGTTTCAAACTGGCTAAAAAATCAAATTGATATACCAGTATGTAAGTTTATTTAAATTAAGGGTTTAGATGTGCACCATACTTACAGTAAAATAAAACAACAATACTATATATACAGGGTGTTTCAGAACTCCCTGCCAATATTTTAAGGCATTGTTCCTGGGTTAAAAACATATCTAAATATCATATTTAAATTGTCCAGAAGTCTTAAGTTACTCACACAGCTGCCATTTTGTTTTTTACACATAATAATTTTTATTTCCGTAATGGATGGTTGAATTAAGATCATATTTGGTATAATTCTTTATCATACCAATGTACATTTCCAAGAAAAAAATTAATTTTTCCCATTGTATATTTTCAAAGTGGCGTCCATTAAAAAATTTCAAACTCAAATATCTCAAAATCGGCAAATTTTATAAAGATTTTCCAAGACACAAAGTTGCCAAATTACATTACCTAACCAATGGTGCCAAGTTTGTAAGGATCTGACAACAAATAAAGGAGTTATTCGATTTTTCTTCATAAAAACATTGATTTTGCTGTTAAAATGGCCTAATTTGCATTAAATTCAATGCAAAATCCATGTTTTTATGAAGAAAAAATCACAATAACTCCATTCTTTGTTGTCAGATCCTTACAAACTTGGCACCATTGGTTAGGTAATTTAATTTGGCAACTTTTTTGTGTCTTGTAAAATTTTTATAAAATTTGCTGATTTTGAGATATTTGAGTTTGAAAATTTAAAATCGCCGCAATTTTGAAAATATACAATGGAAAAAATAATTTTTTTCTTGGGTATGTACATTGGTATGATAAAGATTTATACGAAATATGATCTGAATACAACCATCCATTACGGAAATAAAAATTATTATGTGTAAAAAACGAAATGGCGGCTGTGTGAGTAACTTAAGACTTCCGGACAATTTAAATATGATATTTAGATATGTTTTTAACCCAGGAACAATGCCCTAAAATATTGGTAGGGAGTTCTGAAACACCCTGTATACAGGGTGTCCCGGAACTCTCTGGAACCCTTTTGTATATTTGTTCCTTGCATCGATACAAGAAAAAAACATCATACAAATAGGGGTCTAAAGTCCATCGTTTAGCCGCTAGCCGCCATTTTGTTTTTTTTTCACGTAATAATTTTTATTTCCGTAATGGATGGTTGTATTCAGTTCATATTTGGTATAAATCTTTATCATAGTAATGTACATTTTCAGGAAAAAAATTAATTTTTTCCACTGCGTATTTTCAAAATGGCGGCCATTTTTAATTTTCAAACTAAAATATCTCAAATTCGGTAAATTTCAAAAAAATTTTACTTTGTACAAAAAAGTTGCCAAATTTAATTATCTAACCAACGGTACCAAGTTTATTAGGATCTGATTACAAATAACGGAGTTATTGTGATTTTTCTCAAAAAAAAAACATTGATTTTGCATTATAATTAATGCAAATTATGGCCATTTTCACAAAAAAATCGCAATAACTCCGTTATTTGTTATCAGATCCTTACAAACTTGGTACCGTTGGTTAGATAATTTAATTTAGCAACTTTTTTGTACAGAGTAAAATTTTTTTGAAATTTACCGAATTTGAGATATTTTACTTTGAAAATTAAAAAACGGCCGCCATTTTGAAAATAACAATAGAAAAAATTAATTTTTTTCCTGAAAGTGTACATTAGTATGATAGAGATTCATACCAAATATGAACTGAATACAACCATCCGTTACAGAAATAAAAATTATTACGTGAAAAAACAAAATGGCGGCTAGCGGCTAAACGATGGATTTTAGACCCCTATTTGTATGATGTTTTTTTCTTGTCTCGATGCAGGGAACAAATATACAAAAGGGTTCCAGAGAGTTCCGGGACACCCTGTATATCGTATGGCTCATTCAGCCAGCCACCATGGTTTAAGAATAATAAAATAAATTCTGCGGTGCAGAGCACCTGAGTCAGTATAAGTAAAAATCTAAACACTAAAATAAAAATTAGATCTCTCTTTATAGAGCCAAATCCAGGGCGCTAAGCCATTGCAGCCCAGCTTCACTTGAGCTATGCAGACTGGTCAATCCTTCGGCGAAGGCACTCAGTGGGCACTCTTCGACTATGTGTTCCATAGTTTGATACTCCACTCCGCAGTCGCATGACTGGTCTTGTGTCATTCCCCCATTTGTACTTCCAATAATTACATCTTCCCACTCCAGTGCGGAAACAATTTGAGTATAGTCCACTGCTTCCGAAGAAGATTCATACCACCTACCGCTAAGGTCGGGTCAGCTATCAAGAAATGGTTCTGACCTTGAAAAGCGTCCCTGGAGGAAGTCCAGTTTGTATGGATGGTAAAGTTCATGTCCATCAACTGAGAGGCTGTTCGCAGAGGTGGTTTTCGGGACCTCAATCGGCCCGCATTCTGGGGTAGGTAATCATGGATGGGCAGCTGTGGAGCAGATAAGATCTTTGTGTATTCCCTAATGAGTGCATCCCTTCGTCTTATTTCAGGGGGAGCGATATTACACAGCACCGGGAGCCAGGGTACAGGGTTTGCCATGAGTGTACTACTAATGGCTCTCATGGTCCTGTTTAGCTGGACGTCGATCTCTCTAACGTGCACACTATTTAACCACACGGGAGCACAGTACTCAGCAGTTGAATATACCAATGACAGAGCAGTTGTTCGCAGAACTTGTGCTTAGCTCCCCATGTGGAGCCAGCAAGATGATGGACAATGTTAGTCCTGGTTCTCATCTTAGCTGCCGTTTTTTGTAAGTGGCTTTTAAACGTGAGAGACCGATCTAAAGTGACTCCCAGATAATGTGGGTGGTCATTATGTTTCAGCTCAACACCGTTGAATACGATTTTAAGTTTTTGGTTGGCCAGTCTATTATTCAAGTGGAAGCAAGCAACCTCAGTTTTT
The DNA here is from genome assembly GCA_030545055.2 of Neoaliturus tenellus. Classification (NCBI taxonomy): domain Eukaryota; kingdom Metazoa; phylum Arthropoda; class Insecta; order Hemiptera; family Cicadellidae; genus Neoaliturus; species Neoaliturus tenellus. Next base: position 165,030,181 of record CM061532.1, on the reverse strand, counting down.
GTTGGGTTTGGATTTAGCTTCCAGGCTTCAAAATACAGTATTCACCGAGGGTCGTGAGGTCATTTGTTAGTGTTTCCTCAGCTTGTTGAAAATGCTGGTGTTGATATGCCAATGCAATATCGTCTGCATATATAAACTTTAAGGACCGAGTTACAGGAATGTCGGCAGTATACACATTAAAGAGCAGTGGGGCGAGCACTGACCCTTGTGGCAGGCCATCCTTTAGTTGCCTAAACGTACTTTCTCTGCGTCCCAGATATAATTTTATCATCCTATTGGAGAGCATTGAGTTGAGGAGACGCAACAAGAAAGGGCATGGAATAAGGTCGTAAAATTTAACTAGGAGGCCTTTTCTCCAGACAGTGTCATATGCTGCAGTCAGATCTAAAAAAGCCACAGAGGTTTTCAGTCTTCGCTCAAACCCATCCTCAATGAAAGAAGTCAGAGCCAAAACCTGGTCACAACAGTTGCGACCAGGCCTAAATCCAGCTTGTTCGACAGGGATGCTGGCATTGAGAATAGGGAGAATTCTGTTATAAATCAACCTCTCTAGCAGCTTATAACAAACACTTAAAAGAGCTATAGGCCGATAACTTTCAGGCAGTTTTGGATCTTTTCCGTTCTTCAGGATAGCTATGATTTTGGATTTTCTAAATATCCCAGGCATGTCACCGGTTTTCAGAGTGGTGTTAAAAACTTCAAGAAGCCACTGTCTAGCCTTGTTACCCGAGTGTTTTATAAACTCCGGGAAAATGTCATCCAGGCCTGCTGCTTTGCCAATTGGCATCGCATCAATCGCCACTTCCAGCTCGTCATAAGTGAAGGGTCTAGAGACTTTCAAGGGTGCTTGCCGACTCTCCTTTATCTCATTAAGCTTGAAATTAATTTTTCTGTCTGCAGACGTACGCACAGGTTTTGAAAGTATGGAGAGGCGTTTTGCAATTTCACGAGGGCTAGGCTGTGAGGCATCGTGTTTTTCACTTGATTTACCAGTGGAGAGTTTCCTGAGCAGAGATCAAGCTTTCCGACTACTTTTGGTGAAGTTTAGGTTATCGACAGTTTTCAACCATTTCTCTCTCCTGGAGTTGTCGAGGGAGTTAAGGAGTTGGTCAGCTACATCTCTGTCAGCAGTGTCTGTAAACTCACTGTAAAGATCTTCGCACTCTCTGCTCCATCCTGGTATGTATTCTTTTCTAAAACCTCTTGGGATTGTCGCCTTAGCGGAAGACAGGACAAGGCATGTGAACCGATCATAGTTTTTTATTTTAGAGGGGATGAACCTGATGCCGCTATCAAGCCTTGATGAGAAGGCCTCCCACTCAGCTTTATTAAAGTTCCATCTAGGCCGAGGAAAAGATCTCACTAGTGGAATTTGCATTCCTACTGATATTATTACAGGCCTGTGCTGAGAGTGGGGGAATGCACCTAGGACCATCCTGGAAGTAGGCACGGGTGTTGCTGATGGTTCACGGGAGCAAAAGCACAAGTCTGGAGAGTACCCACGACGCCATCGGGCTGAATGGAAGGTGTGTGGGTCCTTGGCATTATATACCAAGAAAAGGTTGTTATTTTCAGCCCAGCTTGAAAGACGAGTGCCGTTGTCATCATCGGACGAGTATCCCCACTGGGTATGATGACTGTTGAAGTCACCTACATATACCACAGGATGTTCAAAAGTTGGGAGAACTGTGTCTGACCACTGGGTGTTCGGTGGTTTATAGACATTTACAATAGTAGTCGCAGACACCTTAACAGCAACAACAAATGTGCTGTTATCACAACTTTTGTGGGAGACTGATACGTCGTCTATGTCCTGTCTAACGTACGTCGCCACTCCGTAGACCCTGTGACCTATTTCTTCCACAAGCTTATATCCTGGGATGTTGCCCCTCGCACTGTTTTCTAAGTCTTCTGCATGTGTTTCTTGCAGTACGAGGACATCGACCTCATTTTCCATCAGCATCTTGCTGAGGCAGTCACTTTTAGATTTGCTCAGACCCTCTACGTTAAAATGACAAACATTTAAAACACAGCCTAAATTTCTAAATTGGCCCTGGAAAGGGCCGTTTGGATTTTGTCTGGCAGCTGGCATAGCTGAGAGATCACCGTGCGTGACAGTTCAGCTGCCAAAGTTGTTGTTCGTTTAGCACCACCTGGGGAGTTCGTGCAACTTTAATGGAATGCTGCGGACACGAACAACATCACCCCCCAAGGGGTGAGCTTAAGGGTTTAGAATTGCACCATACTTACAGTAAAATAAAACAACAATACTTATGTATTACTGAAGACACTGAAGATAATGTCTGAATTTTCTTTGTGTACATTTTTAAAATTAAATGCACATAATGAAATATTATAACTGTGATACAATATCCGACAAATACGATTCAACAACGCTCCTAACCAGCTTGTATATCTTTTAGACTGTTTTTGTAATTACATTTGTCGTGATTAGACAACTGCCAGCTGTATTTAGGACGGGAAGCTCCCTAACTCTATCAACCTCAAAGGGACAACTGGAAAACTTCAAATAAATAAATAAATAAGGTCTTTATTTTTGAGCGAATTTCAGTACATACAAGACTGTTTATCAAATTGACACGTTAAACTTATAACGAAAACAAAAATAAGGTTATACTATATTTACACAAAATTACAACTGAAGAAAAAAATATGCAAAACTATACATTGTGTAATTGGTTTCTAAATTTCCTAAATGGCAGCGCTTTTAACTGGCTCGATGTTACATTGTACTGAGCTGGCCCAAAATAGAAAACCCCCTTCTACCTGCTTCCAGTTTAACCTTTGGATCATATCTAGTAACGAGTCCTGCCAGATGCAACGCTCTCTTACTGCTGCTCTCAGATTCAGTTTTTCATTTAAATAATTCGGTGTTCTTGAAGTGAGTGTTGTATGAAAGCTACTTGCTTGTCACATGTGCTTTTTATCGATGCCATTCTAACAATCTTTCGGTTTCGGTAGCTTGTTCTATGGTCATACTTCTTTAGATTAAAGACGAACCTCAAAGAGCTATTTTGTACCCTATGAAGCAAAACAATCTGCTCCTGAGTAAGACTATACCCAAATACTGTGTATGGCTGGAAAAAATATGGTGCTAGTGTATGGTGAGAAAAACTAGAGGTTTGAATAACTTTATGTTTTCTGGAAACAGTGTTTTAAATCTGTTGAGCGCTCTTAATATGCCAGTAACCTGACTGCATATTTGTTTGACATCAGTGGCGGATTTACGAAGGTTGAGGCCCTAGGCCAACTTTTCTGTGGGACCCTCCCCCCCCCCCCCCCCTCATCACTGACTGAAGTATGATACTAAATACTAAAATCCTCAAATTAAGCTAAAATCACCCTTAATTTTTTATCCTATGCTCTGGTACGAGTAAAGTGTAATTGTATGTGTACACTCAGATCTCTTTGAGAACGAGCTCGTCTTGAAAAGATGCTGGATTATCCAGCTGTTAAATGGGGGCGGGGAATGGGGCCCATTATGCTTTATCATTGGCTATATCTATAGTCAATGGATCTATGCTATAATTGGAGGCACTACTCTCTGTTCAAACATTTGTGAAAAGCGTGCCGCTGTATTTTAGGAATGTTATGTCCGTTACGTTGGTCAAATTGCTGTTGGTGGGAGGCTATCAAAACAGTCAAGATGGCTATCCGTACTCAATTTTACCAAACTGTATTTAATAGTGTAGGTGCAATGGGGTCCTTATTGATCTGAATTACTTTGTTAATATTACTATGTTGGTACAAATGTGTTGCTTTCTGAATTTTGACACTTATGGTACAAAAAAAATTTTGATATACAATTTTGATGCACAAAACGGTAATGGTTTTAGAAAATCTTTAAATTAAAGAAACATTTGGTTTAATGTCATCTATATTTTAAATTTTGACAGCGTCTCACCAATAGCAAACTGGCAACAGAAAAATATCAAGGGGAAAGCGGTGCACTTTTTAGACACAGAGAGGTAACTTCAGTTAGTTATAATAAAAAGTCCAATTGTGCCGCCGCGTCGTCGCCCAGTGTTGCCACCAATATGAATGTGACTTAACCTACAGGTGGCTCATGATCACCCGAAAATGAAATGGTAAACGGCAGATGCCACAATGACTTCACCAAAGTCTCTCTGTTGTGTATTTAAATTGTTGTGAATTTACGGTCAGGGCTCAAAGCTGATGTTCATCTTTACCGTGCAAGTACATCCTAAAAAATATACGTATATTTGGGACTCCAAGCGGCCCCCTGCAGCCCGCGGCCCTAGGCCAGGGCCTAGTGGTAAATCCGCCACTGTTTGACATGACTTGAAAAAGTCAGCTGGGCATAATGGTTACCCCGAGTATTTTAATTCTTTCACAATTTGTCAGCTCAATATTGTCAATTTTCACAGGTATTTTATTCCTGTGCATCTACTCATTAATTTTAGGGGTAGCAAAGTGCATTACAGAACATTTTTCAGGATTTAATTTTAGCCCATGATCTTTTGACCAGTCATTAATTTTGGAAAGGTCACGATTCATGCACTGGACTGCTTCTACAACTTGTTTGGAATTATAAGACATAATTACTTCGCAGTCATCAGCATAAGCATTCATTGATCCAAATTCTAGTGCATTTTCAATTCCAACTATGTACAGGTTGAAGAGAGTTGGGCCAAGAAAACTCCCTTGTGGAACATAGCATGCCTTTGGCAATGACAAAGAAACCAGATCATCTACTCTTGTGACCTGTGATCTGCCATTTAAATATGATTTAAACCACCTTAGGGAAAACTCTCAAATTTAAGATGTTTCAGCTTGGCAATGAGCATATTATGATTCACAGAGTCAAATACTTGTGAGTAATCTAAAGAGGACAGCAGGTTTACAATTTGTATTCTGTGTGATGATTATTCGGTTTAACAATTCTTTGTAGAAGTAGAGGGTACCAAAATCTAAATAAAATATTATTATAATTCACAATTGAATAATTCAATAATACATCACCATTAGTGGATTAATGCTGAAATCCAGAATACAAACCCTTATGTCAGACATTACTTTAAGTTCTAACAGTAGCGGCTCGTGGTCGTGATTTTTGAACTTTCATTTGGATACAAGTCATTAAAGACTTGAGCGCCTTTCCACGGTGACGGTACCCTTCCTTGTAATGTAATCGACCTCCTAGGCTTGTAGGTATCCTCTTTAAAAAAAAATGCCTTGCTGTAAGGCGCCCCCTTTGGATTTTAAAACTCTTGTCTTAATATTAAGTTGCCGAGAGGCACACTACTTCCATTAAAGTTACATGCGATTGGGGCGGCACGGTACGGCATCCAGCGTTCCGTAATTCCGGACATTTGCATGTTCTATCAAAAGAGATCAGTGTTGGAGGAGTGTTTGTTAAATAATATGGCCAAAGAAATTTGTGGTCATAAGTAAAATTTTTACAAGAGAAGGAATAAGATAAAAACAATATTTCCATAGTTATTTTATTTCCGAGGATTCAAGCACTTGGGATCTCATAATGTTAAACTTATGGTACTTATCCATTAGAACAATCAATTGTAATACACCATCCTTGTAAAGTTGTTTTCACGTAAGAACTACAAAAATCAACGAAAATGCAAGACGGCGGAAGATGCGGATCGTGCGGGAATATTTGTGCAATACCGTACCTAATGCATGCACTCCCATAAAATTCAACAATACTGTCTTTTGAAATTTGCTGTACTGCCCGCTAATACTGTTCGTGCCGTGCCACCCCCACCCCCTTTGTACACGTGATGCATATTTCTTCACGCCCTCTACTTGGACACCTTGCTGAAATAAAAGGCGCCTTTTAAGTTGATAAAGTTTGTCTACAGATAAGGACACTCTAAGTCCTTCTACAAAATCCCTTGGCTTTCCTTTTCCTTAAATTTTATTACTATGATAACAAATAAATTATTTCCTATAAGAGGGATGGAAATAAATGAAAACCCCAGATAAACAGAATAATATGCCGATATGCCCAAATACACCTGATCAGAGTTGAATTGTACCCACAACCGGCAGTAAAAATCACCCCTGATTAACGGCAAAGAGCGTCCTCAATAAGCTTAACACCTCTAATCAGTGGTTACGAGATCCCCCGACCAGCAGTAAACAGCATAGCCAACTGGTGGAAAAACATGATTGATGGTAAAAAGAGCCCCAAATAAGCGTAAATAGCGCCGGTGATCATCGGCAAAATGAGCAAAGGAGCGGCCTCGACCGTCGGTAAATATCCCCCATACTGACTGTAAACAGCGCCCCTGATCGGCAGCAGTAAAGAACACCCCTATTGGTGGTAAAAGGGCACTCCCATTAGGTGGTAAATAGTGCCCAAAATCAGCAGCAAAGTGATCATATTTGAATAGCGTCCCCACTTGATACTGTTTTTTCTTGATGTCTGAAATGGATCTTTGCATCTTCGCAATGGATAAATTATATTTGTGCAAATTTTGATAACAATAAATTATCAATATTTTTTTATTTCAAGTTTTTAAATATGATAATAAATTGGTGGTAAAAAATATTTTTCTTTTAAACTTTGATTTGTTTTGTAATATGTAATAATGGCTAAAAGAAAAGGCTCGAGTGGTTCCGAGAGGGCGGCTATCAAAACTTTCGCCTAGGGTGCCAGAAAACCTAGGGCTTGCCCTGCATTTATCAAGACCACTTAGATTTATTATATTGTCCATTGAAACTAATTTTATATTTTTAACAGAAAGGTGAAGCATAAAGTCATCTTACCATGAATACCTTTAATAATATTAGAATTCTGGAGTAAAATAAGTAAAAATACCATAGAAAGGTTAGCAATACCACAGCCTTTAGATATTTATTCAGATATTAATAGTTATAAAACATACTCATCAATAAAAAATTAACTTGTGAACATTCTATTAGTTACAAACTTGTTCTTAAACCTAAAAAGTCTAATAACATGATCATTTTTCTAAAATACAATAAAATATTGCACAAACATTATGCTTAGGCCTATACAATATATAGTGATAATAAAAAAGGATAATATAGTATATATTACATGAATACTAAGGAAGTTGATGACAATTAATATTCATAACATTACACTAAAGAGCATTTAAAATAAACTATAGAAAAACTTGAAAGAAGTGTATTTAGAAATCGCAAGCTATAAATCATAAATAAACCTATAACTATAAATAAACCAGCAAAATCTTTTATTATGTCTTCAACTTGTATTCATCAACACGTTCACTACCACTATGCAAAGATTACTCCCAATATAATATAGCCCAGCAGCTTAGATATGAGACGACCAGTCCGGCAAAATAGCCATGAGTCAGTGTTGCTAAGCAACTAAATTTTAAATTGTGAAATATTAGTCTATTTCAGAGCTTCAAAATTTTAATATACAAGTTGTTTTTTTTTTTGGTATACAGGGTACTGTCGCATATACCGTATACTTGTTCACTGGGTTTCTTCACAAATATGGTAAGTACAGTATTGTAATGTTGCTACTGCTGGTACAGCTGACTTGCAGCAAACTCAGTCTCGTCACTAGTTCATAACCAGAATCTAAGGCCGCTATTAGCCGTGAGCAACTCGGTGGGCAACCGATTGCCAGTGTTGTAGCGGGGCATTGAATCAAATGGGAGCCATTGGCCGTGAGCGATCGGTTGCTCAACTGAAAAAAGTTGCCCGCGCAGTTGCCGGGCGTGTCAGGCCCCGGCAACTGCGCGGGCAACCGTTTGAGTCTCCCTGCTGTCGGGGGGTATTGGAGTATATGGCGCATATTAGCCGTAGGCAACCAGTGGCGCCACTTTTTGGGCAACTGACGGCGTGCACATGCGCTACACCGATCCGAGTACCTGCTCAGTCTCATCTGTCATTCGAATTAAACTGAATGAACTCATCGAATGAAGGTTTGTACATCCGGAAGTAGTTAAAAAATTTCTTTTTATCCGCACAAAGGTCATCAAAAAGTGTGTAGTACAATCCTTTGCTGACTCTACTCACTAACATAGGGTGTTGTCGAAATTTGTGAACTCTCCGCCTTCTCTTTTTCAAGAGAAGGTGAAGTAGGAGGAGCTCCGTACTGCTCAACACCATCTTTGACACTTGACTCTGAAAGCGCGCGAATGAGTCCAAAAGCGCGGGAGTATTGGTTTTTGCAGTTGCCCAAGAGTTGCCCTGCTCAGTTGCTGAACCGGGGACTAACCGGGCAACTCACCGGCAATTGGTTGCCCGCCGAGTTGCCCACCAAGTTGCTCACGGCTAATAGGGGCCTAACCTTAAGTGTGTAAACATGTGCGATATGGTTTTTACATAAAATATGACTTTGGTCTGTCGTTGACACAAAATAACATTTTTTTGTGGGAAGGAATGTTAAAATGTGTTTACTCACCCTGCAAGGTTCGTTGTCCCTTCAGGAGTGCCGGACTCCCGCGGGCTCATTGTCCCACAGACTAGCGACTAAAAAAATCCCCTCGTCTACTAGGACACTGGAACTGTTTAGCATATTACTTTGGGCTAGGCCTTTGTCAGGATACACACGATTAAGGCCGATCAAGGATGACTTTTTTTGCCCAAAGTAAGGCTTCAATGGAGCGCTGTAAGCAGTTCCAGGTGTCCTCCCCCTGGAGCACTGCTCCAATGATATTGTCTGGAAAGGTGTTCAGGCCGATTTCGGCTGAGAAGGAGGCTCGGCAGATTTTCCACCTGTCACACTCAAAAATTGTGTGCTCGACCGTGGCTGTAGTGCTGGAACAGTACAAACAATCAGAGCTGGCACCTTTCTCATTCTGTGCAGATGTGCCAGGAAGTACCCGTGCCAGGAAGAAACTGTATCACAAAGTGATCCACAATGCCATGCTGCTGTTCCACCCAGGGTCGTATGTTTGGATGAGGCGAGCGGTTCAGCGCCCTCGAGACTTGACGCTCCACTCCCGCTGCCAACAGTAAAAGCAGCAACCTCTCTACCACCTTCAGGCCTTCTTCGGTAAATCGCCTGTCGTTCCCTCACGATATGGTGGATGAGAATGACACCGGCGAGGCGATTGACATAGGTTCGACACTGTGCGGTAAGCTAAGCACACCCGCAAGGCCCCTCAACGCTGGACATTAGAGAGCCGATTTCTGTAGGCGTGCTTCTCCAACACATGAGCACAGACTCCAGCTCTGTACAGGAGAACAGACTGGACTGCAGACAGCAGGAGTCCGCGTTTGCAGGTACGAGCTCTGATGTTTGGTATAAGCCTACCAAGGGCAGCGACTCCTTTGGCGGCTAAGACGGTGATGCACCGTATCTGCTCGCTGAAACAGAGGTTCCCACCCCCACCTTGGACCAGGACTCAACACGACCCCTCCCTTGGAAGAAAATGTCCAATTCTAAACACAAATTATTCTTGTGTAAATTTACAGCAATGCATTTATCGAGAAATTTATTTAAATATAGGCTTGGCTGTTTAATGTTAATCTAAAAAACCTGCGTTGGGCCTGTCTCAATAATTAGTGAAATAGTTACTTGGCAGTGATGTCAACTATACCGAGACTTACATTTTCACAATTCTCTTAACCACCATAATGTTTAAATTGGTTCCTAAATATAGTTTAATTAAGATAGTAAACTTCTCTTTTTATTAATTTCACATTATTTGTATTTCCCATTAACTTTGCGGTTATCCATCCATACATCCAAGATTTGTACCTTCATCTTACATACCTTCATTAGCCTACCTCAATGCCCTGAAATATATCCTTATAATCAAAAGGGCAGAAGTATGTTTTAAAGTGAAATATGCAGGGGGTCACGGTTTGTATTCTAAAACGTTAACAGTATCGGCACAACGGCGTCAAGACTACATATTGGATTGTTCAATCTTCTGTCTATTTTGGTGTTTCATCAATCATCAGAAACAGATGAATCTTCATAGTTTCCTTTTTGTGGGTGGTTTTAATATGATTTTTATATTCAATACATTGTCAGCTTTTAGAACAATATTCAATAATCATCTGGTTTTGAATCACATAAAACCTTGATTACAAACTAAACTTTTTGAGGTTAGGACACTCTAGTCAGATTTTTGTATCGTGAAATTTCATAGACCAAGGCTATGAAAAATGCTATTTTCTAGACAAAATTACAAACAATATAAAGCGTCTGGTTTTTGTGTTGTTTCAAAAAATAAAAACAGACATGGGCAAGTCAGTCAACACTAGCGCTGACTTCGGCAAACGTCGCCAACAGAACAAAACCGCGAATGACATGGCAAGCCATTCTATAATTCGCCGGTTTCCATAGCCACCACATTCTAGACATCGCCAACCTTAGAGAAATAAATACAGAGAGTCGCTGTTTCTGTTGACCAACAGTTTGGGGCAACTGTTGATAAATCCTAATTTGTACAGTTTATGACGGTCATAAATGATTTGTTCATTTAAACACTTTAGTTTTAAAACATATTAGAAAAATGTACTTTATAAAATCCTCCCCCCCCAGCTTGGACAAAAATACCACTTTTCGCCCCCCCCCCCCCCTCCTTTCAATGACGCAGTTTGCGTCGTAACATCCTTAGCCCAATTGTGGGCACCCCTGCGCTGAAAGACATCTTGCTGTCGACTGTGACTACCAGATATTTAGCAGCAGGCTTGGTTTCAAATTCGACATCACCCAACTGCACAGCAAAGATGGTGGAGATCCTCTTTTTGGATCCTCTTTTTACCCAGAGCTAGTGACAAGGCGTGATCTCGCATCCATGCGCTGATGCCAACCATTGCAATGCCTTGTGATTGCAGCTCATATTTGAGCCCCCTGGTTTGTCATCGACACACAGTAATATTAATAGTAAAATAAATTATATTATATCAACATAGACGGGGCTCATATATGAGACCCACTTAAAAAAATAAATTAAAGATAAAAAATGATTATATTTGACATAAAAACTATATAGGCCTACAAGGAAAATGTGATGAATTTTTTCACTGGCCTATGAAGCTGGTCACACTGATAGATAGCACACTGTCCATAGCAGACGACAATTTTAGAGCATTGCAGTCTGTCTCAGTGACCGAGATGGATCATTTTATAGGAGCTGTGCGATAGGGAACGTGTTAAAAATCACTTTACACAAATTGAAAACATCATTATTACTAACATCAAACCATCACACTGTGAAACAATAGTTAAATAGTATTTATACTAAAAGTTAATCAAGGGTTTTATGATACATATTTATTGCCTATGGCATTGATGTTTCAATATTTCTTTTAGAACTAACTTAACAGTGTTTTAACTCAATTGTCCTTGTGAAGAACTTAATTTAATTCAAGTTATTACATAATTTAAATAAATTATGATTACATAAAGATTAATTAAGAATTTTTTAATATACCTATTTCAGTTCATCAACAATTTTTCAAGAGCTTAGCCATCAGCAACTTAAGTACTTAAAATATTTAATACTAAAGTCCCATAAATCTAAATTACTTGGGCCCTGGAATAAGCGAAAAAACTACAATTACAGAAAATGTATTTTAAATAGATGAGTCTGAATCAACTGAAATTAGCAACCAATGCATAAAATAATCTGATTTTGCTGTGTTTTTGAAACTTGAATAATTTTGTGAAATGGTTTTTTTATATTTTTTCAATATTATGTATTGATCCATTGGTTTTTCAGGACAACAAGGTTTGAATTATAAGACTCTAGTATACAATACAAAATTATAACAATAACAAGGATATCAGAGTTTAGATGGAGGTACTGTTCAACCTTAGAAATTCAAGACACAAATTTCATAAAATACTTTGAACACTCAAGACTCTTCACAATAGGGGGTGACCTAAACTCCTAGACTTTACCTCTGTTTATGTCCTTGCTACACTAATTTTTTTAATAAATGGTATATTAATATAAACTTATTCTATTTTGACCAAAATATATACAAAAATTTCAATTAAGTGAGATATAATTACCAATTAAACTACCATCAATACTAACATCTTTATATAGTTTTTCTTCAAGATAAACAATAAATCATTAATAAATACTGCATACATGAAAAAAGTCTAGTATGTGATTCTGTAAAACATAATATAAAAAAAAATATATAATTTTTACTTGTCCACAAATTTGAATTTGCGCCCTTAAACCGTTAAAAAGGCCAGTGGCGTTTAAACACACAAAAACAACAATAAAAGCTCATTAATGCTTCTAAAAATACGGGTTACAATTATAGGTACTAAACATATTCTTGAAGCCTTTCCTGACCAAAAAGATAATTCATCAGAAATACACATTTACACAATGAGCCAATAAAACATATAATAATAAAATAGTATTATAACATGTGCGCAAAAAATGACAAAAACTACTAACAAAATTTGTACCATTCTTCATTAAAATTTGCATTACATTTTATGTTATAAATTAAAACCAGGTCTCTGTCTCAATGTATTCATAACATGTTTTAAATCTTCACTTTTAGTGCAATATTTTGATAACTATATTTTCTAAATTATGTCCTTTGCCCCCACAAGCTTGGGCTCGGTTGTCCACCCAGCCCTTTGAGAGGGCCATGAATTTTTACATAAAACTTGGGATTGTCAATTTGTAAAAATATAAAAACTTAGTAGATAAAACCACTGATAATCCACCGAGTTAGTTTTTACGTAATTACAATTATAAAGATGACTTAGACTGTGGAAGAATAAACTTACAAACGATATAACTCACGTCCACTATAGAGCACTTAATAAAAATAATTTATCTCAACTAAATACAAGTTTACTATGTTGAGCATTACCGGCAAGTTACTGCAGAATAACGTAGTTGGCTGGAAACAGGCCGTACTGGCCTCTGCAGTAGCCCCTCCACCAGCCCTCGTCGATCTGAACACAAAACAAAATTGAAAAATTCCGACAATTAAATATTTATGATTTACTGTATCTAGTCACAGAATTTATCCCTGGCCTAAATAAATTTGTTTTCCAAGAGCCACGATTAGAGTTGGTAATGGTGAATTACAAAGGCATTTTCTACTTATATAAAAAAATATTTTATGCCTCTTACTTTATGGGTCAAGTGTAAAATGCTCATAAGTTATTTACAATTTTTTTTTATGTCTTAGTTAATGGACTCAGAAGTTTTACAATAAGCAGTCTAAAAATGTTTTATTGTACTTGAAATTTTATTCTTAGTTAATTTCTGAGTTTTTACTTGTAATTCATGGTTTAAAAAGTACAAGGATCATAGTACATAAACTTTGTCATTCAAAGTGGAGGATTTTACATAAAATTGGGTAATGGGTTTTTTCTTTTACATTGTGTTGGTACCGAGATGTTAAATACAATTTTCTTATCCCCGCGACCTTCCGAATCACCGCCAAAACGTATAAAAATCACTATAATTTTTCACTTTTTTATATTCGGCCAATTTTGACCCCCAAGAAAAAATTTTCATAAAAAGCATATATTATTCTTTTCAAAGTAGGCCAACCTTAAATTTCCGACATTTTAAGGCCAACACGGTTGAAAAGGTCTAATAGTTTCCATTAGGCTACGTAGCTCTTCAAAGTTCGTCAAATTTTCCACCAACTGTTATTTTTTATGTGTTGAGCTGTACAGAGTTGTCATAAAATTATGGACCCAAACTTCACCAAGTCAATTCCTTGGATCAAAACAAACAAATTTTCCACAAAATCCACTATTCCAATTCATGAAAGGTAAACTGTATTAAGTCACTGGGTTATCAAGTATTTGATTTTCTAGAAAACTTTGACTGAATGAAACTTTTATTTTAATCCTTTCAAAAGAAATAAAGTGGGTTAAATCCAAGGGAATATAAAAAAGTACAACTGATACCTTTAAATTGTTGGTAGGATAGTTGCACCACAAGAAGAAGGGCATTATAAAATGCTTCAATATTCCTTTGTGAGGTATTTTTTTTTAATTTTCATGTGAAACCTTACTTTGTTCTAACATCAGAAATGAAACACAAACGTCTACAGCCCTCTAAGATATATTTTACACTTATACTGCATATAGGTAATACAGACGGTTAATATATGAAAAGATCTTTACGTATATATTAAATACATTGAAGTGTAACTATCTTTGAGTGTTAAACATCATCTGTGTTTCATTTCTGATTGCAAACAAGGTACATCATGCTAATAAGAAAATGGTTTCAAAGTAAGCCATATATATTAGTTTGGCTTGAAATGAATCTAAACTCCACACAATTTTATATGGTAGTCATAGTTACGAGTGTCAGATAAACGGGGGAAAAATATATCAAGATAAATAATTCAGTAAAAGTGTTTTATGATAATGGCAATATTTTCCAGCAATAATACAATCAACAAATAAAACAAAATTATTTGAAAGGAAAAATGTCTTGCACACAGTTTTTAAGGAAGACTGTGGGTTTAACTGTTTCTTGTGTGCAGAAGGTGTGGTAAAGTAACTACATCATTATTGTTCTTCATGAACTTTTGTTGAAAGCACAAAATTATAGTAAACTTACAAACAATTAAAACTTTTGATACATACCATTTCAATGTTAGTTATTACATCATCAGGATCGAATGATATTTCATCACTAGCAGCTGAAAGAAGAATAACGTTGACAATTAATTGCTAATAACATAAGATACACTAACCTAAAAATAAAATTGATTCTAAAACCAACTTCTTGTTAAAAAAAAATAAATAAAAAAATAGAAATATATAAATTGGTAATCAAAGAGTTGTTGATCATCTACAAACTTATTTGATGTAATAATTTATATTTTTTAGCACCACGTCCAAATTGCTACATTTCTAAAACCAAATTTATTTCATTATTGTAGTTTAGAGAGTAGTTTTGGAGGTCAAGAGATTTTGAGGTGGGGCAAAGTCTATGTATTTCATTTTGACTTTAGACGTTTTTTAACACTTGGTGTCGGATAGTCTACACTTTAGTGTGGATACTGTACCTATAAAATAGTTTGTAGTATAAACAAATATTATTTGATAGTGTGATGCTATAAACATTGTTATTATTACTATTGACAAAACTTTTCTAATTATTATTAAAACCAAAGTTAAATTCAATATATAAGTTAACAAAAGAGCAGGTTAAATTTTAGATACACATTAAATTTTATTTTCTCCCCAGCTTCTGATAAAAGATTGTCAGATATTCAAAAGTTCAAGTATCAACTAGTCAGGTTGCTCAACCCTATAAGCCCTTTTTGTTTCCTAAATTGTAAATAAGAAGTCAACACTAATAGTAATGTGATAATAATATCAGCAATATTTAATGTTGGCATTTACATATGCAAAACTTACAAACAACAGAACAAGATGATTTTTTTAACTATGACAATGTACTAAAGTCATAAACTTAATGTCATAACTTAACTTAAAGCTAACAGACTTAATGTAACTTAATTCCTATAGAACTTACACAACAGGTTTTGGATTAAACATTAAGTTTTTAGACCATTTTGATGGTAAGATTTTGAGTGCAATATCAAATAGTGAAAGTCACAAACAGCAATGCTCAGCAATTCATTCAATAGGCATTGTGTCAAGTGAGCAACAATGAGGCACTTCAAAGTTTGGCAAAAAAAGTTATAACATTAAAAGAAAATTTGAACTGGTCATTAATTATTTTAGTCTATGATACATACATGCTTGGTAGTCGTAGAGAGCGATGGCAGAGTAACCGGTTTCCTCCAGTTCATAACTCTCTACGCCTTCCACCTGAGGTTCAGTTTCCGGCTCGGGTTCCGGCTCCTGAGGTTCCGGTTGCTTTGGTTCCGGCTGCTTTGGTTCCGGTTGCTTCGGCTCTGGTTGCCTGACCTCAGGCTGCTTCACTGATTGTGGTTGTTCTGGTTGTTTTGTGACTTCCACTGCTTTTGGAGCAGGATGTTCGGCCACCACCACCGGAGGCTGGGCCGGTGGTATTCTAACCGGTTCTTCTTTTTCTAAATAGTCCTAAAAGAAGGGTTTTTAATTTAGAAAATTTATATAAGTGATATGATATTTAAAAGTGACAACCGGTATCAGTATACCATAATTTTAGTGCCGGTAGCATGATATACTATTGACTTACACAGTATTTTTGTGATTTATAGACCTAGCATTTAGAAACCTAATCTTAGTGAACGATGGTGCGTGGGGATAAAAAGTGAACAGTATACTCAGCATCCCAGTGAACAATATCTAAGATGAAACCTTTGTTAAATGAGAGGTGGGGCTTACATGGGGTTAAAAACAGCCTAGAGGAATCCAGGAATCCACCATGAGCGACAGCATTGTTTTTATATTCAAGGGTTCTCTGAAGGGTTAATTATTTGATCTGCAAACTAATCTATTACTTATCTAGTTATTCTAGATATCATTGCAATTTGTCCCTTAAGCTGATGTGCAGAGTTTTTGTGTAACAACAATCTGCCATAAAAAAATCTCATGATTTAGTGGTATTGCAATGGAAACACGTCAGCAGTGACCACAGTGTAGGTTGTGTTAGCTGGGTATAAGTCTATTAATTCTTGCCATTTGAAGAGCACTTGATGCTGTCATGAACATTTTCAGAAGACTGGCAACATTGTCAGGAGAAGATTCTGTAATGCTGCTCCTTGCCCAGCATCCAGTCTACAAATTGTCTCAAGGTCATAGGCAGAATACAGACACGTGTAAAATAATAAAAATTGAGTCAGTTTCCGATTTGTTTGCAGGTTAGTTTATGAACTTATCCCAACTACAAAGGAGAAATTTGATTTTGATGTAATTTTTACAGCTTTCTTCATGATCATGAACTGAACTGTATACAAGATAATTAATAATGTGCAACATTACTCTTTATGGTGTTTTGCTTTCATTACATATGAATAGATATCTACAAAACACTACCTCAGAAAGACAGCAGTGACTACTCACTAACCCGCCTAAAACTCAACATAATTTTTTTGTCATTCCCCTAGCCATCTCTTACAGTGGACTGAATAAATTATGAGGCAAATCCGGAAAGCAAGTACAGTCATTTCCAACGCTTCCATGCTGCAATTGACGTTCCTTGCATGTGACCTAGTCATACTTAATCGTCTGCTCTCAACTGACACAATTTTGGTTGCTCTCCGTTGTGTCGTCTGTTTACCACCCAAGTTTAACTATAAAATGTCTAAGACAACTGACGTAACCACTACTGTAAGACTCCTCAGTAATCTGATTTGGAAACACAAATGTGAAACCGGTGGAAATTTGACTTAAAAATAAAAGATGTTTATGGTGGAAATGCAATAGATGATAGAATGGCAAGAAAGTCGGTAAGGATGTTTCATGAGGCCCAAACTGGGCCTCATGCTGTGTGTCTTGCTAGCCTAACAGTTAGCGTCTTGGACTTCATTTCAAGAGGTCACGGGTTCGATTCCCGGGATGCTCACTGACTTTGAGGGGTTTGGACTGCTTGCCCTAAAAGCGTTTGTTGTACTCTTAACAAAAATGCCACTGGCGTTGATTAAAAAACCTGATTTTTAAGATGAATCTCAGAGTGGTATGGTTTCTGTTGTCAACAATGTCTTGGTGAGGGATATCAACAAAAAATTTTTAAACACAATTGTAGTAATTTAAGCAGTCTGAAACAATGTCAGCGGAACTGTTCTGGAAATTGAGGCAAGGCCTGGAAGTGCTGAGATAGTGAAATGTCCATTCTCACAAACTTTCCATCAATTGTGACTCACCAAGTCAACGTTGACAACAGAAGGCCGACCACACTCCAAGATTCACCATGGACATCAGTACTGCCTTCATGAAACATCTCAATAAACTTCTCACCATTCATCCATCATTGCATTTCCACCAGTGCAATTTCTGTCAGTCTCCCATTCTTTGTATTTAAAAAGCGAATTCAAAGAATCTCACAGTCGGCGGTAATCTCAATTGTCTAAGACATTTTAAAATTGCATGGTAAGTAGACAACACATGCAGAGCAACCAAAATGTCATAAGTTGAGAGTAGACGAACAAGAACGAGTAGCGCATGTGCGGAAAAATAGCAGCACAGCAGGGCCTGATAATGCGACATGATACTTCTTGTGTTTGCCTCGTAGTATGCTTTAGTCTCTAAAATATTTTACCTTAAGATGTTCCTCTGCTTGTTCATCCTGTACAGTTTCAGCTTTCTTAGCTGGTTCTGAAGCTTTCTCCTGAAATATAAAATAAAAATTAACCACGGTTGAGTATAAAATTATGTGACAAAGAGTCCATCCTTATACAGATTTCACTTGTGCTGCCTAAAGGCACGTTTTACATCAGAACTGACAACCTTTAGTTGCCAACTTTCATTGAAATCTCTGTGTAAACACCACAGCAACTCCCTACGTTAGTTTTTATATATCTGGTTGAAAATTTCAACTAAAGTTGGCACCTTGAGGTCCTCAACTCTGGTGTAAGCCCGTCTTAAAACACACGACTGCCCGTAGTCGCTGCAGCACACGTCAACTCTACCATGATACTTGAGGTAATCCTGTGATTTAAGTAGTACTTCAGGGCTGGGAAGGTAGTGTCTCTACCTGAAAAGCCATCTAATTTGAATAAAACTGATCATACTTTGGTTATTTTGAGGTTCATTTGAAAGTATGATACAAATTATAAATAAAGCCTTAAAGTGGTGTAATATACCTGCATTAAGTAATCCTTTGGTTGCGGTGTGGCAACTATAGTTTCAACTTCATGGAGTCATCTTCAGGCCATACAAGGATATAATACATGTTTAAAGGATTACTTAATGCAGGTATAATACACCACTTAAAGTATTTAACAGTAATCCGGAGGCTAACTCACCTATCAACATAAATGAAGGTTTGATTGGTTGAATGTACTCAATAATGCAACCATGCATCAACATAAAATAAGAGGAGAATATTGGTTTCCACAGAAACAATAAATGTACATTATTGATTTGGTCAGATGCAGAACTATACGTATTTTATTTTATACTCTAAAACAAGCAATGTTTGCACGGGCAAAAACTTTTTTCTCTCCAAGGATTTTTAATTTTTTGGTTGAATGTGGGGGTTTTGGCCACCGATTGGAGCTGGTCCCATGTCTGGGAAAAATCTGGTTTTCATCCTAGAGCCCTTCAAAGTTTCCATGTTATCCTTATGGAGATTTTTAAATTGAACAAAAATCAGTCGATAACTGTAGATATAAACCAATGTGTTTCATCTTTAACCTGTGGTTTAGGAAAATTATACTAAAGTGCAGCACCCTACAGCCTGACGAGTGAGCGAAGCAAACGTGTTCGTCTCAAAAAGGAAGAGGGCGAGTGAGCGGAATAAACAAGCTTTGTGTCAGAAACAAAAGTAATAATTTTACCGAGCTTAGGCTCGGTCCCCCTGGTACTTGTGATGTAAAACAATCATAATATAAAATAAAATAATCAATGCAAAAAATTAAAATTAGCAACAAATTTTAATGGCCTATTAATCTTAAATCTGAGTTAATATTATCTAAGTAAACCCTTCAACAGACAATGGCTGATCACTACTAAAGTACCGGTACCTAAGATTTAAAGACTATGAAAAAAGACACATCCACATTGAGAAACATCCTTAAGGAAATGTCTTGAAACTTGAAAGTAGTCTATTAAGACAGTGGGGTTATTGGTTATTACAAAAACCCCATTGGGGAAGACCATCGAAGAGGCCCAAAACAGTCAGAGCAACCATTGATTAATCCAATTATACTCCACAGCAGATCTTTTATAAAGACAGGTAACTAACTTATTCAGGGTGTCTACTGATATCTCATTTTGGAATTCCAGTATATTTCCAGTACCTTTTTGCAAAAAATTCCAGTATCAGTCGCCTACTATTAATCTGAATATGGAGTAACTATGACAAAATTTTATACATATAAACAAATTTTCTACAAAAAAATCACCTAAATTTGGACTGTAATTACCTTATTATTCCATAAGATTAAATTGAAACTTTGAAAGCCTGCAGGGCGTCCCCCTGGAGGCTGATGTGAATTGAACCTTTCTAACAGTATGTGCAGATTTCTCTTACGATACACACTAGCTGAGAAAAAAGGAGGAAAATAAACATGCTTGCCTATTAATATATAAATACTTATGATTGTGATTAATAAGTACTTTTCAATGATAACACTTTTTGATATTCATTTTTTTTTTTATTAGGCAATTTAAACTCCCCTAATAGCCCTCCAAACCGCCCAATTTATTTTGTATTTTTTTCGATACCGTACAAAAAATAATAAAAAAGTACAGTTTACTGCAAAAAATTAATGGAATAGAATAATTCTATAAGTAAAATACTCACATGAATGAAATTTAAGAAAGAAAACTAAATATTTAGTACAAAGTCCAATATTTTCTAAGCTTAATCTCTACACAAATGTTTAAATTTCTTAATTGCTTGATTAATTATTTTAACAGAACTACAAGTTTTCTGATTTTGGTTTGCAAACATACTTGAACAACAATAATAACATGTGAAACATTTTTACATCGGAATGTACGGATCAAATGACAAAATCTATATTTTATGTATTTTAAAAATAACAATTTCCGGATTTTAATAAAATTCAATTATTCCAGTATCTATTTTGAAATTCTAGTATAGTTCCAGTATTTCCAGTATGGAAATAAAATTCCAGTATAATTTCAGTATTTCCAGTTATTCCAGTATCAGTAGACACCCTGTTATTGTATTAAACACAAAAACCTCAAAGTTTTCTAAAAGATATTCATGTTAATTAAATAAGCTTTTGTTGATTATGGCAAATTTAAAGTGCAGTTTTCAGTTAATTTCTGTCAAGATAATTCATTACCATCCATATAAAATTAAAAAATGTAAATATATAGTTGTGGCCATGGGAAATGTCTCATTTCCCTCAGGTAGAACACTATGCCCTGATCCTTTGATGACAAAACCTATGAAGAGCAGTTGCAAGATGGCTGTAGTCTTGAGACAGGTGGGCTAGATCCCAGGAAAGTAGGGGTTCCAATTCGTCTACGACAGGCAGTGGTTATTGCCACCGAGTACCATATAATGGTTAAAAAGCATTAAAAACCAACATTATACTCTTTGTTGCCTGCAAGCGTTGCCAACGCTGTAGAATAAAATAATTGTTCTCATATTGGAGATTGGAGATTTGGAGATTGTTTGTCTCAACCATTACTGCAGTAAGAAATTTAAAAGTACACAAGGGTAGAATTTATGGTTGGACCTTGATTGATAATTGTTAATTTGATGACTATATAAAGCTTTGTAACTAACTAATAATCCATAAGTAAAATTATAAATAAGGGGTTATGATAAATATCCCGTAGCAACATTGCTTCATCCGATAATTCAATCAGGTGTTTAATGGTAAATCTTATAAATGAACATGTTTTAGTTTTAACACCTATATCCGGAATACAAAAAAGGTTTAACAGCAGACCCTTAGGAAGCAGTTGTGCTTTTCCTGTACTGGTGTAGGGGCAGCTGAAGTGTCACCATATCACTTACTTCCGTCACACCTGTGTTGTTTATTGATCGTGTGTTGTAAACAATAGATTTACATTATTAAAATCATTACTGGCAACAGTTAAGCTTACACCATTGACTACGTACACTAACGTGAATAGACATCTCATCCAATTCATTTAGTTTGAGGCAAAAATTTGGAAGTTTCGTGTACGTGGCGCCAGAGTGCTGCTATCTATGTTGTTATTAATTAGCTGAATTTACAGTGCTGCAAAAACATTTCATCGCAACATAAACAAAAACCTCCATTATAAAATGTTTAATCCTTGATTGAGAAGAGTGGTAGTACTGATTTGCCTATCATTTGACTCTTGTACTTCCAAGATCGCACTACCGTCAATAGGTTTCAAAAAGGCCTATGCTATGAGAAGTCTACTTACGTTAGTGTACATAGTCAAAGCTTACACTAAAACAATATAGTGGGAAGAAATACTGCAATACTGTAATTACACCAACAAAAGTACAATTTGAAGGAATTTCAAATTCTAAATCAAGAATGTTGATATTTTTGTTATTACCATAACAGTATTTCTTGTAGCAGTTTCTTTTTCCTTAAGTTCCCTTAACCTCCTTTCCTCCCTTTCCCTTGCTTCCTTTTCTTCTTGAAGTTCCTGTGCTCTCCTTTTCTTTCTTTCCTCTTCTGCCTTTCTCCTTGCCTCTTCCTCTCCTTGTTTCGCCAAATTTTCGAACTTGGCCCGTAGGTTAGATGGTTTGACCGAACCTAAAATGACAAAAATTAATATTTGAAAAGAAAAATTCATTTGATTAGAAAGGCTTTTGATTGTGGAACATTTGTCATTACTGACTTGAGAAAACAAATTAATATTAGGATTTTTCAACATTTTAGTTTCAGCAGTATCTATATATTAATAGGCACGCATGTTTCCTTTCCTCCTTTTGTGCATTGTAGGAGTAATCCATGTAATCTTTGTATTCAATATCGATTCTGGCATAAATGTTCAAAATTGTATGATTTTAAGATATTTCCCTAATATAATGTTGAAAGAGTAAGAAAATAGCCTTTAAAACCAATTATTATCATCAAGAACATATTAACTCTAACCTTCATTGTCACAAAACTTCGAGTAGATGACAAAATACGTCGAGAAGTTATTTGGAAGACAGTAATGAGTAGCTTGCTTGTTGTTACAGTAATTTTCATAAATGCTTTTGTAAACATGTGCAAATTAAAATATTAAATGTCATTTGTGTTGTGTTTTCTTTCAACCTTAATCCAATTTAATTATTAAGTCAAATAATTTATCCAGCTTGATTCTAGCTTGTGATGACGTGGTGTAAAGTCTACGGGCAAAGGAATGAAGCAGAAGTCGGGTCATAAACTAACGGGATATAGTCACAACATTCAATCACCTAGGTTAAGTATTTACGATTCAACTGAGCAGTTGTCGAAGCGTCAGTTCTGAAACCTCTCGCTTGGAGTGTAGCAGTAAAGATACAAGTGTTTCAAGGCTTGGCCAATAACGGCAACTCTAGACGTGATAGTTTTTTTTTTTTTCCACCTGCTTGGATCACTAGTGTAGTGGTGATTGTTTCCTTTACAATTTACTTGGAGTGCTAGTAGTTGCGGGACAATTAATTCATCATTTGTAGTTTCATCACTTAATATAAGATTCAATCTATTAAAGGTTACAAACGCGTTGACAAAGAACTAGCGAAGGCATTGGATGGATCAGGATTGGAACGATTGTTGTCTGCATTAATTTGTTCTGACCTGATGTTGATATTAGGTTAGGTCTTTATATCGCTGATCATATTTTAAACTGATTTAAACATTTTTATTGTCTCATGATTATATGGATGTCTAAATGGACGGGATGAAGAAAATCGTTTTATTTTGAAGTAATTAAAAAAAGGCGGAAATGACTGTAAAGAACGCTCAGTATGCGGGATTTTGAAAGCTGATGTTCACGCACATCTTTTGTTAACCGCAAAAATAAAATATCAGATTTCCGTTTGCGGTAGATGATCGTGAAGTAGCCCACTCTCTCGTTTCATTGCATTTTCCATCTAAATTATCGTGACTTTTGGTTTGTTTGGTGTTGAAAGTATATTTTGTGTATTGTGAGATGTAAGATTATGGATGGAGATGTTTTTCTACATTAAATTTTGTTTGTTATTAGTTTTTATTCTTTTAAGATTAAATAAAAAACGGGTTTTCATAATCTAATAAAATTTTGATCTTTAATAAGCCAAATATTTTGATGTTTTTAAAATTTTTTCTTACTGATTCAGTAATTAGGTTTTGTGCGTAGGCCTAGTAATAATTTTTACATAGGCCTATAATAGTTATTTGTTGTGATAGTTTAATAAATATATTTCAGTAATTATTTTTAATCTTGTAAATGTTAATTTTTAATCCCCCACAATTTATTAAGCTATCATTGGAATCTGTATCGAATGCAGAATCAAGAATCAAAATAATTTTTTAAATCAAAATCGAAAAATACTGGAATCGGCCCATCACTAGTTATTTCATGATAAAATACAATATAAACTTACTAAACAAGGAAAAAAGTTGTTACCAGCCTAAAAGCCAACAATTAACAATTAACACCCTTCATAACATAACTATACTGTGGAGACTGGCAACCATGAATTGCTAATATAACTCTGGTATTAACCCATCGTTAACAACAGCAATCCAAAAGTTCCAAAAGCCGTGGACTAGTATTTCGCCACCATGTTTCCATACACCATGCTGCTAATAGCGGCTGCCGCTTCTCTGTTAAGTTCTGAGGCACGGAAAAAGATGTTTGCCTGAATGGGGAGCAGATCAAGAGAAATCATTCCAGCAACAACCATGATTGCCGATCCAGACACAGTGCTGACTGTTCTTCATTCTTCTTCTCTTTCTTGTAATTCTCGATGATATTTGTGGCACCTACACATTTTAATTTGAACAACCAAGCCGCACAGCAAAAAAAAAAAAAAAGCCGCTGATAGGTCTTTTCTTTTTCACTGATTTCTGTGCTTCTTCTGAGTTTGTGTTATACCCAATCTTCGGTGTCTTTTGTGGTTGACATTGCGGCATAGTAACAAACTGCTTAGCTGCTCATCTTACGAGTGGTGGGAGCTAGAACTGTTGTGTTTGATTTATTCTGCTTTAGCTTCTTTAAGCGATTCTGGGTTTATGGAGAGACCATAGAATCACAGCATGTGATGATTTTTACACTTTTTTATTAGGATGATACGTGTTGTTTGTGATCAGAAACGAAAAACAAATGTCTACAATACGTAAAACTATATTTACACTTATACTGCAAAGAATACAGATGGTAAATATATGAAAAGATGGATTATAGCAATCGATTTCGACCGGACACACCGATCATCATCAGGCCCAAAGAGAGAATATATTATATAAACCGTATGTATTCTTTGTAGTATAAGTGTGAATATATTTTTGAGTGTTGTGGACGTTTCTTTTTAGTTTCTAATGATTTTTAGCGAAAACTAGTGATGCCTGTTCTTCCTTTAGGCTTGACGATGAACCTCCCCAACCTCTAAAATTCTTGGTGGGATAGTTGTATAAAAAGTCTTCCTCAATCCTTTTAGCGAATTTCCCTATAGGGAATACGCTATTACGGTAGTAGCCATGGTAAGACCTAAGCCCGGGACCACTTTACTTTTTCATTTTGAGGTCCCCAGAAGCCAAAAACACCGTTCGTTCATTTTCATATATATGTATATATATATATATATATATGTGTCCGTGGTACCGATAACTTTTGAAGCAAACCTCCGATTTTGATGAAATTTGGTATGAAGGTGTAAGACCAGATCTATTTTCATGAGTTCGCGAACCAGCATTGTCGGGTTATGGGAACGGGGTTTTATGGGGTTTCAAATGGGTTTTTTTCATTTTTGGACCTAAGTTTTCAAAATTCATCAATTTTAACCTAAACCATTTAAAAGAGCTTAAAAAAACAAACAATTTAGTATTTTGAAACTTTAAAATAGCTTAACTGGTTATGGATAAAATTCAAATCAAGTTTCCCATGTTATTCTTATGGGTAAATCTTTAAAAAGTTATATATCGCTTATTTATCAACATATCTTAATAAAATTTTTTATGAACCTTCACTAGGTGGTGAGTAATTAATATTTGATCAAAAACCCACATGGCAGCAAACCTACATGCTAAATCCCATGGTATTATCATGGAAAATAAGTGTATAATGGGAGCAAGAGAGATGGAGATAGTAAGGTATCTGTTCCTAATCAGCTGATCTGCTGTCTTCTGCATATTTATTTGTCAAATTTGAAATATTTATGTTTTGTTATTTGTAAACAAATCATTCCTTTTGCATAGAAGCTTTGGATATGCACTTTTATTACTGTAAAAAGTCATTTATTTCAATATAAATATTAATATACAAATTCAAATTATTAAATAAAAATAATTTACTCAGAAATATAATGTCGTTAAATATATTATATTTCCTTGTAAAGATTTTTAATTATATAAGATAGCCACAAAGTTCTGATGTTAAAACAATAATTCTTTGGAAATTCGCTGAGTACGCAGGTCTGCTGCGACGGGGGTATTTAGCTTTGTATTCACAATTTACTTCATACTAACTATGAATTTTTTTCTTGGCAGAAGAGTCTTCAGGCTCAATCAATGCCTTTGAGATAAACGTTTTAGTTCAATTTTCACTGAGACTTCAGAAGTTTGGGGCTCTGCCAGCTTCTGAATTTTCCAAAACTGAGAGGAATTATGGGGCGCCGGAATTCTACCCCCAGGAAAAGTACCCCCATGAAAAAACGCTACGTCATTTTGACGTCACAGGTATGGGGGTAGTTTTCCGGCCGCGAACTTTTGAAGAGAATACATTATACTCTACTTCGTTCGATGGTTACGCATTTGTATAATTTATTTTTATAATGAACAATTTAAGCCATGTTTTGTAAGATTACTAGGGGTGGAAAACTACCCCCGGAATTCTACCCCCGGAATACTACCCCCAGCAAAACTACCCCCGGCAAAACTACCCCCGGATTTCTACCCCCGGAATACTACCCCCAGGAAAACTACCCCCGGAATTCCACCCCCGGAAAACTACCCCCAGCAAAACTACCCCCAATGGACTAGACCGGGAATCCTTCACCCGGAAAAGTATTCCCACGTACACAATTTCTTAAGAATTTAACAATTGTTATTTTATGTACATTTTCTGGTATTTAAATTTTCTTATTATAAAATAATGATATGTTAAGTTTATATTAATACAAATTTGCCCTTCGGGTGATCTCGTTCACTACTCTCACTCGCCATCAGGTTCAACAATGCTTTAGTTTTATATTACCAATCTTCCCTTAATCCTTTACAGGCTTTTAGCTGCTGTGTGTTTTTATTGACATCAAATAAAATATATATTACCGTACCATGATATACTTTTATATTAGGTTTAGGTCTATAATTTTCAGTAGCCTACCTAAGGACCGAGCATTAGCTCGGTAAACTTAAACAGTGGACCTAATATTTTTTATGGTAGTATAATTTACAACAGTGCGCTATAAAGCCCAGTGCAAAAAGGCGTATTTCTTGTTCAAGAAGAACTCGTTCGCTCCGCTCACTCGCCTTCACGATGAGCTCGTTCGCTTCACTCACTCAACTTTCAGACTGTTTCAATGTAGGCATACGGGTGCTGCATACTCATACATATTTCTTTTGTATCAGTTTTACAATATTATTGGTAACAGTTGTTTTTAATCAGTTCACTTAAGAACTGTTACTTTTTAATAAGGTATAAGGGTTTTGGCTCAGAAATATAACAGGTGATAAAAGTTAACTGAAAGACACTATAATTAATTGAAAACGTAATTTAAGGAAATCTGATTCTCGTACATGTTTGTCACTAGTTTAAATGTTTTGTTTAGTTTAAATCTCTCCCCCACCCCAATATTAAATTAGGCTATGCCTAATGGCCTAATTTAACCGTCCTGAAAGTCGGTAATTCAACATGTGTTTTAACAAATATACACGAGAGTGCAGCACCCGTAGCCCTATACATTGAAACAGTCTGAAAGCACAGAAAAAGGAAGCTGAAAGGAGAGTGAGGGAAGAGAACGAGCTCGTTTTGAACAAGAATAAAGCCTTTTAGCACTGGGTTTTTTAGCGCACTGTCTGTAAATTATATTACTATAAAAAATATTACTGTTTAAGTTTACCGAGCTAATGCTCGGTCCCCAGGTAGGCTACTGAAAATTAAAAACCCAATATCAAAGTATATCATGGTACGGTAATGTATTTGATGCCAATAAAAACACACAGCTAAAAGAAGCCTGTAAAGAATTAAGGGAAGATTGGTAATATAAAACTAAAGCATACACTGTATTATAGAACCTGACGGCGAGTGAGGGTAGTGAACGAGATCACCCGAAGGCAAGTTTGAATTAATATAAACTTAACATGTCATTATTTTATAATAGAAATGTTTTAAATACCAGAACATGTACATTAGGCTTAAATAACAATTGTTAAATACAGTACTTAAGAAATTTTGTAAGTGGGAGTACTTTTCCAGGTGTAGGATTCCAGGTCTAGTCCATTGGGGGTAGTTTTGCTGGGGGTAGAATTCCGGGGGTAGTTTTCAGGGGGTAGAATTCCGGGTCTAGTCCATTGGGGGTAGTTTTGCTGGGGGTAGTTTTGCTGGGGGTAGTATTCCGGGGGTAGAATTCCGGGGGTAGAAATCCGGCTGGTGTTTGGTTTGCTACAATGTTAATTTAGAGCAACCAAATTAAATAATAATGTATTTATAAAACTGGGGGTACTTTTCCGGCCGCGAGCAAAACTCCATGCCACTTAAAGCTCCGCCCCTCGTGACGTCAAAATGACGTAGCGTTTTTTCATGGGGGTACTTTTCCTGGGGTAGAATTCCGCTACCCCGTAATTATCAGTCTTAAGTACGGTAAGTGGCAGGAAAGGTCTCCCATGGATCTTTAGAATATCCATTGAAAAACCTTAGAAGAGCTGTTTCTTGTTGCTTTTTTCCTGTGCAGTTTGATTGTTCAAAAGTGTATTCTTCTTTCCAGAGTTATATTCATGAATCTAAAGTGCCTGGGGAACATATACAACAATGATAAACAGAATAACCAGAAATTGACCCTCATAAGCAAAGCCTTTATCCCAAGAGGGATACCCTTGCATTTTGATTCTGAACTCTGCATCTACTTTTCTTCTATATCAATAACCAATTTTGATGCTGAGGTGTTAAATTTATATATAAGAGGAACAGAATAAGTAAGATAAACCCTGTAACCATGTTTGTATTTTTTATATTTTTTAAGAGTTTTAGTTGGCAGAAAGGAAACACAATCTAAAACAGAATAATAAATCAACTGACCGATTTGAGGTTTTTCTTTCTGATAATGAGTACCCACAGGTTGCGGTTCATCTGTGAAGTCATGTGCTGATTTATCAACTCTGTCTTTCTGCACCCCAAACTTTCCTCCAAATCCCTAAAAAATAAACATTAAGTGATGAACATGAAATGGATATAATAGAGTAAGTGACAGAATATAATTTTAAAATTAATATGTTAAATCAATTTTAATTGAATGACTAAACATGACCTGTAACTTGTGCTTATATAAATTCTTTTCCTCTTCTATATCAATGACATTGATCATAGGATTCTGTCCGACAACTTGTTTATTTACGCAGACTACACCACTTTGTTCAAAAATATTGATCAACTTTAAATAGACACAACTATCAAAGTAAATGAACTTACTCAATTTTTTACCTCAAATCAGGTAGCTCTGAACTCATCCAAAACTAATTATATGTGCATCCAAACCTCGATCACAAAAACAGGTCAAAATATTATAGGCATCCAGCAGTTTTTTTATAAATGAGGAACAGCTTGTAGGAGCTGACAGTGTCAGTTTTCTGGGAGTTAGACTGGACGAGGATCTAAACTGGGGAGACCACATCACAGGATTAAAGTCAAAATTAGCAAGTGGGTTTTTGAAATCAGAAAACTTAGGAAACTTTGCAGCGTTCAACAGTTTATTTTAGTCTTATAGAGTCACATATAACCTACTCTGTAGTGTTGTGGGGGGCAGTCAAAAAACATCTAAGTAAAATCTTTGGGTGGCAGAAAAAAGCCACTAGAGCCATGCTTGGACTGCCACCCCAAAACACCTGCAGGGAGGCTTTTGTAGATTTAGGTATCATGACAGCCCCCTGCCTTTACATTTTTGAAGAAGTAATCTACATAAAGCAAAAACATCTTCACATAAATTAACCTTCTCACAGTTACAACACAAGGCACATTTTTCTCAACAACATAGGCTAAAACTTTTTGAACAGCAACCTTTGTATAGTGGTAAAAAACGTTTTCAAACATTACCGGATAAAATAAAGCAAATCAATAATATTAAAAAATTTAAATCAGAACTAAAAAAATTTCTTAGAGAAAAATGCTTTAATAACATTGAGGATTTCCTGGTAAAAACTGACCCCCAATAGCCTAACCTCAACCCTCAAACACCTTGAGCTGTGGAACCTCATCCACCAGAGAATTACTTAGACCCCATCAAGGCCACTGGACGCCTTCAGTGACCATAATCAAGAGGGCCTACAAAGAAGAGGACTGTATGTATGTAAATGTGCAAATGTTATATAGGCCCATCACAGTTAGTTTTCTTGTTACCGATTGATTATAAAACCTTTACCTTGTTATGGTCAAGCTGACTCTCATGTTTGGGTACTGATTCTACATGATCCCAACCCACAGCTGACTTGTCCTGTCGGTCAGCCTGCACTCCAAACTTCCCTCCAAAACCAACTGCATAATCTGCAACAATTAATATTATTATTATACCTCATTATATCATATGTACAATTCGCGCATTATTTCTCCGACTATGGCCAAGTCAGCTGGCCTGGTGCGCTATCGGGATACACTACGCAGTTGTTCAGTGCGAAAGTGGTAACTCGTGGTAACTTATTTTAAGTGCTTTTGTGTTTTGGGGCTTTGTTTAAAATAAGAATGATTTAATAACTAGTTAACATATGTTTAAAATTAAGTACTGATTTTACGGATCAACTGTATTTTACTGATAACGTTCTTATATTGTATGTTTATCCTTTATAAACATTCATGTACGTCACTTTTATACGCATTTTTCATAAATTAAAACCAATATAGGTACTTTTAGTACTAATGTTTATGATATTTTATTTTGGTGTTCTTAAAAAATTGTTCCAAGCAAAAAAATTGAGTTTATTTTACTTATTTATTACAAATTCCTCTCATAAGCTGTGTATGCAGTCTATTTGGCTTTTGCGCAAACTACAAATACCCACACCGCGATCTGGGTAATTTGCTTCGGCCAATGTCACAATAAAATGCTCACTCTGCTATGCAAGTATTCTGCATTGTCCACATCACGGTATGGGTAAACATTTCAGGCATTGTCCGATTTCGGCAATTGAGTGTAACAAATAAATCTTATCCAAAAAATAAATTGAAAGGGAAACCAATTCATTTTACAACTGACCCGTTTGCGACTCATGTTTTGGTATTTTTTCTACGTGATCCCAACCAACGGCAGATTTGTCTTGTCTGTCAGACTGCACTCCAAACTTGCCACCAAACCCAGACCTGTAGTCCACCTGGGACGCATGCTTCTGGGGTGCTTCTATGTAGTCCCACCCTGCTGCACTCTGAAACACAAGGTACAGCCTCAGATATACAGTACTATCTAAAAAAAAACATTTTGAGCCTAAGAACTGATGAGAAAAAAACTCTAAGAAGCCTAAGAATATCCTAAAAATTACCGTGTTTTTTTTTTTAACATCTAAAATTTCCTGATTAACTGCTTAAGAGGACCTGATTTTCATTATACATTGAGTTTTCATAATCATTAACAGTCTCGTTTGACTCTATTAAAAGTTAATGAAAGTGTAGATTTATTTTAGTCCCTGCATATATTACACTTTTTAAGAGCATAAAAACAGAAAGGAAAGAAAAAATATGAAAAAATGGGAACAAAATAATTTAGTTAACGAAATTAAAAAAAAAAAGGATAGTAAGCCTACAAAAATTTTTAATGAACAATTTTCCTTATCTATCCCTGTTATGTTTCACATAACATCAAAAGTACACATCAAGGTAGTAGTAGGCAACACCTACCTTGTCAGTTCGGTCCGTTTGGACCCCAAACTTGCCACCAAATCCAGTACTGTAGTCTTTTTGAGATGCATGTTTTTCCAGTTTTGCAACATAATCGTGGCCCACTGCTGACTGGTCCATCCTATATAGAGTACAAACATTGCAGCATATTTAAAAACATATCAAACCAAATTATAGACTAAAACATTTCAACTCTGTTTTCCGAACCTCTTACATGATAATATATCTGGAAGTTATTAAAACTGCCACCAAACATGACAGCAGTACTATCTTCCACGAGGAACACACTGGTAATGGAATACTGTAATATAAAATACTGAAGACTTCTCAAATCTGGCCACCTCAAGACCGAACCCGGGCGGCTGTATTTCAAAATGTCTGCATTAACTAGCAGTGTATCAACAAAATCAAATAATAATCAATAGACTTACTAAAATGTGTATTCCAAATCCCATACTTTATTAAGATATAGCCTATTAACAACTATGGCATACTCAAGAGGTAAATATTTTAGTATGGGCTTTAAAGAAGTGCTATTAAAAAATCACTGTAAAGAGTCGTACCTCCATTCAGACTTTGTAATATGGGACCAAAATGACAATCAATCTCATTAAGACTGGCAAAAAAAAAAAACCTAAGAAAAAATATTGATTAAATATTACAATATCAGCAATGGTCATACTGCACAAAAGTGGCCACAATACTGACAAAATTACATCTAATGACAGTAAATTCAATCAATCAAAGTGCTTTATTGACACAATTACTACAGTATTTACATTATTTAAAATGCACAAATAAAACAATGGTTCTAGACTGTCTGTTTGGTTGACAAAACTGTTTCTAATAACACATTGAAAAAAATATATACACTGCACATAAAAACCAAAAAGTTCTAATAAGCTACAGTACTTCTAAAAATTGGAAATTTCAGCAACAAAATAAAATACTGTCTCATTTTGCCCAAGATTACATAATGACGGTAAATTCAGTGGAATATTCAATCAATCAATCAATCAATCAACTTTATTTTTCTTTGTACATATGATATACAAGAAATGGCGTCAAAATAAATAAAACAAACGTGATACAAAATCAAAACAGATAAAACTATTAAAACTTACTAACATTTACTTTTATTCATAAAACTCTTCAATTGAGTAAATGGGTTTGTCGATCAAATTGATGATCAGGTGTCAAAAAAACAATATCAACCAGAGGACACTTCCATGACCTGTATTTCCATTTATTGTAGGCTGCCACCAGATTACCTACAGCCGCATTATCTGAGCCAAGGGGGACTAGGGGCAGTCAACCCCTAGTTCAATAAGCGGCTTTCAACAAATCCAAAGTTCTATCTCAAATCCTTGTTTGAGAGTATAATCAGTTTGTAAAACATTGAGAGCGTTCACAAGCATCCCCGCAAAGAGGTTTGTTTATGTTTTTGCCTATCATGTGACAAATTCCAGACACTTTATTTGTGGGATCTGTCATGTGATAAACAAGAGTGTAAACAAACCTCTTTGCGTTGGATGCTTGTGAAGCTCAGAAGCAATCGTACCACCAAGATGGCATTGTATGGGTGCTTCCACATCCACTAAGGCTGAAGCAGCAAACATATTAGTTTCGGTTCTTGCATTTTATAGCCGAAGTAAAAGTGTTTAGGCCTATTTCAATCTTGTTATAAATTACTGACAATAATAATTCACAATTAAATAGGATTTTATTTAATACAACAGAAAGTACAAAGTCAACATTTGAGAAGTAAACCATAACAGAATAATTGTTTTTGTTATTGTTTTTTTATAAATAAACATAAACCATATGTTTCATTATTTAAATATTACAACATCTTTCCCCTTTTCAAGTATTTCCAATTATATTTCTTCAATAAACCTCTTCCTAGGATGAACCTGACGTCCGGAAGCAGTCACCATAACATTTCCATTTGTTCTATTCCTCCTTCCCCTTTTTCCAAATTCTTCTTGCGCATCGTGGTCAGTTGCAGGTAAGGCATTTGAGGGATTTCTCGATGAAAACCCAGGTTCCAACCCACGAGGAGATATATGAAGTTCATTCCGGACATACTGGTTACCCTGCTCACTCTCAACTACATACGAACGTGGCCCTGGACCCTTATCAACCACCACACCTGGAGACCATGCAGCAGTCGGATGCTTTTTGAACATGATTGGTTGTCCTTGCTCAAACGGTTTTCGTGTAACTGCATGCTTGTCAAAATCCTGTTTAGAGCGCTCTTGCCTAGCCAATTTAATTTTCCTATCCTGCTCGTAAGTCAGTTTGGGCACCAATGTACTAAACGCAGACGGCACGTTCGTTCTTAATGCACGACCCATCAAATTTGCTGCAGGGGAGTGAATATCTCCTTTAGGTGTATTCCTGTAGTTCAATAAAGCCAGGTATAAACATTCATTACTCTGATAAGCTTTCTGGAACATAGCTTTGACTGTCTTAACTGTACTTTCAGCGAGGCCGTTGGACTGAGGGTAATGTGGACTTGAAACTACTTGTTTGAACCCCCATTCCAAAGCAAAGGTTTCAAACAAATCAGACACAAAATAGCTCGCCCCATCAGTGCACACAGTCACTGGAATGCCATGCCGGGAAAAAATTGATTTCATTTTATGAATAATGGTAGCACTCCGGAGATCTGCAAGCTCGACAACTTCTGGGTAG
This sequence comes from Neoaliturus tenellus, assembly GCA_030545055.2. Classification (NCBI taxonomy): domain Eukaryota; kingdom Metazoa; phylum Arthropoda; class Insecta; order Hemiptera; family Cicadellidae; genus Neoaliturus; species Neoaliturus tenellus. Next base: position 164,995,764 of record CM061532.1, on the reverse strand, counting down.
TTTGATAGCGCGTCAACAACTACTAAAAAAATGTTTGTTGTTCCATTCAAACGTATCACAGCCAACTTCCATCCAAGGTAGCATAGGGATATCTTTTGGCATCAAGACAGTTTTCTGATTGTTAGCCTGATATTTTAAACAAGCTCTACACGATCCAACCCATCTCTTTATGTCTTGTGTCATACCTATCCAAAATACTGACAGTTTGGCTCTATCAATCATTCTGTTTACTCCAGGATGGCCAGAATGTAAATGAGTTAGGACATCACGCTTCATTTTATTTGGAATCAAAACACGATCACCACAGAAAACAATGTCATTAATCAAATTCAAATCATCTTTCAAATGGAAGAATGGTTTTACATCATCGAGTACATCCTTATAGTATTGAGGCCAACCATTCCGCACATAGTTTTTAATAGCTGAAATCGTAGAATCACTCTGAGTCATGTCCGATACCTTCTTCCACCACTGTTCTGTCACTGGCATGTTTTCTATTAGAAGCGCCACTTGTAATTCAATATCCTCACAGAGATCCAAATTCTGTGTGTCAGGCAACGCAGGCACGTCTCTTGATAACACATCAGCCAAAAACATTTCTTTGCCTGGTTTGTACTTCAATGTCAAATCATAAGGCTGTAATCGAAGTAACATCTTTTGCATCCTCGTTGGGACCTTGTGAAGGGGTTTCCTGCTTAAACCTATCAAAGGTTTGTGATCAGTTTCAACAGTCACCCTTTTTTGCCCAAAAATCCACATCCTAAATTTCTCAGCACCAAAACAGACAGCAAAAAGCTCTTTTTCTATCTGCGCATACCTCATTTGTGTATCAGTTAGCGCACATGATGCAAATGCTATGGGTTTACCACTCTGCAACAACACAGCCCCTACTGAATGTGAACTGGCGTCAACACTTAAAGTCACATCATCATTGCCAGGATCAAAAAATTCCAACACTGGAGCAGTAGTAAGCAATTCCTTTAATCGGCAGAATGCTCGATCAGCAGCATGATTCCAGTCAAACATAACATCTTCTTTTAGGAGTTCTCGTAATGGAGCCGTTAATTCTGAATATTGGGGAATAAATTTTGAGACATAATTAAACATTCCCAACACTCGTTGTAACGATTTCTTATCAATAGGAGCTTTAAGTGATTTTATGGCTTCAACCTTTTCAGGATCAACTGAAATTCCCTCTGCTGAAAAGCAATGTCCAAGAAAAGTTACCTTATCTTTGTAGAACTCACATTTACTCGGGTTAAATTTGATACCGGCACTCCGAGCTGCGCAAAGAACCCTGTCCAATATAACATCCATTTCCGTCTTTGAACTTGCCCAAAGAAAAATATCATCCTGAAATGTGAATACATTATCAATTCCCTTAAATGTTTTTGTTACAAACGAATGAAATTGTTCCGGTGAACATTTCAAGCCAAAAGGCAGGCGTTGGAACCGGTACCTTCCCCAAGGAGTCACAAAAGTGCACAATTGAGAACTTCGGTTATCAAGTGGTAAGACCCAAAAACCCGATTTGGCATCTAGTTTGCAAAAGATCTTAGCACCTTTCACTAGAGCAGACATTTCCTCAACTTTAGGGAATGGAAAGTGAGCTCGTTTTATTGCTTTATTCAGAGGCCTTGGGTCAATACATAGTCTCAACGACCCATCTTTTTTTTGAACCACTAACATTTGGCTAACCCAATCTGAAGGCTCTTCCATAGGAGTAATGATTCCCAACTTTTCCATACGGTCCAATTCAGCTTTTACCTTTGAATGAAGCTTGAATGGAATCCGTCTAACCGGAGAAACAACAGGACTTACATCATCATTCAATTCAATACTAACAGTGTGACCTTTAGCAAACCCAATACCACCATCAAACAAATCAGAGTATTTCCTCATTAATGAAGAATCTAAATCAATAACATTTACTCTAGATATTAATCCTAAGAGTTTACTACTTTCTAGACCAAGGATATTTACACAATTCTTTGATACTACATAAACAGGAATAGTGAAATGTTTGTCTTTATGTATAATATCAAGCATACATTTACCTACAACAGGAACAGTGTCTCCTGAAAAAGAAGTTATTCTTACTTTTACCTCTGTAATTATCTTCTTTTGTAAACCAAGCCGCTGAAACTCGTGAATACCAATCACATTGCACTGTGCGCCTGTGTCAATTTTAAACTTTGCCAGCTTCCCATTAATCTCCAGATCTGCAGTGTACCATGACGAGCCATGTTGTGTCTTCTTATCTGTCGCTGATGTTGCACCCAGTTCCAAAATGTCCATATGAAATTCCTCGAGCGATGAATCCTCTTGACAATCCAATTCATTCACAGTCTTCTTACACATGGGACTTTTTGCAAAGTGATGCAGTTGGTGGCATACAGTACACCTCTTATTGTAGGCTGGGCAACGACCTTTGAAATGATCAAAATTACAAAACTTGCCCTTAATTTTTTCTCCAGGCTTTTTAACGCTGTTGTTACCTTTGATGTTCACTGGTGTGCCCTTTAATATATCTCGTTGTGCAGGTCCTCTAGAACGAGAAGCAGAGCGTACAATATCGACGGTTTCTTTTATTTTTGACTGAACTGCTTGGACCTGTTTTCTGATAAGTGCTTGATTTCGAGCCGATTCCAGAACTTTGTTACTATCAACATCGCCAAGTCCCAACAATTTTACAGCTACCTCTTTATCTAACACACCACAAATAAAAATGTCCCAAACCAGCCCATCAAATAAGTCACCAAACTTACAAACATTGGCAAGGTTTCTTAATACTGCCATGTATTCCTCATACGGTTCATCTATCTCTTGTTTACGTGTGAAAAACTGATGTCGGCGATATGTGATGCTACTTTCCGGGATAAAGTGTCTGTCAAATTTTTCCAAAACCTTGTCCAGTTTACCTTTTTCATCATCAGAAAATATGAACGAATAAAAAACATCATTAGCTGAGTCACCAGCACCATTCAGTAAAATTGCAATCTTCTTTTTGTCATTTGCTTTATCGCAATACCCATCTATAAACCTCTCAAATCGACGTCTGTACCGTTTCCAGTTCAAAGCCATGTCACCTCGCTGTTCCATTGGAGCAAGGGAATCCATTGGGAATGCTGCAGATGCCATGATCAAAATCACCAAATACCACAACCAATCCAATATTACCAACAACAACCCAAAAATATGTTACAACAAATTCCACATATATTCATCTCAAAAGACGTGAGATAGCAGCCACGCTGCCACCATGTAATAAATTACTGACAATAATAATTCACAATTAAATAGGATTTTATTTAATACAACAGAAAGTACAAAGTCAACATTTGAGAAGTAAACCATAACAGAATAATTGTTTTTGTTATTGTTTTTTTATAAATAAACATAAACCATATGTTTCATTATTGAGCGGAGCGAGCGAAGCGAGCGAAGCTCCTATACTACACTCTGGCTTTTTATTTACAAGTACTCCTCCTGAACGGCTGGAGTGATCCTCACGAAATTTTGCTCGGTCATAGTAACCATCTATGGGAAGGTATAAATCTGAAATGGTACAAATCGGACATAAGGGTTCTGCCCTACGGCCCTTTAAAGTTACCATGTTATTTTAATGGGAGAAATATTTTATTTGGTTTGTTTACTGTGTGTTGATTATGCAGCTGTTATAAGGATCAAATTTAACTGCAGACTGTTACTATGAGCTGTTTGTGAATACAGTAGTTTTATGTGAAATTGTTGTTTTGTTTAATTTAGTGGTTTGTTTACGTGAATGAAATACAACGTTTACGGAGAGGAGGTGCAAATCTTGGACGAAGCACCAAACCTGCGTAATAAAAAAATATTAGAGTATTGCAGACTTGTGGCGAGTAAGCGCAGCGAACAACCTAAATCTAGCGACTAGTGTGTGCAGCGAATGAGCCCCCAAAAGGTGAGTGAGCGCAGCGAACGAACTAAATTGACGGCGAGTGAGCGTAGCGAACGAGCTAACTTGAATTACCTATAAAACATTTGCTAATTCATTTAAAAAATAGTCGTTCCGCTCAATATTGCAAGCAGACAACTGCATTGTAGGCCTATACCTAGTTTAAATATTACAACAGATGCCTATTGCCTATTTAAAATGAGTAAGCATTTCAATCTTAATATATTCAGAGCTATGGTTTAAAAAGAAAGTTTTAGATTTTACAGGGACTCTATCACAAAAATTAAACACTCTCTACATTGAGGTTAATTTAACATGTGGTAGGTGTTATAAACACATAACTCACCTGTCTTTTTGGACTCCAAATTTTCCACCATATCCAAAGCTTGCTTCGTTAACTTCTTTCTTCTTTCTTGCAGCTTCAGCTTCAGCTACTTCTTCTCGTAATTTGTTCATGCTTTAAAATACAGAAACTAAGATTTACAGTAGGCTATGAATAACCAAAATGGTGTGCATTCGAAAAAATAAGGGTTAATCATAGCTTACATGGTGTATATGGTTTAATTAAAAATTATGCTAAAAATGTTTTTAATACGGTACCGTAATCAGAATAATTTTTAATAATAATTTTGGGTTACGGTAAATAGTTAAAGAGTAAAATGGTGAACAGGTTGGACTCAATTACCAAAACTCTAAAAGCAAACATTTATAGGGGTTTTGTAATCGGTCAGTAACTCAAAAATCAAAGCATGACTCGATCCTATTACTGATGTTTAAAATAGTAATATTACTATCTTATCATAAATCATGGCCTAACTACTAATGTTTTAATTTATTTTGTATAATTTTAATTTATTGATGGTTATTTATTTATTTTATTCATTCAACAGCAAAACCACTTTCACATCTGGGAATTATAAAAATACATGCATACAACATGTAATCCATATCACTGGATCTCCTCCTGAATTTAGGTTAAAGGGTAAAATTTCAGAATTGGAAAATTTCAGAGTAAAACCGAAAATTTCTTTTTGGTATTTACTGCTAAAAAATTCATTAAATATTGAGAATATCAGGTTAAGATTGTTTTTCAGAACAGATAAATATTTAAATTTGCAGCTTTAATAGGCATATGAAAATGTTGTCTTTGAAAATTCTAAAAGATTTGCTTATTATAGATAAGTGAAATTTCTTTTTTCGGTTGTGTTAAAGTGGTAATTAATTGAGAGACAGTCATAACAAGTGTAAACTTCAGGCAGTCGTGACACTCATGCTTCAAAAGTAAGGAGTTTGGAAAAAGCTTGCATTCCCTGGTGCCTAAACTCACAACACTAGTTTTCCTGATGATTCCGATGTCTGGTGGACTGTTTGTGTTATTAATTAATGCACTATTTAAGACAGGTCTAGTTTAAAATTAACTCGCTTTTTTCTCCTCTTTATGAAATTAATACATCAGTAGCAAACTGAAGGATTTATCACAAATTTTGTACCATTCAGATGCTCTACAAGTATGATTTTCAAGGCATATATTCACAGCCCTTCTTCCCTGCCATGTTTAGTGGTTTGCTAAATTCTTCTCCTTTTCTCTTACAACCATATGGGAACCCTAATTTTACAGCCAAAAAGTATAAACAGCAATCAACATGAACATAATTAAATTATATTACAGTAGAACATCAACAAGAGGATACTCTTTAAGAGGATCTCTACAAAACAGTCACATTATTAAGTAAGGTAGCACGTCTAATTCAGTGTTGTGATATCAAGGTAATTTTAGTGATAATTTTTGCTACAGACATAACAGACACCCCTCTCAGCAAATGCAAATTCAATGAAACCTCACTAGCATTTAATAGGAAAATAAGTTACTGTAATCAGCCATAAAATAATATTACACATATAAAACATAATGTTTTATTGTTTTAAAAATATTAGGCCTAATACAAATAAAATCCGTTAAACAACTAGGCCTAACAAAAATGTGTTAAAATAAATATACAGCAAAAATATAAAAAAGTCTCGTAGTCCTAATTATGAAATTGGCAAATCAAATTCTTTTCTCCTATAAAAATAGGTCTAAAGTGTAAATTACTAGATGAAATAACTTCCAAGATAGGCCTACCTTAGCTTTGGAACCAGGTTTATGGCATATTGATTTTAATTTAATGGATTTTAAACTTATGTATGTTGGCAAACCCTATACAATATATCGATTGCTTAGGCCCATTTGATTCAATCTTTAAAATATCTGATTGATATACGGTATAGGCCTGGTATCAATTTTTTATACAGTCACTATATCGATTGTTTGTCGAACCATATTTCCAATCATTATAGTAGGATTCACGAAAATAGTCCGATGAGAGTTGATACATTGTTGCCAAATTTATTTTTAAACACATGCCATACCGTATTACTCATGGTAAACATAACCACAAATGACAACATAGCAGGGCGAGAGGGGGTGAGGGGGACACAGCTGTTAAATTTTTCATCGGACTATTTTCGTACATCTTACTATAGTATGGTAGGCATTACTGTATATACGAAACTGCAACCCATAAATCAAATATCTAAAAAAATTACTAAGGTAATAAGTAGCACTAGATACATAGGCATAAGTTATTTAAATAAAATTTCCATGTTGAAGATAACTTACTCGATAGCACCCGCTGTTCGACCAGACGTGCCCCATCTTTGTTCTTCTTCTGTAATTTCATTAACATAATCAACATCTGTCTCCCAGTCATCGTCGTTGTCGTTTTTCAATTTTGGGGTCTCCACAGTGTGACCAGCACTAGCTTTCCACATTATGTCAGAAAATTCAACGTCCCTGTAAACATTCAATTTTGAAATGTAATATTCAAAGACAGATTATATTAATTAATGTAACCTAACTTACTTTACAATAAGACCCTGATGAAATTCTGAAAAAGCCAATTTGAAGTCAAAGCCACATAATTTATCATACAAGTTATGTCTAAGTTAACTTAGCAAACTACAGTAATATTCAGCAAATCTTACATTAGATGTTATTGTTATAAAAATTTGGTTATTTAGGCCTTGGGTCCCATATTTACCAAATACCCTTTTAATTGTTTCTTCCAAGGCTACAACTTATTCTTTGCAGGGGGTCAACATCACCATACAACAAGTAGACACAAAACCTGGTTTAATGATGATGCGGTAGTGAAGATTTCTTAGGCTTCATTTAATTCCATTAACTTAAGTACCTAATTAATGACATTAAGCTTAGGCCTACTAAGGAAAGAAAAAAATTAGATTTACCTGCTTGTAACTATTTCTATGTTGATTTGACAGTATTTCTAAACAACAACATTACCATAACTTAATTCTAAATGCTCTTCTTTAAACTAGGAAAGTAAAAACGAAACAAATTAATAAGATTGACTGAATCGTTTTGAAAGTTAAATTTTTATAAGTTAAAGATAGATGATAAATTCAAAGAAATTATTTTGAAAAGGGGAACTAGGCCTAAGTTAGTCCTTCGCCCCAATTTCCAAGTGGCTGCAAATTGGATATTACATTTATGGCAATCATGGAAAATCGATACGGCTAGGGCCCGGGAATACAATTAGTGAAATAATCCCTAAATATATTTAAAATGCAGTTAAAAGGCTAGTTTCATACTTACCCAATGACACAAAAACAATAACTGAAATAGCTTATGACACATACATAACCAACAAAACACTCTAAAATTGGGTGTGTTGTTGACGGGTCGGGTTCGTGACAGGAACCAGGGATGAGATTTCATGACGTCACTTGCCACGTTTCCGCATGTTCCTAGAGTCAATTTTACCGGTGTTTTAAGTCCAGCGTTTCGCTTCGTTCAAATGTCAAATAGTGTGTTTGAGGTTTGACGTTTGGAGTGTTTACTCTTCTGCAAATAATGACTGTAATTGTTAGCTGCAATTGGTTAATACCTCGATTTACGGTAAGTTAATGCTTTTTTATACAAATTTCACAAGGTTTATGCATTACTATTATACTTTTGATAGGTTTTTATGGTTTAAAATTAAAAGCATTATACATCTTAAAGGGTGAGATAACGACTTAGACCTAACTTTTAAGAATTTTACGTTTCCTACAATGTAGTTCATGAGGAACTTGAAGGGCTTTTTACTATTAGTATTTATTAATACCGTACTTAGAGAATTCTAAAATGCAACATATTATTACCACCAGTCCATATTTTGACCACCACCTTGCCTAGGTTGACATCTAGGCCTCATTAATACCTGCACACAGGAGTACCTTAGGGAGTACTTGTTAAATAATTTAATTAATTAAATATAATCTATACTTATTTAATACTGTCTTGAGAACTCCTCCTACAGTTTTCAACCGATTTTCAAGTTTTTGACGTCGTGGGATAGGGCTTGGTCTGTAGTTGTTTCCGCCAAAAACTTATGAGAATCGGACCAAAAATAAAAGCGCTATCCACCATTGAAATCTCAAAATTTCCCATTTAAATAACATTGGGATTGAATAAACCACTTTAAACATCTGTTAATAATCAGCTGTAAATACGTGTTGTTTTGATGATTAAAGATATTCACAATAGTGGATTGGCCGGATGTCGTTGATTTTGAGCTAAAAGTAACATTTGTATTGTATTAATGTAAATTGCTCGATTTCGAGCAACACGTATAGGCTACTAGTTAATAATTAATTTATCGTTGAATTTTATTCTCTGTTACTCGGTAAAATAATTTATATCGCTACATTTCTCTCTTTTTGACTGTTGTAAAGATTTTTTATGAATTTTTTTTCTGTACAGTAATTTTAATGTTAAATTTTATAATTGTACCTGACAATTGCTAATGCATATTTGTATTAGTAGGATGTCAGTGGCAAATAAATGACTGATTTCTGACCTATCTACCTTATACTTATTCCACCCTCAATACCTATCAATCTTGATGTCAGGCCTAGGATTACTTATCTCAATTTAAGTTACATTTCCCCAATTGCTTGCATTCATAGTTGACTTGCTAACTCAAAATTACGGAGGATACAATTATTTTTTCATTTAGTTACGTTTTGATTTAGGTATATAGTTTGCCTTAGAAATAAACGTAGCTGGGGGGTTACGGAGGTACGGTACAGTAGGTAACTTAGTTTGGCAAGTTAGTTCTTGAGTTTAGCTACAACCATCGGACATTGGAATTTATTTCTTTAATGTTAGGAATTTTGTGCTATTACGAAAAGTTTTTTGATTGGGCTAATTCGACTCATGATTTGGAGTTTTCAAGTCAGTAAGGGGACTAGATCCTTCTTGTTTGAACTTTGGTCTTTAATTAAAAACCTCTAGGTCCTAGGTTATTTTCTTATCGAGTATCTGTATCTGTTACAGAAATGATTAGGTCTTCGCTAAGACCTGGATCTTCTGGAAGAAGAATGATGACTCCCCAATCAACCGATTGTGGTGAAGACACCGGATGTAGGATGTAAAGATGTAGGTGTAAATCAATTTAGCCTTAGAACTAACTTAGGTTAGGGCAATGAGATCCTCACCTGACCTTGGCCTAACATGGTAGACATAGGCTATAGGTTACTGTACCAATTTGAAAAGTATAACTTATTCCTAGGTAGAAACTTTAATTAACATTCTTAAGAGTTGGTTGTAATAGCCTAAACCAGTTAGGTCTTAAGGTAACTTAAGGACCATTGCCTTAAATTCTATAATTGATTGTATCTTATAAATAAACAACATAACTTAAGGTTGCCTGACTCTTATGTTTTTAAGGGGGGTGGGTGTTGCTATTTTTTTTGGGGGGGGGGTTTAAGCTTTTGCAAAATTTAGGCTATTTGAAGCCATACAGTGTTAACAGCAAATCACAAGTTAAATACCAGTATTATTGGCCCTAATTAATTTTCTCCTTATTTACGAAAGAAGATTTAAGTTAACACTCTTTTGTAGCTTTCAAGCAGTTTGTAGAAAGTGTTGGTTTCTGTTGGCATGAGGGGTGATAAGTTACAGTAACATTAAAAATGTTCCAGTTCTTAAGATTTTTTTTCTTTTTTCATAAGAGTCTGCAGAACCTTCGCCATCCTGATTAGTCCCATAAGAACCGTGTTAATTATAGGTGTCTTTAAAACACTTTATCTTGATAATCTTGCATCGGATTCGCATGAAACTTGATATGTTCACCATAATGGTATGGCGGTTCATTTGACGTGGATACATTGTTTAAAAAACCTCAAAAAAATTTTTAAACATGGTTTAAAAATGGTGATAATATATACATTGTTTTTCATTCGTTATTCGAGTGGATAATTTTTAAAATTAATTTTCTATCAAGTCAAATGAAAGACACTATGGTAATATTTAAAATGACACCAAGTTTGTAATTTTCAGACAAAAAACAAACTCACAGCAATGTTTTATCCCTTGAGTTGTGAGAATATACCTTGGACTGAATTACTTACAAGTTCCGTCAAAAGAGCTCAACGATTATAGGAAGTCTGTCTCTGACGATCGATCTGATGATCGTTGTAAATTATTGTTTCTGTAGACGATCGATCTGATGATCGTTGTAAATTATTGTTTCTGTGTTGCAGGCCTGTGTAATAGTATGTTCGAAATTTGTTTTAATTTGGGTGGGTGTAAACTATATGTGTGTTTTTATTTAACTGTTACCAGGCATGCTTTGCAATGCCAACCTGAGTAATTTTTGCCCCTTTAGGTGAGTTCTTTGGCTACGCTCAATCAGGTTCTGCTTGTACGCTTCGCTCACTTGCCGCAAGTCTAGAATATTCTCTAATTTTTCATTACCAATCTTCCCTCAATACTTTAAAAAAGAACAGTTGTTTATAGAATAAAATACAAACAACTCACATCAAAAACTCCAAAATAATCTGTCATGGGTACGTTTATGACAGTCCTGGGGCTATGTCAAGTCGCACAGGAATGGGATAAAACAATGTCCCTCTCCTGGTTCTAAGTTGCCTCCCCACCATTTTTCAACCAAATTGATTTAGCCGTTCTTGAGTTTAAAATAGTGTTACTAACAAAAATTTCTTTTATATACATAGATGACAAGGCCTTATCCCGAAGAACTTTGTGTCGGCAGTTGAAGATTATGATGACGTAACATCAAAACATGTTTCTATTAAATTTTTGAGCTATTGAATGCTATAATACGAGCAATGTCTGAGGGATGTGTGTTCCATGATCTTGAAATCTAGCGGTTAGATTTTGCTTACACTTTGCATTTAAGAGTTTTTTGGCCCAAAAATAAGTTTAGAAAAGGTCTCAATAACAGGAAAAATCGAATTTGGTCTAAATTTAAGTTTAAAAATCGTAATTTTTAACATTGGTCTTAACAACAACAATAATTTTTAACATTAGTCTTGGTTGCTATTTTGGTAACGAAATAACAACGAAAGGTATACAAAAATAAAGGAACATTAATATTAAGCAGACTTTTTGAAACAGCTGTTAACTGTGAAGAGGTATACTTGGTTGTTGGGGGAAATTTAATAGCTCTATTACCGTGACACTATATCAAAACTGAATTAAAACCAACGAGCGAGGCTCGGTTAACCTGGTTTTGTAAGTAATTTAGTTTTATGAACATTTGGTTGTCTATACGAATCCAGCAAATACAATAATATGTCCAACTGTGAGCGTTACAGGTGTATTTAGGCTATATGAATTCTGTGTCTATACCACATAATGGACATGTTCAAAACATTTATTAACAAAATGTTTTTTTTAGTTTCAGGTATTAAATATGTCCAAGGAGCTCAATGAAGAAAGAAAGTTTTTGCAAGCATTATTTTTTGTACTAAAAAGGTTTTTCAATAAATTATATTTTTATAACTATCACAGATTCTTCTTTCTATTTTTATTAGTTAGTTATTGAAACCGTTGAAACTATCCTAATGTAAAATATTGTATGAATACAAACCTAACAAAGTCATAGGGGCGTGAATCAGAAAAGTTAGAGAACAGAAATACACCATTTTTCAAATATGTTTCATTCGGCAGTTTTAATAAAGATATCAATCTCATCTTTGTGCTTCCAAACTTATCTATAAAATTTATTACCGTACCTTAAATACTTAAATCCATAAGTATTCATGTGTTGTTGGCCGTGAAAGCTTTGGCTTATCTTTCCTTCTGAGGCACACTCGCAGTCATGAGTTTCAAATTGTGTAAGATGTATTCTCATAAAGTTTGGAACCGTACAGTTCCTTTTTAAACTTACATTGCCTAATTTCATTTATCAATGATGCCATCAAACTAAGTAATGGTTGACTTTTGATAGTAACAAAACAAGTGCAGTTTAAAATAGTCTTATCCGAAGGAAAGACAACTCGAACAAGGTTTTTCAAATCAAAATAAGTATAATAGACAATATGAAACCTATTGCTTCATAGTCAAGCAGCTATTACTGTGACCTTATTTAAATCTAAGGCTCCTCTTCTTAAAATTACATGTAAAATAATTTAGATGTTACGTGGCAGCTATTTGATTGAGTTTAGCAAACCATTGAACAGACCATTGTGTAAAACGTTTTTCAGATTACCGAAGTTATTTTACTATCAAAATCAGTCATAAGAGTTATGTTCATTATTTTATAAAATTTTGAAACGAGCCTATAAGCATTGACTATATAACTAACGTGAATAGACTTTACAATCAATGCTTTTTGTTTGATACCAAAATTTTGAAAGTTCATTTTGGTAATTTTGTTTTGCCGTGCCAGAGTCGCGGCAATTGATGTTATTATTCAGCTGGATTTACAGTGCTATTAAAAACATTTTACCACTACACAAACATAAACTGCAGGTATAAATGTTTCATCCTTGGTTAAGAAAAGTGGTAATAGGCTATGTACTGATTTACCTATCATGTCACTTGTACTTCACAAACTTGACTCAAAGTCTCATCTGGCAAAAAAAAGGCAGATGCATCTTTAGGCTTCCGCCCTCGCACTTCTTGTCATGAGTATTTAAAAGCCCTGGGTGTTCTGACAGTGCCCAGTTTGTATATTTAATTGACTAAACAATAAAGTAGCCTATAGGTTTTGGATTCTTAATTTAAGACTAATTTAAATACCTTAAAAACAAACAATTTCGTTTTTAAAATCATATTTTAAGCTAACTCAACAGAGTCTAGTTATAAACTGGTGCTTGGAAGCATTAAAATACAATTTAGAGAACTTTTTACTTAAACTTAAATGGTAAGCTAACTTATAAATTAAATTTAGACCTACATGGTAACGCTGTATTTCCAAAACTTATTAATCCAGTGCCAAAGTACTTTCTTAGCCTTTTCGTAGCCTATATTTTAAGTTAACTAATCAACATTAACCATGGTTTGGTAATAAAACAGAATCACAGCCCATTTAGGCCTACATAGGCTAGGCTACTGTAAGTTAATTTAATTTTTGTAATAAACAGATAACATACATATATGGCTATTTTAGAGCAATGTAAAAAATGATTAAAAATTGAATAATTAAAATTAAATTAAAAAATTTTAACAAAATTAATTTGAACAAATTAAAAAAAATTTGAACAATTAAATTAAAAAATGAACAATTTTAAATTCAAATTGTTAGAGCATGTATAATTTTTCTAGACTTTACTAATAATTGCGGTAAAGTTAATTGTACAAAACAAACCCGAGGCATCAAACCTAAATACTCCCATCAATGGTATGCCTATGTTTAATTGATGAATAAGTTATCGTGGGTAATTTATTCAATCTATTGCAATAAGTTATTGAATTCTTTTGGAAATTACTTTTAGGCCTTCATAGGATATTAAGGATTTCACACCTAGGTTTTGTCAAAAAATTGCATACTACAGTTCTTAGGACTATACTTGCCAATTAAGTTACTACTAAGTTAACTGGAAGTACTTTGGGTCTAAGATACAAGTTAAACGAGATGGCTTAGGGCCTACAGTAAGTAAAACACTAGAGCCCGTGACAATACTAAAACAAAAAGCTTTAACTTATGAGAGAAATATCAATTAAACTTAAGTACCCTACCCAATTTGGAAGTAAAAACTTAGATAACAGATAATACATTCAAATAATTTTGGCTCTGGTTTAACTTGTCATCTAAAATTTGTATTTATCACAAGTAAATTTATTAAACCCAAAAGGAAAAAGTTGTTCGAAGTACTAATTTATGTGTGAGGGATGTCATGTCGTTTAGTTTGCAGTTTGCATCCCGAAATGGATTGTCGTCGTCTGCAATAGTCGATGTCGAATTGTTTGAAAGCACAGTCCAATATTTAGGTTAACCTATATATTGGACCGTGCTTGACAGCTAGACGGTGGAATGAGAGAAATGAGCCAGTTATGACGTCATGGAATCTCATCCCTGGTTCCTGTCACGAACCCGACCCTGTTGTTGACAGTGAGTAAAGAAGTAAAACAACTATATATTGTGTGAAGATAGAGCGATAGAAACGATAAGAACGGACAATGGTACATGTACTACTTACTATACGTGCTCAGCGCTCAGCACCCACTGTAAAAACAATAACAATGTCTTCTATTTCAGTACTATATTATTATTAGTATCAGCAGCCCTATCACAATCACTGGTGTCATCTCTTAAAATTATTGACCAAACAAATCAGGGATACTATTAACACTGACCAAAAATACTGTAACCACAGGAAGTAATCTGTGGAATGTATTACCATTGACTAATGCTGTATATGAAATTAATGTTAATACCAATCAATGCTATGTAGAAAATCACAAGAAGGGAATCGTTTTTTATAATTTTTTACGATAGTAATAAAACTTTGTTATGTACAAAATTAAAGTAGAACCCCTCAAATTCGGCCACCTCGGGATGGGACCCTCGGCCGGATTGATAAACGGCCAACAACATTAAACAATTATAAACAGAAACCTATGTTAGTGTATTGGAGTAGTTTTTGGTGTACGATTTTTCAAAGTCTACTCTTCATTAGAGAGAGCGCTCGAAAAACGTGTTTTTTTGTGCTCCGACTGCAATAAAAAATGTTAATAGGTTTCAAAATTTTTTTAACTTATACTAAAAAACGTGAAATTAAATAAGCTAAATTTTGGTATATAATATTTAATCGTAGGTCAACTGGTCCATCCATGACAAGCGACCAAACTCGAGTATATTGCTTTTTGAAACGGACATAAGAAACAACCTGGAGAAGCTAGTATCAAGCATATTCTTTTAAAGCCTGATCAAAAAATGGCCATTATAAATCAATACATTTGGCCATCAATTATATATCCTCTGCAATGTGCACCATTGAATCAACTCCCAACTTCGTTTTTAGAAGATATTAACCTTATCATTAGAAGCAGGGCCGTATTTCTAAATAGGCTGAAAAGGCTGGAGCCTATAGCGGCAAAATTTGAGGGGCGGCACTTTGGCAAAAAATTGAAAATATTTTTACTCATTTTGTAACAGAAAATTCTTTAAGCACATTATTCTGATTGGAAGTGTATTCATTTGCGGAAACGAAAATGCGTTTATTCTTTTCACACGAATTTACTCCACATAAATTTGTAGCGCATTTTTCATGTAGGGTAATTGTAACGACACTCGCAGTTTGTATAGGCCCATAAAGAGGGAACTAGCGCTCTCAGTGTTTACATTCGCAACTAGTGATTGCCTTTAAAAAAAATGTTTAATGAATTTACGAATGGATTGGCCACAAAATAGAGCAAACGTATGGTTTTGATTTATTAAATAAACTCTCCCATGAAAAAAGTACTTTTTTTATGAATGGAACGAAAAATTTTACTACTTGCCAGGTGTAGACGTTCCTCCAAACAACCAAACTTTCGCCAACATCACAAGCAACAGTAAAAAATTTTAGTTTTGAGTTTACACACCAGGGACTTCTACCAAGCTTCTACTACCAGAGACTTTTCACGTTAAAATGTCACAACTGATGATGTTAGGTAGGTATGCTTACTCTTTGATGTTAGACTGTGACGCTGTCGCAAGAAACCTTTCAAACTTCTACTGCTTTTTCGGTAAAAAATGTGTCAATCGGTGATGACAGAGGCGGCTCTAAGATAAAAATATTTGGTAGGCAACTTATGGAGTCTTAATTTCTTTTGAATTAAGTTTTATTTTAAGACATAAGTCGTCATGGCGGCGCCGCGCTGTTGGCAATTCGTTAGTTTGTTAAGTGGTGAATCGTATTTGCTATGATTAGAGTCCTATTATTAATTTTTTCGTAAGTTTTAAGTTTACTTACACAGAAAAGTGCAGGCCTACATAAATTTATTAATTGTTGAAATTGAACAAAATTTTCTTTAATTCCAATTTCAATATAATTTCAAGTCGTTCGAACTATGTTTTGTAGCTTGTGACAAAACCAACATTATTATTGGGCTGACAGTTGCGTCTATACTGCCTTGCCTGTCCACTGTTGTGGCTATGGCCTGTGAAGTTACTTTTTGATCATTTGTGTTATGATTCCTGGTTTAAATAATTATTCAATTAAAGAATACACAGATCATAAAAGTTTTTTGTAATTGACATAGTTTTTGGTATATTGAGTCATAGATGTAATCTGCGGCGTTATTTAAAGAGTATGCTAAGTGACAATGAAAACTATGTATGTGTCTGTCCCTAAGTAGTGGGAGGGGGGCGGCAGAAAATGGATAGCCTACAGGCGGCAAAATCCTAAATCCGGCCCTGATTAAGAAGCATAATAAAACAGATAATTGGTCTCCCAAACGACTGTCCAACAAGTATGATTTATGCTTCTAAATCATTGCGAGGTCTAGAAGTTGTCAGAGCTAGTTGGGAGGCATATCTGCAACACTACAATATAAGTACTAAACTACGCACCATAGAAGATAACCATCTACAACATTCCAACAATTTTGATGAAGAAAGAATACATTGCTTAAAAAGTTTAAATATAAATATTGAAGAACTTACAGACAATCAAAACATTCTTCCAACAAAAGCACCAACAGCTCGAAAATTAAGAGAAATTTTAAGGAAAATATCATACGAAGATTGGAGCAAACTCCCTCAAAAATCAAAGGAGTGTCCCTTTTCGAACAATGTCCAAAAGTAAACAAAATGATTATGAACAAAAGTAGCTTAAGTATTTCTGAATGGACGACCATAATTAAAATGAATGACAATGTAACAGCAGTGAGAGCTACTCCAGGCAGATCTCAGGACAACCATTGCCGTCATAAAGACTGTAATGAGATTGAAACCCTTGGCCATGTCCTGGGATCTTGCCCAAAGGGGAGAATTGCTTATAACTAACAGACACCATAAAATAAGATCAATATTGGCAGGTGCTTTTAAGAAACCAGGTTGGGAAATATTTGAAGAAATAAGTGCAACATCTTCTGACGGATCTCAAAGACGTGTCGACATTATAGCAATATTTAGAAAAGAAAACAAGGCTTTAATAATCGACCCAACCATAAGGATGGAAACAGGCGAAGAGCAGGTAGAAGAAGTAAATAACGAAAAGAAGAAAATATATGAACCTTGCATCCCATACCTATCAGAAAAGTACAATATCAAAAACTGGATTGTGATTGGCATTCTAATTGGCAGTCGTGGAACCATTCCAAATTTCTTGTTGATTTTTGTAAAAAATACAAAATACCATCAAAAATTATAGATTCAATTTGTATAAGTGTTATAAGAGACCTCTATCAAAATTTTAAATCATCACTTATTCCAGCCAAATACATAACTTTTATTTTACTGTATGTAATTGAAAAAATTTCTTATTGTATCACAATCAAAATTGTTTGTATTCTGGATCAACTTTGGTCAACTGGAAGTCCAGTCAGATTTGTAACTTTAATAAAGTTAATTTCTCTCTTCTCTCTAAAAAATATATACATATAAAGAAGAAAAACATGGACTTCCGGTTTGCTCAATTCAGTTAGGGGTCCCTATAATCTATTGAGGTCATCCTCCTCAAACTCCTGAATGGAGGAGTATGCAAGTTCTTTTGATATAGGCAGCCATCTTATTCTTGAAGGCCACCACCTCAAGCTGCTGCACTGAACTTGCACTTTGGGGCTCGCTCCTTATCCAGCCTCTCTGTTAAGGGATCTGGGCCACTTAACAAAGGAAAATGCACAAGTGGTCTCTTTCTGGACATAAAAAGGCTTTTGACACTGTGGACCATAGAATTTTACTACGGAAACTGTACAAAATTGGTTTCAGGGGAACAGCACACAAGTTGTTTTGTAGTTACCTGAGTAAAAGACAACATTGGGTCAAAATTAATGGGTGTTTCAGTTATATGGGGGAAATAAAATATGGAGTGTCACAGGGATCAGTATTAGGGGCAATCTTTTTTATAATTTTCATAAATGATTTTTGTAATGCTCAGTTAAATGGAAAAGTAACTGTTTTTTGCTGATGATACTGTCCTTTGATATGTTGAACGTTCATGGGGTGTAGTACATGAGAAAATTAGCCAAGATTTGGGTGCTATTAAATGGTGGGTTTTTGTTAATAAATAGGTTTTAAGTACCGAAAAGACAACATTCTTAAATTTCTTTTTAAGACAAACAATAAGGTTTTCTGAGGATATAGTGTACAGGTGTAGTCAGTGTTTGCTGCAAGATGTCAAAGGTAACAACTGCCCAGTAATTGGCCCAAGCAGTAGTACAAAATATCTCGGGATTATACTGGATAGTGAGCTCAATTGGAAATTACACATTGCCAAGCTAAAAAACAAAATCATGAATGGTATCCATCTTTTCTATTTTCTTCAACATATATGCCCTCTTCTTAGTATTCTAAAAAGCTTATATTTTGCTCTGGTTAATAGCAGACTTGAATATGGTATAATATTTTGGGGAGGCACTTATCTCAAAACTTAAAATCTATTATAACTGTACAAATGTTTTTTGTGCGGGTATTTGTAGAAGAAGAAGGTAGTTCCCATGTTTCCAGTACCTAGATATATTTCCAATTAGAGCACTTTTCTTGTAGTACAAAGTTTTGAAATTGTATCATTTTAATTCAAAACTAGGGAATAACGAAAGAAATTATGATTTAAAAATGAACTTAAGAAATGTAGGAAGGTGTTTTGTACCAAAACCAAATTCAACTTTTTATACTCAAACATATTACCTTATTGCCCCAAGAGTTTTTAACATGCTTCCTAGTATAATGTTAAGTGATTGTAAACCGTAGACATTTTTAAAAGAAGTTAGGAGTTAAAGTCACAAGAAAATATTGAGGATTTACTAAGTATTATTGGTTTGGCATTTTTTATAGTATGGAGTTTGTTTTATGATTTTACTGTATCTATACTTATTTAATACGCCTAAGGGTTTTTTGTCTTGAGAACTCCTCCTACAATTTTCAACAGATTTTCAAGTTTTTGGTGTCGTTGGATAGGGCTTGGTCTGTAGTTGTTTCCGCCAAAAATTGGTGAGAATCGGACTGAAAATAAAGGCGCTATGCACCATTGAAATCTCAAAATTTCCCATTTAAATAACATTGGGACTGAATAAAGCATTTGGAACATCTGTTAATAATCAGCTGTAAATACATGTAGTTATTGGCGATTGAACATATTCGCATTATTGGATTGGTCGGATTTCATTGATATAGAGCTAAAGTAACATTTATACTGTATTTAAATAAATGCTCGATTTCGAGCAACACGTATACTAGTAATGTTTAATTGTAATAGTAAGGTATGATTGTCGAAATATATATATTATCAACAGAGATTTTTATTGTTTTCTCACTGTTTGCTGTCATTGATTGTTTAAGTGTTGTATTTTTTATTTTATTTCACTAATTGTAGTTAGTATTTTTTTTTTTTTTATTTTGGCGTTTAAGTGTAGTTTGTATATTTTGTTTATTAGATCTAAAGAGCACAGGATTTTATTTTTCTTGTTTATATTAGTAGACCTATTATTCACAGAAGTTAAACAGTTTAATTAGTAGTTTCTGAACTCTTAAAATAATGAATTTTTATTGTAAAGGAACCCCTAAACGGACTTTGTGTCTTAGGGGCCCTATTTTTCTGAACAATTATTGCTTATTATTGTACTTGTTATCGAGGTCAGCCTGGTTTTTACTGTAAATTATATTATTTCTTGTAATATCATCGTTTTCTCTCTGTTAGGCCTAATCTGTGTAGTTGTCATATTGTACTATTGTATATTGTTCAGAAATAAAGATTTATTTATTTATTTTCTTACTTATTCCCAGTCCAGATCGGTTTTATTTTCCAGGAGGATGCCCGGACGAAGTGATAAACAATCCCAGTTGTCATCATCCTCCATAATCTTTTCGCAGACCATGCCCACCGAAAAAACACAGAATTTTCTTGTGACATCCAGGCATAAGAACAACGCGGACAGCAGAAGAAGGTGTGTTCCACGTCGTCGGGAACGTCCGGGCAGTAGATGCAATCCTGTAAACCGTTCTTGCCCATATCCAGGTCAGGTACGACTTGAAATAGCCGTAACCTGTCAAGAACTGCATGAGGTAGTAGTTCACCTCGCCATGCCGCCTTTCCACCCATGGTTGGACCTGCTCTATGAGTCGCGCAGTCCATCGCCCTCGGGTATCACACTCCCAGCTGTGTTGCCACTGTTGGAAGGTTTGGGCGCGCTCTTCAGATCTTACAGTATGCTTGCCGATGCCGATCTCACCTTGTCTTCGATAAATCTCCCTCCTCTCCCCTGCCAAGAGCTTGATAGGGATGACTCCGGCAACCACCAGGTTCCGGTGGCAGGTTCAGATACTGTCCAATAGGCGGAGCACACCCGGAGCGCAGCTTGACGCTAAACCCGGTCGAGATACAACCTGTAGAATTTCTTAGTGAGAGCGCCAGCCCACACCTCTGTCGTAAAGGAGCACCGATTAGACTGATTACATCAATAAATGTGTTCTGCTGCACTGAGGACCCCCGACATTGGCCATCAGCTTACTAAGATAAATAGACCACCTTAGCAGCCTTGTGTCTGCCATACCGAAGATCTGGTCTCTCAAGCTTACCTTGTGTTGTCCGCCATAACTCCATAAGGTACTTGGTGGAACGTGCTGACTGAACCACTTTCTCTTCCCACTCGCAGCAGAACGACGGTGTCAATTCCCTGCTTTCTGAGGATCATGATCTCCGCCTTGCTCAGGGCAAGTGAAAGACCGTGATCGAATATCCAGACGTTAACCACGCGCATGACCTGATTCATGTTATTTGGGCTAGCTCAACTTTGAGAGCCACAATGTCATCGGCGTACCCCAACTAAAATAATGGTTTCCTCTGGCCTGTCCGATCTCAGGAGGCTGTCAAAAGTGATATTACAGAGATTCGGGCTAAGTATTGAACCCTACGCAGCACCGGAGGTGACTTCCGTCCTCCACGCTCCGTCTCGGGTGTCGTACATCAGACGCCTGGAACGAAAGTAGTCCTTGATGAGTCGCAACAGATACATTGAAATGTAAAAGCTGTTGCAACATCCAACATATCGACCCATCTCGCCGAGTTGAAGGCACTCTTGACATCAAGCTAACAAGAAGCACTGCTCGGCGGGAGAAATTGTTGTGGCTCCTGGCTCTCTCAACAGCTTTCTGGACTTCGGCGGTCGCGCTGATTGTTGATCGACCCTTTTTGAAGCCGTTCTGACGAGGGCAAAGGTCCCCAGCAGTTGCCACAGCAGAAGTCGGGTGGGAACGAATCAAATTTTCAAAAAGTCTTCTAACCGTGTCCAACATGCATAGAAGTCTGTGGGACGACGGCAGCTCAGGATCACCTTTTCGGTTGCTAATAAGCATAAGCCTGGCGGTTTTGCAAGGAGATGAAAACATCTCTTCAAGCAAGCACTCATTATAAATTATTAGCAAAAATCCAGAATTCATAGTGAAAACCTGATAATAAGCTCTCTCGTGGATGTTACCCAGGTGTCGCCAGGATTCTCCTGCTCTCTTCGAGATTGAGCGGTGGTTTATTGGTGTTCCACCGGCTTGGCCTTTCCCAAAATGCGGAACCTCTACGGTTTATACAATGAAGATCAAATACAATGTACTGGTAGTCACTAACCGTGTAATTCTTTGACACTCTCCAGCCATATCTTTAGGGCCTTAACGTTTAACGTCAGTTGTAAAACACAAGGGCTACTGTATTCTTTTCAGATAACTGGTAACTTCGGAAGTAAAGTTGTGATCTTAAAAAAATATGACCTTTCTTATTTATTCAAAGAAATCGCAATCTGATTAAGAATTTTTGTAATCGGTCACTTTGATTGTGAATTCTGTTGCTGGGACCACTCTGTGTTTGGAAACAGCAGGAAGCTAAAATTCGTCTATTGAACCCTTAGGGGAATGAAATATAATAATTATTTCATAAAGGAATACACAACACAAAGGGACTTTTTGTGTTAGATTTTTTTCAAGTTCGATTTTTTATTTAAATTTATATATATCGCAGAAAGTACTCTGTTTAAATGAAATGTTTTCAGAAAGGATTTTGTTTAAATGTTTACCACTTACTCTTGAAATAGATAGCTAAAGAATTAGGTTGGTTTATGACTGTAAACTTTGATAAAATTGGTTATGAGAACTAAATCAACTTGATTCCACCTAAATCTTTAGTGATGCCCTTTCAAGGTAATGCAAAATAATTGAAATCCTAAAACAACTTTTGGAGTTATATCGCTTAGAAAATTACTCTGAAAATTCAACCAACAAAGTAGTTTTTTATTTTTTTTTCACCATGTCAAAACTTAAATATGCTAATTTTTCTATTTTTTATTATTTTTTGATAGCATATTTCCTGCATCAGAAAAGAATGTTACAATACATTTTTTCAATAATTAAAAAATCTACCCCAGTCCCCTTAGTATAATATAATTTAAATACTACACGAAGTTCCCATGAAGACGTTAACGGTGTTTCTTGCCACTTATTATCGCAATAAAAAATTATACTGTATAGGACTACTTTGAATGTCATCAATTTGATGCTATTTTACTTTGACGTTATGAACGTAAAATAAATATTAAAAATTTGACAGTATTTGACTTTGACATTTAGAACGTTATATAAATACTAGTTGTTGCCCGTCGATACTCGATGGATATAGCTCCATTAGTGGTAAATGAAACACTATAATAGTACAAACATGTAAGGTAGTCTATAAAATGTACTTCTTTGAACTGCCATACCATGAACAATAATATATTTTACAGAAAATACTACGATTTTAGTTGGAGTGTCGGAAAGTAGGCCTATTTCGTAAACCAATAATGTTGCATCCTTGTACTTATAGGCCCTACTCTTTAGTATTTTATAAACATGTCAACTTGATTGTTTAGGTAGGCGCAAACCTAATTAGCCTAGGAAACCGTTCTATTAGGTTCACAACATCAGAAATAAGTAGACCAATATCCACTTGTAGGCCTATTGGATAAATTGTTCTTAACAGTTTTTTTTTTTTTTTCAAGAATTAGGAAAGGCCTAGAGTGTTGTAACTTATGATGGTTGTGGCTTTAACAAATATTGGTGTATTAGGATAGGATAGAAAGTATATAAACCATTTATAACCACTTTCATATCGCAATATTTATGCTGTAGTGTGCAAGTTTCAATAACTATCCAAATTTAAAGAATACAAATTTATTTCACAGAAAATTTCCTAATTTTAGTTGGAGTGTCTGTCAAAGTAGGCCTATAGGCATATTTCCTTAAAAACAATAATGCTGCACCCTTACTATGTAACACAAACACAGACACTCTTTAGTATTTTATAAACATAAAAAATCGATGTTTACTTAGGCCTAAACCTTAGTAGCCTAATCAAAGCGTTATATTAGTTAAAAACATCAAAAAATAAGCAAGCCTAAACTATCAATTTGTAAACTTGTTAGTTTAATAAATAAGTTTTTTGAGAGTTTGAACAGGCGTATAAATATTTTAATGTATCTATTTTGCTTAAAATAAATATCGGTACCATCAGTAAAACATTTATTAGTGACGCCGTTATTGGACACATTACAAAAAATATATGTGTGAAGGTCGGTCTGGAACCCGGGCCGTCGATCTTGAGTAAGTCACGCTACCGACTGCGCCACAAATATTGTCGTTAAGCGAAGTAAATGTAAAGCATTACAACGTTGCAAACGACAAATTAATTGCACAAAGAATTTCCGATACATCCGTTTCTTTTAATACAAATGTGAGCAATTTATTTAAACTACACATTTACAATTTAGTCTTAATTTTAAAGCAATCAGCTATTTGACATAATTAAGCAGCTTTCTTTCCATTTAAAGGATAATACATCATAATAATTGTAAACGTTTTTAGGTACTGACCATAATAAACCAAATCCTTCATGAACTTTTGTTCATCCACTCTGTATTTAGACAAAATACCTCGTGTGTTTACAATCAGCTGATTGAAATCGTGTAAAATAAATAAATTGTTAGGTTTTAAAATGTCGACATTTTTAATTTAAGGGAGTAAGATAACGTTAATTATATGATTAAGCAACTTTCTTTTCATAAATGACAATACATCATAATAATAATTGTAAACGTTTTTAGGTACTGGCCATAATAAACCAAATCCTTCATGAGCTTTTGCTCATCCACTGTATTTAGACAAAATACCTCGTGTGTTTACAATCAGCTGATTGAAAGCGTGTAAAATAAATAAATTGTAAAGGTTTGAAAATGTCGATATATTTAATTTAAGGAAGTAAGATAACGTTAAAGTAAATAAAATCTGCTAATATACAAAGGTTTACGTTTTATTTGGTACAAACTGCGTGTAAATTGGTCCAGTGGAAGTCTCAGACGAACTGTCCAAAGGATTGGAAATGTTGGCTTTATTCCCCATGTTAAATCTCCATAAGAAAAGTTTATTTTTAATTTTTGACCAATTTAACGTAAATATTTTGAAATACGAATAAAACCTACTAATGTAGAACCGAAAACGTTTATTTTGGTACAACCCGCATGTAAATCGGTCCAGTAGAAGTCTCGACGAACTGTCCAAAGGATTGAAAATATTGGCTTTTTTCCCCATGTTAAATCTCCATAAGAAAAGTTTATTTTTCATTTTTGACAGATTTAACGTAAATATTTTTGAAATACAAATAAAACCTACTAATATAGAACCGAAAACGTTTATTTTGGTACAAACCGCATGTAAATCGGTCCAGTAGAAGTCACAGACGAAGTGTCCAAAAGTTTTTTAACTTTGTGTTTTAATTATATATATATATATATATATATATATATATATATATATATATATATATATATATATATAGATTTAAATTTAGAAAAGAATAAAAACACATGATTGGTTTATCGTCTAAATAAAATAAATAAATTGTGCTTTAGACATGATTACACAGAAAACAGGATCAGAACAGAAGCTCGTCAGGGAAGTAGTTGTCAAGTTAGCTCAGTTGACATCCTGGTTGTCACTGGCAGATGTCACTGGTGTGTTGGCAGATGCCCTAGACATCCTAACCTTGTTGCACCCAGACGCGGTCAAGGACCTGTAGTGTGACTCTTAGCATTACTAAAGGTCTTTGGACTACTTGGAAAGAGATTGGCGTATGCAAACAAGACTTGATTTATTTGGGTTGAACTTGAAGGTCTAGAGGTTAATTAAAACAGCGTATAACCAAAATTTGTTTATTTAATAGAATGTTTTATTTAATGTTTATTTAATATTTAATAGAAATTATGTAAATTATGTAAAGTATGTACTAGTATAAAACAATAAATTTGAAGCTGGTCGATAATGCAAAACAATAGCCTAGAATAATTTCTGTTAAATTTAAGATTTTAAAAATTTTAATCACTTTAATTACATACATATTTGACGTCAACATCATGTTTTCTGTACTCACTCTGATTTTTGAAACTGCAAGAAGCTACGTTAAACCCCTCCATTCGTCTTTGTAATCACCTCGGCGCTCAGTAATCCACCGAAGTGGCGTTGAGCTTGTCAATCTTGCCTGACGGGGTCAGGACAATCTGGCTAAGGCTTTTCAAAGGTCGTTCCGGAGCGATTCAGTTTAGCCTAATTATTCAACATTGAAACAATGAGAATATAAAAAATAAACGGGAATAAAAGGTAAGAACAATTTGAGAACTCTTCTTGAGGGAAAACCCTTATTGGTTTAAATACCTACAGGGTGAACTCCCTACCAATATTTTAGGGCATTGTTCCTGGGTTATAAACATATCTAAATATACATTTACATATAAATATATATTTACACTGTCCGGAAGTCTTTAGTTACTCACACAGCCTCCATTTTGTTTTTTTTTTCACATAAAACTTAGTAGTTTTTATTTCCGTAACGGAGGGTTTTATTCAGTTCATATTTGGTATCTTAATCAAACCAATGTACAATTCCAGGAAAATTAATTTTTTCCACTGTATATTTTCAAAATGGCGGCTATTTAAAATTTTCAAACTCAAATATCTAAAAATCAGCAAATTTTATAAAAGTGTTACAAAAAGAAAAAAGTTGACAAATTGAACTATCTAATCAATGGTACCAAGATTATAAGGATCTGACAACAAATAACTGAGTTATTGCGATTTTTCTCCATAAAAACATTGAATTTTTAATCAAACATTGAAAACGTTCAATGGCCTCCATTTGCATTGATTTTTAAAATCTCAATAACTCCGTTATTTGTTGTCAGATCCTTACAAACTAGGTACCATTAATTAGATAATTTAACTTGTCAACTTTTTTGTGTATGGCAAAAATTTTATAAAATTTACTGATTTTTAGATATTTGAGTTTGAACATTTTAAAGGCTGCCATTTTGAAAATATATACAGTGAAAAAATTTAATGTTTTTTCCTGGAATTGTACATTGGTATGATTAAGATTCGTACAAAATATGAACTGAATACAACCATCCGTTACGGAAATAAAAATTATTATTTGAAATACAAAATGGCTGTGTTATTAACTAGACTTTCAGACAATTTAAATATGATATTTATGTTTCTAACGCAGGAACAATGTCCTAAAATATTGGTAGAGAGTTCTGAAACACCCTGTTTATAAATATATTGTTCTACTTGCTTTTGATTCATGCTTCGCCATGAAAATTTAATAGAAAAATAATTTAAGGAATAGGAATCTTTGTACAGGCCTCTAACAAAGATATGTCTTATATTTGTAATTCACTAAGCAGTTTAGTTAAAATTATTTAGATAAGAAAGTTATAACAGTTGTCAGAAAGGGGAATTAATATGTTAATATGTAGCAATCAATGTTAGGGCTTGCTGTGCCATCCTTCGCTGCATCACATTAAAACAACATTAAACATGGCGAGATGAGTTCAACTAACATGTCCACACCGCTCGGTCACGTTTCCACAACGAGGGACGCTTCTCGTCAGTCTTCCACTGTGCGGGAAAGTATGAGTGTAACCCACCGTGGGCTGCAGACAGAAGTAGCACGTGTCCGCTCTGAGTGCAAGGTGTTTTACTCTAGTAGAGTTTTTACGAGTTGAGATGAAAAAGGTCGTGGAAAGCGCCATTGATTTATTTTGTATCCTGATGGCAAAAATTAGTGACTGGTTCCAGTTTCACACCTTTATCACTTTCTTTTGTTTAATCATTATAGTTTTTGTGGATCCAGCGTTTAAAGAGGTAAACGGTAAAACCAGTAATCTATCAATCCAATCCGTGGAGTTTCATTATTTTCAGTTCTAGTTATAGCAACGTGTCAAATTACAACTTACAAATTATATACAAACTTATTGTTGATAACCTTGGTTTGTAATTTATTAATTGTTCAAAGATAGCATAAGACTAGTTTAAATGGTTTGTAACAAGGTGCTCAGAATGCAAAGTACTTTAAAATCATGTGTCAAATATTATTGGCCAATGAAGTTTTTCCAAGACTTATAGTTACATCAATTATTGATGTCATAAAAACATGTGCATTCGCCTATGTTAAATCATACAATACACAATTTTAAAGGATTTTGCATGTAGCAATTTGCTACAAACCCATCAACCACACAAGTCGTTTATAATCGGGAGTTATTGACGTTTTTATGTTCGGCAATATGAATATATAAGCAAAGTTTGATTGCCTGCCATTTTAGACTCGGTCATCTTTTTAAGATCGTGTTTGCTATATTGTTCCATGACACCGTAAAATTGTATGTATATTGACTTATACTTACATTTAGACTATGGTCGTCTTTCGTCTTATGTTCCAAGGGCCGCCCCCCCCTCGTAGAGAAGTAAACATCCTATACAAAAAGATTTAAAATAAACTGTATCAGATAACTGACACATACTTTCTCCCAAGAATATGAAAAGGTGTTAAAAGCCTAAAAACATAAAAGTCTTGATGGCTCAGTCGGATAGCCACCAGGTGAGCAGCACGAGTTTTTGCATCCAAAAATTGAGTTTTTTCACATTTTGCTCTATGACTTTTGAACGCGCATTTTCCCGGAGATGCGGGTGGTGTCATTTTATTCAGCATTTTAATCTTAATAAACCACAAAATTTTAATCAAAATCGTTAGAGCCATTTTTGAGAAATTTGAATTTTTCACGTTGTTTTGGGGGTAAACTACCCTTAAAAATCAAAAATTCAAAAAAATTAAAAAAAGCCTAGAATTATCTTGGCTTTGAACCTACATACCAAGTTTCACCAAAATCGGACCATTGGGGAATTCTCTAGCTCTGTTTACATCCAGACACACAGACACACACACACATACACAGACAGACATCACTCTGAAAACCACTTTTTTGGACCCAGGGGGCACCAAAATGGATAAATTTACGAACAATTCAAATTCTAAAATTTTGGCGAAACTAATACTTTCTCCATATAAACATTTATAAGGGGAAAGGGTTCTCCAAAATGAATATATACATCATCAAAGGAATTGGAAAATATTTACGAATACAATACTTTCTCCATATACTATGGTATAAAGGGAGAAAGTAAAAAGTATATTTAAATTGCTTTTATGAATGTACAAAGTTTTATTAAAAACAAGTTTACAAGTTTTAGATTAAATTGATTAAAATATTATTAAACTGTTTCAGTAATTTTTACCACACTGTATAGAACCTAAAATATAATAATATTATTCTATTAGTAATTTAATATATATATTATTAGTAGTGTAATTTTTGTAATCTACCTACCTAATTTACCTTTATCTTCAATTCAGAATTAAAAAGTTGAATTGGCTCAGTGTCGCTCGCAAGACAGAGCAGGCGAGGTACTTTCATGAACGGTTTACAATACTTGATGCTCTAATGTGTTTTTAACGAGTCACGTGATGTTGTTTTAATGCCAGGAACGAGACGGAGTTTGGAACCGATAACTGTTGTTCACTTTAGATTATTTTGTCTGGCAACAAGTTACTGTAGTAAGACGAGGGATTTATATGTTCATATGTTGGAGATTTACGAATATAAAATCTGTTGTATATTAAATCAAGCGAGTTTGAAACTTCTGTAAATGTTGCTTAAACAATAGTTTAATGTTTGCATCAGGCATTTCAATAGATTAAAGGTCTCTAAATTAATAATAAACAAGTACGTAGACTTATATGATATTAAATTTAAATTCAGTAGATGTTAGCTTTTTGTAGCTGAAAAACGAATTAGATTAACTAAATCCATCTACATAGAAATATAAAGCAAAACAGGCAACAAATAATAGCAAAATTACGTAATATAGCCAATGTGCAATGTTATACACAATTATATTTCAGTCTTAACTTTATACCATTCTAAAATATCATGTTTATACACATTTAATTTTCGTTTGTGATTAAATTTAATAGAATCTGGTAGCACACATTCTCAGCATAAAATCAGACTTTAACACTTTATGTTTACTTGTTTTAGTGCTTGAATTTATATTAGTGATGACACATGACATTTTAACTGGTTTTATAATAAAATGGGTTTCTTCTATTCCTCAAACTCACCAAAGTGACAGTATTAAAATTAAGATGTCCTCTGATCGCCTGAACGCCGCTCGCCGACGTGTTAGCAGGAAACAGTTGTTGCTTTGGTATCACTGTTCGCTTATTGTTCATTTGTCGGTGGTAACAACACGATTTCACATCTCTTTCTTTCAGCAAAGCTCGTGCTATTGAGCGTGTTCTTCTCAAAGGTTGAACCTTATATATTTTTGCCATAGTGTAGGGTCAATTGCCGACAGTAAATACGATTTTATCTTGAATATACGGTATTGATTAAATATTTCAATTCCACAATTTCTTCCAATAAAATATTATTTTAAGCAACATTTTGAATTATTGTTAGTTCATCAAAAGTATTGCAGGTTAGGGGAGAAGACAATTTCACTCGACCAGCTTACAATAAGGATAATGTATAATTATTTTGTAAGGATTATTCATAATCTGTGACCCATTCTGTGAGTCATCCATCTTGATTGTAACCAGTTGGTCTGAAGATGATGACATAAGAGCACCAAAATATATCACCAGTATTTAAAAATGTTTCATTAATAAAGTGTTGTATGGGGTTAGTTGTGTTTTAATTTAATGCTTATTAACAACACGTATGCGATGATTATAAAAAAACCATTCTGTGACCAACACAGGCTGGCCGCCTCCTTTGACTTGGACGTCAACCTTGCAGCGAGCGAGAGCATTGGTCTCTGACTTCGGGTCATTAATAAACAAATGTTCAAAATATGTTATCTCATAAATGATATAAGAATAGCTTTAGAGATAGAATAAATTAACTCCTTTGGAAATTTTCCGTCTGGAACATAATGCCAATAACGAGGGTGGTTAAATAGTAAATGAAATTTTAAATAGCTATTTTTATATTCGTTTAAAATATTTGTTTTATGTTTGTATAATATGTGCAATCTTGAATATCATTCTAATCGTAGTAGAGTATGTGTTTATTTATTGTGTATTGTAATACTATAAAAATCTTAATCGTTTTTGTAGATGATATAAATATCCCTTGGGGTTTTTTTTATTTAAAAATACTTAATGTAAGATTAGCAATGGAAATCCATTTCTAAATAAATAACCAAGGTAATTTAGCAATGCAGTGTAGCCATTGCATTGCTAAGACAACTGGCACACTCTTTTAAGCTAATAATGGAAATACTGTAAAAACTATTCATTTTCATTCAGAGAATTTCTATAGGAGGATAACGATTTACTTATTTACCGTTAGAATGCCACAAAAGTTAGTTGGTAGGTCGGTTCAGCCATGAAAGTAATACCCTACAGTACACTGCACTAACGTGAATTATTACTTGGACACTATAGCGTATACACCTAAATTTAATACGAGCAGCTTAATAATACATATCTATCAAAGGTAACAACTTTAGCCTACTTAATTTTATTACAAACTGTTGTAGGATTAAATTCTAATAATGTTTACCACAGAACGCAATTTAGAATGATTTTATACTATTAAAGACCGTCATCATGAATGAAGTAGGTCTATTGGGTGGCCAACTGTAAACTCCATCATAATTTTCTTACAATCTGATTTTACAGTTTAAATATATAGAAGAGAGCATGAAAATGTTCAATTCTTATTTTCGAAACTATTTAATTATATTAATATACCAAAATTTTGTCAGAATCAAAACAAACGTATGCTAGGAGATAAACAATAACTTCCTTTAGTCCGATTAAAACAAATGTATAAGTATAATAAATCAACCTACCCCCAAAAATTGTTATCGTTAAGTTGATCATTCACGTTGTGATAGGTAAAGCCAGCGCACACTATAGTATAAATTGACTCCACCTCAATAGAGGAGTTTGTGACAGTAAAATCTTGTACAAAAGCTCCCACAAATGTTGATGCTCCATATCTCTTAGTCTATGAGGCACTCATAGTATTTCAGATTATTCACAGCATTATGTTTACAACTGAGAAGGTTGGCAATACTGACGGCCTTCCCATGCCGCTTTGTCAACGGACAGTCGTCTTATCAAATTACTGTTATCAGCGTCAAGTTCGCGACTTTGAAGCAATCTGTTTCCGACTCGTACTTCCGATTACTACAAGTGTGTAATCATAATGCAATATGTACATTATTCTATATAGAAAGGAATGTGCTATTGGTGCTATATAGAAACGAATGCTAGTCCTTCTTCTTTATCTTAATAGAAGATAAATTCTATTTGTCAAAATAACGTTTACCAATTACCAATTACAATCTACCTTTACACATATACAGTAAATAACTACAATACACACATAAGTAAAGTTATTACTATTAGACTTTATAGTATCGAATACAGTATAATGGTAAAATTTATATAAACATTATTTTTATGTGGGTTTAAATTTGTTGCAAGTCCAAAACTGCTGAAAATAAATTTTGATACGGCATTCATTTATATGTCAGAGTACAAATCCAATGAATTATTTTACTTTTATTGTACCAGGGTGAATCGAGCGTTTGCTCAGTAGTAAACTTGTAAAATTATGAAAC
This sequence comes from Neoaliturus tenellus, assembly GCA_030545055.2. Lineage (NCBI taxonomy): Eukaryota > Metazoa > Arthropoda > Insecta > Hemiptera > Cicadellidae > Neoaliturus > Neoaliturus tenellus. The sequence continues at coordinate 164,963,340 of CM061532.1, read as the reverse complement.
ATCGCATTATTACTTTTCTGTAGTCATATACGCTGAAATGGCGAGCCCACAAAAAGGCTATTTCCTTTTCAAAACAAGCTCTTCGCTCCACTCACTCACCCCACGATGAGCTCGTTAGCTCGTTCGCTTGACTCACTCGCTAGGCCAAAGAGTGCTGCATGGGCTGCACTTTGTTGTAAGTTTGTTTTATCACGAGATGAGAATGTTACTTGTCTGTTTATTTATACAATTATCACTTATTATCTGATTTTTATTCAATTTAGTAGCTAAACAAATGCCCATAAAGATAATATGGACACTTTTAAGGGTTGTAGGATGGAAACAGGCTTTTCCCAGTCTCGTGGCCAGCTTCAATCGATTCCTCGTTGCTGATAACCCCATACAAAATAATAAATATTCCAACGGAAAGAATTAGCCCTTACAGTGCTTCTTTTAAAAATAAGATAATACATAAATGTTTGTCAACAAAACTGAGAAAAGGTATAGATTAGAACACAGGCAATCTAAAGCGCAAAATGTATAAAAATACACATTTGTACCCTCGAATTACGTTATCTATATAAATAATTTTGAAGGCTTGTAAATTAGTTCAGCGAATCGATGTATATTAACGATAGGCTGACCTTTGTTAACACATTTTAGCTGATAAGGGTTATGAATAACTGATTAAACTTAATCAAGGTCGACTTCACACTTCGCAGTCTCATGTGGCCATTTGCGAGATTTGGGAGCTAATTTACAGGTATGTAGTGGCATATTTTTTATACTTTTAAATTAAAATATACATAAATTAGCCTAATTAGATTTTTCAAAAACGTTATCAAGAAGTAGGAATTCAAGAGAGCGAGAAGAGGGTTAACATACTGTAAACAAAAGATTTAATCTTGGTGCAAATTTGGTCAAGACATAGATATGTAACATAAAGCTAAATTACCGATAACGGTAGTGACAACTTTGAAACATTTAAAAATAGAAATTAACGAGGGTTTTCGTAGAATGACACAAGCAGATTTACATATGGGCAGCCTACACTTAAAGAGAATGCCTTGCTGCCATGTTTGGTTTACATAGAGAACAATTATTTTAAAACTATGAAGCTCAGCAATCTGTTAATTTTGCTTAATTGATTGTACATTAATCTGGTTTCCGACCAAATTAAATACTTTAATTTGCACAAAACAATCCCTGGGGATGTGGTAACCTGGATCGTTCTGGATCGGGTAACAAGCTTAACTTGGTTGCTGGGAACCTTAAATCGATAAGATTTCTAAATGAAACGTTTAGCGCCCAAATAGCCTCAATTACATGCCCCCTGTTGGTTGTTTACCGCCGCCACCGCCGCCGTTCGTAGTTAGTGTGTCAGTTTAGGAATATATTATTGAATCTAACCATGCCTAAGTCCATTGACCTAATTTTAAATACAACTTGTTTCACTGGATAGTTATTTTTTATATAAAAGTGCATATTAAATGTAGGGCTATTGGGAAGTGTTACACACTACTTACCAGAGTAGTGTCGGCTACAGGGCTAAGTTGAAAAACTCTGACATAAATACTGTTTTATATATAGGAAGGAAAGATATATTTTGAGATTGCATTGTGTATAACCGTTTGACTACATATCTTTATTGTAGTTAAATTTTTAAGGCTACGTTAGTAAGCTACCTATACAAGAGGATTCTTGAGGATTTTTTAGAATAAATATGTCACCGGCTCTCAAATACTTTTTTAGTTGTCACTAAAACACTAAAATCAAAGGCAAACATTGAAGAATACTTATAGCTTCATGCCAAACCTTAAAATATCTAAGCCAGGTGGAGAAAGTAATTGCCAAATTTAAATAATAACAAAATCGTAAGCTAATGTCATTTACTACTTACGTCATAAAATAATGAAATTATCTAGTGATAGATGCCTGAAATAATAATAATAATAATCGTCTTTATTTGAGCGGTTCTCAGTAAAACTGATTTTCAGAACAACTCTACTAATTTCTATTACAGTACTTAATATAATTTGACAATGATTTCTACAATAATTTATAAATATTTCTCTGCGTAGTGTATCTTCAACTGTTTCGTTATTGAATTTGTTTCTGATTCGGTTATATTCTTCGGTACAGCATTATATATCTTTGGTGCATAAAATTTGTAACACTTTCTTCCAATTTCTTTGTTTATTTTTGGGATGTGCAATTGATAATTTTGTCTTGTGGATTTATTTGCTGTGTCAATTCTGTAAGCCAATTTCTCATAAAGGTACTGTGGTTTTTTTCAATTTTAATGTCTTGTGTATCATAGATATAGTTAAAATTTCACATGTAATTTTTGTAGGTAATAGTTGAGCAAATTTTCTATAGTTTGTAATGTGATCATATTTCTTTAAACTGTAGACATATCGTATAGCTGAATTTTGTATTTTTTCTATTCGTTTACTCTCTTCTTTGTTTAATCCATTGCCATAAGCCGGATAACAATATTCAAACATTGGCATAATTAGAGATTTACTATTTTAATTTTTTCGCTTTCAGGTAGAAGGTCTTTGTATCATAGGGCACGGAGTCTTCTCACAGCACGTTGACAAATATTACTTATATGGTTTGTGAATTTCATCTCTGAGTCTAAAATAAAATTCATTCGATTTCCTTGATCTAAATAGAGTGTCAAAGTATTAATCATTAGAAAATTGTCTTTTATGAAATGTAGTGATGAAAATTACCTCGTGAAATCTACAGTGTCAATAAATGTTGAAGTTTGATCCAAATAACAATGCACATATTAATTGTCGAAATTGACTCGAGTAAACACAATTTGCGACTTGGCTGTTTCACCCTTTTAAATTAGTTCATTTTAGAATCCGTTAAAGGAAACTGAAATAAAAAATAAGAAAATTTCATAACAGCTTCTGAACGTTTGGTAATACAGTAGTGACCGGTGCATTGATATCAGACAACAATGGAAACACGGCTGATAGATCAGCTGATTCACAGCATTGTTGCAGGCGCCAGGTGTTGGTGAGGGGTGGGGGAGAGGAATCAGCTGACCTGAGTTGTCTCGTGTCGGGGATAGGTAGTTTAGTTGTTGTCCAGCCTTCGCTAGGGTAACCTACTCAGAGCCACTTCACGCCAATACAAACAACACGGTACGGCATACCACTCTTACCTTGACGGTTTAATTGTTATTATCAACCGCTACAATTTCTAGCTAGTTGTAAGTTTTTTTTCAGTAAACTGTCGTTTAGTTTGGTTATAAATTATTTTGTGGTTTTGTTATAGATAGATTATATATTTTTCCTATTTAAAACTATTATAGATTTTAATTAAATTAATGCAGTGTTCTTGTTACGCGTTTTATGAGTTGGATTTCAAATCGAAATTTTTACGCTCTTTTACCAAACATTTCACTTTTTGCACGATACTTACAGTCGCATCTTAGATGCAATAAAATCATATTAAAAATGCAACTAATATTATATATTACTGAGGCTAAAAAATTAACCAATAAATTATTGGTAATTTTTTATTTTAAATAATTAAATAGTTTTACTATATTTTTACCTTTGATTACTTTTAATTTTGTATTGATTTCTCACGTTGTAAGAACATTTAAAACATTTAATTTAAATTATATGAAATCATTGCTGTTTCAACAGTTGACAATAGTTGACACCTACAGTCATAGTTTTCATTGAATAAATTTTAAATTTAATTTCATTTTAAATTAAATATTTGGGCAAACAAGTTGAAGATGGAGAGATACTGATTTTGAATATTGGTTACTGTGTTTTACAAAATTCAGAAAATTTTCCTTAACAAAACTCTAAAGAAGGAGATTGTATATGGGGCGCATCTACAGTCTTCTCAGATATTTGGAAATTAGACTTTAAAAATATTTATACATATTTTTTATTAATTGAAATAATAATTTCTCGTAATGTTGCGTAATTTGATAGCAAACATTTGAGTGTATATTTCAGGCTGCACATAAACTGCAATTTGGGTATCAGTCATCTTGTCGTTCAATACTCAAACTCAACAATCAATCGTTCAATGTTCAAACTCTCAACATACGGTTGCAAATTAAGCCAAATCATGCTGATTTAAGGCGCGTTACGGTAATAAAAATCAAATACGTGAAAATGTATGTATTCCATAGAGTTGTTTTTAAAATTATCAGCCCATTTATTTAGACCACACGTACCTGAGAATCTGGGGGCGCCATGAGTTCATAAGTAAGCACGTACACGGTTCACATACACAACCACGGACCGCAATTTACATAAGGTCATGCTTAAAATATGAAAACTGTAATGAAGCGTCTTTGAAATGTAGATCAATCAGTGGCCCCAAAACTGTTCTTGTTATAGGTGCGTTACAAAACACGGTTAATATTGTATTTAAAAACAAAATATGAGCAGCGCGAAGTACCTTAACATACTCTCAAAGACTACGTGAAATTATAAGGTCTGGTTAGCCGTATATAACTAAAATAATTACAACTTAAAATACGAAATAATACATCTTATTTGCCTACTGATATAGATAAAGTCATGAACATGATAAAATAATATTACTGTAGTTGGACTCATCAATTAAATTTTCGCCCTAGAAAATATTTAAACTATTTAAGGCAATATTACCTTGCAAACAATTCATTTTTGCTTAGTTTTATGACTCAATTTTATGATTCGATCCTTCAATAAAAAACTTAAAATCCATTAATAATTAATTCTCGATCACGGCACGCGCGGGTTACTGACACACAGCTGCCGTACCGTGACATATGTGTGTCATTTATCTCCATCGCACAGCCAAACCGCGGGCATCAGGTGCACCTAGCTCCCCCGGCGCTGTTCAATCACAATATTCCCATCCGAATATACGTTCAATTGCAAACCAACTGTTGTATTTTACGGTAAACTAGTAGTGCGCTTATTCTGCACGAATGGGAATGAACCGGGGCCTACGAATTCGTATAGGCCCTGGATGAACGGACAATGAATGAATGAATGAATGAAAATACTTATTTATTGAGGCGAATTTAGGACCACATGGTCCTTTCTTACAATTAACCTCTTAAATCATTAAATATAACTAAATTAAAAAACTAACTCATTAAAATAACAAATGAATAAAACTAATCATAAACAATTGGAACTATGAAATTATTTTTTTCTGTCTGATTTTCTGACAAAACATCGGCAATCCTAATTTTAAGTTATTTTGCTGAAATACAAAACGTCTATCAATGCAAACATATTAGACAAATAAGTTTGAATGTTTTTAGCTTGTTTCATATTTGTATTAGTTTTTATGACATTTTGTAACATAACGAATGGTACTTTGTGTAGTACTACAGCGACTACTTTGTGTAGTATTAACATATTTAAAAATGAGAGATTAAGGATAACGTTAAGGATAAGGAGTTCGTTAAGGATAACGAATGGTACTTTGTGTAGTACTACAGCGACTACTTTGTGTAGTATTACAGCGACTACTTTGTTTAATATTACAGTGAATACTTTGTGTAGTATTACAGCGACTACTTTGTGTAGTATTACAACGACAAAAAATATTTTTCTAACCCTTTTCTGAATTAAATGGGAGCGATAATAGTAGTTTGTATCGATTGTATTGTGAAGGCATTCAAGCCACGAGTGACATTTAAGTTAGAACAGCGAGGCGATTGTTCTGAATGTCTCAAGAGTGGCTTGATGGCTGAATTCAACACACTTACACTACTCTAGCTTCGACCAAACTGTAAAGTATTAATGAAGTAATTAACCTGGCGACCATTCGTAGGGTAGGGGTAAACGATCCGAAAAGTTGCAAAAGCCGGTGTCACTTGATCTCCTCATTTACATTATATCCACACTCTTTTCAGGTTAGTTAGGCAAATGTGGAAACTAAAACATGATTCGAAAGTAATAATCAGCTGATGTATGAATTACGTAGTTTCTACTAGGAATACGCTCCGATGTCCGTCCCGTACAAGAATTTTTTACTCACTTTTTGAGTTATTAGGTGACGCTTTGTTTTTTAGGGAGAGGTGAGAAAAATTCATTACGCACACAGGTGGCAAGCCTGTAGTGTGGGGCTCCCCTAAAAACGGGTTTACCCACTAAAAAACCTCGCCTCTACTCTTTAGGATTCTAACCTGGAGTTGTTTATTACATTACGTCAGGCTAGGCCTAAATTTGGCTTATGCCCGTGGGGCTCACTCCTTATCCAGCCACTCGATCAAGGGATCTGGGCCACTTCGCCGTCCAGATCGGTTTCTTTTCCAGGAGGATGCCCCGGACGAACTGTGATAAACAATCCCAGTTGCCCTCATCCTCCAAGATCTTTTGGCAGACCGAAATCCACCAAAAATGCACCAAAAAATTTGTGTGGCCTTCAGGCGGGGCCCTTCCCAACGGGGGCAGCGGAAGAATGTGTGTTCCGCATCGTCGGGAACGCCCGAGCAATAAATGCAGTCTGGTGAACCGGTCTTGCCCATCCGGTTCAGGTACGACCGAGATAGCCGTGAATTGTCAAGAATTGGCCGCCGTTCCACCCATGGTTGGACGTGCTTGATAAGTCGCGCAGTCCATCGTCCTCGGGTGTCGTGCTCCCATCTGTGTTCCCACTGCTGGAAGGTTCTGGAGCGCTCTTCTGTTCTTGCCGTGTTCTTTTAATCTAGCCTTGTCTCTGATAAATTGCCTTTTTCTCTCCTGCCAAGAGCTTGACAGGGATAACTCCGGCGACCACCAGGACGGCAGGCTCGGACACTGTCCGGTAGGCAGAACACATCCCGAGCGCCGCTCGACGTTGAACCCGGGCGAGTCGCAACCTGTACTACTCTTTATCGAGAGCGTCTGCCTACACCTCTGCTCCATAAAAAAGCACGGACTGAACCGCGGACATCAACAGACGTCTTCTGTCGAATCGTGGAACCCCGACATTGGCCATCAGCCTACTAAGGTACGTGACTACCTTAGCGGCCTTGTCCGCCGTACGGAATATCTGATCCCTCCAGCTTAACTTGGTGTCCACCATAATCCCGAAGTACTTAGCAGCACGAGTTGATTGGACCACCTCCCTTCCCACTTGGAACGGAACGACGGTGACCATCCTCTTCTTCGTAAGGATCACAATCTCCGTCTTACGGAGAGCAAGCGAGATACCGTGATCGGACATCCATGTGTTGACCACACGCATGACTCGGTTCAACTTTAGTTGGGTCAGCTCAACGTTGCGTGCAACAATGAGAGCTGCGACATCATCGGCGTACCCAACCAAAGTGGTTTCCTCAGGCATCTCCGACCTCAGGAGGCTGTCATAGGCAACGTTCCAGAGATCCTGGCCGAGTATTGAATCTTGCGCGGCACCAGAAGTGACTTCCATCGTCCACGTTCCGTCCCTTGTGTCGTAAATCAGGCTTCGGGAGCGGAAATAATCCGCAACAAGATGAGTCGCAACAGATATGCAGGAACGCGAAAGGTGTTGCGAAGCGCATCCAGCATATCGACCCACCTCGCCGAGTTAAAGGCATTCTTGACATAAGCGTAACAAGAAGCACTACTCAGCGAGAGAAATGGTTGTGGCTCTCGGCTATATTCACAGCTCTCTGGACTTCGGTGATAGCGTCAATCGTTGACCGTCCCTTTCTGAAGCCGTACTGACGGAGGCATAAGTACCAGGCAGCTTCCACGGCAGACGTCAGGCGGGAACGGATCAGCTTCTTGGACAGCTTCCCAGCCGTGTCCAACATGCAAAAAGGCCTGTGGGACGACGGCAGCTCGGGATCACCTTTGCCCTTGCTGATGAGTACAAGTCTGGTGGTTTTCCAGGGAGCCGGAAACACCCCTTCTACCAAACAGGCGTTGTACATATTCTCAACAAGTCAGCATTAATTGAAAATACTTTCTTTAAAGCCTCGCTGGGAATCCGTCCGGGTCAGGAGCCTTGTTGCTCTTTAGGGAGAGAACGGAGGTTTCCATCTCCTCGAATGTGAAGAGTGGAACGTCATCTAACCGTCCGAAGTCAACCGGCGTACATCCTAGGCCTAGCCTACAAATAAATACATACAAACTATGATTTTAGCTAAGACCTCAAAATAAGCAAGTAACTTAATAATAATTATGCTTATAAATTAAAGAAAAATAGATTGTAGAGCGAAAAAACAATGCAATTTAAAATCCATGATTGCAAATTAATAAAAATCAAGTAATGTAAGTATTGTAGAATTACGCTTACTTAACACTTAATGCATATTTTGTTACCTGAGACATAGGCTACAATGGCACAACACATTCTAATTAGTTGTTCAATTTAAATCTTTCTCCCAAATAGATATTAGTTGTATCCCATAAATTAGTTAATCGCATAATTCCGTACGACACCAATTCATTCCACATCAACATGCCTATCTTTTGGTAGACTATAATTTATAACTTCAATAAGTAAACATCAGTGTTGATCTATTTAATTTAACAAATATGTCTGTCAAAATATCAATTAAATTTTATTTAAAAACGTAACATAACGGCGAGCAAATATAAACAAGAAAAGGTTATGTTATGTTGTTTTCAGCATACATCGACAACTCAGCTGCGATGGGGGAAAATAAACTGATCATAGCAACTACATTAGTCAAACCATGTAGCCTAAACAACTAAAGTTCTGTCAAAAATTCCGGAAAATAATCTTTTTTAATACTTGAAAATAATTGCTCGATTATAGTTTATTACCTAGTTTAAAATACTTAAAATCTAACCTGAGAATTTCATTGAAATCAAATTAGGAATAAAAAAGCCTTTTGGCTAGAGAATTTGCCTAAGAGAAATTTAAAGTCGGTCTAAAAGAATTTTATACTCTATGTTCCATAGAGGTAAAAAATTCAATAATATCACCATATGTTTGTTCAATTCTGAGCTCTAGTTTGTCTAGAATAGAATTTATCATCATAAAGTAACTCCTGTGTCATTATGTTCACATTATGCAACTTATTTTAATTTAGTTTAATAGTTATTGTACCTCTTTGTGATTTGTAAAAGCATTTTGGCACCCATTGCAGCTGTCTTTGATAGTAGAATTTTGCGTAAACCTAACGATAGTAGATAACATAATGACGAATCGCTCTTTAAGTCGAAGTCCATATTCATTTCCATCGTTATGCTTGAGTGTTAGTATTCCGGTTTGCGCCAACTTCGTAGAAAAGTTACGAGCAGGATTTCCTTTGACGTATTGATGGTATCATTTAAATTTACAATTGTCAAATCAGTGTATTTTTGCTATAGATTAATTCAAAATTAAGACACATTTTAATTAGTACTAGTGTACATGTTGCTCGAAATCGAGCAATTTAGTTACTACACTGATAAAACATTTCATTTCCTATAGCAGAGAAATTTTCAATTTCTTTATCAAACTTTTGGTAAAAATTTTATGTACGCCTACATACACTTTGCCATCGTTATCAAGATGACCTTGGGCTTTTGTGTAGCTTAATACAGGCCGAAACCCCTAGTCTAGTCACCAGTCTTTACAAATTATTCACATAGTAAGAATTAGACTCTAGCTGAATGCCGATGTTTCACCCAATAGTTCCATGTAACAATTTAACTTTCAATTTTAATATTTTGCTAAATCATTTACCTCAACCACTTACTCCGAATCTCGAAGTGAAAGCATTAGTTATAAAAAGTATAAACCATCGAATCATAATTTGAGTGTAAATAATTTATTATAACCATTATAATGGAAATGAGATTGATAACATGCCCGGCAACCAGCACCAATGTCGCAATTAAACTCCTTTCAAACAGTTTAACCATATGGATTATATTACTATTCAATTTTCTTGATTAGCTAATCATCGGTATGTTTATCAATCATAAGGTGAAGAAACAGTAATGCTTCTAGCAGGGTTTCTTATCAATAGCAACACCAAGTTTAATATCGTAGGCTATACTTACAGTCTTCAATAATTTTGGCGTTATATGGTTACCGTTTTACAATCAAATTCAAACAGACGTGATGTTCTTTATCTCCATGCTTTACTTTTGGAGGACATTTCACGTTATTTATCATTTCCTCGTAGTTTTTTATACATGCAATTATTTTGCTCTAGCCCCTTTGGCCAAAACCTTTCATTTGAGACCACTCAGTTAATTCTACAATTTGTGAAACACCACAGCTTTGTTATAAATATTTTCCTCATGCATACTTAATGCAATTTGTTAATCAGGTGCAAACCTTGGTTTAACATAACCCCTTTCGTGTAAAAAGGTAGATGGTACTTTCACTGATGTCCAATGTTTACACTTTTACAGCTGTTTACTTGAAAATCAATAAATTTCCTTACCAATGTTAATCAAATGGGAAAATTACGAACTTTAAGGACTTGTAGTGCCCTTCCTTTCAAATGGATGTATACCAATTTACTTTAGAAACAACTTCATGCCGAGCTCTATCCAATGACACCAAAATCATTAAAATCGCTTGAAAACTGTGGGAGGAGTTCCTTGTACAAAAAACCGTGTCGCGTATTAAATATGTATAGATAGATATATGCCTATCCTATACTCTTATACGAGCAATGTTTGCTTGTTTGCTTGTTTGCTTGTTTGCTTGCTTGCACAATTATCTCAAAAACGGCTCCGACGATTTCCTTCAAATTTTGGAATAAACTTAGTTTTACCTTAAAAATACGATTGAGATGGGTCTCGCCCCCAGGGAAAATCTAATTTTGCTAAAAATTAAAGTTTAAAATTACAAAATTTTAACATTGGGCTTATGGGTTGCCATGTTGGCAACGAACTAGGTATACAATGCAGTTGTCTGCTTGCAATATTGAGCGGAGCGACTATTTTTTAAAATCAATAATAGCAAATGTTTTATAGGTAATACAAGTGAGCTCGTTCGCTACGCTCACTCGCCGTCAGGGTTTAGCTCGTTCGCTGCGCTCACTCGCCATTTGGGTCAGCTCGTCCGCTACGCTCAATCTCCACCAATTTAGTTCGTTCGCTGCGCTCACTCACCTTTTGGGTCGGCTTATTCGCTGCACACACTCGACGTCAGATTTAGGCGGGACCATGGAAGTCGGCACCAGTTCTTAGTCGCTATAAAAAAAAACAATGAAAGTTGGCACCCGTCCCGGGAGCGGCGCCATGACACCTTGAAAGTCCGCACCTGCTACGCCGGTTCCTCCTTCCACTTTTACCTCCCCTCAAGCTCATACCCCATCATCACTATTCACTCTCTGATCATTACCCCCTGTGATAACTTGAAACCCCCAATGTCATTACCAACTCACGGACAGGGCTTATTTGCATAAAACTACAGGCTGTGTAGACGATATTAATCTAGAATACTGACTATCTACACAATTTAGGAATCATCCTTAAATTAATGGTTTTACTAACGTATAGAGTTAAGTATACATTTTTTACTCTCCATACTTGTGATTTTCATGTGATTCGTTGATAAAACTTTGACCTCAACATATCTTACACGATAATATGAATAAATCGTGACAACTCTTATTATATTTTAGACAAATGTATTTAATAGATTCCGGTTCGTAAAAGCTAAAATCCATCGTTACAAAATAATGTTACTGGATTGTTGAACTTATTATGTTCCGGTTCTACTATTAATCAGTTTAATTGTTTCTTTATAGAAGGCTGGCTGTATATGCCTAGGTTTTTCGTATCTGTTACTTTATATATTTGCAGATGCAGGACAAAACTGTAACGAACTTTCGTGTATATTTTTACAGTTTAAATCTAACGTACCGCTCCCAAACATTTACATTCTTTCACATATTACCTAAAAAAATAAATACTTGAGGTATTTGTTCACAAGTAACTAATTACTGTCTCACTAGGTTATCCGCATTTAACCGTCTTAAAAAACGAGTGACCGCGTGCGATTTAAAAATTGGGAACAGAGCACCCGACTGACCATCGGTGCAGCAAATACTTCCAAGGGTCGACGGTAATCAATAGAGGAATGTCAAAATCATCAATGGAGCTGAACCCTGCACTGATCTAAGGGAAGTGGTGTGGGAGTTAGCAAGGGGGCAAAATACAAGAGAAATATTGGTAAGACGGCGCTGTGGAGGGGACCGGTGTATTAAGAGGGTTGTTAACCTGAGGCCACTGCAAAACCTTCCTGGTGCCGACTTTCATTGTGGCATTAATAACGCTTCGATGATTTTTGACGATGGACAGGTTTTGGTGCCGACTTTCATGGTCGCCGATTTAGGTTGTTCGCTGCGCTTACTCGCCACAAGTCTGCAATAATCTAATAATTTTTGATTACGCAGGTTTGCTGCGACGGTGTATTATATGTTTACAAGATATTAAATGGTGCGTCGTCCAAGATTTGCACCTTCTCTCCGTAAACGTGGCATTTCATTCACGGACAAAGGTAAACAAACCACTAAAAGAAACAAAACCACAATTTCACATCAACTTCTGTATTCACTATTCTGTATCAATATTCTGTATGAGTTTTCTCTGATATGTTTGAATTTATTTAAGTTATTGTAATTTAATTAGTATTCATAAAATTTGGTCGTTGTATATTGTTACAGTTGCAAATAACAAATTAAAGACAAAAAAACGTCTTTATCCACAAACAGCTGATAGTAACAGTCTGCAGTTAAATTTGATCCTAATAACAGCTGTACACAGTAAACAAACCAAATAAAATATGTCTCCTATTAAAATAACATGGTAACTTTAAAGGGCCGTAGGGCAGAACCCTTATGTCCGATTTGGACCATTTCAGATTTATACCTTCCCATAGATGGTTACTATGACCGAGCAAAATTTCGTGAGGATCACTCCAGCCGTTCAGGAGGAGTACTTGTAAATAAAAAGCCAGAGTGTAGTATAGGAGCTTCGCTCGCTTCGCTCGCTCCGCTCAATTAACAACATATAAACAAGAAGTACATTCAGAACTTCAAAAAGAAATGTAACAGCTGTTTATGTTCTGATATTTAAATTTACTAATATTTCACCGAGCAACGCTCGGTCCTCCTGGTACTAACTTTTTAAACTAAACAGTATACTAAACTTATTGAGGTGATTGAACGGCGATTAAATGGATTTGAGGTCAGAAATGGTGTTTCGTTTTCAAACATATATCTTATGTACTTACATGGTCCAGTTTAAAATTGTACATCGAACAAAACTTTGCCTCTGTTGTCAAATTTCAGTTGCATTGCCCAAAGGAATCTGCAAGTTTCTTGATTCGCGGCCGCAGCCCCTAGGGTGTAGAGATGATTGGGTCTGCAGGTTTCTAAGGAGCTTCATAATGAGGGAGAGAGGAAAATAGTTTCATCTGGCGCAATATCTCTGCGCACGAACTTAAAACACTGCTCAATTATGAAGTAAATTTCAACTGTAAATAAGTGTAAAAGTTTAATAATAATTAGGCACATAACCATTTTCATTTTCTTGCAGTTTTTTTAGAATATAAAGTAAAGCAACAAAGAGCAATTTTACTATGTAAACACAATACAATTATTGTAGTACTGTACTGTATTATTAATATATCTCGGGACTATAAAATGATGCAATACATTTTCATAGAAAATTTTTTGACAAAATATGATGTAAATAAATTTTGGATCAACTTGTGGGATTTTTTTACTGGAGTATACTTTTAGTAATTTAGAAAGAATCATTTGTAATTCCATTACAGTTTGCATTTTTCCAAACAAGGCAATGCGTTGATTATTTCTCTAGGAACTCTACGTTCATTAGTATAACTGTATAATTAGTTTTTTTCAATGTAAAGTAGCTTACTACCCAACAGCTCATTTTTACGTAAGTTTCTAATAGCTCTATACAGCTGTTTCTAATTGAGATGAAAAACACTGAGTAATTTATACAGAATGATTTTATTAAGATTCTACAACTCAACCGACCTTTCTTTACAAATCAAACAAAATTCCCCGTTGATAATTCGAACATTAATCCAATTATTGTATGTATACATTAAAACACAGTTTAGACGTTTAGCCATACGTTTACCGGAGCAACGCATTATACACACAATATAGCACTTGCACTTGTACACAATTTATCACGACGATGCAAAGTCTTCCTCGCCTGCTCACCGGACCGGAAAGTTAAAATGTCATTTAGATATTAGCCCGCTGGCGTGATTGCCCAGAACTTCATTAAAGCTGGATGTGCTGTTATTGCGTGCGCTATCAGCCTGGTTACTCATGTATATTTTTTTCAAAATATTTCGTTTGAAGCAAAAAGACTATTTGTAAATCTATTTTATCCCAACAAAAATATTCTATCCCACCATTACCTTGTCTCTATATTTGAAATAGCTAAATTTGTTCACTCAAATTTAAACATTTTTGAGGCACACGAATCAAATCATCACTATCAAACAGGGGAAAACAACAAAATTTTTCAATATCCAATTTATTCCCGTTCACAATTTGAAACAGCACCTTTTTACATAGGATTAAAAATTTGTAATTATTTACCTGACTCATTTAAAAGTTTAAATTTCAAAGGTTTCTTATAAAAAATTGAAAGAGGCATTAATCCAAAAATGTTGACTCATTTATTGAGGATAAGTTCTGAGTATTGAGTTATCTTAGTTTATTTAATGCTGTTTTGTTTTTCTTTTCTTTTCTATATTATTATGTATATTATCATTACAGACAAATCTATACTTATTTAATACGCTAAGGGTTTTTTTGTCTTGAGAACTCCTCCTACAATTCTGAACTGATTTTCAAGTTTTTGGTGTCGTTGGATAGGGCTTAGTCTGAAGTTGTTTCCGCCAAAAATTGATGAAAATCGGACTTAAAATAAGGGCGCTATCCACAAATTAAATTTGAAATTTTCCCTTTAGAATAACAATGAGATTGGTTTGAGCATTTTAAACATCTGTTTACGTACAGCTGTAGTTCTTGGTGATCACTGATATTCACAATATTGGATTGGCCGGATTTCATTGATCTAGAACTAAATGTAACTTCTGTATTGTATGAAAATAAATTGCTCGGTGTTGAGCAACACGTGCACTAGTTATGATAAAATAGTGTAACTTAGATGTAGATACAACTGGCCATGTACCAGCTTGTGTATTGCATTGGTAATCCTGTACCAGGCGTATTGTACAATAAAGAATTGACTATTGACTATTGACTAATTTGAATCCAGTGGTAAAGTATTCTATATGCCAAGATATTCCGTGTTATCTATACTTAGCCACAGCAGTGTTACAGTTACAAGGATGCCAGTTTGAACTAGATTGATCGAACGTTTGTTTACACTCAGTTTCGCATTGTTGTGCTAGTGTCAGCTGCTGGCTGTTCCAGCTGATTAAGCAAAAATCCCGTGATTCATGACAACGTACGTTTCACAACCGCTTACGCGGGCAGCGCGGACACGTGACAATTACATGTAATATATTGGTTTACTAATCGACATAGACAGGGTAATGAAGGCCGGCTCTTCCTCGAGCTTTAAACGTTGATTATGGATTCGTGGAGGTAATATTAAACTGCAATGATGAATCTTTTACGTAAGATACGTAAGATATGTCGTATAATGTTAAAATCAAATTATGGTTGTGAATTTTCACTCAATAAAAACAAACTTTTACATCGATAACTAGCTATAGTATGGTAAAAAATATATACGTCATGATATGTTAGCTGAATTACTGAAAACCTTCATTGTGATCAGGCGCAAAGAAAATTTGTTAGTTGGGATGAATCGCGTTTACGAATGATCAATATTTTCATACTTTATACAGCAATAAAATTTCTATATTACTAAGCTAACTTACTTTATATTATTTTACTTTAATTTATAATTTTAATTAATTTACTTTATAGGTGATTTGATTTTATGTACTTTATAGTTTTAAAGTTACAGTACTTTAAATAGGTAGCTAAATTAAGCGAAATCGCAAAAACGTTTAGTACTATCACAATAGTATTTTATAAACAGAGGCTTAAACTACAAGTAACTACAAAAGAATGTTTGATGGCAAACAATTATCCCTTTGTTCCTCGAGTATAAGGAAAATCTCTGGAAGCAACGATGTTGAACCAATGTCGAGGAAGGTTACGAGGCTAGTTGTTTGCACGGCTCGACACGCGTCACACGACAATTTGGCTCTACATGCAGACGCAGACAAATTTCGCAAAATCGTTAAAGCGTTTTCCTAGCGCGTTTCTAAAACTTTGGGGGAACCTCGAAGATCTGGGTTTTATTCCACTCTTCGTTGAGTTTATCATTTGAAAACATGGACCCGATGTCATTGTACAAGTTGTACGATTCGTTTTGCAAGAAACCCGCGAAAAAGTGCTTGTCAGTGCATTCTTTGAACAGAGTAAGGCTTGAGATATGTTTTTTCCACACGTTGTTCAATGAATCAAAGAGTGACAGTAATAGGTTTTTTTAACTTTTCCGTATGAGTGCAAGATCATTGTCGTGCAGCGCGCTGCATAAATAGTCCCATTTAACTCAATAGTACAAGGAACGCGGCGCGATCAATCTGGGTGTCGCTTGACGCGTGTCGCGCCTTGAATGAAACCAGTCTGGTAAAATGATTGATCTTTCAGATGTTAATATTACAAATTCAGGATCTATTCAACAAATAAGAAGTTAATTTATTGATTGTAGGTGCGGCGCGGGAGACGGCCGGGCATGCGACACGACTGACGGCCACACGCGCACGCTCACACACACGCTACAGACATGACCACCTCCCAGACTGTCATCAAGTGAGTATCAGTACCAACACAGGAGCAACAACAGTAGCTACCAGTAGGCCTACACGTATAAAAGAATCTAACCAAAGTGGAAGTTTATGAATAATTGATAAAAAAAAAACTAATAAAAGGTTACATATTTCACTCAGATGTTGGTAAATTTGGAATATTTTGTTATTGTTTGAAAAATTAGACCTTTACGTTCCTCAATGTATACAGATGAAGAGTAATATTTCAATTATAATTGAATAGTAATGTGTATGTAGGGTGGAAAAACATCTGGAAACGATATATCTTTAAAAGAATTTAAGTAATTAAACTAAAACGTTGCAAATTGATTATGAGTGACTAAGTCTACTTCCTTATATTGTCCTTGGACCCCCAATTGGAGTCAGAAGAAAATCTTAAATGTAAGCATAGGTCAATATGTACATAAAATTATTGTTTCTAAGAATAGAAAACAATGCCGCAAACCCGTCTTCAAAAAGATTGCCGAGTAAAAAGTGACAGGAGATCAAAATTTGCATTAAAATCATATTGCTGAAAAACAAAAATACAATAACTACAGTTACACTCTACCTTTTGAAGCTAGATTTCTTCTGACTCCTTGAAGACCGTCCCCTTGGCTGTCCAAGGACAATAAGTACTTTTGGAAGTAGAATTTATTTCTCAAAAAAAATTTGCAAAATTTTAGCTTTATTACTTAAATACTTTAAAATATCATTTACAGACTATTTCCAATCTGTATTTATGGTCGAGTTAAACTCATAAATTATAATTCATACTATAATGTAGAATATGAACACAGTACGGCATACTCTAGTATTCGTATTTTAGTTTTCCTCCATAGATTATTTATTTTTTCACAATATAGAATCTGTCAAGTAAAGCAACTATAAAGAAGCCAAATATACATGTCTAGGTCAATGATTTTTGACATCACATTTGTGGACACAAAGGCTACTTGTACGAAGAAACTTTTATTTTAGAATATTAATGTTGTAAGCACTTTAGTGTAGTAAAATTAGTCGGGAAAAATGAAATAATTTTTGGAAAGCTAATTTCTTTTGAAATGTGTTCTATGGCATCCCCTGACCTTCCTCCGAAAAGTCCCCTGATCCCATGTGGGGATCATGCCCAAAAATGAGGGGTTGGCCTATAAGGAGTTAAAATATATTTTGATATTAAGCATACTAAATTTGAATACATTCCAGAAGGTTTACTTATATCAAATTAAAGGTCTTAAAATGTAGAGTACAATGCCGTAAACCCGACCTAAATATAACGATCGGGAGAAAAATGGCAGACGTTCAAAATTTAGAATAAAATAATATTATCAAAACTTTGAAATGCAATAACTTCCGACATATTTGACCTTTTGAGGTCTGGTTTTCGGCTATGTACTCTCCTTATTAAGACCTTTAAAATGATGTATAGCATGGCTATGGCCTAAGAAAAAATTTTCAAAACCCCCTCTTTGGGTCGACCATGTAGAGGGTGGTTCAAGGGTAATATGATGGGCATATGTTAAGCTATCCCTATTTGCAAAGGCAATTGTACAAGCAAACGTTTGCCGCAAACCGGACCTCAAAAGGTCAAGTATTTAGAAAATTATTACATTTTTAAGCGTTTGGATTAAAATTTGATTTTTGTTCTAAGTTTGACAGGCTGCTATTTTCGACTCAAGCAACCTTTTGAGATGAGGTTTGCGGCATTAAATTCTACTACTTAAGAGCTTTAATTTGATGTACATAAACCTATTGGTCGTCGAAAGACCTATTTCTGACTCCAAGAGGGCCATCCCATCATTTTTAGGCATGTTGCCCACTGGGGATTTCAGGGGACTTTTCTGAGGGAGGTCAGGGGATGACATAGAACACATTTCAGCAAAAATTGGCTGTCCAAAAATTTTTTCATTTTCCAGCCATATTTTGGCTTAATTTTACTACACTACTTATTAAGTCAGGGACTCTATTTCTCCATAATATTTTATAACTTCATAGGCATGTACAATAGATCAAATTTGGCAAAACATCTAATAATACCAATAAATATTATATGAGAAAATAACTGTAATACAACCAGATTTGAACCGCATACAAATCAAAACATTTCTTCGAAGAAGAGGAAAATAACGTCCGTAAAATCGCGATACGTGAAAAATAACGTAAACATCAGCAGTCGGTAAACCAGCAATCAGTAACGGCGCAATAAAACCCGCTATAAACTCAAAATATTGAACTCTCCCAAGCCATAACCTACATTTGCAGTTATCTTTTAAAGTTTTCTCCTCAGTTCGAGAAACTAAACATATATAAAAAAATATGTCTGCAGTCCATGGTATCTTTCCTGATCAAAACTGCGGATTCCCTTGCCTGATATGGATACATTTTTTATATCAGTGTTATTGCTGTAGTTAAAAATTAGACAGTTAAAATGTATTTCACCTTGGCCTAACACTGTAATTTAAACAGTGTTCAAAAAGGAAGGCAGAACGCTTCAAAACAACCGTCAATATACAAGCGGATGGCTAGTGGTTTTTGGTATTGCACGGACGGTAATAACACGGTTGCACGCGTGTATTTTGTAACTGCAATTATACTATAATCGAGGGCCACGTGGAGTTTCTATCTTCCTCTCTAATCTCTGCGAGGATGAGATAATTATAAACTCTTCGAAATCTTCAACTGTTGCAACAAGTGTGGATATCAAACCCTATTACGTGTTGCCTTCATTGGATCCTTTGATGAGGGAACCATCTGGTAACTAAAACCTCCACTTGATTAGTCGGCAAACATACAAAATGGGAGCTGTATAATTTGTAAATTTTGCAAAACGCAACTTTACTATACTATAAACATAAGTTTATGTTACGACTATTATATCCAGGACATAGATTCATTCACGTTCTTTCAACCAATACAAGGAGATTGTAAGATCTCATAGATAGTATGCACTGAACTTAATAACTTTATGAACAGTAAGTAATAACTTGAATAATTTTGTCGCGTACGTGCTAGAACTAAATCAAATTAGAACATTTACTAAACGGATTTTTCAAAGGATAGTAACAATAACAAAGTTGAACTCTTATACTATTTTATTCTCTAGACGAAATAACGGGGATAGCCTCATTGCGCACAGCGGTCAGAAAACTGTCAAACTTCGGGGCATCATTGCGCACAGTGGTCACTCGGGGCCCCGCTTGGGGGTGGCATCATTGCGCACACGGTCAAAAACGAAACTTGTAGTCCCGTTCCTATGTTAAATAAATAGTAGTAATATATATATGCTATATATATTTACATAGCTGCATATTTAAACTTCAAATTGTTTCATTTCACTAGTATAATAGTTATAATTTATGGATCTATTATTTTAGCAAAATTATAATTATCTAGCAATATAAACTTTATTTTATAATTACTGTGTTACATATATGCATAAATTTTATAAATATACGTGTAATAAGGTATTATTGCTTCATAATCAAATAAGTTTACTAATAATTGGATATTGTTTTGAAAATAACGATGAAAATAGTCTCAGCCGGTTAAACCATTCTTATTACTATATAAAGGTTATTTTAACAAATACACGGTATAGCGTATAATAAAAGTTTAATATATATATATTTACAAAATTTACAAACATACAGCATAAAACAGCCATTACAAGAACTTTATTTCTTTAAGTAAAATGAAGCCTTCTGCATGAAATGCAGGCGGCTAATCTTTCCTTCCTTCAGCTCTGTTTGGATTTTTTCCAAAAACTGTATTCTTTTTTTGTACTTTACATTAGTTTGCTTTCTAGGAGTCAACGTGTTAAGTGTTACATATGTAGAAATTTGAACATTTTTTAAAGCCTCTATAAAAAGAAAAATGTTTGGTTGAAACAGCAGACTTTATGCAGACTTTTTGAAACAGCTGTTAACTGTGAAGAGGTATAGTTGGTTGTTGGTGGAAATTGAATTGCTTTTTTACCATGACACTATAACAAAAGTGAAGTAAAACCAACGAGCAAGGCTCGGTTAACCTGGTACTATACTGTATATTATATTGCAGCATCAATAAAATATAAAGAGAAATAAAGGATTGTGTTACTAATTATGGCAAACTGTTAGGAAAATTACAATATTATAATGAACAAACTGGTAATATCTAGAAAAATAATCCAGACACTAAAAATAATTTTAATTATCTAGAAAATAATCATGTCTGTCTAGAAAAAATCTTCACTTACAAACGTTTTAACGAAGGGTAAAATAATTTCTCTTAAAAACACGAATACAATTGTTTTAAAAGGACAGACAATATTATGTGGTCACAAAGTTTTCTATATCCACTTAATTTAATATTCTTCATGCCATCTTTGGTCATCTTTGGTTTCGGGGCGAGCGGCCCAGCGGCCGGTGCGGCGCCGGCGCGCCGCCGCGGAGGGTCGGGCAAAACTGACCGTGTGCGCTATGATGCTCGACCCACGGGGGGCCATAAAATTGACCCTCGTCAAAAACTTGACCGCTGTGCGCAATCAGGGTAAGCCCGAAATAACTATAAGTCGAATGAATATGTGCAAATGCAACTCCTTGCTTATTTCTGGACCACTTTTGACGTCTGAGGTGTCAATAAATTCGTCTTATTTCGTAGTTTTACAATAAGTTTTCAGACATTTCTATTATTAAGGGCACGGGCAGCCCTTATTTTTTATCCACAAGAGTAACAAGCTTACTTTAAGATAAGCTTGCTGTAAGCTTTATTCTAAACTTATACAAGCTTATTATAATAAGCTTGGATACAGCCTGATGTAACAGGCTTGTAACAAGTTTGCAGATATAAGCTTATCTAAACTTGAATCTCGCAGCTTAAAACAAGTTGGGAATGTGAAAACTAGTTAGCTTAATTCAATCTATTTTTTAGCCTGGTGATTTAAGCTTGTTTCAAGCTTTTCCAAGTTTGTCGTGCTGTTTTCCATGTTTGTGCTGTCTTTTGATAGAGGATAAAAGTTAGAAAATTTAAACAGCAGCTGGGGAGAGCATATGTTAAAAGTAGAATAAGAACAATCGAACAACTAGAATGAAAACCCAATCTGATTAATGCGGTTAATTGCGTTGCACAAGCACCCATGTATTTTATTACAATTTTTTTGTCACAGTTCACTAACTAAACTCTCAAACACCTTTTGATACAATGTCAAAATTTCTTCATTTCTGCTATGTTTCTATGGACACAGAGTCAATTTGTCATTTTTGGCACAAGGGGCTAAATCTCACTTTAAAGCCTAAGTAAAAAAGTTAGGCATGTCCAGTATACATATACAATTATTGATAATAATGATAATCTTCTTTGTTTATGTAATATGTCTTTTCTATTTTAACTTCAGTACTCCAAACCACTTTTCCTCGTTCCGTCGTTTATTGACAAAGCATCCAGCCTCGGAAGTATCAATGAAAGTGAGTGCCAATGCGAGAGCCGTTGGGACATTTGGCGTCCGAGGCGATACCGGCTGTATGACTATTGTTCGTTAACAACATCGTTAGACCGATTTATCGGTCTCATTGTTATTTAAGTCCCCCGTGTTGTGATGGCGTCGTCACCGTCAGCAGTGTCTGAGCAGTTCAAGTCCTCCTCTTGGGAACATCTTTCTCTCGATCTCGTGTATCAGTGAGTTTTCTCTTTTGTTTTGCTGCTTCCTTTAGTAAAAAATTATTTAAATAAGTATATCCTTGGGGGTTGAACATCCTATTTTTCTCGACACAGTAAATATAGCCTAATACAGGGTGTCCCGTAACTCTCTGGACAACGCTATTTGGCGTTATTACTTATACGTAACTAGACGAAAAATCATAAATCACCAGTCCCTTGAATTTCAAGGTAGCAGAAGTATATTTCGTATAAGGAGTATATTGTATATTGGAGTGCCAAATCCTACTAAGGTATCCCAATGTAGTAGCCTGATCCAAGGAAAATAGAATCATATCATAGTTTAAGAGTACATTACCCAATAGGACAACCGCTTTTGCACATTAAAATGTTTTTTAGCAATCTGAATACAAAGTTGGGGTTCATAATTATGCCCATTTCTTAGTTCTTAATCATCTTATTCGCTCTTTTTATCAATAATCTAAACAAAGAATTCACATATAATTTAAAAAAAGAACATTTCTAGTGGTCGAAAGCTTTCCAAATTTCACACCGCTAAACCTACAACCTTACACGGCGTCAAGGCGTGTGTCTGAGAGTGTATCCGATTATACGTTTCGATCACAGTTTCCCCAGCTGTATAATTATGGCCAAGGAAAGGTCGGTGGAGGTTTGGCCACGGTTCGACGACCGCAGTCGACTCTGAAACGCATCTACCACGGTCCAAAATAGCTACCTTTCCCCGGTTGGGAAACCCTCAGCGCCGCACCGGTGACAAGGGATTATATCTGCAACTGGTGACGGTGACTGCTGAGTTGCGTGGTTGTATCAGCAGACCTCATTGAGGTCTTATACGATGAGGTCACACGTCACTCTTGGCGATGACCTCTTGCTAGCCCACGCGAGTCGATGTAGACGCTTGTTGGGGTTGGCACCTGGCGCACCATTGTTGTCTTTTATTGTGATAGGTACCGACTATAACCGGTTAAACTATAGGCGTTTGTTGTAGTACAGGCATGATAGAGACGACGAATAAAGACTTTTTATAGAGATATAGACTTGTTCTGCGATAGAAAAGCAGAATATCGAGAAAGTTCACAATAGTGTTTCAACATTGTATACCGTACAGTCAGCTTTCTTCGTCGTTGTTTCATAATTTGTCAATAATTATCCCTCTTGACTTTGTCCTATTAAAACTATACATTACGCGAAGAAGCCATTAAACCCTCGTGAAATATTTATAAAGATATTGATATTTTATGTAAATTTTTATCTTTCTTCGTTATTGTGATGTGATTACAAGGTAGAAAAATATGTGATCATAAAATGTCTTAAGTTAAACATAAAGTTAAAATTCTGTAAATATCTCCTTTATAGAATAAAGACACATTATTTCGTAAATTTAAGTTTTTTTGAAGATCATTGAATTAATAAACGATTAAAATTGTTATCGCCCTATTCAATCGTGTGTTTGGTAAATTACCTAAACTAAATTAGTACAAATACAACGGTGAGCTGTATGATATCAACTAAAATCATGGCATAAATAAAAAAAAAATAATAATGAATAGAAAACTTAATTCATATATTTATAGGTTTATTTTTCCTAATATACAGGACTGAACTTTACTAAGCTACCAACTTCCTGTTTATGTATCAATTTACGACTTTAGAAGTTATTAGAAATTTTATGACTCGACCATTAGTTACTTTTTTATTATTTTGGCTGTAAAATTTGTCCTTGTTTAATTTGTTTTATCGATGTCCTCATTGTTTTATGGACGGTAAAACCTTTGGAATATTTTATAGCCTCTTTTGTACACTTATTTACTTTTATAGGCAAATCCTAGGTAAATCCTAGAAGCTGCCTATGAATCTAGTACCATAGAATCTTACGATAATACATTTATATATTTACAATTTTCATATACACATCTTAATTTCTCCCCCCATTAATTTTTTTTTTAAATTTGCTTCTTCTAATTAAAATTAATCTAAAGAATGCATTTCAATTGTTACAAGTGTAGCCTAGTACCCAAAAGTAATGCGCCTTATGAAGAAAAAATAAAACATTACTAGAACTTCATGGACGATCATATAAACACATAGGCCTAATCCTCCATAAGCTCAACTGACTGTGACTATCCACGCTTTCTACCCAGAATCAATAACATTAATTCAGGACAAGGTGAACCATGATATATTTACTACATTTCGTGTTGTATCATTACCCCAACCTTTACAAAAGGGGTTGTTATTTAATGTATTTAAATAGGGATTTGTATGTGTTTTTCATGTACCGGTACTCGTTTTTAATGCATTTGGTTAGTTTAATAAATTATTTTTTATACAGTCAGGAAAAAAACTTATTGTAATTAAAGGATATACCGGGTGTCCACACCACAAAGTCTTGCCCTGATTTCATAGCTTTGCTGTCTAACACCATTAGGCCTAAAGCCACATGCATCTGCATTATCTTGTTTCAAGGGAATATAATCTAGTTAATCCCTCATTAATTTGTTGATTTAATTTGTAAGCTCAGGTGATTGACCACAATGCAGTTTACTTATAATGCACTACAAAAAATCGTGATGGCTAGAGTCAATCAGTCAATTCCCACGTCCTTCACGACACTTGGCCGCTCTGGAGTTCTTCATGTATTGGTTTGTCAAAGATTTTTCTTTATTCTTCCCCAATTCCGGATTTAGAAACACTAAAAGAGAGGATACATTAACGTCCCTTATTCAGGAAATGTTAACTAAAATTAAAAAAAACACCATTAGGCAATGCAATGCACTTCAATGCAATCCACTTTCCATTTGTGGAATCTTAATTAATAAAATAAACTAATAAAAAAGTCACATTTTACATGTAATTCAAGGCACATATAGAAGTGTATTAAGTTTGTGCATAGCTGTAAAAAATCACTGTGTAAAGTCACTTGTTAAATCTGCGTGTAATCTTACCACCAATCGTTTTCATACTGTTCGTTTTCTTTACCAGGCAAGACTTCATGGACACCCGGTATTTCAACAAGAATTTATTTAACAATGCTCAGCATTATCCACTACTGTATATGAGCTTGGACAGGAGACGGAAGACCCACAACAGTCTGTAGTGCATTTGTAGGTCCTCATGTTATTAAGCGCTCGATTGTACCACCATGTTTGACAGCTTTACCTTTTTAATTTTCTTGTCTTGATGAATATAAATTTAACCCTCAATCAGAATTATGTGCAGTGTTACTACTGTAATAAGAGATTTTATTTGAAAGAGTTAAAGACATTTCGTTGATGATTTGTTTGTTGTTGATGCAAATGACCGGTTCTTTTAGATTTGTGGAATCTTAAAAACAAGTTTATGAATGAAGTATCATAACATTTTCAGGAGCATTCGTGCTGAACAAAACAAAGTTAGAACATATACAAACTGTTTATACCATACATTGTAATTAAGTTAATAGTAAATAAGTTACTTTATGTTGGAGTACAATTAAAGGTTTTAAAAAATTAATTCCAAGAAACTGTTAAAATTATACTTATAAAACTTTTATTTAGCAGTTTTAATAAAATGCTTTTAATATTCAATTTCATTGTCTTTCATTTACTTGATTTATAGTATCATCGTACACCAACAACCAACTAGGTAAACTCAATCAATGCATACAGAACCAAATATAAACACCAAAAAAAAAAAAGAAAAGAGCAAGGGACATCCCATGTTAAAAATTTTTAGTTTTGCCCTCGAAAACCAGAGGAAAATAAAGCGCTGATGGTATTATTACTTCTCCTTATACTGTCACGGGAAGCGCTCTTTCTGCCTCTTAAATGTCAAAATGAGCATATTTGTTTACTAAAAATCAAAACAATAACAAACTTCTGTAAAATTATTCTAGTCATCTGTTTCCATTACACGATTAAACCAATCGGCATTATCCTAACCATCTTGGTGGTGCTATCTGTGTTTCGGGCGCGGCGTTCTCACTTTCCCCAAAGGATGTCTCTACTTATTATTTTCTGTATACATTGACTCTATATAGAGTGCTACACATATAGGGAAAATTGTTCGCTATTGATTGGCGCCATTTTACCCACGATTCCCGCCTTTTCCTAGGAAACCATTCCTTTGTTTACACTTTCCCATATGTTATTTGCCATATTACCCATGCCTATCCGACGTTTCTATGGCAATCAATCTCGATAGGCCGTTCTCAGACCATCAAATCAAAGTGGTTTTAAAAACAAACAACAAAATAACAAATAATCAGATGTTTTAAAAGTATAATCTGTGATTTTTTTATGCTTGTAGTGACCAATCAGAATAGCCAAAACTGGTAACCGAGGAAACGCATGTAAAGTGTGGGAGGGTTGCCAAGGAAACGGCGGGAATCGCGTGTAAAATCACAGAAAGGTAAAATGGCGCCAGTCAACAGAAAATAAAAAAATAACATTTTGGGCACTCTATACAGTTAACCTCGTTATTCGTTTATGACAAATATGTCCAAGGCTTTCCATAACTATATACAATTTGGAGGAACATTAACAATTATACATTAGAAATGAGCAGTCTACTTAAAAAGGTATACATTAATGTCGCTAGACAACAAGAATTTGCAAAGAGCTTCTAAATTCTTCTTGTCACAACCAACAATATTTTTCACATAGTCAACAGCTGTTTCAAAAGCAATGCCTAAAAGTAATTTTATTTGGGTTTTCGTAGTTATTTCGTTACTAAAATAAGACTAACGAGGTGGCCCGTGCGCAAATTGCGCATTTTATGATGATGTATGAGTGAAACTCACCTACAGTAGGTGAATGTTGATTGTGAAGTGACAGATATCTATTTTTGTTTACTATTCAGCTTTTAAAATTCATCTGAAGGTAATCAGCTGTTAAATTACTATTCACATTATAGAACTTGCAATAAAAGTTGGTCAACATTTTAAAGCGCCCTCTAGAAATAAATCAAAGGCGATGGGGGCGAAGGCCGAAACAGTATGACCTTTTTAATTACGATTCGTCACTGCGGTATTTACCTCAATCTTAAATATTGGTTCAGTAGGTCGAGAGGAAAAGGGACGTAACAGACGAAACCCTTATAGAAATAAGTAGATGTTAAAAATTGCCAATTTCTAACCTCGTTAGACTAAAAAGAGTTTTCCTGGGGTCGATGCTATGTCTAAACTTATTTTTGGGCCAAAATACTCTTAAATCCTAATGTTGAACAAAATTTACCCGCTATATTTTTAGATTAAATGTAAATACATCACTACGAATATTCTTTTCATTTGTATGATTACTTTATTCAAATTCTGCTATGCCATGGGAAGTGGAAAATATTTGAACTGTTATAAATAATATTCGCGCGAGATTATTCCCTAAGTCGACGAGCAGCCTCTCTATACAAAGCAGTACGAAATGACAATACTACAAAAACAGCCGCATTTGCTGCATTACGTGGTACAGGGCCGGAAAGTTGTATTATAGGCTAATATTGATGTTTTACTTTGCGGTTCTAATTAAGGGAGTTTTAGGCATATTCACTGAGACAGATCGGAATAGGAGTCATCATAAAATCATAATTTGGACTTAAAAGAAACACACCAAATTTCAACACTATTAAAGTAGGAAGTTTACTGATGAAGACCGATTGGTTGAATCCTAACAAGATGTAAGTTCATTGGCAATGTAGGTTAGTTTTTTTGTTTTTATGCAAAATAACTGAGAAAATTTCTACCGAGCAAGATTTGATCTCACTGGACTCTGATAAAAGCGGTGCATTGCGCTGCACAGGTTACCCTAGTAATAAACTCGTTAAGTAATAAACGACCCCTCAAAACAAGCCTATTTTATCATGTTATAAACTTATATGATAGTCTCTCCTAAGCCTTACCACTCGGGTCCATTCTAATAGATTTTCTTTGTAAAATTATCTAAAAAACAAGTTTTTTTTCTTGTTTACTACTTTGCTAAATTAGTAGGGGAAAAATAGACTTTGACCTCGGACAAATTGTACTCCCAAATTTTAATGTTTTATTGTGATAGTTGGTGTAAAATCAATAACATATCAAAAGTTTACCGAAATTCCTCCATGGGAAGTTCGCCATTTTGACGAATTTTCAAAATGGCGGACAATACCCATTTTTATCAAGTTATTACCACTTTACTTCAATAAAACCCCACTGTAAATCAAGTTCTTTGATTCATTTGAGTACATAAAGATGAGTAGTAACTGTATGAAGCAAAAAAAGCACCCTTGTAGCAGCAGACCTGCGTAATCAGTAAAATACAAAAACAATAATTAAAGTAGTTTTTAATTTTCAAGAAACCACAAGTGCAGGTGTGTGTAGTAGGTTTGCTGAGCTTTGAAAGTTTTATACAATCACAATTAAATAATAACCAGTAAAATACCACTCATATTTTATAAAAATAATTCATTAATAAGAGAGATGTAGCATTTTATTTATATCTCATAGAAATAACACAGGGATCTTCATATTCTGTTTTTAAGCTAGGTTACTTCCTTGTTTTTAAACCTAATAAAAAATTTTATACAGCAAAATGTTCATTTTTTTACAGATTTCAGAGTATAATAAAATAATAATCCTAATACATGTACTCCCGTCGCAGCCGACCTGCGTACTCAGCGAATTTTCAACGGAAATCAGTATTCTTTTTTTAATTTTCTCCATAAACACTAAGGGAAAAAGTATGTAGGCTTGCTGCCATGGAGGTGTAGCCAAACATAACTCAAATCCTTTCTAGTGAATAGACATATACCTATAAAATTGAATTCAGTTATAATAATAAATAAACGAGATACAGGGTTGTGTTTATTTCAAATTACAATAACATAGGAAACATATTATTGTACTTTCTCCGTAATCAGTTAAGCTGAGTTGCAAGTTAAAATTTTAAATTCTTCGTTTTTCAATCCCTTTTAAATGGTGCCAGTTTAAATAGTTATTATATTTTTTTTATTGGGGTAAGAATATGCTAACAAATCTTTTTGACCCTTTTGAAAAATCATAACCCCGTTCGAATAATACAATTATACTGGTTTATAGATGGTCATAAAAATAGATTTGGTCTTATATCTTATTAGAGTATTTAATTAAAACCAGAAGTACCTTTCAAAAGTTATTATTATCATCCGTACACATATATGTTGCATACAATTTGTTATTACATTTTAATATTTTTGTTAAGTATATGATTTAACTGCAAATTTGATCGCCTGCTATTTCGGGCTCGGTTGTCCTTTTTAGGTCGGGTTTGCGGCATTGTATTCTACTAAACAAGACCTTTAATTTGATGTACATATCAACCTATGCTTACATTGAAGATTTTCTTCTGACTCCTGGTGGGCCATCCCCCATTAGGGCTAAAATGTTTCGAAGTGTCTCAAAATTAGGCATTGGCGACCCAAATAAGATATTTAAAGTTTTATTTCTCTAACTAATTTCACACAAAACCTAAGAAGAGTGATGTGCTTCATAAGCCACCTAACCCATTAACATGGTAGGTATATAAGATTTAATAAACAGTATCAGTTAACTGACACATACTTTCTCCCAACTATATAGAAAAGGTGTTAAAAGCTCCAAACATTAATGTCTTGATGACTCAGTCGGATAGCTACCAGCTGAGCAGCGCTCGTTTGACCCCACGCGCGTCTGTGACTTTTAACAACGTACTGCGTTTACCGCTAAACGAAAAATTGAATTTTCTCCGCAACCACTTGACGTAGAGCAATAATTCAAAATACTGGATTATTTAGTTTTTTGAGCTTGATTTAATGGTGATAAGTAAAATTTATTTTGAGGCAACAGCTATTTTGAAAATTCAAAAAATTGATTTTTGAAACACTTTTTACTTCATAACTTTTGAACGCGCATTTTCTCGGAGATGCGGGTGGTGTTATTTTATTCACCATTTTAAGCTTAATAAACCACAAAATTTTAATCAAAATCGTTAGAGCCGTTTTTGAGAAATTGTGATTTTTGACGATTTTTGAGGGTTTTTGGGGGTAAACTACCCTTAAAAATCAAAAATTCAAAAAAATGAAAAAAACGCCTGGAATTATCGTGGGTTTGGACCTACATACCAAATTTCACTAAAATCGGACCATTGGGGCATTCTCTAGCTCTGTTTACATCCTGACACACATACACACACACACACACACACACACACACACAGACATCACTCCGAAAACCACTTTTTTGGACTCAGGGGGAACCAAAATGGATAAATCCACCAACAACTCAAATTCGAAAATTTTGACGAAAACAATACTTTCTCCATATACTATGGTATAGGGGGGAGAAAGTAAAAAATGGTGGTTTTTTACCAATTTCCCATGGTCCGATTTTGGTAAACTTTTTTTTCCACGTTTACTACTTGTCACTTGACCCATTAACGACAAAATTTTTGGGAGTACAATTTGTCCGAGGTTCGGCCCTATTTTCCCGTATATTTCCCTGACTAAATGTCTCAGTCAGTGTTGTCTATACAACGCTGTTGTTATACCAGGGTTGCCAGCAGGTTGTCTGCGGTGTCTGTGCAGCCGCGCCGCGCCGGTCGCTGCAGCCAAACAACACCGGCGATTTCCTCTGCCTCTGTTAACAACGCTGTTGCTGTAGATGTGGAATCACTTTAATTATACGGAGCGCACCGGAAGCCGGAATTACAGAGTTCGCTTCCAGTATTGCTAGTTTATTCTTGGTTTATAGTACGTTATCAAAGAGCCTTTGGTTTTGTTTTAAAAACTAAGCAATCTATAATCTATCTTCTTATTTCTATAAGGGTTTCGTCTGTTACGTCCCTTTTTCTCTTGACCTACTGAACCGATTTTTAAGATTGAGGTGTCATTTTAAAGCTTAGGATATAGCGCAGTGACGAATCGCAATTAAAAAGGTCATATTCTTTCGGGCTTCGCCCCCTCGCCTTTGATTTATTTCTAGAGGGCGCTTTAAAGTGTTGACCAACTTTTATTGCAAGTTCTTTAATGTGAATTGTAATTTAACAGCTGATTATCTTCAGATGAATTTTAAAAGCCAGATAGTAAACAAAAATAGATCTCTCTTAGGCCCCGACTATACGGGCGACTTTGTCGCCGCGACTTAGTCACTGACGTCTATTTCCCTCATTACTCAATGAGGGGCGGAGGCAGATCAGACAGTGTTACAGTAAAACCTCGATAGTTCGACACTTAGTGGACTTAGAGAGTGTCGAACTATCGAAATGTCGAACTATTGGGAGTATATGGAAAATTTTAACACTGGGAGTATTAAAATCATAATTTGAATTTAGGAAACACTAAATTTTATTCAAACCATAGCCTAATTGAACTTTAACATAAATAAACATTCAAATCATTCGCCAATTTGTTTACATTTTTACCTTTGTCAGGCTCCAACATGGACACTATCGGTCATTATTAACATGTTAAGTTGTCATGGACCATGTCGAACTATCAGGAGTGTCGAACTATCGAGAGTCGAACTATCGAGGTTCTACTGTACCAACCAGCGAGCACAGGGTGCTCGCTGGTACCAACACTATCATTGCTAGTGTCAGCTAGCATTGCCCGAGTGTCCCTTCCGTGCTCGGTATTTGCAGTGTTGGTAACACTGTCTGATCTGCCTCCGCCCCTCATTGAGTACTGAGGGAAATAGACGTCAGTGACTAAGTCGCGGCGACAAAGTCGCCCGTATAGTCGGGGCCTTACTTCATAATCAACATTCACATACTGTAGGTGAGTTCCACTCATACAGAATCATAAAATGCGCAATTTGCGCACGGGCCACCTAGTAGGGATACATAAAGCATTTAAATATAAACGTGGGTTCAAACGATGCACGACCACTCCAAAGTTCGTTTGTTGGGTTTCTCGTAATAACCCGTCGCGTCGTGTTTCTCTGCCGACACATTTTCAATAATCTCGGGCCATCCCTCGGAGAAAAACTCCAGGACATCAACATTTTGGATGGTTCTTTAAATTAAGTCTTAAACGCAATTAGAAATTTGAAGAAAATGAAAGAACATTTTGATAACCAACTGAGATGTTGTGTCCAAATAAAATGTTGATCAAAAGCAGTGCCGGTATGTCTAAATATAGCACCAGGATCTGATGGTTTGCGGATGTACGGCGGCGGTATGATGGTACGAGTGCGATGAAGGCCCTGGATAAAGGTCAAGTGTGGGAATATTCGTAACAGGGAGGACGCTCTCCCGCCTCCCGCCACCACCGAGACCGAGGACGTCTTGTGTGGCAGGTTTTGACATCCAGAGGATATCTCTCAAGTTCCGGAGTTCAACTTATACGTGTTTTTAGTAAATTATATGGAATACAGTCGGCTAAACTACTAAATACCATTCAAATTTCCATATCGATAAAAAGTTCAGATAACCATCAGGTATATCAACTAATAGCGGTATTTGAGCTATATAGGTGGTATAGAATTGAATTAATTCGCGTTGAAAAATGGTTATGCTAAATTTTAACAAACTTACAGCCGCATCCGCACTATCCAAACATGTTCGCCAAACAGTGTTCTCCCCAACATTTGTTTGTTTGCTAGTACATATTTCTGATATAAATCAAGTGGTAGCTAGGTGATTGTTTGTTAGAAATGTTTGTTGATTCTTTGTGTTCGCCGAACAAGTTCGTCCCGAGTGTTCGGCTAGTGCGGACGCGGCTTAAGAGCATTTATAAAAAAACACATCTATGATATTGGGACATACACGAGAGCTGAAGTGCCGTCTTTGGCCTTAATGCCTGCGCTTTGTTAGTTATAGCAAGCCATCTTTGTAGTTGACTCGTAGTTTTATACAAGTTTGCCTCTGATGTTTCAAATTTAATTCTCAACAAGCTAAAATATAAAATTTTTTAGTTGGTTTCCTCATCCAAGCGAATAAATAAAATCGTGTTTTACTACAAATTTGCCGGCACAAAATTATAACTTTTGCGGCAAAGCAAGCTTTTTTCGATTTGAGGTAATAAATTTGATGTCTTGTCCTACATGATCAACAAATAAAATTTCCATTGTTTAACTTGAACAATTAAATTATACTGAACGTTGCAGTCAAGTATGAAACCGGAAATTTGGAAATTACCAAAAGTTTTCAGACTATGACCCATTCATTCACTGCTCTAGGTCTTGGATACCCACCAACCCCGACGTAGCTTAACCTCCCAGCGATGGAAAGTGGCGACCCCGTTACTTACCAATGAAGCGTCTTACGGTACTGCCAGTCCTTACAACAGTTCATTTGTCTCCGAGAGAATGTTCAGTAACGAGTCTGGGGCCAACCTTGGGATCCGGAGCCGTCAGAGGGAACTGGTTTGTCCATCCTCCGAGGCGGAGGTCAGGGCAGCGAAGATGCTACGACCTTCATCGACTCATTACATTCTTTTGTTCTCCTTCTTGAACGGGAGAGTTGTTTTTTTGATTAATTATTTTTACACAACACAGTAGTTAATGGACTAAAGATGGATTATTTGAAAACATAGAAAATGCATATAGACGGAGAGGAATGAACTCATTTTTTTCAAAAAGGACTTCCTTTATGATTAGGGCCTTGCCAGTAGAACATACATTACCCCAAACCATTTAAAAGAAGACCAGTCTTAAGTGTTTCATTATATAACGTAAGTGTATTTTTGGTTTCCAAGCAAAACGCAACAACGTTACTTCTAACGAATTTTAGAAAGGATATTTTTAGTTTACCTCATGGAACCCACAACCGAATGACACAGAAATGATGGTTTATTCGATTGTATTCATTAACCTATCTACTCGCTCTTCTCTTAGTCAACCTTCTCTCTACTTTGTAGAAGAGATTTGTGGAAGTACCTATACATATAATAACCACATTCATATCCCACTAAAAAACAAAAGCCGAACTGTAAAATCTTTATTTGCACGTAATTTGGTAACTTTTATCGTGATTGGCAAAACAACCTAGTTAAAATAAACTTTATTTAAAAGTCGCACCGGTGTTAATGTGGGTATTGGAATTGCTCAGTGAAACTATGAGAAGTATTTTGTACACGTAATTGGGATTGTTCTATTCAATCGCATTGTTGTCTTCCTTCGGATAATTTGTCCCGGTTTTTGTGTTCTGACAGTGAATTTATTACGTAACGAAGGTTGCCAATCGACGCCGTGTGACGCTTCATATCTTGTCGCCCGTCACTCAAGTCCACCACATATTTTATATTCATATTTGTATTCAGTCACGTCAACCCCTCCACCCCTGGCCATCACT
This sequence comes from Neoaliturus tenellus, assembly GCA_030545055.2. Taxonomy (NCBI): domain Eukaryota; kingdom Metazoa; phylum Arthropoda; class Insecta; order Hemiptera; family Cicadellidae; genus Neoaliturus; species Neoaliturus tenellus. The sequence goes on along the minus strand of CM061532.1, from coordinate 164,928,679 downwards.
GGCCACTTAGACATGTCTACATTACATTCAATAATAATGAAACTCAACCCGCACTAGGTGAAGACAGCCAGGGATTTTGATAATTAATTGATAAAGTTACAGACCGCTCTTGTAATGTTTTACGGTTAGCCGAATGTTAAAATAAAATATTAATGTTGGGGATCTTAGCGGCAAGGATTGTGGGAGTACTGATATAGGTCTGAGTTGAATAAAAAATCTAAAAAGGCATAGGTTTTTAACCTGGGCTTTAAAAGTACGATGAAAACACTGTACCCGGTATTTATAGTCAATAATGCAATCCAAAACATAATCAACATGATCAACCAGTCACACCATCAAAATGTTGTCGCTAAACATATTTTACTATAAAATGATGACAGGATTTAGTTGTGTTTGTTTAATATAATCCCTAGTTCCTAAATTGTAGCCTATAGTCATAATAAAAGTTGTGAAAGAATTGTCTAAGTTTGAATCTTTTAAAGGCAAATGAGAAAAAGGACAAAAAAAGGACATTTATCTGTATGTATTCATTACGTAACGGATAGAAACAATACATATAGCCCAGTCAAAAAAGGTTTTGAGTCGGAAGTAATTCCGAAGGAGCTGAATTTTTCACAGTTGATAGACTATGATGAAGTATGCATTTTCCCAAAAGTTTCGAAAAATCCCCTTTGAGCATTCCGCCCTACGTCCCTTTAAAGATAAGTTGTAGTATATTAGAAAATCAACTACAGTTTCGTAAGAAGAAAAGCAATCGAAGTGGCGTTGCTTTTATTTTGTTCCCGATAAAATTTGCTCTTATTAAAAAAAACCTTAAAGTTTTGTGGCAAAATCGACACAAACATAAAATTTTGATTTTTTTTACTTCGAGTAAAACCATTTCCATACAGCTCCTTTGTTTGAAGATTTTATGAAAAACCGTAAATGTGAAGTTTGTTGAGAATCTTTTTAGCTTTACAATGATATATAATATCACTATGTTTGATTTGAGGATAACAAGTAATATTGTATTTTAGTTTATGGTGACAGTGAAAACAGCCGCGTTCTTGGCCCCATTTCAGTACACACATTTTTTAATTTTAATGTCTTCTCCTCTTATTTTTTTATAAGAGATGACTTAGAGGAATGGAACTTCAAACATCCATATTTGTCCATTAGTACTTCATTTTGTGGTACAATGTTATTTTAGCCCTAAGTGTAAGCATAGGGCAATATGTACTTCATATTAAAAGTCTCACTTAACAGAACACAAATGAAGCAAACCCGAACTCAATCGGACAACAGAGCCGGAAATACCATTCAATTTAATTTTTAATTAAAATCTTTTATAACAATTTCGAAATTCAAAAACGTTTATTGCCTGCTACTTTAGACTCGGTTATCCGATTGAGGTCGGGTTTGCGGAATTGTGTTCTGGGGTAAGTGGGACATTTCATATGAGATACATATCGCCCTATGCTTACACTTAAAATTTTCTTGTGGAAAAAAGCCCATTAGGGCTAAAAAATCACATTGTACCACAAAATGAAGTACTAATGGCCAAATATAGATGTTTGAAGTTCCATTCCTCTAAGTCATCCCTTATAGAAAAAATAAGAGGGGAAGACTTTAAATTCAATAATGTGTGTACTGAAATGGGACCAAGGACACGGCTGTTTCCACTGTCATCATAAACTTAAATACAATACAGTATTACTTGTTATGCTCAAATCAAACATAGTGATATTATACATCATTGTAAAGTAAAAAGAAATTCTCAACAAACTTCACATTTACGGTTTTACATATAATCTTCAAACAAAGGAGCTGTATGGAAATGTTTTTACATGATGTAAAGAAAAAATCAATTTTTTATGTTTGTGTCGATTTGACCACAAACCTTTTAAGATTTTGCAAGCTTTTGTAAGTTGGTAATGATAATTTTTATAGGAATTTTTATTATTACCGTATCAATTTTATATATTATTATTACACTAAGTGAAAAACTTTATAATGGGCATATAATAACTTAGAAGAAAATCAATTTTCCAATTGTAGGTGTTTCTAGATAGTATAACTGGCGAGTATAACGGTGACCATCGTCTATGAACGTGTGCTTAGAAAGTAAATGATTGGTCCTTCGAAACTATGACGCCTAAATTCGACATTTTAAAGACTCTCTTTCAACTCTCTGCAGCTCTCACTTTCACCTCGCACTGTTCGTTTGGTACAAAACCTCATAGAACAATATTTCTTGGCGTATACACATCATTCACTATAGTTTATAGCGATTTTTTAAATTTGTGTTATGAAATCATCAACTTATAAAAACCTTTTTTTCGACGCCTTTCAACGAAATCGCTCCCTTCCCTGCAATTTGCTGTAACGGGGAAAGTGGTGGGTCATTATTTAACAGGTGATGTGCACAGTCGATCAGCTGTTTTTGTTTGAGTCAGCTGTTTTGTGGCCGAGTTGTATCTTTCTCGCACGAGTCCGTCCTACGTTGCGCCGTAACATTGCCATTAGCTTTTTGCACTCATCTGTGGAATTGTAGTTTCCTGTCTGGCCTACCTCTGGGCATTTCGTTATCACTTCCCACTACGTGTCTAGCTTCCATTTACATTCCAGATGCACCATTGCGCTCGTCATGATAACAGATGCATCCTGAATTCTTTCCTACTCACGTTTTCGCCTATAGCTATTACGTGGTGTATGAGTTGAATTGTAATTAGCATCAACTACTATCCATGATTCGGCGTTTTACAACGATGCATTTTGACAAAATTGCAATTCCATGAGTCAGAAAATATTGTTAGTTTACTAATGGGATAGCCATTAAATGTTTTGCCATTTTATTCAATTCATAGCTGCATTGTCAACATTTTCGCAATACCCACTATACTTGAAAACATTCCAACTACGCATTTGGAAATAGCTGGGTAGCTGAGAGGTAGTAGGGCTCGCCTTTGGAATGGAACTGAAGGATGCCGGTTCGATCCTGAAAAACGATAATATCATTTTAGTGGTTCGAAATTAGACCCAGGTGCCATTGGTGGTTTGGATATTTATTAATGCCACTATCTAAACAATATGGTCTAAACAACAATAAAGTTACACACAAGGCATCACACCCATTCAATCCTTCATTTGTATTCGCCTTAAAATACACTCTGGTAGAATCGGCGTCTTGTAATTTAGTCTAATTACCAACTTAGAAAATATTAGCAGATTGAGAAATATTAGGCTACATTAAATCTTTGTTTATAACAATCAGTAAAGCCCGTAACAATACTGTGTAGGCCTACCGTAGAATTGATATTTGTATCGTGATATAGCCACTGTATAGCCGTCATCACTAACCTCTGCACTCTGATGGAATCACATTGTGTCATTATATATCCGTACTGTATGTCAAATGGATACGGGCTCAATACGGGCTTAAGGTCACCGGACTTTCCGATTCTATATCCGAATTATCTAATTCATTCAGATTACTGTAATATCACATATCTTAAGTAGATTCATTATGAAAGTACTGTAACTTACTTCATCGGATACAATTAATGAAAAATATTATGTATGATGTTTGAAACCTACTAATTTGTTAAACGGTTATGTCTTGATATGTATGTACCATAGACTATAATGTTTAAGCTTGATCTATGGTCCATAAAAATGCCATATTGTAATAATGTATTATAATACTTCAGGGTGATTGTTTTATTATAATTGTACGAAAGACTTCCTGAAATATAAATATATAAATGGTGTATATACTAATGTTTTATATACATATTAGTTTCATGTGAAAACATTACTATGGATGACATGATTTTATGTGCTCACTAAATTTATCTAAACAGTATTAAAAATGATAAATAATAAATGATGATGATTTAGAAAATGATAAATCAATTTCTATAAAAATTCAATTGATGTCTTGAAGAAGGAAAAAATAAGTAAAAAATAAAATAGGTTGAAAATACGCTGGGTTCTAAAGTAGGCTGTAGAATCATTAACGTCTCAGCTTTAAACCTTCTAAAATTTGAATGTCTAGGTTTTAAGAGTATGAAGGTTTGGTACTGTATTTGGAAACATATTGTAAAAGTTGAAAATCGTAAAACTCTACAAATGAAGACTATACAAGTACTCTGGGACACATTACAAATTTAATTAAGATTGAAATAAAACATAACAAAAAAAAAGAACCCAAACATGAAAGATAAAGCGTAAGAGAATATTGTAAAAACACTAGGCGATATGAAAGCATATGATAAGGTAAGTATAAAGTAGACTTATTTTCGACGGACAAGATGCATTTGTTGTAGTCAAGTGTTCCGTCGGCAACTCTTGTTCAACACTTCCTGACATTTTACTCTACCTCGCCATGTTCCACGGCTGGTCGCCTCTGCTGACCTTGGATGACGTCACAGTCGGTGCCCATCCCGGCCCTGACCTCCCCGACCCCCAGGCACCTCCTGTGGGCACCTCCAGCTCGCTCCGCTCAACAGCCTCCTCTCCATCGAAAACTCCTTCTAACGTCCCTTATTATTAGTAAAGGTCCGAATACTGATAATTTCGACTTGTCGAACCACATAACACTACACAGTTCAAGCGCAAGTGTTATCTATGCAAGTCGTAGCTCCTATGACATATAAGTGTAGGACTATCGCTCAAATTTTTAAGAACAGCAGATCAACACTATTTTAAAAATTGTGCTTTGTTTGAAATAAAAATTGTTAAGGATATACTTTTTGTAGTAGGTACAGAATTCAAATAGAACATAAACGCAGTTATATTCTATTAAAACATGGTCAAACTGGTCAAACATGGATAAACATGGTCGAACTGGCCAAATTCGGAAGTTAATAAAAGACGGCACTCGCAAGTGCCCAAGTCCTGGGCGATTGCATGTGGTGCACACTATTTTTCACCAGCACAATATGTACAGATATTTTTCCTTGTTCATTAGCAGTATGCAATTCCTTATGATTCAGTAAGTTAACATCGGAACAAATACAAATGTTATGTTTAGACAAGAAAGTGTTAAAGCGTGTTTTAAATGCACTTTACATTTGAATGTATGATATGGTTGCAATTTTAACTACCGTTTTTCACATAAAAGTAATATGTGGGTATGATGTCAATTTTCATGTTTATCCTCAATTATAACACTGAAACCTGTTCAAAACTTTCCAAGAATATTAAAAATTCACCCGTCAGGTTATCATGTAAATAAATACGTGTTATAAAATAGCGGTGACACGAGCCTTGACGTTGAAATATCGATGTGGCGCTCGCGATGGTCTATCCATGATAAACTACCTGTCCATGTCACACAAGCCCCCCCCCCCCACCCTGCGAACGGGCGTCATAATAAAATTGATATCGTCACAGGTGTGTCGGAGCTGTTAAATAAGATGGGTAGCATCCTCCTCTGGCAGATGTAAACATATTTTCGGTTTGTGCGGCTCAGGTACTAGTTTTTATGTGGTGTTCGGTATATTTTTTGCGTACCATTTAACTGCAGCAAATAGCCCAGTTAGTGCACACTTACTTTATGGGGTTCCATAAAGTAGCGGTGTGGTTTTAACTCTTAGTACTGTATTGGGCGTTAGAATACCAAATAAAAATATCATATTGCCATCACTGTTCTCGTCTGGTTAAAGTAGGGTTTATTTGCTTTTATGGGGAGGCTAGTCTAATAAAAATTTCATCTTTGAAAAAACATTTTTTGAGTGATAAAAATACGACGTACTAATCAGGTTTATAAATCAGGACGAATAAACCTCAAAGGAGCCAATAATTTCTTTGTGTTTTGCCGATTAAGACTTTTAGACAACATAAACTCAGAAAACGTAACTAATTATAAACAAGTCATGGCTCTTCGGAAGACCAACACACACTGATAACAGTCGACCAACAGACGACTGATGAATGTTATAGCTTGACATTTAAAGTTTTACGAAAATACTTTTTTCATACTGTGCAGTCTATCTTGATCAAGCAAATGAGTCATGAGAAATGTAATACAGAACTTCCGGATGCAGTGATACCAATATAATTAATTTGTATTTGACTCCTAACAATTTCACGAACATTAAGATTGCACAATTATCTTAAGAAATCCTTAATGGAATTATTTTTATTCTTTGTGACATTTTTGTGATAGCTGCGGTTGTTATCATTTAAAGGTACATTATCATAAGCCATTGTATGTACACTGTTTCTAAGCAATCCCATTTGACGGTTTTAGGCGTTTACTTAACGAAGCTGAAGGGGTTTCGGCAGAAGATTGTTTAGAAAAATCGTTGTCACCGTCGTTTTCTATGATTCATTCTTGTGCAAGACAATACTTTGAACTGTCGTTCAATAGAGAAAGTTCCTCTAACAGTCATAACTCCTAGAAAGTTATTTTTGTTTAAGGCACTTTCCAATAACATCTTCACTTGAATTTTCAAATAGTATAATCAAGTAATTTTTACCCACATATATTACTATTTAATGTTCGATTGATCCCTATTTTTACCGCTGACTCTTCAGAGTAGATAATGCAAATCAAAACAAAGTGTCTCAACAGCGGTTATCTCGTCGGACGGCGGCGGCGGCGGCACGGCGCAGATTACGGATGATGTTCATTGTATGTAAACAAGATGAGACGTAGAGTAGAGATGAATTGAGGAGCGAGCCGGGCCTTGATCCCCGTGACGTTATCACCCGTCACACTTGATGATAACGTATCTACAGTGCGACACCATGCCCTACAGTAGGCTGCACGAATTTGACGAGGAGCCGCTCATCGTCGTCCCCACCGGGTAAGCCACCACTCAAAATGCATCTGTACATAAAATATATAGCCTATACTGAAGTCACATGATGGCAACGTTTTTGGAGCGTTTGTTAGGAACTTTAGCTATAAGATGACCCTCATTTGAAATAAATTAACATGTGAGAAGTAGATTGCAATTTTTGACTACTGTTTGCCCAAAGTAAAACATAATTCGAATTTTCCTTGATCTAAGAAATATTAAGTGACGAGATCGAACTTGAATTGTTCCTAGCTTTTTATTGATAGTGATATAGTGATTGTCGTAGTTTGCGTACTTGCTGGCCCCGCCTTTGATTCATTTGATGGAGAGGGGTTAGAAAATTAGGGAAAATTAGAAACACAGCAGGGTATAAGCTAGTGATGAAAATTTATTATTTTTAATACTATACCATTTTATATATAAAAAAAACGAAACCTTTGCCAGCTTTGAATAGTTTCATTAAATGTAATCTGTTTCACACAGCTATGTTCGGATTCGTATACTTAATTTTAAAAAGTTCTCTATATAGTTCTCATCTTTTCATCGGGTCGTTAAAAGTTTCAGACGCTTTCAATTATGATCCCTGTCATATTATCTAATTTATTAAGCTTTATTCACTGTATACTATTAATTCATTAAGTTAATGCTAAAATTAGTTGAAGTTTGTTTGTGTTTATGTTTCCTGTTTACATGAACATTGAGAGAACGTTCAATTCTCGATCAATGTTGTTATCAATGTTCAATGTCAAACTTGGTCCACTTTCAAGCTATCGCATGACTAGGTGAAAGCATTAGCCTTTTTAGATTAAATTTTGTCAAGAGAATACCTTTTGAGGGTTTATTAAAAATATATTGTAGTGATATTGTTTTAAGTAAGGCCCTATGTAACACATGAAACCACATTTACTTTATAAACAGCTTCATTAAAGAAGTAATGACACAATTTTGTGATTTCGTCCAAAAGTTTGTTAAAATTTTTTCAAGGGGTAAATTTCTCACGCCTTTAACAACCACTTCAGCCTAAAAGTCATATCTGAACTAATCATCTTTTCAGCCGATTATTTATGACCATTTTGCTAACTAATACAAGATACGGCATGATTTATAGGAATTTTAAGAACAAAATGAATAAGAACAAAATTAAACATTTTGAAATTGATTATAAATAAATGAATGTTACTACGGTATTTAGGAAATAAATATACGAATACTAGGTGATGGAATAATATAGACTATAGAAATTAACATTATTTACACTTGCACAAAAAACTCACCACTTCACACTTTCTATAATGACTATACTTTACTTTCAAGCTATAGAACTTTTTTTTCTTTCTTAATGTACCCACAAACCCGGACTTCGATAACCCGAAAATTCTGCATAACACGGAAAGTCTGCCATAGCAGAAAAGTAGTGCTTCAATAAGGCGCTGAGTGCAATGCCATTGGTCGGAGTACAACGTAGTGCTCTAAGTTTAACAGATGAGATTTAAGTTTTTAGTTTTTGTATTACTAGTGTACTCGATGTTCGAAATCGAGCAATTTGGTTTGGATACTGATAAAAGTTTCCATTTCCTATAACAAACAAACTTTCATTAACTATGTCTAACAAATATTGGAACACATCGAATTTTTATACAATTTGTCATCTTTACCATGTTGACCTTGGTCTTTCATATGATAGAGGCTCCATCCTAGTGTCTTAAAGAGGACAAAGTCCCTAATCAGCTGCCATTACAAATTATGTTCAATTATGTTGGACCATAGCTGAACGCCGCGCCGTCCCTTCGTTATGGAATGATAAGTGATGATACATTATAATTTATTAAAAACATTTTAGTGAGCCCATTTGCCTCAACCACTCGCCTCCGGATCCCGACGCGATATATTATATTTGTAAAAACACTAATTTAAAAAAGTAAAAATCATTCTTATTTTATCATAATATTTGAGTGAAGATAACTTATTAATGCAACTAAGTTTAGAGGCAATGGGATAGACTGGCAACGAGCATCCATGTCAAATCAGGCGTTTATAACCTCCTTTGCTCTAAGGAGAACATTTTACATAATTTCTAATTCCCCTGTACCTTTTTAATCACACCTCCGTTTTTTCCAATTCCCTGGGACCCAGACTTTTAATTTGAGGCCATTTCCATCATTCTACGATTTATGAAACAATCACAAATTTCCTCCACTTTTTTCGTAAACATACTTATTGCATTTTGTTAACTAGAGTACATTCCTCCGTGGTTAAAAATAACCTCTTTGGTTCAGTATGAAAAGACACGCTTTCAATGGTATTATGTGTTTACTCTTTACAGCTGTTAAATTTACTCAGATTTACTTAAATTTACTTACTGATAAATTTCCTTTATAACCAATTTACTTAGAAACAACTTCACCTCGAACCCTATCCAATGACATAAAAATCAATAAAATCGGTTGACAATTGTAGGAGGAGTTCCTTGTACAAAAAACCATGTCTCGTATTAATATGTACTAGAGATCGCCCACTGGTCGAAATTCGACCAAAAATTCAGTTGATCTTCAGCCAATTAGTTTTAAGGTATTTTATAAATGAAACATCTGTTCTTCCTTATTTGCTAGCAATTGTTTGTACAACAGCTGTCTTATGATTCAATCAATTATCCTTCTCCCATAAGATTAACATTGAAACTTCGAAAGTCTGTAGGGCGTAGCCCCATGGACCGATGTGAATTAAAATGTGATTCTGCTCATCTACAGCACAATACCTTTCAAACGGTATTTGCGGATTTCTCCAACGATGCACACAAGCTGAGAAAAAGGGAGGAAATGAAACGTGCTTGCCTATCTATATCTATAAAAGAGGAAGTATGTATATATATTTATATATATATAAATATATATGTATGTTGCCTATAGACTCCGAAACCGCTCAACAGATTGCAACGAAACTTTCAGGCATTATTAAGCATTATTCAAGGATGGTTTGTGTGAAGTTTAGTGCAAATCAGTCCAAAGGGCTCTGACCCAGAGGGCATACAATGGTGCAGTGTCAGGTTTTAGAAATTTAGTGTTTACAAAATGAACTGCTGTAATTAAAAAATTTGAAAGTTTCATTCAAGCAGATGCTTATAATCATAGAAGTAACCAGGTGTGAGGTATAATGTTGATGTTTGTGTTGTCTTTATGGCTCCGCCCTACGGAAGCTCACAATTTCACTAAAAGCCTACAGGTGGTGAAATTTGACATGGACGATTCTCTTTGCTCATAGGTACTCACTAAGAAACGATTTTGCAAATATAGTTTTTTAAGCACTTTAGGGCTCCGCCTCACTGGACATTGAAATTACTTTAGGACCTCCGGAGCTGAAATTTGACATGGACGATTCTCTTTGCTCATAGGTACTCACTAGGAAACGGTTTTGCAAATATAGTTTTTTAAGCTCTTTAGCGCTCCACCCCCACTGGACTTCAAAATTACTTTAGGGCCACCGGGGTTGAAATTTGATGGATGATGCTCTTTACCCATAGGTTCTCTCTAAGAAACAATTTTGCAAATATAGTTTTTGAAGCTTTTTAGGGCTCTGCCCCATTGGACTTCAAAACTACTTCAGGGCCACCAGGGTTGAAATTTAACATGGACGTTATCCTTTGCTCAAAGGTATTCACCAAGAAACGGGTTTGCAAATATAGTTTTTGAAGTTCTCTAGGGCTCCGCCCCACTGGGCTTCGAAATTACTTTAGGGCCACCGGGGTTGAAATTTGACAGACGATTCTCTTTACTCTTAGGTGCTTACTAAGAAACAGTTTTGCAAAAATAGTTTTTTTAAGATCTTTAGAGCTCCGCCCCACTGGACTTTAAAATTACTTTAGGGCCACCGGGGTTGAAATTTGATTTACGATTCTTTTTGTTCATAGCTACTCCCTAGGAAACGGTTTTGCAAATATAATTTTTAAGCTCTTTAGGGCTCCGCCCCACTGGACTTTAAATTACTTTAGGGCCACCATGGTTGAAATTTTACTTGGACATGCCCCTTTGCTCATAGGTACTCACCAAGAATGGTTTTGCAAATATATTTTTAGTAGGGCTATGCTCCACTGGACATTAAAATTAATTTAGGGCCTCTGGGGGTTGAAATTTGACATGGACGTGCCTCTTTGCTGATAGGTGCTCTTGCATTTGCAATTACGATCAATAAGATACAAGGCAAACTTTGACTATTCTGGGTTTAAATTTGCAAAATGCCTGTTTATCCTTTGGCCTTACAGTAAATATACTTACTTTCTATGCATTGACTTTTTGTGTTACATTAAAAAACTTAAAACTTAACTTATCTTTTTTTTGTTATATTAAAATAGCTTTATTTATGTAAACAACTTAATTTGAGCGCAGCAACGCACGCCGGGTAACTGCTAGTTAATATATAGATAGTTATAAATTATGCAACAAATATTTTCAAAATTTATATAAAACAAATGTTTTTATAGGAATAACATAAACTTCAAATACTTTTTCTTATGTTTACTCTTTTCCCGATAACCCGGAATTCTCTCAAACCCGGACACCGTTCAGTCCACACTAGTCCGGGTTTGCGGGACTCTACTGTTCTGAAGTTTGTCCACAAAATTATTTTAATTTTTATTTAAAGCTTTTCAAACAGCAAACAAAATCACTTAGTATTTATTATTATTATTTTAAGATTGCAATCGTCTTAAAACTCAAATAATGCACTTCCTCCTTACATGAATTATGTACCCATCAAGTAATTTCCCATTAAATCTAGAACGTATAGTGTTTTTTTGCCAATTAAATAGGCCTACTGTTGACTTAAAGAGGATATTTTGTTGAGACTGTTACACTGTTAATATGTACTGAGTTAATATTTTCAGTATGTACAGTTTTTAATACAGGGTAATACTGTTAATATTTTGTTGAGACTGTCTCACTGTTGAGACTGTTAACTGTCACATTTTGAAACAATAAAGGTGCCGGATCTTGTCCAATAAGGACTCAATGTGCCTCCACTCGGCTACAGTGTCTCCGCGTGTGCGAGTGGTGTATTGTGCAGGTGGTGTAGTGTTTGAACAGTAACGCCTTCACTCTAATGAGATTTGGCACAGACAGTTTAACTGTCGAGTGTCGAGTGTACTGTTCGACTTGCAAAACGGTCGAGGATAACTGCGAAACTATTAGGCATAGGATATAATATACATATTAAATTTGTCAACTTGTCGTTGACAGCATGTATCAGCAGTAAACGGGAGTTGTCTAGTTACGTCAAAAACCTGGTGACAAATGACTTCTCGTTTAAGTTTGGTGCAATAGGTAACAAGTTTTTCAAAATGAAGTTAAATTAATGGACACTAATCAATAAAATATATGATTTCGAACCAGTAAGATGTTATTAAGATTAAAAAACTTTACAGAGCTTTGTATCTTGTTACAAATATTAATATTTTGATAAAGCATTTCCTCTTAAACGTCAACACCAAGCAAAGGCTATCGGTCTGCTTTCTCTCTATAAAATTAGAAAATTGGGTTTATGTCCTTGAACGTTCGGACACCGGCTGCCTCACGTTGAGGAGGGCCGGCGCCGGATGGAGGTGTGGGAGACAGGACCGGATCAGGAAGTGAGGAAGAAGAACCGGTCCGGTTAACGGGTGACCCAGTGCCGGTGAGTCCTAGCAGTAACAGCAACAGCGGCAGCGACAGTGCGGTACAACGGGCGTTTGTTTACACCGGCCCCCGATGGAGCGTACTAGGTGAGTCTTGCTGGGGTTACGCCCACGTTACGATGGTTATAGGTCTTGGAACTGGGTGGACGGTGCCGTGGGGACACCGTACGTTACGAACGCGAGGAGAGATCATGAGGGTTAATTTGGTTGGATAAACTACTCGTATATTGACATTCTTTGGATAAGGAATCGTCACAGTAATTTCAATTATTAAGAATTACAGAACTGTAATGTACTTGTTTTAAAAAATCGGAGATTTAAAAGTGAGAGGTCTAATTAAAATAATAACAAGGACGATAAGGAAATCTTTAAAAAATTAAATTATAAAAACCGAGTATATTTGAAAATCTGCACAAAGAATACCTTTCTTGAATACAATGTTACCTGCTGTTATGAACAATAAGTCAAAATTTTTTGCTAGAAAAATTTTGAATTTTTTGGAAATAATGAATCTGCAACACTGATACGTTTTTTTTAGTCGCATGTATGTATAACAATATATAATAATAATTTCTTAGTTTGTATTCTCTTTCACTATACGCTATCTAGAAATATGATTCTCTTCTCTCATTATTAACGTATTAATTAAATTGTTAATAATAAAATAATAGTTCTATGAACTACAGTTATTATAATTTTACTGCTAAAAAGCTTCTAAATTGTTCAATGTGCGTGGCATAATTCAACTTAAAACCTCAGTCAATGATCATTGTAAAACAGAGAAGTTCATAGTGTTTAAATAACTGTTATTGTTCCTTTCCAACATGTTTAAAAGAAAGATGTCTAGTTCAGTCCTGCTCCTGAATATGCTCGACACTATAATATTATGACATGACAGAAATTTTCTCTTAGCTCGACATTTCATTTCAACATCAACCATCAACATTACTTGAACTTTCCAATAAAATACAATGACGGACGCAATTTCATGAAATACATTAAAACTACTAATTAAACACGTGGAACAAAAATGTCGTAGTTATTAAATAACTTCTAACATACAACATTACTTAATATATCAAACATAATATTTTCGAAAGTTTCAACCAATTTATAATTTGGAATATCTTTATCTACATATTGAATTGGAGTAGGCCTACCCTTTAACTCCACCCTAAATCCGTAGGTTAGATTGCTCCAAAGCTAAATAATTTTGTTGGCAATGAACATTTTTAATAATAAATATGTTCATTGAGATTGAGAAGACCGAGTCCAAGTTCTAACTACAACTACTGAATAGGCCTACTGTAGATAATTCATTGACGACACGGCGTCGGAACATACAGTATATTGACCGGCGGTTTGTACAAAACATTCTATCAAAATCAAAATCCGATTAATAGTTCAATTTAATAAAAAGTAACTATTGATTACGTATAGTTCTTACCATTCACGTAGTAGTTTTAATATTGTTTATTGATCAAAGAGGTATAATTAGTTGAAGAGCGCGAGTATGTGTGCTCCAGCGCAATATGGAGTTTAATTTATGTTTCATAATTTGTAGAGTTTACGATTTTCCATCTCATGTCATTTTTGAAAACTAGAGAGTTGTATAATCAAGGTGGCGTTCGTGTTAGTACACTGTTTGTGTAGCTTTTAGTTTGTGTACCAGCTGAGAACATTATACGATTCCAAATAACATCTTAATGCAAACTCTGCACGGATAAAAACTTGCACTGTGCTCTGAGTTACGAAAGTTTCTCAAATGAGCTAAGCCTCATAATAAGTTTCATTCTTTCAATGTAAAGTATATGTTCAACACAATGTATAATCACACGGCTAATTCTTATGAGTGATCTGAAAATCAAATCAGTACTGGTATTACAAATAAATTTTACCAAGAGGGTAAATCCTCCAGTATGTCTCACTAAAAGAAAGTCAATATGGCTTGACAATTCCAGAAGAAATTCCCTTAAAAATGTCATCTCTTTGAAACAGGTTTCGATCGCTGCATGTGTACAAGTTTGGAAAGAGTTCAATTATTATTTTTCCATGGTTCAGTTTGAGGATCACCAACAAAAGGACCAACTCCATTGATTTTGACAAAGGGTTCTAGTTCGATTTCAATGTGTGTTTTGTTCCTTGTGTCTCATCAACGAGGACCCATAACTGATTTCTGTAGATTGCCAAAAGCCAAAATCATATTGTTTATCTTCGATATTTGTAGGGATTAATTTTTAATCATGATAGATCTCGGTTACCTCTGGCTTCAACCGCTAAGATAAGATCGAAGCCAGACAAAAACAGAGTTTACGCAAATTGGTGTTTGTAAATTTTGGTATTTTTAAAACCTAAACAGCAGAGTTCAAGAGAGGCTCAGCAGTGAGTGTGTGGTGTGTGTGTTGCAGGAACCCGACATGGTGGCGCCGCAGGACGCTGATGGAGCGCTACTGCACCGTGCTGGCTGCCGCAGCCATCTTCTGTTGTACACAGTCTCAGCAGTGAGTGTGTGTGTGTGTGTGTTGCAGGAACCCGACATGGTGGCGCCGCAGGACGCTGATGGAGCGCTACTGCACCGTGCTGGCTGCCGCAGCCATCTTCTGTTGTACACAGTCTCAGCAGTGAGTGTGTGTGTGTGTGTGTGTGTTGCAGGAACCCGACATGGTGGCGCCGCAGGACGCTGATGGAGCGCTACTGCACCGTGCTGGCTGCCGCCGCCATCTTCTGTTGTACACAGTCTCAGCAGTGAGTGTGTGTGTGTGTGTGTTGCAGGAACCCGACATATTGGCGCCGCAGGACGCTGATGGAGCGCTACTGCACCGTGCTGGCTGCCGCCGCCATCTTCTGTTGTACACAGCCTCAGCAGTGAGTGTGTGGTGTGTGTGTTGCAGGAACCCGACATGGTGGCGCCGCAGGACGCTGATGGAGCGCTACTGCACCGTGCTGGCTGCCGCCGCCATCTTCTGTTGTACACAGCCTCAGCAGTGAGTGTGTGGTGTGTGTGTTGCAGGGACCCGACATGGTGGCGCCGCAGGACGCTGATGGAGCGCTACTGCACCGTGCTGGCTGCCGCCGCCATCTTCTGTTGTACACAGTCTCAGCAGTGAGTGTGTGGTGTGCGTGTGTTGCAGGAACCCGACATGGTGGCGCCGCAGGACGCTGATGGAGCGCTACTGCACCGTGCTGGCTGCCGCCGCCATCTTCTGTTGTACACAGTCTCAGCAGTGAGTGTGTGGTGTGTGTGTTGCAGGAACTAGACATGGTGGCGCCGCAGGACGCTGATGGAGCGCTACTGCACCGTGCTGGCTGCCGCCGCCATCTTCTGTTGTACACAGTCTCAGCAGTGAGTGTGTGGTGTGCGTGTGTTGCAGGAACCCGACATGGTGGCGCCGCAGGACGCTGATGGAGCGCTACTGCACCGTGCTGGCTGCCGCCGCCATCTTCTGTTGTACACAGCCTCAGCAGTGAGTGTGTGGTGTGTGTGTTGCAGGGACCCGACATGGTGGCGCCGCAGGACGCTGATGGAGCGCTACTGCACCGTGCTGGCCGCCGCCGCCATCATCTGTTGTACACAGCCTCAGCAGTGAGTGTGTGGTGTGTGTGTTGCAGGAACCCGACATGGTGGCGCCGCAGGACGCTGATGGAGCGCTACTGCACCGTGCTGGCTGCCGCCGCCATCTTCTGTTGTACACAGCCTCAGCAGTGAGTGTGTGGTGTGTGTGTTGCAGGAACCCGACATGGTGGCGCCGCAGGACGCTGATGGAGCGCTACTGCACCGTGCTGGCTGCCGCCGCCATCTTCTGTTGTACACAGTCTCAGCAGTGAGTGTGTGGTGTGCGTGTGTTGCAGGAACCCGACATGGTGGCGCCGCAGGACGCTGATGGAGCGCTACTGCACCGTGCTGGCTGCCGCCGCCATCTTCTGTTGTACACAGTCTCAGCAGTGAGTGTGTGGTGTGTGTGTTGCAGGAACCCGACATGGTGGCGCCGCAGGACGCTGATGGAGCGCTACTGCACCGTGCTGGCTGCCGCCGCCATCTTCTGTTGTACACAGTCTCAGCAGTGAGTGTGTGGTGTGCGTGTGTTGCAGGAACCCGACATGGTGGCGCCGCAGGACGCTGATGGAGCGCTACTGCACCGTGCTGGCTGCCGCCGCCATCTTCTGTTGTACACAGCCTCAGCAGTGAGTGTGTGGTGTGTGTGTTGCAGGAACCCGACATGGTGGCGCCGCAGGACGCTGATGGAGCGCTACTGCACCGTGCTGGCCGCCGCCGCCATCATCTGTTGTACACAGCCTCAGCAGTGAGTGTGTGGTGTGTGTGTTGCAGGAACCCGACATGGTGGCGCCGCAGGACGCTGATGGAGCGCTACTGCACCGTGCTGGCTGCCGCCGCCATCTTCTTGTGCTTCGTCCTCACCATCGCGCTGTCCGTCCTGTACGTCCGCGAGACCGAGCGGCCCGGTGAGTCGGAAATCATTGTCATGTTTACGGTATGCCCACACTGCATAACGGAAGTACGAGTAGAGTTACGATTCTCTAGCGTGGATTTTTGAAGATATTTGGGGTTACGATGTGTGATATTCAAAAATCCCATTTAAATTTTGATATGATCTGCGAGGATGTACGTGTGTTTAAGGTATTTTCAGTATATGTCTCTCGGATATCCACTTTGGGTGTTACAGAAGATCCTTCAAGGGTATCCATAAATATAATATTACTTTAAATTAAAAATGTTATCCTAGAAATCTGAAAATGGTATTTAAGAAGAATAATATGTATTAACATTTACTATCCTTGTGGATGATCGGAACATAAGCTACTAGGATATCCTCTGTGTTTTCCTGATATCGATTTTTAGGTTATCATTTTTACGATTAATTCCATAACTTCCTTAAAGTTATCTGGAAATTAAAGAGTGTCTTATATCAAATATCCTGATGGGATATACTAATAAATGGTGGTTATTAGTGGACATTTTATACCCCCTTTGGGTTGGGATGACTTTTGACTTTGCATGATTATTGCTGGGAATAACTTACTTGGGGTTGCACTGGAATATATTATATTCTATAAGTAGGGAGAGCGGGGTAATACCGGACGGCGGGGCAATACTGTTCACCGTATTTTCAGTCAAGCTGAATCAAGAATCAAGAGTTTTTTTGGCATTGACCTCATTAATTTACAAGGAATAGCCTAGTAATAGTCAAATGCTTAACCTAAATTACATACTTAAATACATATCTATATCTATAAAAGAGGAAGTATGTATATATATTTATATATATGTATGTTGCCTATAGACTCTGAAACCACTCAACAGATCGTAATGAAACTTTCAGGCATTATTAAGCAGTACTCAAGGATGGTTTGAGTGAAGTTTGTTGAAAATCTGTCCAAAGGGCTCTGACCCAGAGGGCATACAATGGTGCAGTGTCAGGTTTGAGAAATTTAGTGTTTACAAAATGAACTGCTGTAATTAAAAAATTTGAAAGTTTCATTCAAGCAGATGCTTATAATCATAGAAGTAACCAGGTGTGAGGTATAATGTTGATGTTTGTGTTGTCTTTATGGCTCCGCCTTACGGAAGCTCACAATTACACTAAAAGCCTACAGGTGGTGAAATTTGATATAGACGATTCTCTTTGTCCATAGGTGCACCATAGGTCCATAGGTTTTGCAAATATAGTTTTTTAAGCTCTTTAGCTATAAATACTCACTAAGAAACGATTTTGCAAATATAGTTTTTTAAGCACTTTAGGGCTCCGCCTCACTGGACATTGAAATTACTTTAGGACCTCCGGAGCTGAAATTTGACATGGACGATTCTCTTTGCTCATAGGTACTCATTAGGAAACGGTTTTGCAAATATAGTTTTTTAAGCTATTTAGGGCTCCACCCCACTGGACTTCAAAATTACTTTAGGGCAACTGGGGTTGAAATTATATGGATGATTCTTTTTGTCCATAGGTACTCACTAACAAACGATTTTGCAAAAATAGTTTTTTAAGCACTTTAGGGCTCCGCCTCACTGGACATTGAAATTACTTTAATACCTCCGGAGCTGAAATTTGACATGGACGATTCTCTTTGCTCATAGGTACTCACTAGGAAACGGTTTTGCAAATATAGTTTTTTAAGCTCTTTAGGGCTGCACCCCACTGGACTTCAAAATTACTTTAGGGCCACCGGGGTTGAAATTTGATGGACGATGCTCTTTACTCTTAGGTGCTTACTAAGAAACAGTTTTGCAAAAATAGTTTTTTAAGATCTTTAGAGCTCCGCCCCACTGGACTTTAAAATCACTTTAGGGCCACCGGGGTTGAAATTATATGGATGATTCTTTTTGTTCATAGGTGCTCACTAAGAAACGGTTTTGCACATATTGTTTTTAAGCACTTTAGGGCTCCGCCACACTGGACTTTAAATTACTTTAGGGCCACCATGGTTGAAATTTTACTTGGACATGCCTCTTTGCTCATAGGTACTCACCAAGAATGGTTTTGCAAATATATTTTTTTGTAGGGCTGTGCTCCACTGGACTTTAAAATTAATTTAGGGCCTCCAAGGTTGAAATTTGACATGGACGTGCTTCTTTGTTCATAGGTGCTCTTGCATTTGCAATTACGATCAATAAGATATAAGGCAAACTTTGACCATTCTGGTTTTAAATTTGCAAAATGCCTGTTTATCCTTTGGCCTTACAGTAATATTAATTACTTACTTTCTATGCCATTGACTTTTTTTGTTATATTAAAAAACTTAGAACTTAACTTATCTTTTTTTTTGTTATATTAAAATAGCTTTATTTATGTAAACAACTTAATTTGAGCGTAGCAACGTGCGCCGGGTAACTGCTAGTTAATTATAAAAATAAAATACTGTGAGAAAAAATGAGTATGTATTCAGTAATTTCATTAAATAAAGGCCAGCTGCATTTTACTTTTCCCTCACTCAGTTTAACTAGTACTAAATTTTAATTAAAAGAATAAAAAAATAACACCCTTGCCCAATGTGAATTGAACTATATCTACATTTTGAGCCAGATGATTTACCATCTGCTATAGGTTCTGCTAGATGTTTTTGTTTACGGTGGTAAAATGTCTCTTTTACTTACACAGTACATTCTAATGAACTTTTCTTTCTTTCTTTACAGTTTGGTTGTATTTTATAAAATATGTCACTGTTTAGTTAAAGGTTGGTTTCAATATCAAAATCATTTGGAAGATGAGATTAAAATTTTTTTATCAGTGCTAAACTTGGTCTTGTTTATATTTAGCAGCAAAGGATCATAGTTCAATGGGGTTATTAAGTGGATATATTATTTATTATTCATTATAGTTTATGCCTGATTAAATGTCATTCAGCAAAAAATCTGCAAAAAGCTGAACAATTCACTAGTGTTATGTAACTGTGATGTATTGTTTTTGAAAAGTTTTGTTTGACTCACTGAATTTTCAGAGTCGATGCCCAGTGCGCCGGCAGCCCTGGACATGGAAGCTGCAGAGAAGGCGGGACTGCCGGGTTGGCAGAGAGGACCTTCCGCCAAAGAAAGCGATGTATGTTTAACACCGGGATGCGTCTATGCAGGTAATTTAGTCATCTACTAAAGACAAAAGCATTTAAGTTGCCATTTAAGCTATGCGTGCACTAAAGCTTAAATTTTTCAGCAATTTTCAAAAGTCAGTAAAATTGTTTCTTATGAGAATGCGTACACAGGGTCGATTTAGTTCATAACAGACAATCCACACTTTCCATTGAATTGCAAAATGTGGAGGAGAATGAACCTCAGGAGATTTCTGAGCTGCCGTGGCGACCCTCCGAGGCAGCCTTACAAGGATTGTGTATTATAGTAGGCAGTGCCGTCCTTAGGGGTGTACAACAGGTGCGGCCACACAGGGCCCAGCGCCTGGGAAAGCCCCACACTGCCCCTTACTTTTTTAAATTTTATACTAAGCTATGACATGACCAGCATGTCATTGCAGACATTGCACTTATAAACCTAAGCATTAATTTTGTCCATTGAAGACGTTCAATGGACAAAATTAATGCTTAGGTTTATAAGTGCAATGTCTTAATTGTTAAGACCATTAAATGTGTCCCTGTTGGTGGATATCATTGCCTCAGACTGACAGACCAGATCAACCTAGTAGGCGGGACATGTCCACAAATTTGAGTGACACAATCGCCCCGGTCGGCGGACATAGTCTTCCAAGTTTGGTGGTCACTATCATCAAAGACGGTGTACACCATTGTCTGCATTTGGAAGACACCAGCGTCTCCGATTATCGGATACGGGTGTCTCTGTTTGGCGGCCACGAGTGTCTCCGTTCTGGGGACATCAGTGCTTGCTATTAATTCTGAATACTACACAAATCACATTTTATGTTTATTTACATATTTTCAGACCGATAAAAATTCCAGTATAACTACTGCTTTTCTCGGAATTCCAGTGGCTTGGTCACGCTGGTCATTTTATAAATTGGTAATGAGATGGTTCATTTGGATTGTTATGGAACTAAAAAATAAATAGCATGAGAGCAAACCCCATGAAACATATGATACAGATAATGGTCAGCACAGGCTGAACCAATGCAGCCAACTCCACAGTGATTGCTACCACAACGTTTTCATGACGTATTGCTGCAAAAGGGGTTTCCCATTAATTTGTAGGAAAACGCATGATGACAAATATTTCTGGATTGTTATATATAAGGTTCAAACTTTATGTAAACGTGTAAATTATGTTATTGACTAAAAAAAATGTTTTAAAAACAAAACCTGATTTAAATGCTGCTTAATTCAACTAGATTTTCTTAAGGTTTTTTAATAATTCAATAATGAATTTAAAATGCATTATTTATTTGAACCTTAAAAAACGGGTTTTAACAAAGGCTGACTACACTACAGGCTGGAGTGCTTTGGAGCTTTACGTCGCAGCTGACCGGTGTTGCCAAAAGCGGGGGATTTTCAGAAATTTGCGCGGGGGTGAGAAAAAATTTGGGTATTTTAGGGGATTTCCAGGTAATTTTTAGGGGAATTACATTGAAATTGTAACATTTCAGCCCCGCTGGCCCATCTAATAGTGTGAAGTTTTACCGTGGGTGATGGGGGGAAATCTGGCCTGTTGTGTAGTTAACCTTGAGTCAACAAACATTTTGTTTTTGAGCTCTGCCTTAATACACAACTTTATTATTAGTGTGATTAACAAATAAAATTTTTTTTTCTAGCTGCTGAAGTTTTGAAAAGCATGAATAAACATGTTGACCCATGTGATAACTTTTATGAATTTGTCTGTGGCAACTTCCTTAAAGAAACAAAAATTCCTGATGATAAGGTGGGTATTTTATTTAAATCTCTTATTATTTTTATACCTATTTCGTTAGTTTAAAAAATGCTACTTGAAGTAAGAAAGTGTAGTTAAGTAAAATGTATTTGGCTTTTAAGCTGGCATTAATGTTCAAGGCAAAGGATACTGGAAACATGTTCTGCCTCTTAAATGAAATCGAACCATGAAGTCCTGCTGTCAAATAAAGTCTTTAAACTTGGTAATCATTTAGTTAAGAAGTTATTTAGGTCCTTCATATATTAAAAGTTTGAAAATATGAAAATACACTACTCTCAGTGACACCGTAAAGTAACTCAATTGTCTTTACATTTAAGATTTTTTCAACAAATACCATTTATTTTTATTGATGTATCAGGTATGAGGGACCTAGATCTAACCTTAATCCACAAGAAAACATATATTTCACCAATAAATATCCTAAAACACCGTCCGAAACAGGGGAATGCGGAAGCATGATTTCTGTGTTTTTACAATGGTGAAGAATTCTTAAGCGTTCTCAACTTACACTCTACAGACTATTACTCTGTTCTTTATTACTTTTGTCTTATACTGCCCATTAATTGTTTTATAATTATTTTACCAACACTTTTATTTTGTAGACATCGGTGACGTTATTTAGCAAGATTGATGATAAGCTGACAGAGCAGTTGAGAGTTATCATTGAAGAACCATCAACAGATGATGAAGCAAGACCTTTCAGGATGGCCAAAGACTTGTACAAATCCTGTATGAACAAAAGTAAGTGTCACTTCACAGAGCTATTCCTATTTGATTTGATATGTACAGTAATTTTTTTATTTGAAAGTAAAGTAATTTTCACATTTTATATATTTCACTAGAAATATCCAAAATAAACTGAGATTGTTTTTTGAAGTATTAAAATGAAAGTTTTATATCTTTGAACACTGGAGAGGATGTTTTCATGTATTGTGTTAAGTAAAGTTGATATATCAAATGGTGAAGACTATTAAATTTGTGAAATCCAATCATTTATATTCATTAATAACACATAAAAAAATAAAAACTCTAGAAGTGTAAAATGATACTATTTTGGATTCATTCTAAAGAACACCTATTAACTGGTCACCTTCTTGACCAATACTACAATGGTTAAGTGAATAGATGAATAACAGAAATATTGTTAAATACCTGTACATTTTACAGTTTTAAAATGTTATGAAAGTAAACAAGTGAATTGTACAGAATTGTATGAACTAAAACAGAATTGTACGTACAAATAATTTGCATGAATTGTATGGTCATTGACATTGCATTCCATTAATTGAAATGGCACATACTCTTTTAGCACGATTTCATTTACCACACATTAAAAGTAGCAAAATGAGTGATTATGCAGTGACGACGGATAACAGAGAGTAAGGGCTGATCAAGGTTCTACTGCAATTTGATCTACACTTTGAACACACAAACACAAAATATACCAAATACTTTGAACATGAAAGAAGAGTGATAAATGTCCGTTGGGAATTTTCGTGTCAAAATTTATTTGATAGCTTATGGTTTATTTCAGCCAAAATCGAGGAGGTTGGCCTGAGCTACATCAAGGAGTTAGTGCAGAAGATGGGAGGTTGGCCAGTATTGGAGGGGGACCAATGGGACGCCTCCAAGTTCACGTGGAAGGACACAGTTTACAAGTTCAAAGACGAGGGATTCAGCATTGATTATCTAATCGACTTCTCTATCACCACCGACTACAAAAACTCAACTAAAAGAGTGATTGATGTAAGTCTTTCTTTACTCAATTGAACTTCTATTACAAAAGTACAGTATGCAAAAATGCATTTATCCTATTGTACTTCGGGGTCATGGCAGTGATATCGTTGGTTTAAATTCCCCTTCTACCAGGAAGTTTTTAGAAACTTTTATCAGCACTATCCACCTGTACTGTAGCGGCTACCTCTTATTATGTCTAATATGATCCACTCACAGATCAATAGTCTATTTGTATGGGGCAAAGTAAGGCAAAAAGAGTCCTGCCAACCTCTTAAAAAAACATATTATACAGCCAGCCTACGAATCTGATTAGACTTTTTCCAACAGCTAGACCAAGCGTCGCTGAGTCTCAGCAGGGAGTACCTGGTCAAGGGGATGGAGGAGAAGTTGGTACGAGCCCTGTACAGCTACATGGTGGACATTGCCGTGCTGTTTGGGGCGGACCGCGACCGGGCGACCAAGGAGCTCAGGGAGTCACTGGACTTTGAAATACAGCTTGCCAACGTAAGTATAACGAATAGTTTACTGAATCTGCCCGTTCAAAGTTCTGAAATGTTTCTTTGTTAAGGTAGTTTTTGAAAATTTTCAAATAGGAAAAATGTGTTTTTTAACACATGAAAATGTTTCATAATCCTAACATCGAAAGAATCCAGATAACCAAGGGTAAAAATGACTAATTCTGTTAAGATGGTTTTCAACTACCGACATAAATTCTGTGAAAAAAGATACAACAATTTTTAAGCAAGGATACTCAAGTTATGAATTTGGTTTCAATAATAAATGTTGGTAAACTAGTTACGTCCGGAAAATTTATTGCTTGGAATATTAGACCTACTTGCGTTTGTTTACCTCTATTATCATCAAGTATCTTAAATTTTTTTCTTTGGAAAATTGTAAATTGAATTAATTAACCTACTCTGCTTTAACAAAATGTTTCTAGAAGAATAATACATACTAGACATCGCCCACTAGTCGATATTCAACCAAAATTTCAGTTCTTCTTGAAAAGGTTTTATAACTGAAACATCTGTTCTTCCTGGTTTGCTAGCATTTATTATTATAACAGCTGTCTAATAATTCAATCAATTTTCTTTCTCCCATAAGATTAACATTGGAACTTTGAAAGCCCATAGGGCGTAGCCCTGGAGGCCGATGGAAATTATTAAGTGATTCTGCTCATTTACAGGATACTACCTTTCTAACGGTATGCGCGGATTTCTCCTACGATGCACACAAGCTGAGAAAAAAGGAGGAAACGAAACATGCTTGCCTATTAATATATAGATTTTTACTTTTGTCTTTTTATTTATTCCCCCCCCCCCCCTCTCCCTTTACACGTTTATATAGTTTTCCCATTTATAATAGCCTCTCATGAATGTTTGTATTTTGTATTCTGTATTTAGAGAGTTTTTGCATTTTAAATTTGTACCCTTTTTATGTTTGACTTTAATATTCCATTTTTATAGCATTATACATATATCTTTCTGTTAGATCTCGATGCCACCAGAGAAAAGGCGAGATGCAAACAGGTTGTACAATCCGATGACCATTCCTGAACTTCAAGAGAAGTACCCGTCTATTCCTTGGGCAGAATACATTTCCACCATTCTACCAAAAAGTATCAACGTTCAGCCTGATGAAGTGGTTATTGTAGATGAACCCACTTACATTGAGGGGCTCGAAGTCCTTCTAAGTACCGTCCCTAAAAGGTAATGTGGTTTAAATTTATCACAACGGTTTGTGTACCTCCAGTCTGGGAGAATTTTAAAAGTAATACCGTTTTAATGAGAAATGTTTGTGTTGCATTAAAGCTCAAGTCTTGAGGAAATATTTTAAATCAGCACAAGAGTTTACACGCTTGACTGCTGTGTTATGTCTATTGATGGTTCAAAACATTAACTACTCTCTTAGTGTTAACTTTAATGTAATGAGCTCTTATCACCCTAATACTGCAGTCCTACTTGGTTACTTAGTCTATGTGGAACTCTTACTTTACAGTGAACCATGAGCTAGTACTGTATATCAATATCAAATAGATTTAAAGAGATGGAAGGAACTTAATGATTCTGATGAGCAGTAATGTTAACACAAGTACAGGAAGTTACAGCTAAGCTGGCACTTGGGCCTGGCACGGCAGTGTAGGTGGGCGTGGGGTGAGTGGAAGCTAGGTAAAGACTTTTCTGCGAATCTTCCGCTGCCGAATCATGGGTTGGATCCTCAAATGATGACTATAATAGGAGACGTTACTGTTATGAAAAATCACGGGGATTCCTAAATATTCTGCCTTTTAAAGACAGTCGTCAGGTTTTTGGTCGCATCACATTGATTTTTGAAGTGAAGTGTATGTAAAGTGTAAAAAATATTGTTTGTATTTAAAAATGGCAGGCTTGAAATCCAAGGTAGGGATTGGGGGAAAGTGCTAACTAGTCAAAGTAGAGAAATAGTATCAAATATCTTCAAATTCATGAGAGAAGAGAGTGCCAATGGAGTGACAATGCCAAAGAAGACGATAAAGAAATTGAAATATTATAACTTTATAATAAATTAAAATATTATATTTTGTATTACATTATGATTGTAACTGTATTGCATATTAAGGAATTAAAAAGCAGAGAGTCCGCTTGTATATTTTAGTGGATCCGTGATATTAATTTAATAATTCATTCAATATTAATGCATATACAGTAACTTATCACAATTTTGCCAGGGAATGCAACCTTTGTCGATTAAATCGAGGTAATCTTTTGAGGAAAAATAGAAAAACTTGTCATTAATTAATTCTTCATTTGTTTGTATTGCAAAATCTTAACCAAAGTGAAAGTATTCACCATATCTATTTTTAACTAATGTAGCCATCACTTAATATCGTTCCGTGTTATCAGTGAGAGTGAAAGTCCATTACAGCACCTTCAGGCAGGCCGCGAGGACAGTTAATGCAACCCGCATGACTTCTGACAATGTTTTTGACCTATGTTAGTAGAGAATTTCTATCGATCAATCGGTTAAGTGACAGTTTAGCTGGAACTACAAGTATCGTTAAAACTATAAAATTTAGAAGATCCAAGGGTTTTAGTAAAAATTTTATTACGAGTATACATAAAATTGTCTCAAGAGTAGATACACACTGTTATATCATTTTATAACCTTGAAACATTATGTCCTATTCCATTTTGTGTAATTTTAAATGGTATCTGGTATGCAGGACTCAAGCAAACTACATGTTGTGGAGAGCAGTTGCATCAGCTGTGTCTTCTCTAACCGAGACATTGCGCAAACGTCAGCTGGAGTACGGAACTGCATTGTCAGGCCGCACGGAACGAGAACCTAGATGGAAGGAATGTGTTGGACTTTCTGCTGGAAGGTTCGTTTGCTAAACTTAAACCTTTATATTCCATAGATGTACATCAATCCTTCTGAAAAAATACTCCTATCATTTAAATAATCCTGTGACATATTGCTTAACAGTTTCAGTTCAATGGGTTGAGGATTATACACTGATGAAATTGAACTTTAGGATAACATTTTCAAATGATTTTTAGTGCTTCAAACTAGAATAAAAAGAAACTAGTTAAGTCCAAATTTGGATCTTTTCTCCTCTAAACTTTAGTCCATCCATTTTCTGAGTGTCTCTCTTCTCTATACATTATTCATGCTGAGTTACTTTTTGTTTTGTTTTAGTTTATCTTTAGCAGTTGGTTCACTCTATGTGCAACGTTTCTTCAAACAGGAAGCGAAAAAGAATGCATTAGAAATGGTTGACAATATCCGTGAGGAGATGTACAAGATTCTGCAGACTGTGGATTGGATGGATGAAGACACCAGGTGTGTAAACATATGTTTGTTTCTAAAAGTTAATCTTTTGAAAAGGCTGTTAAGTTTCACAGATCCTCAAATTGAAGTGATTTAAGGAAGATATATTAATAAACACTAGAGATCGCCTACTTATCGACATTGCACCAAAATTACACTTGCTCTGGAACCAATTTAGTTAAAAATATATTTTATATTTGAAATATATCTGTTCTTACTGTTTTGCTAGCATAATGATTTATAATGATTTAATGAATTACACAATTCTTGTTAATAAGATTAACATTGGAACTTTGAAAGCCTGTGGGGTGTAGCCCTGGGGACCGATCTAAATTATAATAGGATTCTGCTCATGTACAGGACAATACCATTCTAATATCATGCACAAATTTTTCATATGATGCACACAAGCTGAGAAAAAAAAGAGGAAAAGAAACATGCTTACCTATTAATACATAGATGCATTTATGACTATCCATTGGTATATTTCAATAAATAATAAATTAACCAACTAGATCAATGATGCAATTGATATAAAATACTAGGGTAACAATTATTCTTAGAAGAAATTAAACAAGGTCCAAACATTCAATTATCAATATTCATCATTTTCCTTTTACTATATATAATAATGTAAAGTTTACTAACATATCAAATGTTGTGATTCAGGTTGTATTTATATTCAAGGCTAGAGTTTTGGGATTTACTGTTTTAATATATGAAGGATGTCCAGAAAGTAACATCTAGATATTTTAGCATTATACATCAGTGGCCAACCATAACCAAGAGCTTCTTTAAGTGGTTTAGGTTGGGACATTTTCAACTATGCGTTACACAGGCCAGGTTTGGTGCCTAGCGTCTAGTAGCAATAATGAATATGTGTCTACCCACGCAATGCTATGAAATGGACACTGAACTGCATAAGTGTTTTTTTATTGAGAACCAGTGGATATACTGTTATGCAGCAGATTCCTAGTGTGTAACAAAAAGCTTGTACTATGCTGTGACAAAATACCCAATAGTGTCGATTATGCATAAAGATAGTGTAAGACTTAACTTCTCAATGTTTATAACAAAAGTTGTTTTTATTCACCTTGCTTATGCAGTGTTTGATTTCAAAACATGAGCTCCTTTCTGGAGAGCCTCCTTAAAAATTACATGTAATTCATAAGACTAACAGATGATACTTATGTGCTCAGGAAAAATGCTCTTGAGAAGGCTAGATCGATGACATCCCATATCGCCTACCCAGAGGAAATACTGGATGTTAATAAACTTGAGGAATTCTACCAAAAGGTTAGTATAAAAAAGGTCCATAAATTCAATCATAATAGATATGATGAACAAATATAATAATCAACTTATTAGCTTGCATGAATATCTAATCAAAACACCTAATGAATTAAATCGCTTTAGTATAATATTTGGCATTTTATTTATTTCATAAACTGAAATTTAAAGCAACTTTTTGAAATTTAGACCTAAATTAAAAATTCCCTTAAAATAAGGGTTGGTGCTGGTTATCCATACATATTCGCAACACTTTTTTGTACAAGGACCCATATTTCAACCGAATTGAATGATTTTGGTGTCATTGAATAGAGCTCAGCGTAGAGTTGTTTTGAGAATAAACTGTTAAATATTTATCCAAATATACAAGCCCTTAAAGTTGGCTATCTACTCTGTACGAGTAAGGTATATTTGTATATATGCATGTATGTACACTGATCTCAAAAACAACTCTAACGATTTTCTCCAAATTTTACAAATAACTTAGTTCTAGGATAAAAAACATATATACACAGGTCTCTTTGCTACAAAAAAATCTTAAATTGTTATAATTAGTGTATTCGTTTGCTTGAAATTGACCAATTGAATTTTCACTAAGTTATATCACATGTGATTGCTAAAAATGTTAAGTTTTGTTCTAAATTACACCTGACTAATCTAGTGTTGTGATCATCAGAGATCAATCAAAACTAAACTTATTTACAGCTTTAAACTAACCGATTTTTAAATACTCATCTCAATACCAATGTTTGTTTTTTTTTATGGAAAAAATTCAAATTCCAATGATGGATATAGCACATTTATTTTAACACCGATTCTCATAAATTTTTTGTGGAAACAATTGCAGACCAAGCCCTACCCATCGACACAAAAAAACTTGAAAATCAGTTAAAAATTGTAGGAGAAGTTCTGATTACAAAAAAAAACTTTAACGTATTAAATAAGTACAGTACGGATTTATACACATTATACAAATACTGAACAGAATCTTTTTGTTGTATTTGTTCTATAGCTCGAAATCACACAAGGAAACTATCTGGAAGCAGTCTTAAACCTGACTAAGTTTGGCCTTGATTTCTCCTTTGGCAGACTTAGAAAACCTGTCAACAAAACAGACTGGATAACACATGGACGTCCTGCAATTGTCAATGCATTCTACAGCTCAATTGAAAACTCTATCCGTAAGTTTTTAGTTACCGGTAATGTAAGAGTATTGATTGAGTGATTGAAAATTCACTGACTACTTTAGTTTTATTCCATGGAAAGTATACATGTTATAAAACTAAACAAATTATCTAACAATAGATAATTTGATACCATTACTGATGATTTGGTTTTGTTGAAATATCAACTTGTACCGGGGTTGATAGTTTGCCGATTTACTATGGCTGCAAAAATAGGTATTTTGGGTATGAATAAAATTTTCATTATTATACAACGTTTGGAAATAAGTTTTGCTGTTTTAATGATGATAAAGAGCATAAAATGTTATGGTAAAGGTTATCATTAAAATTGCAAAACTGATTTCCAAACATCTCATTCCAATACAATTTTTGCCCACACCTCCAATAATATTTTACAGCCATTGCACAACATTAATCTACCAGCCGCGGTATGAATTTATATAAAAAAACAAACCATATTAATGGTATTAAATTGTGTTTCGTTTACTATTCTGTTTATTTTTATAATATGAATAGTCCTAATAATATGAATAGTCCTTAAAATAACTCAAATAAAACAATCATGGCTGGACTATTCAGTCACTCTGTATATTTATCATATTCAAATTTAAGAATAAATATAAACCTGTGCGTAAGAGATATATTCTATTGACAAATTCGTTGCCAGTCACATATTGGTGACTGGTAGCAAAACTTACTACCGGCTGGTTATGATGATTTTGTGACGGCTCTCCCGAAATAGTCTAGTAAAACTAGCTGATAAATAACTGAACCCAAAAGTAATTGGAAACTAAGTTTAGTCTATTTTGATAAATTCTTATGCAAAGATACCTAAGAAAATTATGGTGAAAATTCAACCACTCTCACTCTCCTAAGCTGTGTTTTGCCTGCTATGGCCAATTTTCCAAATGGTGGCTGTAGTTTTGTTGAATATATTTTGACCCACCAAAAATATTTTACCCTGCCGGGTCCCTAAGCCCTTATACCACCACTGGAACAGTTTCCCACCAGTGACACCACTGGAAAGAGCCCAGTGTTGAGTGCAAGATGTATAGCCGATGCTGTCATAGGTGTTAGTAAGGATTTTAATCAACGAAATACACTGTTGTTGCCAGTTGCTGCAGCTAGCTTGCTTCACTTATGTGTTATGCATTTTTGGGTAAAAATTGTTTAAAGGCGGTGACACACCACTGGACTTTCCACTGGACCAAGAACTGGACCGAGCATCGTACCGAACATTACACCGTACAGGGACGTAAATTTCCTCCAAACATTTTGCCGAACAAGACATTGGACCAAGCATCGTATCGGACAAATCCACCGAGCGGGGTGATGGAAGTATAGAGAGAGAGAGGGATAGCATGAGTGAGTGAGAGCGCTAGAGGATGCGGTGGAGGGGCTTTCCATTGGTTTAAATGCAGGCGTTTGGAACCCTGACACACTACCGTACATCGGACCGTACGCCGGACCTATCTTTTCTTTGATGTTTCACCAGAAAACTGCCAGAGCCCCCGGTATGATGCTGGGTCCAGTGCTCGGTCCGATGTACGGACCCCTGACACACTACTGGACTTGCCGTTACGATGCTCGGTCCGGTGAAAAGTCTGGTAGTGTGTCACCGCCTTAAGGCCCTCGAGAAAATCAACAACATACAACACATTAATGAATGTATTTTGGTAACATTTTAAAACCACAGTATACTCACAATATCTGACACTTACGGGACCAGGGCCCTGTCGTATCATAAAATATTATGGATTGCTGAAGTTATCATTATAAAAATCCTAATTAACCCTACAGTTACAGAGGAGATAAAAACTAATTATCTAAGTTTGTTACAATCAACCATTTTAATCCAAACCTGTATTTATTTAGACCTATTTATATAAAAACACAATTTAACTCTTGAAATGTAGCCTATTACAAGATTATTTCAAGTAAATGTAAATAATCACGCTGACGATATATCTTGCCCCTGGAATATTGTCTGTTTTTAGATCGTCTCAGACCAAAGAATGCCTATTATGGAGAGTCTACTGTATTTTCTTGTTTACCTGCTTAACTGTTATGATAAAATGGATATCTCCAACCTTAGAATGACTGCATGTACACAGTTTACTAAGATTTTATCTACACATTATAGTTAGACAAATGTCCACTGGCAATACCATTAACGAAATATTACTATACACTCTGATATTTTCACAGAATTTCCCGCTGGAATTTTACAAGGCGCATTCTTTTCACATGACAGACCCAATTATATGAACTATGGAGCTATTGGATTTGTGATTGGCCACGAAATAACCCACGGATTTGATGATCAGGTAATAAAATGAATCCTTAGGTGATGCCTACGACAGTTAATTTTTTAATTTGGATATTATGTAAAAAATAGTTTTTTGAATTAACCCTAAATAACTATATTCTAAGATCTTAATTTTAAAACTTTATACTACTCTAAATAAATATGTTGAGATAAACGTGTTTTATTCAGGGACGACAATTTGACAAGGATGGCAACTTAGTTGATTGGTGGGCTACTGAGACGAAGGAAGCTTACCTCAAGAAAGCTACTTGCATTATTTATCAGTATGGAAATTACACTGCAGAACAAGTAGGCTTGAATGTGAGTATCAAATTTGATTTACTAATTTAGTTGTCTAACTTATATTGACATTTTAGAAGTGGATTCATGTTATTTAATTTCACAAATTTTCGGTAGACTAACTATTCTTAACCTTTTCCAGTTTTATTTCAGAATCAAATGAGCCCTTTACATGATTTGTATTTTAGAATTGTTATATGTATTTCAGAACACAAATTTAGAAATTCAAATTAGTCATTTATATTTAAAAAAAACTTCACTTAATTTTATGTTATTTAATTCAATTTGAGAAATAGTAAATGGTATTTCAGAAATAATAAATTAGACAATAATAACTCTTTCTGAAATATAATTGATAAAATCCTATGTAAGAGTAATACTTTCTGACATTAAATTAAATAACACAAAATTCAACTGATACTTTCTGACGTAAAAGATCATAATATGAAATACAACAACCATTTCCGAAATAAAAAATTACTTCTCTTAAATAAAAGGGACACATTCTAAAATAAATGTTGAAAAGGTGTAGAGAAAATGATATATTTAAATGTAAATATAAATAATTTTTCTCATATATGATGCTGCAGGTTAAAAGTACCGTAAACTTCCAGTAATCCGGCATCCTATGATCCGGCACGACTTTAAGAACAATTATATTGACAGAAACAAAAATAACAATTTGGCGATCGAGTTTGTTTGGGATCGAAAGTCGCCGCGAAACAACGCTGTGTCAGACAAAGCGTATTCCACAGTCTAATATAGGTTATTGGGAGACAGTCATGACACTCCGTCACTGTCAACCTGAACCACCCGGAGACTCTAATTACGCAAGAAACAGTAGCTTGGAGCCCTAGTGTGGATTTACTAGCGCTCGTAGTGGTTGGCGTCCGAGTTGACAACACAATCACAGGTGATCGCAGCCATCAGCGCAACACGAACACAGCTGACAATCAATGCCATTGATCATACAATGCTGATAACAATCAAAATTGTCAAATTAAATCCCAATCAAATGGTAACAGCCGAAATGTATTTCAGAGTTGGTTGCCGCTCACTGGAGTTACATTTAAAGTTTCCGCCCATAACGAGAACGGCTGGGGACTTCAGTGACGCCGGTTCCATCCACTTAAAGCGCTAATTGCCCCGCGGACAACACCTAACATGTAGTTTCGATACGAGTGTCTTGACTATCTCCCAATAACATATTAGACTGTGGCGTATTCCGTATTGGCATGTGTGCTGCAGAGACGAGTCGTCTTCGGCCGACATCGGGTCACGTGTAATTTCGGAATAGGCATGGCGTCACTGTAGCTTTGTTTACATTTCATATTAGTTCAATTCAATTCAATTCAAAATCCTTTATTCTCAAATATTTTTGTTACAATATTATAATTCCCCAAGTGCAAAACGCAGGCGTGGGGTGTAAAAAAGTTTAAATACATATTTACATTTCACAAATTGTTTAATCAGTAGCAGTCTATTATCTTCTTCTTTTATTTATTTTTTTTTTCTTGAGGTACTCTAAACTATAGCAAAAATCACAACTCATTATTAAAAATACGGCATACAATTTAAAATTAACAACAAAAGTTTTAACAATGAACAAATAAATATTTCAGAGGTAATAACAATTATATAATATATTCAAATCAACATGCAAATAAATATCAAACACACCAAAACTTAACAATATACTTTCAATCTGCACACTATCCTGCATTTGTTATCAATGCCCTTATCTTATTCCTAACTGAGATAAAAGAAAGACAGTCTTCCATTATTCCTACCAAACTAATAGAATACCTATTGAATAATGATGGCCCTGCCATCATATTTAATGATTAGTGTTCAGTATGCTAGCGTGCGTCTCTTTAATGTGACGCTGTTTGTACATTTAAAAAACTTTATTTAAATAACAACAAAAGTCAACAAAAAAATCCTCTAAACTAAATAATTCGATTAGTTACACTATAGTTCATAACCTCCGTATTACTATCTGAGTTTTCCCCGTGTCCAAGGTAGTCTAGGTTCAATTACTGTACCTCGATAATCAGGCGTCTACTGTACTCTTTTGAGTTTCATAATCATGTACTGTATTTTTCATTACAGTAGAGTACCTACGTTATACAATAGTTTTTATTCTTATAAGATGTTTTAATAATAAAATACATGTTTCTTGGTCTTTTTTGTTTAATTCCCATTTTTCCTGATATCCATCCTGTAATCTGGCACATGTCAAGTCCCGGATGTGCCGGATTAGAGGAAGTTAACTGTACATGTTTGACGTGGTATGTCTGGTACTCATGGGTGGATTAAGAAGGTACATTTAGGTATGATTTCTTTATCAATTGTAATGAGATGAAACTATTATAATAGAGTTCTATGGCTGTAACATTAAAAACAAAAAAGGTGTTACATAAAAGAAATAGACTCCCTTTTGCAAAAAAAAACCATATCAATAACTTTTTGTGTCTGAATTTTAGTATTGAATAATCACGTACATTCCGAGAATTGTGCTTGTACAACCAGATAGTGAGACCTAAATCCGTCCATGCTGGTATTATCTGTTGAGGATACCCCCCATTTGGCTCTAAAAATGTATATAAATACCGCATAGCATCATTTTCTTAATGCTTTATAAGGCATATTAACATGCCTCATTTAATTCAATTTGAAAGTTAAACCGTAGTATATTCAACGGTTGTTTACTTTCACATCCAGCCTCATGGATGACTGAAATCTGTCATTCTTTGCTGAGCGGTTCCTGGAATCTGGAACTCAGCTTCAGCCGTCACTGAATAGTCATTTATTCTGTCCTTAATACAACACAATATTGTAATAGACAACGTCTTATAGGCTAATAGGAACTTCCCAACCAGACCTATTTTACTTTTCAGTATTTACATTATTTCATGATTTTTTTCAGAACCAACTACAATATCACAGTTTAATTAGGGCCTATATTTAATATCACAGAAAACTATAGAAATATTTGGGACAAAACAAAATGTAAACACTCTCAAGTTTCTATATGACTAATCAAAGTCAATTTATATTGACATTGAGGTAATTAACAAATTTTCTTAGTCTCAACAAAGTTTTCGAAAACAGGTACTCTTGACAACGTGGAATGCTAAATTCATCCAGTGTCAAACAGAGTTTGTAAAAGCGAGTAAGATGCTCATACCGCCCAGTGGTGCAATTTGCAATCAGAATTACTGTTGTCTGATGGTGGTCCCCGGACCTATCCATGGCCGAAGAGGCTAAACAAAGTTGAAACAGCATAGCACATTTCCATGTTCTAGAAGTCATGATTCTGACTCAATCAAATTTTGAATCAACAAGCCACGTGTGAATATGGATACTCGAGACAATTTATGTGACAATTGCAATGCTTGGAGAGGTTAAACCGTAATCTATACTTATTTAATACGCTAAGGGTTTTTTTTTGTCTTGAGAACTCCTCCTACAATTTTCAACCGATTTTCAAGTTTTTGGTGTCGTTGGATAGGGCTTGGTCTGTAGTTGTTTCTGCCAAAAACTGATGAGAATCGGACTTAAAATAAAGGCGCTATCGGCCATTGAAATCTCAAAATTTCCCATTTAAATAACATTGGGATTGAATAAAGCATTTCAAACATCTGTTAATAATCAGCTGTAAATACGTGTAGTTTTAATGATTAAAGATATTCACAATATTGGATTGGTTGGATGTCATTGATTTAGAGCTAAAAGTAACATTGGTATTGTATTAAAATAAATTGCTCGATTTCGAGCAACACGTATACTAGTGATCTAAAAGGGAGCATGTATGGAAAGTACATACTCATTTTTTCACAAATACATAAAAAATGCATTAAAGCAAGGTAATACTGTTTTTCAGTTGAATGGAGTGAATACCCAAGGAGAAAACATAGCTGACAACGGAGGTATCAAACAGGCGTACCGAGCGTACAACCACTGGGTATCCGAGCATGGCACCGAGAAGCGACTACCAGGACTGCAGGACTTCACCCCACAACAGATGTTCTGGATCAGTGCTGCCAACACTTGGTGCTCGAAATATCGGCCGGAGACGCTGAAACTGAGGATTGTCACCGGCCAACATTCCCCCGGGGAGTTCCGAGTACGAGGTCCATTCTCCAACCGACCCGAGTTCGCTAATGACTTCAAATGTCCATCTGGTTCCAAAATGAATCCCACCAAGAAATGTCAAGTCTGGTAGTCTGGTTAATGTCATCTCTTTTTTGTCCTCAAATGTTTTAGCTAGTCTCAGTGTTAAAAATATTTATACCGATTTCAAAGTGTGGATTCACTTTGCCGAAGAAATATGAGGATTCTGAATTATGACACCAAATAGTGAATGTGGCTGGTTTCCACGTTATCTAAGAACACTTCTTAATGTCATACTCTTGTTGGAAATTTTGTAAATATTAAGTGAAAGAAAAGACAGCTTAACTCATATTTTAAAAGACATGATAAAGTTAATGTATAGTTTTTTTTTTTTCAATTTTAGTAATAAGCGCACATAAAGTAATTAATATTAATTTTATTTATGACTTAGTTTTAAAAAACTTTATCCACCTGTTCTCAAACGCGAGACAAAATTGCAGTTTGGACATAAAAATAAATAAATATTTTTAAAAGTAAAAAGAGACAAATAATGTCTTTTACATACTTTATAAGACTGACTAAAAATGTTTTGTCTTTTGTTTAGAACAAAATGAATGTTTTTGTTGATGGTGCTACTGAATTAATGTCTGAGATTTTGTGAGATTTCTTGTAATATTTACAATTGTATATAGCACAACCATGGACAATAAGATCTTACTTAACTAAATAAAACGAACAAATAAGCTGCAACTTGCACTCTGCCTTGTCCAATATTATTTTGTATACACTTCTAATTTTTAGTAAATGTTATATTTAATATGGTTTGATTTACTTTCCTGATTACCAACCTGGGGGTACGTCCACAATGCACGCTGGTTTTCTGAGTCAGACAGTCGGCGCCGATAGAGGCAGACTCGGCCAGCTTAACTTCCCATGTTAGTAAACGGAAGCGTCCATAATGCACCTGCGTGCCGACTTCCTGTGCGCAGGCTGTCTGAGTCCGATTTTTACCGGAATGAATTGTTCATTCTGGTTTCAGACAGCCTGCGTGTCGGAGTGAATTTTTGTGTGTGAAGTGCGATACATGCAGTCTCTCTTCTGCTTTGATTGGGGTTTTATGGTAGTTGGCCCAGTTTTTGCTAAGCTTTAGTTCAATCTTCGACATAATGAAATAAAAAGTGTTGGGGCTCATTCTGAAATATTCAAAAAACCGCTTCTCGTCAGCGAGAAGTTGAGGAAACAGATGAGTGTTCCCCATAACTAGATCTAAGTTCATTTATGGGATGAACTTCACTTCTTACTGGTCTCAACTTTGGCACTACACTGTCAGTAAGCAGCAATAACGCTGCCGCTTGTTCTCCTCTAAGACCCATGATACACTGATCTGAAGAGGCAGATATGGTCAGGTACTGCTTTCACCTGCTTGCATTATGGACACTACACCTGAGTCAGACAAATCGGCGCCGAAATCTGAATCTGACTGCCTGCTTATCTGAATCCGAAACCAGCGTGCATTGTGGACGTACCCTGAATTTGATTGACCTATTCCGGCAGTGATGTGCTAAATAGGTCTTAGTAGGATGATGTCAAAATTTTATTTGCTCTTGTCTCTTTCAAAGCCGTGGTGGGATTGTTTAGAATAAGAATAAGAATAATGAAATAAACACACAGTTATTCTATCAAACGCTCTTAAATAACAAATTTTGCAAACACAGTTAGCACAGTACACGTCTGCACGAAATAATGAGAGCATCCGACTAAATTTGACTTGCTACAAAATTGTATGATCAACCTGTTGAAACATGAGAGTTATTTTAGATCATTATCGCAACATCTGCTTGCATGGCGAAAGTTTGTATATTCCTAGAAAACGGTTGATTAATCTGACTGACGGTTGATCCGAAGTCGGGTAAGAGAGCTTTCACTGTATTAATTACTGAATGATTGCCAAATGTCCCTTGAAAACTTATGTACACAAATAGAAACCATTTTTGAATTGAAAATTGAAAATTAAAACTTAACTAACAGTGTAAAGAAATGGACACTGTGTTCTCAATTTAATACATACATGGTACAGTAATATGTGTAGTACTTTTTTTTTTGGAAAACTACGGATTTTAGGAGTTTGACAAATTTACTGCAGATAGCTACACGTGTAACAATAATAAATTTTTACTTGAATGAAGGATTCAAGTTAAATCAAACATGTTCAATTTCTGTCTACTTGAAACCAGTTGTTACTTGAATAACAAAATCTTCACTTGAATGGACGTTTACACGAGTCAAGTCGACTTGACTGTCCATTTTTGCTGACTTGATTCAAGTAACTTGAACCGTGTAAACGACCACTTTTGGTCACAACAACAAACAGCTGTTGCTTGAATAACCAAACTTTTACTTGAAGGGACGTTTACACGGGTCAAGTCATGGTCAAGTCCCCTACTTAAATCAAATAACTTGACCAGTGTAAACCTAGCTTTATTACGTACTGTCATAGGCGTCATTTGGGGGGGGGGGCAAGGGGGGGCAGTTGCCCCCCCCCCCAATAATTTCGGTGATATAAAAAAATTGGAAATTTAAATGTTAGGTTATGTAATATGGAGAAATATTTTGATATAACAATTATAAACTTCTGAATCAGACTTTTAAAAAATGTCTACTTTGAATTATTCACGTAAAAGTCTTAATTTGACTCATTCTGCAATCGTTGTCTTTGGCAGGAAGTCCCATCTCACGTCTGTTTATTTGTTAAGCATTATAACCATAGTTCATTAGAGTTCCCGCTCCAATGTCACCAGTACCAATGTCACAATTAAACTTCTTTCAATATACAATTCAGAACCGTTTACACTATAAGGATTATAAAGCATTCAATTTTGTTTTATTAGCCAATCATCGATATAAACAAGTATAAGTTGAAAAAAACGGTGGCGTTTATAGCAGGTTTTTTTATCAAAAGCGACATCAAATTTTAACATAGTAGGCTATAATTAATTAAAAGATAGTCTTCAATCATTGGCGTCATGGTCATCATTTTAAAATCAAAGTAAAACAGACAATGTGATGTTAAGGTGATGTTCTTTATCTCCATGATTTTCTTCTGGAGGACGTTTTATACGTTATTTATAATTTTCTCATAGCTTTTTGGACATTCCGATATTTTTCTCTTTTTCTCTAGCCCCTCGGCCAAAACCTATCATTTGAGACCACTCAGTGTTAATTCTACAATTTGTGAAACGCCCACGACTTTGTTCTAAATATCTTCCGCATGCTCCCGTCTACCTGAGCCCGAATTCTGCCTCGCGGTTGCGGCCGTAGCCCTAGGCGAGTTTTGCAGTCTAGAGCTATAACTGAGGTGTCATATTAAAGAAGAATTGCGGTGCTAAATTTCCTCTGTTACACTTTAGAAATTATTTCATCAAAACTAGTTAGAAATCGAGAAAAACAGATGGTTTTAGACGGTTATAAAAATTCTAAAACCAGAGAAGACGAGATATGTCTTTCTCCTTTTTAGAAAAAGTTAAGAGTCAATCTCTATCTTAATTAGTTAACTTTAAAATACGATTCCTGTAAACCTCTGCAGCCATTACACTCGCATAGAGCTTCGGCCGCGAGGTGGCATTCGGTAACGTCGTTCGGGCTCAGGTAGAGCGTAGCCTTGCCTTGGTTAAACATAACCTCTTTTGTGTGAAAAGGTAGAAATAGTATTTTCGCTGATGTCCGATGTTTACACTTTACAGCTGTTTACTTGAAAATCAATCAGTTTCATTACTGATGGATAATCAAATGGGGAAATCAAGAACTTTAACGACTTGTAGGTCCTCTCTTTTTAAGTGGATAATTTACCAATTTACTTTAGAAACAACTTCACGCCGAGCTCTATCCAATGGCACTAAAATCATTAAAACCTGTTGAAAACTGTGGGAGGAGTTCCTTGTACAAAAAACCGCATCACGTATTAAATATGTATAGATGTTTTTGTAAATCATTACTTATCTTTTTTTGATTACTCAGTTATTTTTACCTTCCTTGTCCTCAATAGTAATTTAGGTAATGTAATGGGCAATGTATACCGTGACTGTACTGATACTAACCGACAATAGTTAAATGAAATTTTTGTGAATTATACACCAGACTGCAAAGGTGCTTTGTCAAAAAATAATTTTTTATAAAGATATAACAATCAGTTTTATACCAAATGTAGGCCTATGGAGTTTTAGTCTATATATCCGACTGTACAATTTTTGAGTTGTAAATAATATACAATAAAAATAACTAAGTTATAACTAATAACTAAGTTGTGAGATAATATTAAAAGTTCACAATTTATGGACAGCTTAGTGTCACAATGTTAACTTAATTAGTTTTTATTGACAGTTTTTAGTGAAATTTAAGATGATTTGGCCTATTTGTAGGAAGGGGTAGGTATGACCTTATGGAAATCTTGCCCCCCCAATCAGAATGCTGAAATGACGCCCATGCGTACTGTTAAAAATATAATTTGTTACAATACTAGCTGTTGCCCGTCATGGTTTTGCTTGTGATTGTAATAATTTGATAGGTAACAAAACATCTTTGAAGAGCAACAAAATCTTCCTCCAGAATTTGATTAAAACACTGAAGTAGCGTGAGCGGAGCCCTGAACGAATTTTGCAAAACCTTCTATTAATGAGCACCATTGAGTAAAGACAAACAACCATGTCACATTTCAACCCCTCCCCCTTTCACCCCCCCCTCCCAGTCCTCTTGTCATTGGGAAGTCCTGTAGAGTGCAGCCTTAAAGGAATTGAAAAGCTATATTTGCAAAACTGTTTCTTGGTTGAGCACCAGACCTAAGAGGAACGTTCATGTCAAATTTCAACCCCCCAATAAGAATAACATTAGACAGAAATTTTGAAGTCTTGTAGGGTGGTGACCTGTAGGAATTTTGTAAAACCGTTTCTTAGTGAGCATTTTTGAGCAGAGGGACGTCCATGCCAAATGTTAACCCTCCATACCCACTGTTACGTGAGTGAGTGTTATTTGACAAATATATAGTAGATTTTAAGAACACTACAATAATTAACTAATAAATGTAATGTCTTTCATATTTTAATATTTCTTTGTCGAGATCCTTAATTAGATCATCCAAAAATTTTTTCATTAAAACAAATATCTAGTATAAATTCACTGAGTACGCAGCCAGGTCTGCTGTGACGGGTATATTAACCATTGCTAAGAGTATTTTTAAGGTGATAGCTCCAGAAATCCAATATCTTCTACAAATAGACAGGGTCGTGGCCCCCACAAGTGTTGGATTATCGAGTACTGTTTTTTTTTTTACTGAGCTATTACAGTAGACTCCCTCTTAACCGGCCATCTTGGGACTAGGCCTCTGCCGGTTAATGATTTGGCCGATTAAACCGATGTACATTTAAAAATTTCAAACTACAATTTCATATGGACTAAATGCAATTATGGCTTGAAAAAAAAACAACTATAAATATATTACTCTATATAATTTATAGCTAACATCCGACACCAATGAATAAATCAGTGACCAAAAAAACTAATAATAATTCGTTTCCTATATTATCTATTGGATAGCAGTTCCACATTCACTTCCAGTGGTGGCATACACTTCCGTCCAGGACAGTACATTTAGGTGGTTTGAGAACATCATGATATAATGTGGAATTGAATGATACATTAGATAAAAAACAAAGATTCCCATGAAACATGGCCGGTTAAAGCAATGTTGAGATAAAAAATGGCCGGTTAAAAAGATGATGTTTTTGTGCCAGGTTAGGCCGGTTAAAGCGGAGACCGGTTAAAAGGTGGCCGGTTGAGAGGAAGTCTACTGTACTGTAAAAGGGTCACCACGTAAGTCGACAAATGGCCAAAAACAGCTGGGATACGTCTTAAAAAAAATAAGTTTTCAATTCAAAACATTTAATATGATGGAAAACATTACTAAACTATATTACACAATAAACTAATTACGAGAGTTCAACCATTTGTCCCTTAACTTTTTCTTCATTGTATTTGCTTCCATTCTTACTGGATCTCTAAAAAACTTATGAGATGCTTCCAGACGGTTT
The DNA here is from genome assembly GCA_030545055.2 of Neoaliturus tenellus. NCBI lineage: Eukaryota > Metazoa > Arthropoda > Insecta > Hemiptera > Cicadellidae > Neoaliturus > Neoaliturus tenellus. The sequence goes on along the minus strand of CM061532.1, from coordinate 164,886,061 downwards.
TCTTCAACTCCCGAACCAATTTTCTTCAAAAGAATGTACTCTCCTTTGTCATTCAAGTACCCCTCATCACCTTCCTGTGGTTCTCCATAGGGAAACGTGATTGGTGTTATCTTTACCATGTGTTTTACAATCCACAGAAGTTTATTCACATGGGGTGTATTTTTCACTACAGCTTTCTCAACTTGCTGAAAATTGATTATTTATATTTTCTTTTCATGAAGCACAGTAAGTAAATGACTATCTAAGCTGTCAATCCCAAGTACTAAAGAAGGGAATTCCAGTTGGGTTAGTAAATTATTGTGTTGCTATTGTTAATTGTGGTGTACTAATACCTACTGTAGCTGGTGACTGTATACACAACTATGAATTGTGAATAGACTTCTCATAGAATACAGTAGGTGCGTTTGAAACCGATTTACAGAAGGGTAATCTATTGCAGTGTACATAAATTAGGTACAGTGAAATACACAGTTTTATCATCTTTTTTATTTATTCCATATGAATTATTTAATTTTTGTCTTCCTTAAATAGTTGAAGTGAAAGTTAAATCGTGGTGACTGATGCGCTCTTTCTCACACACAGACCGAGTTGTCGTGTGAGGAATAGTTGTCTTAATATATATAATTTTTTATAAATATGTGACTTAAATATTTTGGAAACAAACAGACTGTATCTTGTATATGATACGCAAGTCTGTTCTACAACTCTTCCTAATTGAATCAAACATTTAATTTAATTATTAATTACTAACCAGTGTTTTAATGAGTGGTATATTCCATCTCAGCAACTAATGTTTATCGTTTATGTAAATATTTAACTTAATAGTAAAAATTTCCAACCGTTTCAGGGGCAGATCTGCAAATAATAAATCTTTAGCGTAGATACAATTTTATTTTATTATTGTACTTGAAAGAGAATAATACCATTTTAAAGGATGACTAAATTGAAAATAGCAGGTGATCAAACTTTATTTTATATATATATATATATATATATATATATATATATATATATTCAAATTCAAATTCAAATTCAAAAACTCTTTATTCAAAGTAAATTTCATTTTACATGTCATTTCGTCTCATGTGCACACGCACGTGCGAGACAATTAAATTAAACACTGGAAAATTTAAATATCCTTCATCTGGCTGGTATTTACATGTTTAGATAATAATGTTTAAAAGTTTATTTTTAGCTTCTAGATTCCTGGCTTTCCAAGATCTCAATGAATACGCAATACAATACATCAATGACAACAAACATTCTGTCAGACAATAACAATACCAACAATAAATAAATATTTAACAATAAGACAACAGTTTATATAAATTATTTGTATAACAATAAATAAATAAATAATCAACATAGAAGGTGTAAATAAATCTCTGAATCAAATAACACAATAACATAAGAAACTACAGATCTGCAGCTTTTTTTTTTTATACAGAGGATTTGATCATATTTTTAAGTTTGTTTTTCAAGCTTGCAATGCTTGTTGCCTCATTGAGAACTTCATTTATTCTACAAGAATATTTATTAAATATATTTACTGACGAGTAACAAAGCTGATTTCTAGATGCGTCTCGTTTAAATGGTGGTGTGACCAAAGTATACACTTGAGAGGCTCTTGTATTCCTTTGATGAATTTTACTGACATATAATTTATGGTTTTTTAAAACAAAATTTAATACTGATAACATATACAACTGTGTAACATTTAACACACCCAATTCCCCAAACATAAATGATATACTGTCAAATTTTTTTACATTACATATATTCCTCAGTGCAAATCTTTGTGACATAGCTATTGACATAAGAGTTGTTGGGAATGTTCCACCCCAGTGAACAATACCATACCTCAATGTAGATTCAAACCATGATACATACAGTGTTTTCAGGTGTTCTGGTTTTACATAACTTTTTATAAAAAACAGTAAATAATTTACCTTCCTTAATTTTTTATTTAAATACTCAACATGATGGTTCCATCTCAATTTGCTATCGATCACCAAGCCTAAATATTTTATTTGGTCACTTATATCTATTGTATTGCAGGTACAATCATAAATACAGTGGTGGCCGTGACACTTAAGTTGGGGAATAACTATTGTTGTCTTACAAGAAAAATTTATACATTTAGTTTTATTAACGTTAACAATGAGCTTATTCACTGCACACCAATTACTTATTGTATTCAAATCCTGTTGCAGGCACTGTAAAAGAACATTATAATCACCATTTTTACAAATAATTGCTGTGTCGTCTGCAAAGGAAAATATATCAGAATATAGCTTTAATTTTAACAAGTCATTTACATATAAAATGAACATCAAAGGCCCAAGCACCCCTCCTTGTGCTATACCAAACTTTAAATCACATTTACTTGATAGTACCCCATTTATTTTGACAACTTGTTTTCTGTTTAAAACAAAAGATCTCAACCACATAAGCAAATTTCCTCGCAAACCATACTTTTCAAGCTTTTCAAGCAAAATATATGATCAATAAGGTCAAAGGCCTTAGACAAATCAATATAAACTCCCACAGTATATTTATCCTCCTCAATGCCTTGTGTTATTGACTTGACATGTTGATAAAGAGCTAAATCAGTCCCTCTCTCTGGTATAAACCCAAATTGGTTTTCTGACAATAAATTATTTTCTAAAAAGTATGCCATAAGTTTATTTTTTACATGAGTCTCTAAAATCTTAGATACGCAACTTAACAAAGAGATAGGCCGATAATTAGACATTTCCTCTTTATTTCCTGATTTATATACAGGCACTACAACTGATGTTTTCAAAGCATCAGGAACCATGCCTGACTGTAATGACAGATTCAGTATATGATGCAAAACAGGAACAAATACATCAATGTTATCCTTAATTGTCAATATACTAATGTTATCAACTCCACTGGAATTTTTATTTTTCATTTTTTTAATAATATAATACACATCAATTTGAGTAATATTTACCAAACTAAGCTGAGAACTAACTTGATCTATCACAGGTTGTAAATGAAGATCTTCTCCAAAATAACTATATTTTAAATCGGCAATGACATTTGTGAAATAGTTATTAAAAGAATCAGCAATTAACTTTTCATTGTTGTGCACCTGAACTACAGACTGATTAATTCTAATTCCTGAAATGTTATCTTTTGGTTTCTTGATAATCTTCCTTATGACTTGCCAATATTTTTTTGTATCCTTACTTACTTTAGCTATTTCATTTGAATAGTACTCATATTTACAATTTTTAATTTCATTTGCTACATTACGAGATACCAACTTATAATTGTTATATAGTTCTAAGTTATTCTTATCCTTCATCCACATTTTATACAGCTTGTTTTTATTATTTACCTTACTAACTAAGTCTGAGGTTATCCAAGGACTACGCTTTTTATTCTTACTATTAAACATCATTAACTTGGTTGATTTTGTAACACATTCTCCATACAGCTTGTAAAAGATTTCCAAAGCTTGATTTACATCATCAGTAAGAAATAAGGGAGTCCAGTTTAAATTAACAAGTTGTCTACGTAATAAAGTCTTATCTACACAAGTGACAAATTTAGAGTTGCATTGCTGTGGAATTTCTAAATTACAATTCACCTCTATACCAAAGTGACTATAGAACGTACAATGAACAACATTACATTTAATATCAATATTTTTTGTATTACGAACAAGTGCATGATCAATACATGTACTGCTAAAATTTGTCACCCTAGTAGGTTCATTAATACAGCTTTCATAACCATAAGAATAAATTAGATTGCTGTACAAAGTTGTTAATTTATTATTCAAGTTATTTTTATTTAAAATATCAAAATTAATATCACCCAAAATCACAGAAGGATTATTTTTATTTTTTAATAACAATTCTATTTCATTTAAAAAATCTGAGAATTTAATTCTATAATCTCTATAAATAACAAATACAGACATTTTAATTTCTGTTTCATTAGTACACACAGACAGATTGACTTGAACAGCCTGGGCAGTCTGTAGATTGTGCAGCTGATAAGAGTAGCGCAGAGTTGTCTCCACGTAAACTATGACCCCACCGGAGCTGTCTGTCAATCTGGGCTGAAGTAACATGTCGTAGCCTGGTATCTGGTACTTGTCGGTCTCATCAGGAAATATCCACACTTCACTCAGAATAATTAAATTGTAGTGAATATTAGAGCTGCTCAATAAAATACACAGGTCATCGTAATGTTTTCTGATACTTTGTATGTTTACATAAAAAATATTTAAATTGGTTCCACTTATAACAGTTTGTGACATTTAATGTAATATCACACAAAAAAAGTCCACATTGCAAAAACATATTCATTTAAAGTTAATGATGTCCTTCATTGAGGCAATACGAATGGCAGGTTGACCTTGGCTTTTTCTTACAAACACTTTGCAATTATTGACCCACACATACTCACATTTCTTTTCGAATTTGAGTTTCTTGGCTTCAAATAATAAAGTTTTTGTGTAAGCTGTCAAGTGGTCATTAACGTACACCTTAGTGCTAGGAAATCCTGCAACAAAATGTTTTGTATCTAAGCCTGCTTTTTTTGCTTTTTTAAGAACAGCCTCTTTTTTCTGTCGATTTGTAAACTTAACGATAATTGGACGGATAGCAGACTCTTTTTTTATGGGGATTCTGTGAGCTGCTTGAACATCAACGTTTAAGACAATTGTTTCATCAATTTTAACAGCTAATTTATTAACCAAGTCCATAACATTTTCATTTGGCACCTCTGGAATACCATCAATTTGAATGTTTTCTAGCTTACTATACTGCTCCAAATTTTCACACTGTATCTTAAGAGACATGATTTCTTTTTCAAGCTTAACACATTGCTGCTGTAGTTTACTATTTTCTTCCTTTATTTCTTTAACTGCTGGTTTCAATTCCATAGAAATCTCAATTATGTCATCACATTTCTCTGAACAGAAATCAACAAGCTTTTGTATATCTAGCATTCTACTGTCAATTTCCTTATTTATTTTTTCTAAGTGAATAGAGAGACTCTTTTGAACAGCTTGATCAATAATAGACTGTAGTTTTAGAAATTGAGCTTCAGAAAAAATTGATTTATCAGGTTCCTCAGTTTTTTCTCTACATAGAATACAGATATAGTTATTCCTCCTGTTGCCCATTTGCTTATATGTATTTTTAGAAATTTGGGCACAATTAAAATGCAACTTACATTTCTTAGAAGAAGTGCAGGAAACATAATTTTCTTCATCACTAAACTCTTTTAAACAAGAAGAACACTTGACACTCATGTTAGCCAAACAAGGAAAACTAGAGCACAAGGAAACAGATGTTTACTCTCTGACAGCCAGCCAGCAACTGAACATATATATATATATATATATTTTTTTTTTTTTTATCACAATAACAATAGCAAACAAGCACTTTAAGTATTTTATGAGGCACACTTAGGACTACTAAGCCTACACTACACAGACTCAGTTGAAAATACAAGAATTTGGTAAGCACGAAAGTAATAAATTAAAATAAAAAAGTAGGTGTTAAAAGTAGGTGTATAACTAACGATACAGATGAATAAATACATTAGAATTTTTTATACCGAGTGATGAATCATGCACAATGACCACTAAAATCCCACAATGTTTCGCCCATGTTTTGATAGGTGTCTTTGAATGACTAGATGTGGCTGCTTTTTCCTAGTGGTGCGAACATTCGCGAAGTGATGTGCAAGTGTGACTTTGAATGTGATTGTACAAATGACTTTGCAAATGTGTCCGCTACAAGGCAAACGCACCTGTAGTCATTTCCTGAAGACACCCATCACAGCATAGGTAAACATCAAGGGAAACATGAGTAATTACATTATGCGGTGTTATTGGAAAAAAGTTGAAATATTAAATAGTTAATCAAACTATATTTTATGCAAAATCTAAATTTTGTTACATCCCCTTCAAATCAACCGTAAGCAACCACTCTTCAACAATGCCCCAAAACTAGCACATCTGTCAATATAGATACCTCATTTTATCATATTTTCCAATTTTTTTAATACAATGACTCCCAACATATTCAACCTTTTTAGAGGTCTGGTTGGTGGAAAATATGAAGACATTTCATAATATGTATGAGTTTTAGATAGGCCCAACACACTATTCTAGGACCTCCTTTCTAGGTCATTCCTTGGTGGGAGTCAAGAAAGGATCTTTGTTGGCCTGGTTATATTATAAGTTTTTTTTTTTTTTTTTTTTTTTTTTTTTTTTTTTTTTTTATCTAAGTAATTTGCTTTAAATCCTAAATAAAAATGCTGATTAAGTCAGAAATTTTCAAGCATTATCAAGATCATTATATGAAAAATTTTATTGCCTCTAATTTTTTACTGTCATCCTTTAGAGGTCAGGTTCGTGGCATTTTCTAATAATTGAGGCTTTTAGTTTTATGAACATATTAGGGTTAATTTTAATATTTACTTCTTAGACATAATCCTCGCAGGCCTTCCCTTCTTTTGCAGGTAATCCCACATGCATAAAAAGCTTATATGAATAAAAAAAGTATATTTTAATAAAAGGACTGTTATTATAATAAAAATAATTAGTAAATTGTACTGATACTTCTTACGGGACTAAATACTGTATTATTAGGAGAAATCAAATTTACTTACGTCTGAGCCTAGTTTAAGATCAACAAGGATATCTCTAATCCAATATGGCTGGCCATACATAGTTTTGACCCTCTGTAACATGAATAACTTTGACGGTTTAACATCTGGTTCTACCTCACCGGGTCTGGAAAATATAAAAAAAAGATAAATATATACCTACTGGTCTCTTCCAGATCTTCAGCTCTTCATGGAAAAGCTAATTGACAATTTTATAATTAAGTATACTTAGCCTGGGTCAATTCATATCAGATAATCACAGCTCACAACTCTACCATTTTACAATTGGGTACAAGAAATGTTTGCACTCATTCTAGGCTATAAAATAATTTTAAAAATTAGTTATCAATAGAGAGTTTTTGCACATAGGGTAAATGAATACAGCAAACACTAAACGCTATTTCATTTATGGTTGATTATTTACTTATACTGCTTGAAGTTATGAACACCGTAACTTGAAAAGATCAGAGAAACGTTATCTATTATATATCTGGTTCCACCAATCTGAACTGTAAATTGTTCATAAATTTACAAATATATAAATAGTGTTAAGCATTTACCGTAAGACTTACCGTATGTTGCAAAAACTCTCTATTAAGTTATTAGCATTAGCGAGAATATCTCAGTTTCTAAATAATTAAGGTAGAGGCATGAAAATGTCACCAAATAATTACTTTTTCAATACCAGTTAATTTTGCAAATAGGCTAACAAATTTTTTTCCTAAAAAAAAATTATTGCAATTTAAAAAATTAAGTTACGTTTTTAAAATAAAAAATTTCAATTTGGCAATCCCGGTAGTCTTTAAATTACTATCAATTGAGTATGTTACCAATATTTTTGTGATTCACAGCCTCTCATAAATTCAAGTACCAGGGGGACCGAGCTTAAGCTCGGTAAAATTATTACTTTCGTTTCTCACACAAAGCTCGTTTGCTCCGCTCACTCGCCAGGCGGAAGGTTTGCTGCACATTGGTATGATTTTCCTAAAACCACAGGTTAAAGATGTAACACATTGGTTTATTTTATCTACAGTTATCAGCTGATTTTTGTTCAGTTAAAAAATTTCCATAAGGATAACATGGGATCTTTGAAGGGCTCTAGCGCGAAAACCGGATTTTTCCCAGCTATGGGACCAGCTCCAATCGATTTCTGGTGGCCAAAACCCCCATATTCCAAAATTTGAAGGAAATCGTCGGAGCCGTTTTTGAGATAATTGTGCAAGCAAACAAACAAGCAAACATTGCTCGTATAAGAGTATAGGATATAAATATTTGTTTTGGCAGTATATAAATTAAAATTTTTAGACTATTTCTGTATTATTTACCGGTACCATAGATGAAACATAAAGTAATAATGTATTACTAGTATACGTGTTGCTCCAACTCAAGCAATTCATTTTAATACAGTACAAATGTTCCATTAGCTCTAAATCAATGACATCCGATCAATCCAATGATGTGAATTCTGTAATCACCAATAACTACCAACACCTGCTAAACGTATTTATAGCTGACTATTAACATATGTTTAAAATGCTTTATTCAATCCCGATGTTATTTTAATGGGAAATTTTGAGATTTTAATGGTGGATAGTGCCTTTATTTTCAGTCCGATTCTCATCAGTTTTTGGCGGAAACAACTACAGACCAAGCCCTATCCAATGACACCAAAAACTTGAAAATCGGGAAAAATTGTAGGGGGAGTTCTCAACACAAAAAAAAAACCCTTAGCGTATTAAATAAGTATAGATGTTTCATCTATGCCTGTACCTAAAAATGTAGGCTATATATCATACCTGTTTGATCTTTACAGTTTTTCCTTAATAATTAGGCCTAGGCCTAATTTGGTTTTAAGGTACCGTAGTCTTTGTTATTTTCGAGATTATATTAAGACCCCTTAAAATTTCCTTAAAAACTATTTTACTGCTCTTTATTCTCCTACGAAAAACTAGGCTGTCAAAAAATATAAATTCCTCCTCAGTTTTTAAATCAGAAATCGGCATATTTCAAAATCTCATTTTTTCAAATATTGAAGTTAAATATTAAAAACTGACTAAAATTAAAAAAAAAACTTTTTACAAAAAATAACTTTCTTATTAGTACCGGTAGGAATAAATGTTTGTCAAAGGCTGAAAATTCATGTATGTGAAACTGGCATTATATTAGCAATAGAATTTAACCAATGACGTCACATGACTTTTGGACCTTTAAACAGTGATGTCATAGCTAGAGAGGCTTAAAAAAAAAGATGGTTGCCTTCCTAACCTCAAAAGTATGTATCAGTGACTTGTATGTTTGTAAGACACTAAACTATTGAATTGTAAGTCGTATAACTATGGCATCTGTAATAATTTGCAATTAAAGGAAGAGAAAAAGGTTAACCACAATATTAAAAACCTGTAAAGCATGAAACATTAAACTAAATTCCCGCAAAAAGAAGGACACATATTTCCCTCAAAAAAAGCAAAACAACCTCAAAAATTGACAGCTAGCAGTAACTGGCTACAAGATACATTATCATTAATTAATACTGAACCTTACATACCATAACTTACATAAATCTTCTTAAGTAATAAAAGGAAGAATATTAGATAATGTAATTTATCATTTCATTAACAATTATTTTACTTCATTGGCTTTTAGTTTGTAGTTATCTTACTTATAACTATGTATCTTAAAAACTAATCTAGCAATAAGCTTAGAGGTTTTTCTTTTGATACATTTAAAGAGGAATAGTTTATCTATCATGTGATATCATACATCTATCAACTCAGTCATTTTTAACTACAAAAATGGTAATTCAAAGCGACAACATAAACTAGTACATTTTCATGTACCGGTATCTTACTTCTGAAAATGTATCTTGAAAACTAATCTGGCAATAGGAGTTTTTCTTTGATAAACTTATAGAAAAATAGTTTATCTATCATGTGATAACATATTTATATCACCTCGGTCTATTTTAAGTTTCAAAAATGGTAATTGAAAGAGACAAAAACTTTTTCATTTTGATGTATGCATCTTACTTCTGACCAAGTATCTTGAAATTTAATCTGGCAATAGGGGGTTTTCTTTGATAAACTTATAGAAGAATAGTTTATCTATCATGTGATAACATATTTATATCACCTCGGTCAATTTTAAGTATCAAAAATGGTAATTGAAAGAGACAACAAGTTTTTCATTTTGATGTAGTCTATGCATCTTACTTCTGACCAAGTATCTTGAAATTTAATCTGGCAATAGGGGGGTTTCTTTGATAAACTTATAGAAGAATAGTTTATCTATCATGTGATAACATATTTATATCACCTCGGTCAATTTTAAGTATCAAAAATAGTAATTGAAAGGGACAAAAAATGTTTCATTTTGATGTAGTCTATGCATCTTACTTCTGACCAAGTATCTTGAAATTTAATCTGGCAATAGGGGGGTTTCTTTGATAAACTTATAAAAGAATAGTTTATCTATCATGTAATAACATATTTATATCACCTCGGTCAATTTTAAGTATCAAAAATGGTAATTGAAAGAGACAAAAAAATTTTCATTTTTTGTAGTCTATGCATTTTACTTCTGGCCAAGTATCTTAAAATTTAATTTTGCAATAGGGGGTTTTCTTTGATAAACTTATAAAAGAATAGTTTATCTATCATGTAATAACATATTTATATCACCTCGGTCAATTTTAAGTATCAAAAATGGTAATTGAAAGAGACAAAAAAATTTTCATTTTTTGTAGTCTATGCATTTTACTTCTGGCCAAGTATCTTGAAATTTAATCTGGCAATAGGGGGGTTTCTTTGATAAACTTATAAAAGAATAGTTTATCTATCATGTGATAACATATTTATATCGCCTCGGTCTATTTTAGGTATCAAAAATGGTAATTGAAAGAGACAAAAACTTTTTCATTTTGATGTATGCATATTACTTCTGACCAAGTATCTTGAAATTTAATCAGGCAATAGAGGGTTTTCTTTGATAAACTTATAGAAGAATAGTTTATCTATCATGTGATACCATATTTATATCACCTCGGTCAATTTTAAGTATCAAAAATGGTAATTGAAAGGGGCAACAAATTTTTCATTTTGATGTAGTTATGCATCTTACTTCTGACCAAGTATCTTGAAATTTAATGTGGCAATAGGGGGTTTTCTTTGATAAACTTATAGAAGAATAGTCTATCTATCATGTGATAACATATTTATATCACCTCGGTCAATTTTAAGTATCAAAAATGGTAATTGAAAGAGACAAAAAATTTTCATTTTTATGTAGTCTATGCATCTTACCTTTGACCAAGTATCTTGAAATTTAATCTGGCAATAGGGGGTTTTCTTTGATAAACTTATAGAAGAATAGTTTATCTATCATGTGATACCATATTTATATCACCTCGGTCAATTTTAAGTATCAAAAATGGTAATTGAAAGAGACAAAAAATTTTTCATTTTTTGTAGTCTATGCATTTTACTTCTGGCCAAGTATCTTAAAATTTAATTTTGCAATAGGGGGTTTTCTTTGATAAACTTATAGAAGAATAGTTTATCTATCATGTGATAACATATTTATATCGCCTCGGTCTATTTTAGGTATCAAAAATGGTAATTGAAAGAGACAAAAACTTTTTCATTTTGATGTATGCATCTTACTTCTGACCAAGTATCTTGAAATTTAATCAGGCAATAGAGGGTTTTCTTTGATAAACTTATAGAAGAATAGTTTATCTATCATGTGATAACATATTTATATCACCTCGGTCAATTTTAAGTATCAAAAATGGTAATTGAAAGGGGCAACAAATTTTTCATTTTGATGTACTTATGCATCTTACTTCTGACCAAGTATCTTGAAATTTAATCTGGCAATAGGGGGTTTTCTTTGATAAACCTATAGAAGAAGTTTATCTATCATGTGATAACATATTTATATCACCTCGGTCAGTTTTTAATATCAAAAATGGCAATTGAAAGAGACAAACAATTTTTCATTTTGATGTAGTCTATGTATCTTACTTCTGACCAAGTATCTTGAAATTTAATAATTTGATAAACTATTCTTCTATAAGTTTATCAAAGAAAAACCTCTATTGCCAGATTAAATTTCAAGATACTTGGGCAGAAGTATGATGCATAGACTACATCAAAATGAAATTTTTTTTGTCTCTTTCAATTACCATTTTTGATACTTAAAATTGACCGAGGTGATATAAATATGTTATCACATGATAGATAAACTATTTTTCTATAAGTTTATCAAAGAAAAACTCCTATTGCCAGATTAGTTTTCAAGATACATTTTCAGAAGTAAGATACCGGTACATGAAAATGTACTAGTTTATGTTGTCGCTTTGAATTACCATTTTTGTAGTTAAAAATGACCGAGTTGATAGATGTATGATATCACATGATAGATAAACTATTCCTCTTTAAATGTATCAAAAGAAAAACATCTAAGCTTATTGCTAGATTAGTTTTTAAGATACATAGTTATAAGTAAGATAACTACAAACTAAAAGCCAATGAAGTAAAATAATTGTTAATGAAATGATACATTACATTATCTAATATTCTTCCTTTTATTACTTAAGAAGATTTATGTAAGTTATGGTATGTAAGGTTCAGTATTAATTAATGATAATGTATCTTGTAGCCAGTTATTGCTAGCTGTCAATTTTTGAGGTTATGTTTTGCTTTTTTAGAGGGAAATATGTGTCCTTCTTTTGGCGGGAATTTAGTTTAATGTTTCATGCTTTGTAGGTTTTTAATATTGTGGTTAACCTTTTTCTCTTCCTTTAATTGCAAATTATTACAGATGCCATAGTTATAAGACTTACAATTCAATGCAGTAGTTTAGTGTCTTACAAACATACAAGTCACTGATACATACTTTTGAGGTTAGGAAGGCAACCATCTTGTTTTTTAAGCCTCTCTAGCTATGACATCACTGTTTAAAGGTCCAAAAGTCATGTGACGTCATTGGTTAAATTCTATTGCTAATCTAATGCCAGTTTCACATACATTGAAAATTCATTGATAAAGTTAGAGCAAGGTTGCATCAAATTTTATTGTTTAAAAGAACTAGCAAACACCGTTTTCAAAAGAGAGATGGTAATTTAAAAGCAGCATACCGGTACTGCGTTCTTGGTCATAACGAATCACTGGTATTTTGAAATTTCTGGTACACCCTAGTGCAACACATTTTTAGGGCATTTCACCTGGTAAACCTTAAAAATAACAATAACAATAAGAAAAACTTTCGGTGAAATCTGATGATACGTTTTCAGAGCACTCCAAATGGAATATATGCTGCAGCGCTCTCATGTCAGCCTAATGTGTGGCATTGCCATGTTTCACTGGCTGCGGCATGGTATTTAAGGAGGCTATAGCAATTCCAATTCCTCCCAACTTATTTTCATCAACCGTATGTACCATGAAATAATTTCTTACACATTTCCTTTCCCAGTGTTCGTTTTTATATTATATAATTAATAATTTAGGCCTAATTTTATAGCCCTTCATAGGTGTCATTACAGACTTTCCTCTGGTTTTATTTTTATAAAAAATATGTGTTGTTGCAGGTCGGCAGCCACAGAAGTCACAATACCTCACAGGCGTATTTCCAGGAACCAACTCTCCTAAAACGCTCTCTAAATCCCCCCCCCCCCACACAACTTCTTCTAAAACCTCTTCTAAAAGCTGCTGGGTTAGTTTTTGTATTAGGCCTCAAAACTGGTATATATTATTAAAATAAAATCTAACTCAAACAGGAAGAAAGAAAAATATTTTTAAAAACAGGAAGGACCAAGCCCAAGGGCACAGGAGGTTTTAAGTTTGTTAAGGCGCAGGCAAGAGAGAAGATTTATAACTGCGCACCAGTGCAATCCTCACCCTCAGTTCTCACTCATGACTCATCACTGCCAGTGCCTGTATCCCGACTGATGTTGTTTTTTTTAATGCATAATATTATTATATACAAAGCCCCTGCCCCCTGCCTCCCCCCTTTGGTCGGGCCTATGAATGAGACTGAAGTAATCTACTCTGAGAAGGGCAATGTTACCACGTTTATTGAGAGTTCAAAGCAAAAAGTATCATGTTAGGCCTATTTTCGAGATTTTTATTTATTTATTTACGGCAACACACCATTTTACATCAATACATTTTCTTTATGGCTAACTAACTAACTAACTAACTAGACCAACTAACTAATACGATCGAATGGTAACTTATCACAGCAAGAGCTACAAATAAGATGACAAAATGATTCCATAATATTAACAATACCAACAATACCATAATACAATACATACAATATAATTTAACGACTTCAAAAAGTACTTAAATATCATTGAAACTAAATACATTTGAAAGAATACAACGAATGATGGTCAAATTTTTTAAAATAGACTAGGCCTACAAGGAATAGAATACAAGAATACACCGACGAGATTGCCAGATCTGATTTTCCTAATGTAATCCGCTTTCCAATCTCATCCCAAGAAGTTACTTGGGACCTTGGGAGTCAAATTACTAAGAGTTAGGCCTATTCCCCAGAAATTTACTTACCGAGGGTAATAAGTGAAACCATAACATTTTATGCCACCAGGCCAGTGATCTCTGATCTTCTTTTTGATTCTAAATCTTGGTGTAGAAGTACTCAAATATCGAAGACCAAAACTTGCGTTTGAAGTACTTTTCAGTAAGGATTTTGTGAATGACAACATTTAGGCTATCTTCTTTCACTTAACTGGGATGTCACTAACTAACTAGTAACTCAAAAACCTTATAAGTTATCTATGTTACTGGACCAACCACCCCAACTTCTCTGTTATGTCTCTTTTACTAATTAAACAATTCATTCATAGTGAACTATATGATATTAGAGGTAGGTTGAACAAGATTTATGACTTATAATAAATAATAACCTCCTCGGCTCGCTCGGCTTTTGAACATTGAACCTTAACCTTATTTTGTTTTTTTTTTCCTGTAAGGACATAACTATCGTTAGGGGTCGGGTTCGTGACAGGAACCAGGGATGAGATTCCATGACGTCATAACTGGCTCATTTCTCTCATTCCACCGTCTAGCTGTCAAGCACGGTCCAATATATAGGTTAACCTAAATATTGGACTGTGCTTTCAAACAATTCGACATCGACTATTGCAGACGACGACAATCCATTTCGGGATGCAAACTGCAAACTAAACGACATGACATCTCTCACACATAAATTAGTTAGGGATGAGCATCGATAGAAAAACATCGATGTTGACCATCGATGTTACCATCGAACCAAAACATCGATGTGTGGAAAACATCGACCTCTAAACATCGATGAATATCGGACCTAAACATCGATGTTTTTATGAAAATCCCGAATTTTGTAAAATACCCCCGTCGCAGCAGACCTGCGTACTCAGCGAATTTCCGATGGAATTTCAGATTATTTACTTTCCCCATAAAAACACCATAGGATGGAGTATGTAGGTTTGCTGCCATGGGGTGTTGTTAGAAAATCTAAGTTAATCAATAATTGTTGCATGTAAACACAAAATTGTATGAAGCTCTGGCAATTTTTTATTTTCCCCATAAACCCCATGGGGGTGAGTATGTAGGTTTGCCGCCATATAGGTTTTGCAAGCAATTATAAGTTAAACCCTATCTAGATAATGTACATACCAAATTTGATTAAGTTATGTCAATAAATAAGCAAGATATAGGGTTTTCTTGATTTCCCATAAGAATAACATGGAAAACACATTTTTGGATTTTCCCCGTAACCAGTTATGCTAAGATAAAAATTCAAAATACCAAATTGTTTGTTTTTTTAAGCTCTTTTAAATGGATTCAGTTAAAATTGGTGAATTTTGAAAATTGAGGTCAAAAAATGCCAAAAACCCATTTTTGACCCATTTGAAACCCCATAAAACCCCGTTCCCATAACCCGACAATGCTGGTTCGCGAACTCATGAAAATAGACCTGGTCTTACACCTTCATACCAAATTTCATCAAAATCGGAGGTTCCCTTCAAAAGTTATCGGTACCACGGACACATATATATAGATAGATAGATAGATAGATAGATAGATAGATATATATATACATATATATGAAAATGAACGAATGTTGTTTTTGGCTTCTGGGGACCTCAAAATGAAAAAGTAAAGTGGTCCCGGGCTTAGGTCTTACCATGGCTACTACCGTAATAGCGTATTCCCTATAGGGAAATTCGCTAAAAAGGCTATCGGATAAAAACATTAATATTTTAGTTAAAATTCCGTAGTTTCGTATAAAAGAATACGTAAACCACAATGACACACACAACAAATTTAAATCAAACCTTATTAAAAATATATTTATTTCGTCAGTTTTAATAGTTACAAATTACAATGAATGGATTAACTTATTGCTGCCTACTCTCACTCCCAGCTCCATAGGGTATCGTCTTTTTATTTTGAGAGTAGAGGGTTTATTTTTTCAAACTTGGTAAAAATAAAACTAACAATTTTATTCGTTTTTTACGACTAGAAAATATCAAACAGAAAAAAACATCGTGTATTGCAAATTTCGAAAAACATCGATGTAAAACATCGATGTACGATAAACATCGGTAACTCACCATCGATGGCAAAAACATCGAACATCGAAAGTAAAACATCGATGTTTCGAAAACATCGGCCATCGATGCTCATCCCTAAAATTAGTACTTCGAACAACTTTTTCCTTTTGGGTTTAATAAATTTACTTGTGATAAATACAAATTTTAGATGACAAGTTAAACCAGAGCCAAAATTATTTGAATGTATTATCTGTTATCTAAGTTTTTACTTCCAAATTGGGTAGGGTACTTAAGTTTAATTGATATTTCTCTCATAAGTTAAAGCTTTTTGTTTTAGTATTGTCACGGGCTCTAGTGTTTTACTTACTGTAGGCCCTAAGCCATCTCGTTTAACTTGTATCTTAGACCCAAAGTACTTCCAGTTAACTTAGTAGTAACTTAATTGGCAAGTATAGTCCTAAGAACTGTAGTATGCAATTTTTTGACAAAACCTAGGTGTGAAATCCTTAATATCCTATGAAGGCCTAAAAGTAATTTCCAAAAGAATTCAATAACTTATTGCAATAGATTGAATAAATTACCCACGATAACTTATTCATCAATTAAACATAGGCATACCATTGATGGGAGTATTTAGGTTTGATGCCTCGGGTTTGTTTTGTACAATTAACTTTACCGCAATTATTAGTAAAGTCTAGAAAAATTATACATGCTCTAACAATTTGAATTTAAAATTGTTCATTTTTTAATTTAATTGTTCAAATTTTTTTTAATTTGTTCAAATTAATTTTGTTAAAATTTTTTAATTTAATTTTAATTATTCAATTTTTAATCATTTTTTACATTGCTCTAAAATAGCCATATATGTATGTTATCTGTTTATTACAAAAATTAAATTAACTTACAGTAGCCTAGCCTATGTAGGCCTAAATGGGCTGTGATTCTGTTTTATTACCAACCCATGGTTAATGTTGATTAGTTAACTTAAAATATAGGCTACGAAAAGGCTAAGAAAGTACTTTGGCACTGGATTAATAAGTTTTGGAAATACAGCGTTACCATGTAGGTCTAAATTTAATTTATAAGTTAGCTTACCATTTAAGTTTAAGTAAAAAGTTCTCTAAATTGTATTTTAATGCTTCCAAGCACCAGTTTATAACTAGACTCTGTTGAGTTAGCTTAAAATATGATTTTAAAAACGAAATTGTTTGTTTTTAAGGTATTTAAATTAGTCTTATAGCTTAAGAATCCAAAACCTATAGGCTACTTTATTGTTTAGTCAATTAAATATACAAACTGGGCACTGTCAGAACACCCAGGGCTTTTAAATACTCATGACAAGAAGTGCGAGGGCGGAAGCCTAAAGATGCATCTGCCTTTTTTTTGCCAGATGAGACTTTGAGTCAAGTTTGTGAAGTACAAGTGACATGATAGGTAAATCAGTACATAGCCTATTACCACTTTTCTTAACCAAGGATGAAACATTTATACCTGCAGTTTATGTTTGTGTAGTGGTAAAATGTTTTTAATAGCACTGTAAATCCAGCTGAATAATAACATCAATTGCCGCGACTCTGGCACGGCAAAACAAAATTACCAAAATGAACTTTCAAAATTTTGGTATCAAACAAAAAGCATTGATTGTAAAGTCTATTCACGTTAGTTATATAGTCAATGCTTATAGGCTCGTTTCAAAATTTTATAAAATAATGAACATAACTCTTATGACTGATTTTGATAGTAAAATAACTTCGGTAATCTGAAAAACGTTTTACACAATGGTCTGTTCAATGGTTTGCTAAACTCAATCAAATAGCTGCCACGTAACATCTAAATTATTTTACATGTAATTTTAAGAAGAGGAGCCTTAGATTTAAATAAGGTCACAGTAATAGCTGCTTGACTATGAAGCAATAGGTTTCATATTGTCTATTATACTTATTTTGATTTGAAAAACCTTGTTCGAGTTGTCTTTCCTTCGGATAAGACTATTTTAAACTGCACTTGTTTTGTTACTATCAAAAGTCAACCATTACTTAGTTTGATGGCATCATTGATAAATGAAATTAGGCAATGTAAGTTTAAAAAGGAACTGTACGGTTCCAAACTTTATGAGAATACATCTTACACAATTTGAAACTCATGACTGCGAGTGTGCCTCAGAAGGAAAGATAAGCCAAAGCTTTCACGGCCAACAACACATGAATACTTATGGATTTAAGTATTTAAGGTACGGTAATAAATTTTATAGATAAGTTTGGAAGCACAAAGATGAGATTGATATCTTTATTAAAACTGCCGAATGAAACATATTTGAAAAATGGTGTATTTCTGTTCTCTAACTTTTCTGATTCACGCCCCTATGACTTTGTTAGGTTTGTATTCATACAATATTTTACATTAGGATAGTTTCAACGGTTTCAATAACTAACTAATAAAAATAGAAAGAAGAATCTGTGATAGTTATAAAAATATAATTTATTGAAAAACCTTTTTAGTACAAAAAATAATGCTTGCAAAAACTTTCTTTCTTCATTGAGCTCCTTGGACATATTTAATACCTGAAACTGAAAAAAACATTTTGTTAATAAATGTTTTGAACATGTCCATTATGTGGTATAGACACAGAATTCATATAGCCTAAATACACCTGTAACGCTCACAGTTGGACATATTATTGTATTTGCTGGATTCGTATAGACAACCAAATGTTCATAAAACTAAATTACTTACAAAACCAGGTTAACCGAGCCTCGCTCGTTGGTTTTAATTCAGTTTTGATATAGTGTCACGGTAATAGAGCTATTAAATTTCCCCCAACAACCAAGTATACCTCTTCACAGTTAACAGCTGTTTCAAAAAGTCTGCTTAATATTAATGTTCCTTTATTTTTGTATACCTTTCGTTGTTATTTCGTTACCAAAATAGCAACCAAGACTAATGTTAAAAATTATTGTTGTTGTTAAGACCAATGTTAAAAATTACGATTTTTAAACTTAAATTTAGACCAAATTCGATTTTTCCTGTTATTGAGACCTTTTCTAAACTTATTTTTGGGCCAAAAAACTCTTAAATGCAAAGTGTAAGCAAAATCTAACCGCTAGATTTCAAGATCATGGAACACACATCCCTCAGACATTGCTCGTATTATAGCATTCAATAGCTCAAAAATTTAATAGAAACATGTTTTGATGTTACGTCATCATAATCTTCAACTGCCGACACAAAGTTCTTCGGGATAAGGCCTTGTCATCTATGTATATAAAAGAAATTTTTGTTAGTAACACTATTTTAAACTCAAGAACGGCTAAATCAATTTGGTTGAAAAATGGTGGGGAGGCAACTTAGAACCAGGAGAGGGACATTGTTTTATCCCATTCCTGTGCGACTTGACATAGCCCCAGGACTGTCATAAACGTACCCATGACAGATTATTTTGGAGTTTTTGATGTGAGTTGTTTGTATTTTATTCTATAAACAACTGTTCTTTTTTAAAGTATTGAGGGAAGATTGGTAATGAAAAATTAGAGAATATTCTAGACTTGCGGCAAGTGAGCGAAGCGTACAAGCTGAACCTGATTGAGCGTAGCCAAAGAACTCACCTAAAGGGGCAAAAATTACTCAGGTTGGCATTGCAAAGCATGCCTGGTAACAGTTAAATAAAAACACACATATAGTTTACACCCACCCAAATTAAAACAAATTTCGAACATACTATTACACAGGCCTGCAACACAGAAACAATAATTTACAACGATCATCAGATCGATCGTCTACAGAAACAATAATTTACAACGATCATCAGATCGATCGTCAGAGACAGACTTCCTATAATCGTTGAGCTCTTTTGACGGAACTTGTAAGTAATTCAGTCCAAGGTATATTCTCACAACTCAAGGGATAAAACATTGCTGTGAGTTTGTTTTTTGTCTGAAAATTACAAACTTGGTGTCATTTTAAATATTACCATAGTGTCTTTCATTTGACTTGATAGAAAATTAATTTTAAAAATTATCCACTCGAATAA
Organism: Neoaliturus tenellus; assembly: GCA_030545055.2. NCBI lineage: Eukaryota > Metazoa > Arthropoda > Insecta > Hemiptera > Cicadellidae > Neoaliturus > Neoaliturus tenellus. The sequence continues at coordinate 164,865,806 of CM061532.1, read as the reverse complement.
CGAATGAAAAACAATGTATATATTATCACCATTTTTAAACCATGTTTAAAAATTTTTTTGAGGTTTTTTAAACAATGTATCCACGTCAAATGAACCGCCATACCATTATGGTGAACATATCAAGTTTCATGCGAATCCGATGCAAGATTATCAAGATAAAGTGTTTTAAAGACACCTATAATTAACACGGTTCTTATGGGACTAATCAGGATGGCGAAGGTTCTGCAGACTCTTATGAAAAAAGAAAAAAAATCTTAAGAACTGGAACATTTTTAATGTTACTGTAACTTATCACCCCTCATGCCAACAGAAACCAACACTTTCTACAAACTGCTTGAAAGCTACAAAAGAGTGTTAACTTAAATCTTCTTTCGTAAATAAGGAGAAAATTAATTAGGGCCAATAATACTGGTATTTAACTTGTGATTTGCTGTTAACACTGTATGGCTTCAAATAGCCTAAATTTTGCAAAAGCTTAAACCCCCCCCCAAAAAAAATAGCAACACCCACCCCCCTTAAAAACATAAGAGTCAGGCAACCTTAAGTTATGTTGTTTATTTATAAGATACAATCAATTATAGAATTTAAGGCAATGGTCCTTAAGTTACCTTAAGACCTAACTGGTTTAGGCTATTACAACCAACTCTTAAGAATGTTAATTAAAGTTTCTACCTAGGAATAAGTTATACTTTTCAAATTGGTACAGTAACCTATAGCCTATGTCTACCATGTTAGGCCAAGGTCAGGTGAGGATCTCATTGCCCTAACCTAAGTTAGTTCTAAGGCTAAATTGATTTACACCTACATCTTTACATCCTACATCCGGTGTCTTCACCACAATCGGTTGATTGGGGAGTCATCATTCTTCTTCCGGTCGATCCAGGTCTTAGCGAAGACCTAATCATTTCTGTAACAGATACAGATACTCGATAAGAAAATAACCTAGGACCTAGAGGTTTTTAATTAAAGACCAAAGTTCAAACAAGAAGGATCTAGTCCCCTTACTGACTTGAAAACTCCAAATCATGAGTCGAATTAGCCCAATCAAAAAACTTTTCGTAATAGCACAAAATTCCTAACATTAAAGAAATAAATTCCAATGTCCGATGGTTGTAGCTAAACTCAAGAACTAACTTGCCAAACTAAGTTACCTACTGTACCGTACCTCCGTAACCCCCCAGCTACGTTTATTTCTAAGGCAAACTATATACCTAAATCAAAACGTAACTAAATGAAAAAATAATTGTATCCTCCGTAATTTTGAGTTAGCAAGTCAACTATGAATGCAAGCAATTGGGGAAATGTAACTTAAATTGAGATAAGTAATCCTAGGCCTGACATCAAGATTGATAGGTATTGAGGGTGGAATAAGTATAAGGTAGATAGGTCAGAAATCAGTCATTTATTTGCCACTGACATCCTACTAATACAAATATGCATTAGCAATTGTCAGGTACAATTATAAAATTTAACATTAAAATTACTGTACAGAAAAAAAATTCATAAAAAATCTTTACAACAGTCAAAAAGAGAGAAATGTAGCGATATAAATTATTTTACCGAGTAACAGAGAATAAAATTCAACGATAAATTAATTATTAACTAGTAGCCTATACGTGTTGCTCGAAATCGAGCAATTTACATTAATACAATACAAATGTTACTTTTAGCTCAAAATCAACGACATCCGGCCAATCCACTATTGTGAATATCTTTAATCATCAAAACAACACGTATTTACAGCTGATTATTAACAGATGTTTAAAGTGGTTTATTCAATCCCAATGTTATTTAAATGGGAAATTTTGAGATTTCAATGGTGGATAGCGCTTTTATTTTTGGTCCGATTCTCATAAGTTTTTGGCGGAAACAACTACAGACCAAGCCCTATCCCACGACGTCAAAAACTTGAAAATCGGTTGAAAACTGTAGGAGGAGTTCTCAAGACAGTATTAAATAAGTATAGATTATATTTAATTAATTAAATTATTTAACAAGTACTCCCTAAGGTACTCCTGTGTGCAGGTATTAATGAGGCCTAGATGTCAACCTAGGCAAGGTGGTGGTCAAAATATGGACTGGTGGTAATAATATGTTGCATTTTAGAATTCTCTAAGTACGGTATTAATAAATACTAATAGTAAAAAGCCCTTCAAGTTCCTCATGAACTACATTGTAGGAAACGTAAAATTCTTAAAAGTTAGGTCTAAGTCGTTATCTCACCCTTTAAGATGTATAATGCTTTTAATTTTAAACCATAAAAACCTATCAAAAGTATAATAGTAATGCATAAACCTTGTGAAATTTGTATAAAAAAGCATTAACTTACCGTAAATCGAGGTATTAACCAATTGCAGCTAACAATTACAGTCATTATTTGCAGAAGAGTAAACACTCCAAACGTCAAACCTCAAACACACTATTTGACATTTGAACGAAGCGAAACGCTGGACTTAAAACACCGGTAAAATTGACTCTAGGAACATGCGGAAACGTGGCAAGTGACGTCATGAAATCTCATCCCTGGTTCCTGTCACGAACCCGACCCAGCGAAATCTAGGCAGACGACAGTATGAGCATTGAGTAAAGATGGCAGCACTATTTCATATATCTTCAGAGCATTGACTTCACATACTAAGGTCATTTTTACTAAACCGTTACTTAGTATGTAAAGTCAATGCTTTAGAGCAAAAGAGTGACATTGGACTTGTTCACGACCATCCACTGCAAAGAGGTTTGTTTATGTTTTGCCCTTATCACGTGACCAATTCCAGACACGTTATTTGTGGGATTCGTCCAACGAGTTTAAATAGTTTTTTTTATATAGAGTGCTACACAGCCACACAGATCGGGAAAATTGTCCCCTGGTGATTTGGGCCATTTTACCCACGATTCCCGCCGTTTCCTTGGTAACCAGTCCTTTGTTTACACTTTCCCACCAGTAATTTACCAGTAAATTTCAATGAGGAGACGATCTCGAGTTCTTTTTTAATCAATATATACATATGTACATTTGAATAATGTAAATAATGTTTCAAAAAAGAATAAATTTTCTTAACCTAATATATTACACAGTGTTATCCTATAAAAATTAATTAGTATCTTTCTAAAGAGTAAAGCGATCTACTTATAAGGTACAACCACAGCTTTAATTTTTTTTAACGTTGTATATACAATCAACAATATTTTATTTCCACGGGCAGCTCTTTAAAAAACTTGGCTCCTGAATAATAAGGTTTTTTTTGTATAAAACTGGAGTCTATGAACAACACTGTACAACTGGACTGCTAAATGAAAATGGACTATATGTATTAATTGCTCCCAAATATGACAATGTCAATTATTGCTAATTAGCTTAAAAGACATAATAAAGTTCTGAATTCTGGTTCATACTGTTTGAATCATTGACTTTAGAGACTATAGATAAGTATAGATACTATAGATACGTAGTATTTATAGTCAATGGTTTGAATCTATTTATATATAAACTTAGCTGTGAAGTAAGTTAAGTCATTGCTAATAAACACTCCTGGACTATGGTATTTCGCTTCTTCTATGTAATTATTTCCTCTCCCTCTTCCCTTTCACACATCCTATATCCTGTTCGACTGTTCGTTGCCATAGACACAAAAAAAACATTAACGTTGATTGTCAAATAATCAGCTTTATTATTTTTATTTATCTATAAATAAACAATGTAAGTTTCAAACTGCTAAAAAATTAGGTTATCGGTTGCTTTCAATGGATTGTTAAGTTACTTTTCATATTCTCTTCTCGAATATTTTTTAAACTTCTTCTTTTATTGTTTAATTTCAGTTGGATTAAAAAGGTACTGTACTAAGTTAGCCCTATATCTTATACCTAGAGAGACTATATCTTATTTATTTAACTAGCCTACAGGTAATAAACTTTTTGGACTGGATCCTCCATTTATGTTCTATTTCAACTGTGTTTAACTTATTTCATGAATTTTTATTGTAAAATTTACCATGAATGCTCACAGGAACTTTCTGTATAAAGGTTCTCTATGTATTTAGCCTATAAATTAATTTGCCGAGACGTTACAGGAAATTGTAGATATCTAAGTTTTGCGGTTGAAAAAATTCTTAACAACATTATTTCTGGATGCAGCAATATTGTACCTAGTACAGCAACAAAATTTTAACACGTTCGCGGCGGCGAGGTTTTTGCTCGAACCTCGTCACCATCCTGAAAGTAAAAATTGTAAAAAAACTTAATTTTATATATTATTATTCCACTGATAGGCTTTTGTATGCTTCCATCACGTTTTGAGGTTTAAAAATTGACACCTACTTCCATGGGAGTGATCGCACCCATCAGCACCTGGCATTAGTATTGCACTAATGATGGGTTGAATAATAAATAATTATTCAACCCACTACCTTCCCCATCACTAAATACATAGTCAGGATCATCAGGGTCAGACATTTCGCAAGAGCGATATACACTACAAACACCTAAACAGTGATAAACAGCGATAAAAACCGTCCGCAATGGCTCCCACTTGACACTGAGGTGTCTGCTGGTGGTTGGTTACTAAAAACGCCACCCTACCGTAGCAGCAGCACTGCCCAGTAAAAACCCACACGTGGTCCCGAAATACATTATACTATTGAGTAGTGCTGTGCAAAGTTTCAGATTTCTAGCTCAGGTCCTGGCTTAAAAATAAATCATATTGTAAAGCAGTGCACCCCACCGTAGTAGCAGCACTGCCCAGTAAAAACCCACACGTGGTCTGTGCAAAGTTTCAGATTTCTAGCTCAGATCCTGGCTTAAAAATAAATCGTATTGTAAAGCAGTGCAGCTTGGGAGCGATCGCACCCATCAGGATGGCATTAGGGTTCCGCGTGGGAGCGATCGCTCCCATGCCGCCACGAACTTATCAAAAATTAACTTATCAACAAGCATTTTAACAAGCAACAACAGTAGCCTACCGTCATAGATTACCGTAGATTGAACTGTGGGTTTACTATGAATACTTAAAAAGTAAAATATTTTTTTTTAATTCGTGTAACTTAACACTCGTTGGATATGTTTATCTTCTTTGTACCTTTTTGATTCCTTGGTTCCTCAACTTTCAGAATAAATTTGAGCGTAATATTGTATAATTTTAGCGAATTTCCCTATAGGGAATATGCTATTAGTAGTAGTCATGGTTAGACCTAATCCCGGGACCATGTTACTTTTTCATTTTGAGGTCCCCAGAAGCCTAAAACACCATTCGTTCATTTTCATATATATGTATATATATATATATATATATATATATATATATGTGTGTGTGTGTGTGTGTGTGTCCGTGCTTCAGATAACTTTTGAAAGGAATGTCCAATTTTGTTGAAATTTGGTATGGAGGTCGTATAATCAGATCTATTTTCATAAGTTTGTGAACCACAATGATCGGATTATAAAACAGGGTTTTATGGGCTTTTTAAAGGGTCAAAAATGGCTTTTTGGCATTTTTTTACCTCAATTTTTAAAATTCATCAATTTTAACTGAAACCATTTAAAAGAGCTTGAAAAAACAAACATTTAAGTATTTTGAATTTTTAACCTAGTGTAACTGGTTACGGAGAAAATCCAAAAATGTGTTTCCCATGTTATTCTTATGGGAAATTAACAAAACCCTGTACCTTGCTTATTTATTAACATAACTTGATCAAATTTGGTGTGTACATTACCTAGATAGGGTTTAACTTATACTAGCTTACAAAACCCATATGGCGGCAAACCTACATACTCACCCCCATGGGGTTTATGGGGGAAATAAAAAAGTGCCAGATCTTGATACAATTTTGTGTTTAACTTCATAATTTATTGATTAACCTAAATTTTCTATTAGCACCCCATGGCAGCAAACCTACATACTCGATCCTATGGTGTTTTCATAGGAAAAGTAAAACATCTGAAATTCCATCGGAAATTTGCTTAGTACGCATTTCTGCACCGATGGGGGTGTTTTTAAAATATTAACTGAGACTGCGGTTTTTGATAAAAATCTCTGAACCCACCCAAACTGTTTCATGTCAACTAATACCAAATTTTTTATGTTACCTAGGTTTTAATTTTTTTGTGCTGTATTAACGCCAGTGGCATTTTTGTTATATAGAGTAGATAAACGCTTTTGAGGTTAGCGGTCCAAACCGCTGACCAATCCGGGCATCCCAGGGATCGAACCTGTTCGACCTCTTGAACTGAACTCCAAGACGCTAACCGTTTGTTCATTGAAACCCCAGCTTTCTATGGTGTTTCAAAGAAGGCACTAGATTCAACAGTTCCAGAGAGAGCCTATATGAGATTTTAAACAGTGGTTATAGAAGCCCCATAGGTATGTGGGCTACTTTGATTAGGCAAAATAATTTTTTTATTTTACTAACTTGTAGCATTTAAATTTTTATTAGTTGACATGGAAAAGTTGTGGATAAGATCTGTTCATATTGTTGAAAAAATAAAAAAACACACTCACCCAACACTTAATTACTAAATTACGTACCTATGAGGAAAATCTTGTAAAATTATACAAATCAGAATCTGTTAGAGGCTATGGAATGGTTGGCTAAATTACTTTGGTAGCCAATATCATTCCTCGTCTTATTCCCAAAAAATCTTAAGAATTCATGATTAATTTAGTTTGGCGCCACTGTTGATACTGCGGACCAGGTGATTATCGGTTGCCTAATTTTTTAGGTTTTCATCTAGCACTTTTGGGGTAAAAATTTGGTTTTATGCCTAAAGATTTTTTTCTTACAATCCGCTTGCTTTGCTCCTCTAGTCATAATCCTTATCAGTTTTCGGGAGTGGCATGTATTAAACTTAGAACTATCTTGCAGTTTTTCAATATTATAAATGTTTTTATAGTATAGAAAGAGGTGCTAAACCAAAATTTATTTTATTCATGGTTTATGCCTCCAGAATCGTATTAATCAAATATAACAGGTTACTAACCTTGATTAATCAAGGTTAGTAACCTGTTATATTTCAAAATTTATTGTTGCAAAATGTTTAATATCAAAACATATTAGTTCGGAAGTTAGTTTAGCAATTCCTTTGGTTACCTAATATTTACGTTTTGTAATTTAATTGATATTACGCTTATTATAATTTGGACACTTTATTTAGGCTTGGATGATTACCTTCCTGAGAATACCGTACATAAATTTATTCCTAAGTCATGGGTGGATTTAAGTCTTGATAACTGGGGGTGCGAGATTGTTGAAATAGGTAAGACATTTAAATACCAAACTCATTCATAATCAAAACACAATTTAAATTGTTTGTTTTTAGGCTTAAAAAGGTAGCCTAGCCTATGACATCTGAAATTTGATTTATTCCAAACTGATTAACCAAAATTCTTTTAACAACAAAAATTAATTATGTATTCAAGACAAAAAATAAATTTTTTTAAGGGTCAATCTTCAAAAAGTGTACATTTTTTGTTTGCATTTTTAGCTTGATCAAATTTAATGTATGTACATTCACTAAGAAGGGTAAATTATATTTGCTTACAAAACCCATGTGGCGGAAAACCTACGTACTTACCCCCATGTGTTTATGGGTAAATAAAAAAATACAAAAATTCCATTGGAAATTCGCTAAGTATGCAGGTCTGCTGCAACCGGGGGTATTTGAGAATTTCAGGGGGTGCTGAATTCCCCACACCAACACCCTGGCTATGCCCTTGTACGTGGTCAATTCAAAATTGAAAGCTGCATATCCACAACTTCTTTCAATTAGTTAAATATAATTAAGAGGCCTCAGGCATCTGAATCAATTGAACAAAGTCAATATAAAAATATGGAAAACGTACCGAAATTTATTGGAATATTTAACTAATTCAAAGAAGTTGTGGATATGCAGCTTTCAATTTTGAATTGACCACGTACAAGGGCGTAGCCAGGTTGGTGAGGGGGCTTCAGCACCCCCTGAAATTTTCAAATACCCCTGGTTGCAGCAGACCTTCATATATATATATATATATATATATATATATATATATATATATATATATATATATATATATATATATATATATATATATATATATATATATTGGACTATCTTTATTTCAGAGAACAAGGACTTTCAAAATATGGACGATTTCATTACAAGTTACAACAACGACAACAATGGTACCAGCGCCTCAGAAAACACTGAAGGTGGAGGAGGCTCTGATAGCGGAGGGAGAGGAGACCTCCGCTACAGGACACCGAGACCCACCCACTCTACCACCGAGCCTCAGGTGTTGCAACCTGATAACCCTCTCATGGAACGTTTTCAGAATGCACTCAAAACCCACTTGTTGAACCAAAGAAAAAAACTGAATGAGGAAATATTGGGAATGGTAAGCCAAATTTGTTGTGAACATGTAAATACAGGTGATACTACATTACCGGTACTAATTAAATAAATTTGAAATTCAATATAACTAGGCTAACCAGTCTTATTCAAGATTTAGAAAGGTATTACTTTTTAACCCTTAATTGAATCAATACCTACTGAATTTATGAACTAATGCTGTATATCTCATTTAAATGAAAAAGTAACTTATTTAATTTTTTAATTTACACTGGCATTACCTTGGAGGATTCTCACTCCACACAAAAACACCAAATAATGATGTACGTAGGAATATTTTTTCCAACAACATTTGAGGTAGGTCTGTTTTAATAGTAATGTGAGGAGTTTCAGGATTTTTGTGCAAAATTAGGCAGACATTTTAATCCATTTTTGTGTGGAACAAAAATAGAATAAGACAACCAAGCTTTGGACTTAATGAGCGTTTTAGTTGAAGAAAGAATTTAACCACAAAATCATTACAAAATTTTTACAGCTCCCACTATTGTGGGTCGCTTGAGCTTGGTAAATATATTCTAAATATGTTTCAAAATACTTACCGGTACCTCAGATGTTTATCTTGAGAAACAATATTACATCGTTCAGAATTAAATTTACAAATGTAGGTTTTATTTATTTAAAAGGCCAGGCTTCATTTTTAATACTTCCCAGGCCAAATATAATGGCAAGCTGGGGCGAAATGGTTTCAAAACCAAAGAGTGTAAAAACATAATGGTAAAGTAATGTTACTATTTTGTTTGAAATAATTCATTTGTTACAAAAAATGTTTTAGTGCTGAAATAATTTGTTTACACATATTAGAAGGAAAATTAAATTCAAGAAGATGGATATATCTGTCTTTAGCCCGCAATAAAGTGTAGGTGGACATATTAGTCTGCCGCCTGGAACAATGATCGAGTAGTATGAAAATTGAGTATAATTTTGAGTATTTTTTTGGGCACAGGACGTATATTTCCATCAATCAATGTTTTCATGCCAAACATGAAATTCCCCTAAGATACACTTTTATTTAGCATTTCTGTAACATCTTCATCAAAATTTATGTCATTAGGATTAGTCATTTTTATGTAAAACTAATTACAAAAACATAAACAAACACGTCTTGTAAAGTCCCAGCCTAAACTGACAGTTTTCGAGCTATACACATGTTGTTTAGGCGCAAAACAAATGAAAAATTCACGGGAAACAAAATTGCCAAAATCTAAAAACTAAACTATTACGGTATCCGTTCATAAGTTATAATTATGATGTTTATCATCATAGTGTATACAATGAATGGTTTTAGTATTTTTTGACGGATATCTCAGAATAGAACGTTGTTAAGACAGATTATATACACACGTTTTTAGCCCGAACCACAGGAAGGGCTCTAATTTACTAAAGTCATTTAGAAGCTAGAGTTGCACTGCTCACATTAATAACAATGTTAATTACAGAAAATAAATCTGAAAGATGAGACAAAGTTATACCAAACAAACATTGAAGCCCGCGACATGGAGCAGCAGGCTGTGCTTCGACAAAATATTGCATTAGAAAAAGAGAGAGAAGCTACTGAGAAAGTAATTGTTGAGAGGGAGAAAGTTTGAAACAGATCTGCAAACATCTTCAAAACAAGTTCAAAGAAACATCTGTACATCTCTCAAATAAAAATAATAAAGGTAACAATACAGATTCAATTTATGCTTCTTAATTTTTTTACACAATATTTTAAAAAATAATAGTAAAAATAATTTATAATGGCTACGGCCGTTTTATGCTTTGATGCATGCTCAACAATGTTTAAACAAAAGTCCATTCACTCTCTGAAAGCGCCTAATCAATAATTGATGTATTTTAAAAATATAGTTACGGTATATTATTTTCTCTCATATAGAAAACTACCGGTATCATAAAAATGTTTTATATACTTTAAAAAAATTATACTGGGTTGAAAAATCGGAATAGCTTACAGTTGAAAACCTTAATTTTTTTACATAAAAGTTTAAAAGTTGTCTAAGTTTTTCTTTCTATACCCCATTCAAAATAAATGTGCGGGCCGAAAGCCAGGATTTTATTTCCCACCACAAGGAAAATTCCCTCAAACACCTTCCACAATTCCCCGATTTTCTTCACAATTAGATGTTATTTCAATTTCGCCCTGAAAATTCAGAGTAGGAAATAGCGCTGATGATCGTGTTACTTCCCCTACTTGCCGTTGGAAACGCTTCTTGTTGTATCTCAAGTGCCGAAATTAGAATATTTGTTTCAGAAAAAGCAAAACATTGGCATTAAGTGACATAAGCTGTTTTATTACACTAAACACGTCTGATGATATATGAAAATATAAATGCCTTAAAAACCAATGATGGAAACTTAAATATTGCAATAAAACAACATATTTGTAAGAAAATACAAGTCTTGTTTTTCTATGTAAAAGTTTTCCTTTGTATGGGTAAAGCCACAAGCCTCGCCACGTAACTTGACGAATGAATTTGCACTACTATTCAGTTAAAATTATTAGATAATCAGCTGTTTCATGAAAATTAGCTTGCAACGTAAGCTCAATGTTTTTGGAAGAGTACCCCCCTCTCTCCCACCTCGCCCATTCCAGCTGTTTTTGGCCATTTGTCAACTTATATGGCGAGACTATAGCCACTCCCATGGTACTTTATGAAGAGTGGCTGTACTTTTCCCTTGTTCCATTGCGGAGTGGCTGTGGCTAAGTGATAACTATCCACGTTCCCGTTCTTCTTCGCACTATATTTATCTTCACCTATATTATGCATGTTCTTTTGTTTAAAAGCGCATGTTACAAATGCAAAGAAGGCTTGAACAATTTTTTATGTGATGAAATATTTTTTCAGTATACAAAATTTAATACACGTATTTTTAATATCTCTCCCAAAAATTTCCCCCCCTCCCAGGTTTTGCTGCCCTGGACTAGCCCTTTCAGCCCATATGTAAATATGGCCCTTTATAAACCTGTTTTAATCTCCACTATTGATTTGTACAATATAAGCACAGGATAGCCTATTGTATATTTTTTAGTAACCAAATGAATTGTTTGGTGCGGTGTGTATCATATGGGTCAAAATTATAACTATCACAATGACAAGATTTCTATTTTATCTTTCTCCCAACTGTCTCTTCTTTGAATGTAAATTTGGATTTGTCCTATTTCTTCTGCATGTTGTTTACCCAAAAGGTTGGTATTCATCTTGGACCATGCATCTCCAAAGTTTATTTTCTTCAGAATAAACGTGGATGCATGGTTGAAAAAAATAATATTGTGAGGAAAAAGTTTTGTTTCTGTGTGCAAATGCAAAATCGAATATTGCTTTCGGTGATATGATTTGTATTGTTTCCAAAATATTGTATTGTCCCTCAGCGTATCATGATTTTTCGATATGATACGACATGGCATATCATTATTATGTACTATCGACACATTTTGAATCCACTTTAATTTCCAACCAAAAGTTAGTAGCAAGTTGAAAGGTTAATAATTATATCATAATGCAACTAAACATCTTTTAAATATACCTCCTAAAGTTTATCTATATTTTTAACAGAAGAGGAGTTGCGTTTGGAAAAAGAGTCTCTAGCAGCACTTCTCACACAGTTTTCAGAATGGGAGGAGAGCCAAAACTCAGAAATAACCATCGCACAAACGTATATCAGAGAAAAACCAAACAAACAAACAGACTTTCACTCAGGACAAAATGTATCAGGTGAATATAGCCTACCACTTGAATAATATTGATGATTAGTGTTAACTGCCCCATGATCATGGTTGAGTTATGCATTAAAAGGATACGATAGGGAACAAAGAGTACATTTAGGGATTGGTTTTAAAGCGAGGCCGACTCGGGCGCTACGGCGCCGAGGGGGCCCCGCAGCCGAAGGAAAATCCCTGTATTATAAAGGCTCAATGGCAGGTAACCGTAATAAGCTTTAGTAACTAAAATGGCAAACAATGAACTTGAATTTTTTGTAAATAAACATGCATTAATGTTAAAAATTGGCTGAGTATTATTTCATTAAAAACCGTCTATCTTCTGTGTGTCATCTTGTATTTTGTGCTGTCAAAGGTACTACAACACCATCACATGTTGCTAGGGTGTTTGGAACTCCCAATAGTCTAATTCACCCTTGCATTTTTAGCAGCTTTCTAACTCTAGGCCTAGTCTTTTATGTTGTACTGAAACATTTTTTTCAAAATACAAAAGAGATATTATTCCTCATTAACTAAATTTTATTACAGGATTTGCTTCTGGTATCGCTGACATCGGAGGTACTAAAACTAACATCAAAGTTTGGAGAGCTTGAAAAAAATATAAAACAAAAGCAAGCAGAAGTGGAAACAGTTGCTCAGTCAGTTGCTGACGGAAATGCGGATTTAGAAGCTTTAGAGAGAGAAAACAAAAGACTGATGCAGATTTTGGAACCATGTCATACAGCAAATTCAGCAGAGGGATCGGATAATGGTGGATATAAAGGCACAGCTTATGTTAGTTCAATCTTACCAAATCAGAGTGCAAATAACATTTCTAATCACTTTATATGTTGTCAACTTCCTTACCAAAAGATATTAAAAAAACAATATATTCTGCCTCAAAACTTATGGTACCATTTTCACTTGCAAGTCAGTCAATGAACCAAAGTCGGTCTAGAACAGCTACTTTAGCAGCAATGACATGGTTAGCTATAATAGCGTTGAGCTACTGTCGCTCATCTACTGGTGCTCAGCTACTGTCGCTCAGCTACTGGTGCTCAGCTACCGTTGCTCAGCTACTGCTCTCAGCTACTGTCGCTCAGCTACACTGTTGCTCAGCTACTGTCGCTCAGCTACTATTGCCAGCTACTGTTGCTCAGCTACTTTTGCTCAGCTACTGTCGCTCAGCTACTGGTGCTCAGCTACCGTTGCTCAGCTACTATTGTAAGAACTGCTCAAGGGACAGTGTGCCTTAAAACTTCTTTGTTAGACATATTTTAAAAATTAAGAGCTATTAAAGCCAAGCAAATTCCTAGCTGTCGAAGCCTACGTCCTGAAGCCGATTTTGACCAACATGAGCTGGCTTCACTATCCGTGATTAATATAAATATAAATTCTTTATTTTTTGTTGACAAAGGAATATAACCTTTGGATAAGATAAAATTTAAGTGTTGTAAAAAAGACGATATAGTGTATGATAAGTCAATTTGACTATTATTGTTACATCCTGTATCAAATAAATGATGTCTTGGTTTTTAACATACTGTTCTGGGAAGATAAAAGAGCAAGCGTCTTTTAGCTTTTAAGAGAGTTTGTGTTGAACCCAAAAATAATACGCTAACCAATTAATTAGTGTAATTTTTTTTACTTTGGTTCAAAAATGTTTGACTGTTTCATATTAAATTTAAGTTCAGATTTTTTTCTTTTGTAGCTTTTAAATTGGCATTTTTGCAACTCCAAAATTTCAAGCAATTGCAAGAGTCGTCAAGAATAATCCAGAGTGAATAAATCACTCCATCAGAAATAATCACTCCAAAGCACTAGCCATACAGACAGCTTGGCAAAGCAAAATTGTTGACTATCCTTGCTTTTTCTCTCCCATATTGGTTTTTATTTGTTGCTGATCTGATTATCAACAGATTGAAAAGTACTATAATTTTTTGGAATGACATAATATGATTTTATATGAGTGTAACAAGTATAACACCATCATATCTCCTTGCAAACTCAGTCGCTAAAATAACCATTGAGTATTTTTTATTTCATTTTTATCACGTGTTCAATAATTTAAATGAAACAAATCAATTGCAGCTTATCAAGGGAGCAGTACAGCCGACTGGTGTGTCAAGTGGAGAGCTACAAACGCTCGAGTGGAGCTGAAGTGAAGCAGAACGAGACTTTGACCCACGACACTGGTGAGGTTGGAAGAGACATCGAGGTGCTGGAGCGAGTGTACTCAGTCGAGGAAGACAAACAGCGTAAACTGAGGGAGAACTTGGTGCAGGTGGCCAACATGGTAGAGCTAACTCAGAGGGAAGTCAACGTCATTTCTGCAGTCAGTATTCATGATCTTGGTATTTACCTTGTATCACTAATAAATTAGAAATAGATTTATATCTGCAAGTAAAAAATAATTTGTAATTTCTGTGTTAGAATGTAATAAATGCCTGTTTGAGAATTTCAAGAACTTGACTTCAAAAAGCTATGGAAAATTATCTCCTGAATTGGCATGTCTTTTGAAACTAGAACAATTGACTATGTACACTAACGTGAGTAGACTTCTCATAGCATAGGCATGTGTTGAAACCTATTGACGCTGGTGCGATCTCGTGCGGCGTACATGGAAGTACAAGAGTCATATGATAGACAAATCAGTACTACCACTCTTCTCAATCAAGGATTAAACATTTTATAATGGACGTTTTTGTTTATGTTGTGATGAAATGTTTTTGCAGCACTGTAAATTCAGCTGAATAATAACAACATCGATGGCAGCGACTCTAGTTTTGCATACACCGAACTTCCAAATTTTGCCTCAAAACAAAATGCATTGGATGAGAGGTCTATTCACGTTAGTGTACATAGTCAATGCTAGAACCCAAAATCCAGAATCCGCATATTGTGGTCCCCTAGACTTCCCCTAGACTGTGTAGCCCTTTTGGCACATGCTGCTCCACCTTATCTTGTAGTTGGTTCTGGTAG
>CM061532.1:164630221-164850654 GCA_030545055.2 Neoaliturus tenellus | reverse complement strand
CGTCCCGAGTGTGTCCATCCTTTGCGGGGCTGCTGTTTCATTTTGTAGAGAAGTGAAGACTCATTTGGATCACATGTTTTGAAGATCGTTTGAGCGGAGTGTCAGCTTGAGTTGCCTCGTTGGACACCTAGAGGAGTTCGGTTCACCCACAAGGGGTGAACATACTATACTTGGACCTCTTAGGTGTAGAGCATAAGTCTCTAAGAAATAACCGTACCCAAGCCCCGCTCCTTGAGTACATTGGTCAGTGCACTTATGCTCAACTTAAACTAAGACAATTAAAAAATTGTCCCTAACAAACATGTCGCGAAGGTAGGGGAATGGAGGGAGAGGGAACAAGGTGGCCAGGAGTATTGGAGGAGAAGTTAACTAAAACATCGGTTATAAGTTCAGAAATGGAAAAAAAAACAGAAATGTTATTGAAAATGTAATCTCCTAAAGTAGGTGTTTTGAAAAGATTATAAGAATTTTTGATAATGTCACATGTTTGAAATGCAAAAAGAAAAAAGTATAAAAGAAAAAGAAAAGTTGTAGAAGTGATGGCTTTGAAGCTTAATATTTTTTGCTTTGTCGTGGGTAAAGAGAAGATGTTAGGGAGTAGGATAGGTCATCTTACAGATTTTTGCCCCCGCACAAGCAGTGCCGGATTTACTGAAATATTAAAACATAAATTACAGGATAAAAACTTAATTTTCATTTGAAAGTTTCAGACAAATGTAAACTAAAACTCAGGCAACTGAACCTGGGTGTGACCCAGTCAGCCCAATGGTGAATCAGACACTACTCTTAAGGTGAGGAATACGAGCTACTCCCTCAGAGACATAGCATTTTTACGCCTCTGAAAAAGCCCTGTAAAATGACCTTTTGGGCCACCTTGGTGTGGGGATTGAGCCGTGACGTTTTGCCCACCATGTGTGATGTCACGTCTCATTTGTTATAGGTTTGTTTTTTTTCCTGGCCAGTGTTTTCTGTGTGCAGTATTCTGGAATATTCGGTGTTGTTTTTCTTCTTTTCACCAGCTGTGACGCAACGTCCTGAAAAAAGATTATAGGTGCCGTTGGTGAACGTGACTGCAAGACGCACAATTTCGTCACTCTGGGTTTTCAAGAGTAATTATAGTAATTTTGACATTTCAACCAGTGATTTTTGTGCTATAATGCGGTAATTTAATCTGCCCAACGCAGCCTTTCGGGTGAGTCACGAGATTTTCCAGTTTAATTCAGAAATATGTTCGATGCATTTGGATTCGGTCGAACGACCACGTTGCAAAAATGACCAGTCTTCGGAAAAATACTGTTTTAGGCCAGAACCAGTGTTCTGTAAATTTTGTTTCATTGTTTCAAGCAAAGCAATCAATTTTGTTCTCCTTCGAGTCTGCATTTTGGGCCATCCACGCTTTTGCTCTTAGAGTTCAATTTTTGTTAGTGAGCTGAACACATGTTTTTCAAGTTCCTGTAATAATTAAGATGTTTCAGTGTTTGTTTTGCATTAAATATTGTTTGTTATTGCTCAGTGCAACTTTATATTGGCCACCCAGTGGTCTGATGGGGTTATTGTAAGTTGTAGAGTCAAAATAGGCTCATAGCCTAAAAGGTGATGCTGCCAAGGTTTTTCTTTTATAACTCATTTTCCTGTTTAGTTTACTAGGGTTTTTGTGTTCTCAAAGTGGCCTAAGGCCCTGAGCTAGGCCTATGTAAAGTTTTATCAATTTTGGTTCATAATTAAAGGATTAGGCCTAGTTTTTACTGTTGGTAGCACACCAGTTGGGAGTAAAGTGTCAGGTAATCTTAGGTCCACAATAAAGTAGCCTTGGAGTTAAGTTCTGGTTTGTATTTTATTTTGAAGCCTCACTTTTGGCACAACTTTTAAAGGTAAAATTTTTAAATTCGGTCAGTAACTTTTTTTGATATGAGCTAAATAGAAGGGCAATGTCCGCCAAAACTAAAATTTTGTTGTGATGTTAAAAATGGATTTATTTTATGCTTTAAACCTAGTCAAATGTTTTCAACCTGTTCAATTTAGTTGTAGAATTAATATTAAGGAGTAGTTTAACTATTTTCCATGTCTCAAGTATTTTGCTTTACTCACACCCCCCTGTTTAGAGATTTTCTGAGTAGGCCTATAGCCTATCTCATTTCTTTTTGCTGTAATTTCTCTAGTCAAAGTAAAACTGTATGTCACACTTAAAATGTTTTTTCTGTCACAATTTTCATGAAAATTTGTAAAATGGATTAAAACTGAAAAGTTAGCATTTTGTGGTTAGTAGTGGCAAATTGTCCAAACTGGAACAGTGGATATTTTTTGTGGCAATTTTACCTTTTGCACTGTTGACACTAATTGCCTACTGAATGTGTCTTAAATGGAAAAATATTGGCAAAATTTTGGGGTTTACCAGGGTCCAGCTGGGGACTTGGTCCCACCGACAATGCCCTGCAGATGATGGTTCCGGCCTGGTCCGTCCGCCTGCCCACCTAGGGGACATACATGGCCTTGGTCCCCACTTGCCGAAGCTGCAGGCCGCTCTTCTTTCCAGTGCCATGACGCCATAAACGAACGACTGTGATATGCCACTCCACCAATGAACTGTGATATTTTGTTATTTATGTGTGACAGTATTTATTTATTTATTTGTAGTCTCTATGTTAGGTTAGTATCCCATTAGGAGCCCGCCCTGCGCCACAGGTCTCCGGGTGGAATTAATTTTTGTCAACCTCAAAATTCGGCACGCCAATTCTTTTGTGTATTTTGTGTTTGTAATTGTTATGTTTATTTATTGAAATTTATTTGTTGTTATTTATTTCTTTATTTATCAATGCCAATTTTAAAGTTAAAATTTCAGAAGGGGGAATTTTTTTTAATTACCGTTGTTTTTGAATTTTGAATATCGATATTCTGGTTGGCCAACCTTGGTGACATTGACTTCTGGTAAAAATCTTTTGTTATCAAATTTATCACTGTGGACCTTGGATGCTCTGTTTTGCTGTTGTTAATTTTGTTGTGATTTATGGAGGTTAAATTAAATTGCTGGTTCCACAAGTTTGTTTTTTTTTTTTTGTTCTGAACTCCTGAGAGCGTTGGTGAGCCCCTCCCGTGGAGCGCCTTGGGCAAGCACGTTTCCAAAGGTCGGGTGCGCTTCCGCGGGGGTGCGGTTCAGATGGTAGCAGAGCGTGGTTGGTTCTGAAGTGTAGTCTCGGAGGAGTTGTGTTAGTTTGGTGTGTGTGAGTGTATGTATGTGTGTGTGCGTGGTTCTTCAATTTGGTGGAGTGTGTGTGGCGAGTGGGATAGCGTCTTCTGTTGGACCCCGGAATGGTTGCGTAGGAATTTTCGCCCAGACACCTTAGGAGGTTAAGGATATTGTGCAATTGTGTTGTGTTGCTGTGTTTTTGTGTGGCCGCATGGCTGGGGGCAGCATGTTGGTCTCCCACCGCTTCTTGGAGTTCCCCACTTCGGTGATCATGGACCTCCTCATCTCATGTAAACCTCAGCGCGGAAATTCTTAAGAAGCTCGGAAGTCTGTGCGGGAAGTGTGCAGGGCCAGGAAGCCTGATCACCTTTCTGTCCCCTTCACTCTGTTCTGGTTTTTCCCTGTTTCTCTTTTTGCAGGCCTGCACAAATAACTTTGGGTGAGTAGTCCCCTGGTTTTGGGAAAACTTGACGCCCCGCTTTCAGACTGTCCTGAGCGTTCCTGGTGTGAGTGTTCTTCTAGTTTTGGGGAGAGGTTGTTTGCCTTTTGTTTTGCCGGGTGGTTCCCTTTTGGAGGGGGAGGTTGAGCCGTGACGTTTTGCCCACCATGTGTGATGTCACGTCTCATTTGTTATAGTGTTGTTTTTTTTCCTGGCCAGTGTTTTCTGTGTGCAGTATTCTGGAATATTCGGTGTTGTTTTTCTTCTTTTCACCAGCTGTGACGCAACGTCCTGAAAAAGATTATAGGTGCCGTTGGTGAACGTGACTGCAAGACGCACAATTTCGTCACTCTGGGTTTTCAAGAGTAATTATAGTAATTTTGACATTTCAACCAGTGATTTTTGTGCTATAATGCGGTAATTTAATCTGCCCAACGCAGCCTTTCGGGTGAGTCACGAGATTTTCCAGTTTAATTCAGAAATATGTTCGATGCATTTGGATTCGGTCGAACGACCACGTTGCAAAAATGACCAGTCTTCGGAAAAATACTGTTTTAGGCCAGAACCAGTGTTCTGTAAATTTTGTTTCATTGTTTCAAGCAAAGCAATCAATTTTGTTCTCCTTCGAGTCTGCATTTTGGGCCATCCACGCTTTTGCTCTTAGAGTTCAATTTTTGTTAGTGAGCTGAACACATGTTTTTCAAGTTCCTGTAATAATTAAGATGTTTCAGTGTTTGTTTTGCATTAAATATTGTTTGTTATTGCTCAGTGCAACTTTATATTGGCCACCCAGTGGTCTGATGGGGTTATTGTAAGTTGTAGAGTCAAAATAGGCTCATAGCCTAAAAGGTGATGCTGCCAAGGTTTTTCTTTTATAACTCATTTTCCTGTTTAGTTTACTAGGGTTTTTGTGTTCTCAAAGTGGCCTAAGGCCCTGAGCTAGGCCTATGTAAAGTTTTATCAATTTTGGTTCATAATTAAAGGATTAGGCCTAGTTTTTACTGTTGGTAGCACACCAGTTGGGAGTAAAGTGTCAGGTAATCTTAGGTCCACAATAAAGTAGCCTTGGAGTTAAGTTCTGGTTTGTATTTTATTTTGAAGCCTCACTTTTGGCACAACTTTTAAAGGTAAAATTTTTAAATTCGGTCAGTAACTTTTTTAGATATGAGCTAAATAGAAGGGCAATGTCCGCCAAAACTAAAATTTTGTTGTGATGTTAAAAATGGATTTATTTTATGCTTTAAACCTAGTCAAATGTTTTCAACCTGTTCAATTTAGTTGTAGAATTAATATTAAGGAGTAGTTTAACTATTTTCCATGTCTCAAGTATTTTGCTTTACTCACACCCCCCTGTTTAGAGATTTTCTGAGTAGGCCTATAGCCTATCTCATTTCTTTTTGCTGTAATTTCTCTAGTCAAAGTAAAACTGTATGTCACACTTAAAATGTTTTTCTGTCACAATTTTCATGAAAATTTGTAAAATGGATTAAAACTGAAAAGTTAGCATTTTGTGGTTAGTAGTGGCAAATTGTCCAAACTGGAACAGTGGATATTTTTTGTGGCAATTTTACCTTTTGCACTGTTGACACTAATTGCCTACTGAATGTGTCTTAAATGGAAAAATATTGGCAAATTTTGGGGTTTACCAGGGTCCAGCTGGGGACTTGGTCCCACCGACAATGCCCTGCAGATGATGGTTCCGGCCTGGTCCGTCCGCCTGCCCACCTAGGGGACATACATGGCCTTGGTCCCCACTTGCCGAAGCTGCAGGCCGCTCTTCTTTCCAGTGCCATGACGCCATAAACGAACGACTGTGATATGCCACTCCACCAATGAACTGTGATATTTTGTTATTTATGTGTGACAGTATTTATTTATTTATTTGTAGTCTCTATGTTAGGTTAGTATCCCATTAGGAGCCCGCCCTGCGCCACAGGTCTCCGGGTGGAATTAATTTTTGTCAACCTCAAAATTCGGCACGCCAATTCTTTTGTGTATTTTGTGTTTGTAATTGTTATGTTTATTTATTGAAATTTATTTGTTGTTATTTATTTCTTTATTTATCAATGCCAATTTTAAAGTTAAAATTTCAGAAGGGGGAATTTTTTTTAATTACCGTTGTTTTTGAATTTTGAATATCGATATTCTGGTTGGCCAACCTTGGTGACATTGACTTCTGGTAAAAATCTTTTGTTATCAAATTTATCACTGTGGACCTTGGATGCTCTGTTTTGCTGTTGTTAATTTTGTTGTTGATTTATGGAGGTTAAATTAAATTGCTGGTTCCACAAGTTTGTTTTTTTTTTTTTGTTCTGAACTCCTGAGAGCGTTGGTGAGCCCCTCCCGTGGAGCGCCTTGGGCAAGCACGTTTCCAAAGGTCGGGTGCGCTTCCGCGGGGGTGCGGTTCAGGATAGTAAGAGAGATTCAAAAGAAAGATGTAAATAGTGAAGGTTTTTGAGGCCAACATTCTCCTTGAAGATGATCATCTGCAACAAAAGAAAAGAACAAAAACGTTAGGATATTTTATTTTTAAGAATCGTGTATATAGTGTGAAAATATTTTCATGAGCAAAGTCTAATAAACATCTTTATTAAAATGAAATCCTTTAAGACAATTTTAAAATTTTTAATCACTTTGAATCTGTGAAGGTCAGTTTAAACAGCCTTTTTTACAGCCAATTCATTACAAATTGTAAGGATTAAAAAAATAAAGAAAATTATATCCTCCAATTGTGTAATAGTATTGTGCTTTGCAACAAAGTTCTTCAGTAATAGTTGCTGGATGTATATTTGAGTTAAAACAACTGGATACAAAAAACTAGTCTCCTACTGATGCCAGTAGGCTTCTTAAGTGATATCATTGGCACCGAGAACTCAAGAATAAATGAATAGATGGCTATTTTTTATCAAAGGTAAAATACAAATAGATTTTTTATAATGAATACTGTGCGTTACAAAATCAAAATTTGCCCTTGATTATGACATTCATTCAACCAATGTTGATGACTTTACTTCGCTGTCAGAATCAAAATATTTCGTAGGTTTTGACAGTTGTCTGCAATTTGTGAACAAAAACTGAATCAGCTAGCTGTCAAGCCATGCACCGGCTACATCATGGCTCTTGTTTTCATGACCGCTACCGCTTATCTCCATTACTATTCTAGATTCCTTGCTTGGTACAAAGTTTGAAAACAGTTAATCTTGTTTAAACATCAGTTAAAATTCAATAAAGCTGTTTATTGCCAGCTGAAGAAGTATTCAAAGTTCTAGTTCTATTGAAAATGTTTGAAATTAATTACCTTTTGCTTGGAGCATCCCCTGATGTAGGTCCTGTGGCTATCTTAGTGTAAACAATTAGAATGTGTAAACTGTGCATAAATAATCTACTTTTTGGCTAAAAAGAAAGTGATAAATTAAAGAAAATAAATTAAATGTGTTTTAAGTGTAACACTCATTTATTTTACCAACTTATTTTACACATATTTGCTCTCCTCTATCATGTGGCACCTGACATAGCTAAGAGTTCACTAGTGTGACAGTCTCACTGCCAAAGTCGTCACAACTATGTAGGGAGAATGTGCAGCTTAAGGATTGCTGTGCAACAATCAACATACCCCCACTACTATGTAGCAGGCTAAGAAAGCCATACGATTGTAGATTTATTTCCTACTATATCTGGTCACTCGTTTGAGAACTATAAAATATTAAAAGCTGCCAAGTTATATAATGATATTCTATTTTATTTTAATAAACAGTAAAATTAAGGATTTGTCCTCTTTCTTTATTTAAAATATCTAGAAAGCCTCTGCTAGTGCTAGAGCTGTATTTAATAGTTGGAAATACTGAAGGAACATTGTAATAAAGTATGGTGGCAACAATCGAACCTCAGTGGCTGCAATGACTTCAGAACCACGTCTAATAACCGTAAATTCCTTATAATACTGACAATTGCTATCCATCCCATTTATAAATAAAGGAATAAGTCGGCAATGTTTCACAAAATGTATTTAGATTTGGCGGATTTTCTGAATAGTGAAAATTTACTGTTTGGAAAAACCCCAAAAATTTTAAATTGAAATTTTTCAAAAAGAGTAAAAACCATTTTGAAAAAAATTTACCCAAAATTAGGGGTTTCATTCTCGAGTAATGAAAAACACAGCACTGCCAAAGATTCATATTAAAGAACAACTTTAAACAGTTTTTCCTACTGTTGAAATTGAAGAAGGTAGATAAATGGAAGTAAGTAGTAGCAAATTATAAATCAGCATTAGGATTGTTATGCTGGAGCTGGTTGTAACACCCCGTTGCAACACACCTGCGTACTCAGAAAATTTTCGAGAGAATTTTAAAGATTTTTATTTTCCCCATAAAAACATTATAGGAATGAGTATGAAGGATTGCTGCCATGAGGTGTTAGAAAATGTAGGTTGATCCCTAATTGGCGAAGGTAAACACAAAATTGTATCAAGATCTGGCACTTTTATTTTTCCCATAAACCCCATGGTGTGAGTATTTCTCTCTGCATCCGCCATATGGATGTTGTAAGCAAGTTAATCCCTATCCAGAGGATGTATATACCAAATTTGATAAAGTTATGTCAATAAATAAGCAACATATTGGGCTCTGTTGATTTTTCATAAGAATAACATGGGAAAGACATTTTGGACTTTCTCTACAATTGGTTTTACTAAGTTAAAAATCCATTCAGTTAAAATTATTGAATTAAAAAAATTAAGATTAATAAATGCCAATAACCCATTTTTGATGTCCTTTTAAAACCCCATAACACCCCGTTACTATAATCCGATCATGCTGGTAAAAAAAAGATGTGGCCTTACATATCTATATCAAATTCATCAAATTCTAAGGTTCTGTTCATTTAAAAAGTTATCAGGATCACATACACACACACACATATATATATATATGTATATGTATATATATGTGGTATTTTTTGCTTCTTTAGACCTCAAAACAAAAAAGTATTATGGTCCCAGACTTGGGTATTACTGTAATAGCACATTCCCTGTAGGAAAATTTGTTAAGAATAACTACCGGATATGGAGATTTCACTTTGTCATTTTCATTTAGACATTTTATAATTATTGTCTCTATTATATGAATTTAATACATAACTTAATAAAAATGTGAAGTAGACCCCAGATTATCACCGATAGTCAGTGGTCGAACTATCACCAATACCAAATACAACCTAAAAAACCTAAAAATAATAAAAATCAATCACAAAAATAAAAAACTAATGCCAAATTAGAAAAACAATCGTTAAAGGAAAAAATAAATTCATAGGATAAATAAATACTATTGCGAAATAAACAATATTGTTTAAAAAATTTTAATTGGGTTAAGCTGCTGTTAAGCCGCCACGCTTATAATCTGCTCGTCGATAATCTAGAGCTTATTGTATTAAGATTATTGCAGATCTGCAGTCATCAAAACTGTTTTATATAAGCAGTTTTTTATTTTTTTACTTATTTTGTAAAATTGTCATTGATAAGTTGTGGCATATCAGGCAACTACGTGCTAAATCACACCTACTGTGCTGGGCCTGTCGTACTACCTGTATTTATAATTTAAATTTTGTGAAAAATGAAAACTAAATTAATATGAGACTAATGGTATTAGACTTTTGGGTTGTCTGCAAACAACTCTACAGACTGTAAATAACTTTCGTTCTTTTCAGTTAAAACTATTATAGGAAAATCGTGATATGTCAGGAAAACTAAACTTCTACACTAATCTACATTTACTCACGACTTGCCAACATGACATTCTTAATCTGAAGTTATCCTCTTGTAGTATTTAGAGCTGAACAATAAATTTTAAATATTACAAAAATGAGTTTGTTACTAGGCAACTGAATTAATAATGTGAAATAATAAACATCTAACAAAATACATTTTTACAAAACTTTTTTTAAATAGCACATGTTAATATTTTGTATGTCAATACAATAAGTTTCTGGCTTCCAAATACAGCCATTAATATGGATTAATAAAAAATAATGAAATTAATTAGAGTAGTTGAGAGAAAATTTTTCTTTACTGCTTGTTTAGTTTTGTAGAGTTTGGGTTTTAAGGGGGATGGAGAGAAGCGGGTGGTTTAGCTTCCTCCTTCGATCCATTGACGACAGTACAATCATTGACTCAAGAGATTTGATAGTAAATGTGTTTTTAGAATTTATTATTTCAAGGATCTTAATTTGGTTTGAAGATTAATTTTATCAACATACATTCTTCATAATTTTGTTTGAAATTTATTGAGAAAACAATTGAATGGCTCCGCCAAAAAACGTTCTCTGCGACAAAAACCTACTTTTGAGAAAAAGCGGAAAAAAGATTGATTTCTTAAATTTTACGTAATTTTTAGGTTGGAATTATTTTTTGCCAATAATCTTTTAAAACTACATATATAACCTCGTATAGTAGTATTATACAACACTTTTACTCGCCACAATCAGATTTTTAACTATTTTTATGCATTTTTAGGGGGTAAAACGTTCCAATCGCCTGTCATTTGAAACGTTTTTTCCCGGACTTAGCCTCTGCCGCTAAAAATCATCATGGAATGTAGGAATACCAACATGAATTCAATGATGAATTGAATATATAAAACACTTTTATTAGAATAATATTATAAAAAGATAACATTAAAGTCTTGAACAAAACGTTAATATTTCTTAAAACGTTTTCTTAACGTACTATATTATTGTTCAACATGTTATATAATAATAAAAATAGTTAAGTCCTAAAAATATTTTGGTTAGAGAAAAAAATTAATTTTCAAAATTATTAGAAAACAATATTATAAAAAGATGACAATTTTAAACTTATACATAAGTATAAGAGTAGGAATCAACAGGTATCAGGCCTTAGCACTTAGAACGTTATTCCACTTACCGCTCCCGGTGGCAGTTTTCCTGGTACAGGCTTCTTGGATTTAGATATATATGGCAATCCGGCGTTTCTCCTTTCTTTTCTATTGTAATCTTTCCATTTCCCGACATTTAACTTTCTTTTTTCCCAAAATTAAGACGATTTTTTCGGCGGATCCATATCGCGGCTGATAGAACCTTGTATTCTCCAACAACCCCGCGAACTCCCGAAATTGGCGCCGGAATGGACAGCTAAAATCAGGGGTGCCAATATAAATATTTCCAGTACAAAATATCCCACGATGTTGGGGAGATCTGTTAGAACCTTTTTCACTAAAAATCTCGAAATTTGTTTTTTGTCGCATAGAACGTTTTTCGGCGGAGCCATTCAATTAGACTTCTTACTCTTGTTTAGTAATATAATAAAATTCATATCTGAGTACAAAAGCTACCGCTGAAAGTTTCTTTCATAAAAAAGTAAGCCAAACATTTCAACCTGTCCATCATACCTGCTGACATCAAAGCGAGGTTTTTCGTCACAGTTGTCTTCCCATAATTTACGAAGAACTCTGTATTCATTGTGCGGAAAGGCATTAACCTCGGCTCATATTTATTTTTGTCGCCTTTATTTAGTTTGTTACAGTACGTTCACAGCGCCAGCCTTGGTTACATGGTGTTTCACCACACTACACTGAAATGATCTGTTTTTGAACGTCAGTTGAATGCAAAACCTGTTACAGCCCTGCAGTTTTAAAGTCCGTTGTTCTATTCCGCCAGTGTTGCCAAAATTACTTTCAACCTTACACACAACATTACCTAGTTAACACATGCATACACCTTTGTGTTCTTTAGTTTCACACACAGTAAGATTAACAACCAAATCCAAATCATTGTTTTATCGACGATTTATTTATTGCTTATAGTAAGTGTTTTTAGTCCATGATACTATGAAATACCCCCGTCGCAGCAGACCTGAGTACTCAGCGAATTTCCAAAATGATTCAATCTTTTTAAACTTCCTCCATAAACACCATGGGAACGAGGATGTAGGTTTGCTGCCTTGGGGGTGTTGCAAGTAAATATAGGAAAATCCATTCCCAGTGCATGTATATAATTGCATCAAATTCTGATTATTATATTTTTCCCCATAAATCCCATAGAAGTTATACCCTACCTAGTGAATGTACATACCAAATTTGATCAACTTATGTCAATAAATAAGTGAGATAATTTACTGGGTTTTGTTAATTCCCCATAAGAATAACATGGAAAACCAATTTAGGATTTTATCCAAAACCTGTTAAGCCATCTTAAAAATTCAAAATACAAAATTGTTTGTTTTTTAAGCTCTTTTTAATGTTTTTACTTAAAATTGTTGAAATTTTGAAAACTTGTATAAAAAAATGCCAATAACCCATTTTTGACCCTTTTGAAACCCCATAAAACCCCTTCCCATAACCCGATCATGCTGGTTCGCGAACTAATGAAAATAGACCTGGTCCGACACCGTCATACCAAATTTCATCAAAATCGGAGGTCCCTGTCAAAAGTTATCAATACCACGGACATATATATATATACAGGGTGTTCGGAATAAACGTTTCAGGAATTCAGGAGCTTATTGCCCACATCAAAGTAAGCAAAATAGTTCCTGTAAACATAAGTCCTAAAATGCTTTGTTAACCCGCTAGCCGCCATTTTGATTTTTACACTAAATAATTTTTATTTCCGTAATGGATCATTGTATTAAATTAATATTTGTCATGCACCTTCATCATAACAATACCCATTTTCAAGAAAAAAGTTATTTTTTTCCAATGTGTATTTTCAAAGCTGATGTAAATTATACATTTTATAGTGGATTATGAGGGAGTAATAAAAGATAATTAATACAACTTTTAAGTTGTGTAAAAAACCTGTAAGACAAACTTTGTGAGTTATACTAGATAGTATGAAGATAGGAAACAAATATACAGTAGTGATTATTTCAGTGTTACATAGAGTTACCTAGTTCTGAATCTAACCAATGGAAGCTATAGTGATAATTGCGTTAAAATGGCTTCTTTCATTTGACTTGAGCGTGCTAGCTGTATGTTATGTTTGAAGAGTAAAAGTTAAACAAAATGTTTGTGTGAACAACATAACTTAGTTATTTAAGGTAAAATTTTGTACTGTAACTAGCTTCCTGATCTGCTTTGCAGGATGCGGAAGTGAGAGCATTGACGCTGCAGGAGGAGATGTGTTACCTGGAGATAGAGAAGGAGGAATTGCGCGGCCGCATCGTGGAGGCCCAGCGGGAACTGCTCGCGTGGGAGCGCAAACTCCAGATGGCCACCGAGGTGAAGACCAACATAGACAAGGCGCGCGCGGAGGGCGGCGAGATTGCCGTCATGAAGTCAGAAATACACAGGATGGAGGTACACACACCATTACTTTGCATCTAGTTAGTTCAGTTCTTCAATAAGAGGTAGAAACATTTCTACAATGTCGTGGACCCTAATTGTTTTTGTGGTTGGGTTGCTTTACGTTTCTAAGAATACAACATTCAGTGTTTTTCTACACTTCATTTAGTTTCAGTTCTGTTTAATTTTTATTTCTGTTTGTGTTTGTCTACGCCAGTGGCATTTTTTTACGTTTTGACGAAGAACGGTCCAAACCCCAGTCTTGTTACTATCTAACATCGACCAGTTGTTAGAAAGCATCATTAATCAATAGCCCAATGACAAATGGCAACTGGGTCCGAAATCAAACCTTTAAAAATCTACTGAATTTTCTCAGGATCGAGCCGGCAACCTTTGGATTCTAAGGCGAGCTCTATAACCACTCAGCTACCCAGCCAGTTACCTGTCGTGTTAAATGTCGTGGACCCTAATTGTTTTTGTGGTTGTGTTGATTTAAGTTTCTAAGAATACAACATTCAGTGTTTTTCTACAAATCATTTTGTTTCAGTTCTGTTTAATTCATTGTAGTATTTAGTTAAAAAGTAGTAAAATGACTAGAAAAGTTCTATTCAGTCATTGAAAAGAATTTTTATTCTTAATAAGCTGTGTGTTGTTGTTTTAACAGATTTATTTAAATTTTTTACTTACAAAATAATATAAGTGTGGTTACAAAAGTACACTTTCATTCATCCGACTCAACGACATTCAAAATCTGCTTCATCCAAATGATCTGGGAGTAGGAGGGGGACAGGAAGTAAACACATGTTTCCCAACTGTCCATCTCTCAACAGCACCTGCTCTACGTAGCCTACAACAGCGATAAAAGACCTTTTTTAATGTTTTTATTTATATAAAAACTTACCTTACTTCTGATTGTCCGTTTGTTTGACTTAACTATTTGTAAATTTTTCTAGTCCTGTACTGTAACATTGTATTGATATGTTTTAGTAAAATATATGATGCCTTTTTCCTGCGATTTTTTAATTCTTACAACATTGTCTTACTATCAGAAGGTTGCTTACCAATAACTGTTTAATTGGTCGCAGCAACGACAAAAACTTGATGATTCAAGTCTGACTGCTTCATCTGAATTTTTGACATCCGACCTGGCAGTCCCCTACATTAGTTTGAATGAATGAGAGCGTATTCTATTTAATCATTTAAAATAATGTTGAGATAGTAAATAAAAAAAATTTTAATCAATAATACCAATAAAAAATAAAGTATATGTCACTCACAAATATTATTTTATTTGTGCAGTGTTTAGAAGTACGGCTATTCCAAACTAATGTGGACAGAGCCCTATTGGGTTTAGCGAGATTTCGGAATTGGCAGAATTCATGAATATTGCAAGATGCAACAATGGTTTACTCAAACAGGAAGTTCACTTGATGATACCCCTATGGGTCGATAATTACAGAACCTTGTCTAATGGTGGAAAATACCAATCAAGGATTGTAACAAAGCTTGTCATTGACAACATTGAGTCAAATCAATGTCATTGACAACAGTAAATATATATAAATTATCAACTACTAGGGTTTCCTTCGTTATTAACTAATAAAGAAAAAAACCTTGTTCTTCTGATGAAATTTGTTTATTATTTGCTGATTTTTGGAATAGAGAGGCTCTAGTACAGTGTGTTTACTGATATCGTATACGCTAATACATGTAATGTATATTTGTATTTGTGTATGCACACGGATCCTGAAATCAGTTCAAACTTTGCAAATAACTAAGTTCTGGTATAAAAATAATAGTTATTTATGTCTCGATGCAAGGAAAAATCTTGTTTCTTTATGATCTCAAATTAAAATCCTAAAATTTTTACATTTTTCGTATGGAGTTGAAAATCAAAACAATAGAGTTGCTGAAAACAACTGAGACTCAACTATCAAATCAGAACCAAGTGCTCCAGTTTAAACATGTGATTTTTTCCATTGTAGCCAGTAACTGAATTACTGAATCATACTATAACAAAAATAATTCTACAGTTATGTAATGGTACTTTGTACTGGTGATCATGTCTATTTAGTGTAATAAAAGTAAAGTAAAAGGATAAAACAACTAAAAAATTTTTTGAGTTAGAATTAAATTTTAAAAATAAAGAATCAGCTATAATTATGAAATCAGCTGTTGATCGTAGGGATCAAATTCATGTGTTGCAGTTTTAACAAACCCATATACTAGAGTGCAGCACCCTTAGTTCTACATTAAAACATTCTGAAAGGTGAGTGAGCAAAGCGAACGTGCTCATCTTGAAAGAAAAAGCCTTTTGGGCTTGGCATTTTAGTGTACAGATTCGTTTGATCATCTATTACATTTAATAAGCTAAGGATTTTATGTAATGTGAACCCCTACAATTTTTAAGTTTTTTGTTCATTGACTATGGCTTGGTATTTGGTAGTTGTTTCAATCATAACCTGAAGGGAATCGGCCCCCAGGAAAAGTTTGGAAAAGTTTAATGTTACAGCCTTTGAAAGTTTAATGTTGATCTTATGGAAGAAGTGTAATTGATTGAATCATTACACAGCTGTTGTAATAACTGATGCTACCAGATCATAAGTTGTTTGGACTAATTGGGTGTAGACGGTCCATATCAACTGTCATTTTGGTCGAATTTTGACCAGGGGGGCGATCTCTAGTATTCACAAAATACTGATAGGCAACTAAAAACCTATTCTTTTCAGGTCCGATATGCTCAACTGCAAAAGGTTCAGGAAAAATTGGCACATGACATGGAAATGTGTATTTCTCGACGAGACGGAATTGTAGAGCTTGCACAAGCTCGAGAGAAACGCAGTACCAAACGAGCCCTGTATACTCGACAACAGTTTCAGAAGAAACTTGATGATCTGCAGACCAAAATAAAACAAATAAATTTGGTGAGTTTTTTTCTGACACTAACATGAAAGATACAACAAATTTACTGTAGTTTTATCATAGCCGACAGATGAGCACAGTCTCTAAACGGCCATTTATGAAGAGCCATGATTCCACAATCTAAAATCTAATCTTCTTGTACTTGATAAGGTAGTTTTTATCTTATTAAATTTTTGAATCCTCGAAACTAAAAACTGAGAAATATGAACCATGGAAGAGGAACCACATTAGACATGACAATTAGGTCATATTTCAAGGCAAACATGAATGAAGATATATGTCAAATGAATGTGACGCATCATGAGTTTTATTATTTGCACTTACTTTTTACTTAACCCTTTCTAAGCACTGACCATAAACATACGCCAACATAAGCTTAGTTTGTGAACGTTGGACATATGCCAACAGTTAAAAATGTTGTTCAGGTATCTTAAACTCGATTTATGATGCTTTTTATAGTTAGTTATGGCTTATAAGTTAAATTAGTTGTTACTGATATATTTAAATTTGGAAAGTTGGCAATGCTGAATTCAGCTCACATACAGCTACCATAAGCAAATTGTCTGCACGCTAGCTGATGCAATACATTAGGCTCCCAATTATCTCAACAATAATCTGTGGCTGGACCCCAGATAATCAATTTTGCCGTTAATAAAAAAACTGCCTAAAATAACCTGAAAATAAATAAAAATTATCGCAAAATAAGAAAAACCATCCCCAATTAAGAATTTGTTTGAAATGAAAATTAAATAAAAACACCAACGCTATTATGCCAACCCCAATAATTCACTCGTCGATAATCACGAGTCTACCGTACTTAGTTATTATTTGGCATGGGACAGGCAGCAGTGTGTGATGCATTGTATAGTGAATGGCAATGATATGTAGGCAAAATGCATAAAAAAGCAAGCGTTTATCCAGGACATATGTTTTTCATGCAATAAAATATTTTAATTTATTACCTGCTTCAAAGAGTATAATGCAATAAAGGATAAACAATTTTAGGCTTTGGGGATCCATTTTAAGCAGTTAGAATATGTGCGACTATTCTTAAAATTTTCTACACTTTTCAGGAAATGAAATCAATCAACAAATCTATTTTAACATCAGAAGAACATCTCAATGGGCTTGCTGAGAGAGAAAACATGAAAAAGAACCAACTTTCTGAGCTACAAACTGCTGTTGCTCAGATGCAAGCTCAACTTGCAGAAGGGCATTTACATAGACAAAAGGTAATTCAATTAAATCTTGACGGTATGAAAAATTGGTCATGTATTCTATTGAGTGTCTGCAAGTTCCGCTATCAAACTTCGTAGTGTGGTTAAGATTTTTCAAAATAAGACTATTGGTAGTCCTAATATTTACCGAGGTAGTCCCATATTTTCTACTTAAGTTTCTGTACAAGATTAAGAATTAATTTAATATATTTCATGTTCTTTTATAACACAAGTATCCAATTACAAAAAAATTATTTCTTATCAATGTTTACGTTACACTATTGTTCATTCGACCCGGCAAAATTTAAAATCTGCTTCATCCAAACTATCTGACGATCTTAATTTTTTGAACGTAAAATTAATTTATGGGTTTAGGCACCTTCAATTTCTTATTTGTTGCATCGCCAGGCGCTTCTTTATAATTTGCATTTCTTGATGTGATTGACTGGTAGTGAAAGTATTCTATGGGAATATGATGGAGGGGGGCAGGAAGTACACATCCACTTCCCTACTGTTAGTCTTGCGACTGTACCCGTCACGTGGAAGACAATAATACCTTAGCCTTATTCCAATATTGATTTTTATTCAGTTCTTTATAGTTTGCTTCAAGTTAACTCTTGGAATATCAAACTAATATTGTGTGTGTGTGTGCGCCACACCAGGCTTATAATACCTTTTGGTACTTTTTAACATAAACTGCTGACATTTCGTTAGTCACAGTGATGTTGTGTGGTAGAGTGATGTTTTTGGTACAGTAAAGTCCCGCAAACCTGGACTAACGAGGACTGAACGGTGTCCAGGTTTGTAAAAAATTCCGGTTAAGAAAAAGAAAAATCACGAATAATTTATGTCATTCATATAAAGAAACATTTATTTATTTCAATATAATAACTAAAGCCTTGAAAACTAGTACACTTTACTGCCCTTTGTGCTCTTGCACGCTTACCGTGGTATCCAGAATTCCAGGTTATAGAAGTTAGGGTTAGCGGGAATCTAATGGACTTTTTATTGTTATAAAAGCAGTAACATGAAGAAGCAAAATTGGCCTATAGTGTTTACCATTGATCATTTTTCAATGACCTTTTTTGTAATCTCAAGAAGTAAAATAGATATAACTGTCATTAATTAAATGACATTCAGCGTTTACCATATTTATTTATCGGATGTGTTTTCCGATATACAGGTTCCAAAAAAGTGTACTAAGCATTGTGTTAAAAAATGTTTGAGATCATAAATACCCTAAGAGGCGGTTTGAGAGCTCGCGCCTAGATAGTCCGGGAATATCTCCAAGCGCGGGTTAACTTAGTCAGGAGTAAAAAATTGGGTTCGAGAGCTCGCGCGTAACTTCTTCTGCTCGAGTTTATCCTTGTTCGCGCGCAACTTTGGCTGGCGGTTGAAGGGCAGGGAATCGCAGGGAATCTGTGCCGGAAGGTTGGCAACGGCCAGCCGGAACCCCGGCGCCCGGCTGTCTACAAGGCCGTCTCGCCCACCCCAAACCATGGAATTGGCGATATGGTGAGGTGGTGGGGTGGTTTACAACAATGTATGAAAAACTATATTGTTACTTGAACACTACAAATTAATAATTTATTGTCTTATTTGTTACCTGAATCGAATCTGTATTGAAGGAAACCAAACATTCTCTCAACAGTTGTTGATCTAGTTCTTATAAAAGCTCTTTGCTATTGCCGCTGTGCCGGTGTTAATGGACGTATACTTGGTATAATAAAATTATCTGGCATTAAATTTAAAGCTTCACAATATGTTTATGCGCCATAGACACTGACAACGCATAAGGACAAACCCCCTCTACATTTAAATACTTTATATAAAATGTTTTTATGTTATACATAATTGGGGGATAACGTAATTCCGGTATAAGCAGCAAAAATACAACTAAAGATTTAGAAAAAACTTTACGTCAAGTAAATGGCCCCCCACGCAGTTCACGTTCGTTATCAGTGGAATGTAGTTGTTGTGGCGTCTTCCCGCACCTGCCGAAGCAAAACATTGTCTTGCATTTAGGAAGTGCTCGTGATTCAGTTGAGGATAACATTTGTGATGCTTTTTTGGGTGTTTTGGAAGTTTATTGAATTAAGATATTCTGTATAATTCGAATTCGACCCACATTTATTTCATTTTCCCCTCCATATATAATTTTATTTAATGGATTACAGACCTAAAAATATACAACGTAAAATATTACCTATTTTGCTGGCATTAAGATTTTTGGGAATTACATGTTTAGGTACAGGAAAATCAAATAAAAATTCAAAATCAAAACTACCTGAGTCTTGAGAAAATATTCTTTGTGGAAGTTATTAAGTTTTGTCCGCCACTCCACTCCAATTGTTTGAACTGTAATGGCCATCGAGGGCCAAGCTATTCCAAGTTATCTATACGTGTGCCTACCTACAAACCATATTTTTATTTTCACAGGTTTATGGATAATACGTTGTGTTGTAACTTTAAACTGTATGAATATTGTTTAATGTTTTTTTTTTTTTTCCTTTGGTGGGGCCAGGTAGTGATATCTTTCTCTAACTCGGCCTAAAAGGCCTATTGTAGCACCCCTATTGTTTATCAATTTATTGGATGAAGGCTCTTCACAAGCCTAACTGCTGGTTGATGTCCATCTCCCTTATTTCAGCTGGCTTTAATGCGGCCTTTCCTAGGAATTTCAACCTTCTCTGAGAGATGGCCGGACAGTCCAGCCATAAGTGTCCGGATCTCTTCTGTTGAGTGTTGGCTGCTGATTGGAAAGAAAGCCGATAGGACTTTGGTTTACGGAATTTATCCCTCCGCCACTTCCTTTAGAGCCGCTCCTTCCCATCAGCCCAGTTGTTGTTCCTTTGACTTGAGCCAACTGGTAGTCTCTTCGTCACTGCGAACTAGGACCATATGTCCCTGTCTATTGTGGATACTGTGAAAGCCAGGGTGAACACCGTCACTTACTGAGTTCAGTATCAGCTTCAGGATGGTTTCCTGTTTAGCCTCTTGTTGCTCATAGTGAGTAGTACCTCTGGGAAGTTAGGGTGTAGAATTCCCATTCTTACTCCTTTGGTCACTTACTTGTAGGATAGTTTTTTAGGTTGGACTTGGTCTCTCCGTGAAGAGGAGTCCGCCTTTGAGTTCTCTCCTACCTTGGTTATTTTGCTCCCATGGGCCTCTTCAGGAATGGTGTTTTCTGATCTAGGTCTTTTCTACCTGTTATCAAAGTCCCTTCCTGATCCCTTTGGCATTGGTTGGATGTAGAGGACGTATGCCTCTTCTTCAGAGTGTCCGTGGTTCTTGAACCATTTGAACCTCTTCCTTTGGGCTCCATTGAGGTGTGGCTTTCCTGCTAATTTTAGCTGCTTAGCCTTTTCCTCAATTTCCTTGACATTTGCTGAGTCGTGGTCTAAGAGGTGTTCCTCTTCTGAGTTTGTTTGCAAGTCACCCATCTGAGACTCGACCTGGGGGGTCGCTTCAGTCTCTGAGATAAGCTCCTTACGTTCCAAGGAACTAGATGTTTGAGGCTGTGAAGCCTCTGAAAGTTGGTTGGGGCTTTTTTGGTTAGTGACCATAGTAGTCCCATGAGTAGCAAGGGAAAGAAGGTCGATCCAAGCAGAGCCCCGCATGCTTGGACAAGGCTGGTTGAAACTGGAGGTCGCCTGGTGTCCAGAGTCCGCATACTAGGGTCAAGCTCCCCCTTGACCACGCAGCCCTCAACGTATGATGTTCCACCTTGGCTTGGGAATGAGTTTGAAGGGAAATGAAAATAAAGACCAGTAAAGGATAGTTGAAGCAGATTTTTGAGTCAGGGGACTCGATAGAGAGAGTAGTATGAAAATAGCGGAAGTAAAAGATATAGGATAGAAGCCTGCCAGACTAGCACCCTGACTCTGCAGGAAAAAAAAAGAAAAAAAAGGAAAAAAAGAAAAAAAAGAGGCTTGAAGAGCCTGGAAGAGTTGATTCAGGGAGTACCCATTTGGACGCGCACAATTTTGCCTTTTAAGTGAGAGAGTAGGAAGGCAGTGCTTCGTGGACGTTCTGGCTCGGCACATGTGGATACACTTGAAGAGCGTACCCACTTCCAACCCATTGTTTAATGTTTATACTTGATTAATTTACAACAAGTTTTTCATAAATTCAATCACTAAACTGGACAAATCCGCCAAAAATTAAATAGCATTTATCGTTTACCATATTAATTTACCGTATAAGCAATAACTTTATATTCAGAATACCTTTTTGTTGGAATCCAGTTTTTTGTTTTAATTTCATAGTACAGTAGCTTGAATAGCCTATAGTATTTAAACATAATCACGGGCAAAAATAAATATGAAATAAAAGTAAAAATATTAATTTATGACCATTAGTATGTTTTAGAAAGTAATGTTTAAAATAAATATGTTATTATTACCCAAGCAAAATTAAAAATATTCATTTGTGGGGGTTAATAATTTTCCTCAGTCGCTTCACTCCAATTGTTTGGCCTGCCATCAAACGCCAAGATATTCCGAGTTATCTATACAAATGTAAAGAATAAAAAAATATATATTATCTACTTTGTTGACATTAATATTTTGTCATAGTTAGCTATAGTATTAAACGTTAATCACAGACGAAAATAAAGACGAAATAAAAACAAAAAATATGAATTTAGAGGTAAATATGCTTTAGAATGTCACGGTTAACTTAAATATAGAATTATTATCAATTCAGTGATAATAGCAAGCATGAAATACGTAATAATAAAGTTACGCTTCAGTTAGACCTGCCCCCTGGCAGGTCTAAGTTGCCGCCGAAAATCGCTCCTTTCATACTCGAGTTTATCTTATTTGCGCTACAACTCGGACTCTCAAACCCACAAAGATTATCTTTTACGCCCGGATTACCTAAACCATGTCTCTCGAACCCGAATAGTTCGGCCGCAGTTTATCCCTCCCACATTTAGCTCGGAGTTATCTTTACGCCGCGGCACACGTAAACCCGAGCTCCCGAACCCGATTTTTAAGCTGACACGCAAAATCCGGTTATAACCAGTATTTACGCCCGGGATTAAGCTAAACGCGAGCTCTCAAACCGCCTCTCAGTGTTTTATAACTTTAAAAAAATTTAACATTTTTAACTATTTTTGTTGAGGTAGAACTTGGAGATGCTTGTGAGGAAGCAGAGGAAGGCAAGACAGTATGGGGAAATAAAGGCTGGACGCTACAATTTGCTGTATCGCCAAGAAAGTGCTTTGGAACTTGAAACTCAAAAACAGAAAACAGTCAATGCAGATTTAGTTTCAATCGTGGAGTCTCTCAATACAGACTTTCCTATCCTAGAAACACCGATGACTCAAATACTCAATACTTTACGCTCTCCTGCCGCCTAAGTTATGAATATCGAATTTACAACCTCCAGGGAAATTGCCCTCTAATTTAAACACATGAGCTTCCTTTTGAATTTATGTGTGAACTTTTTTAGGTTTAAAACACAATATGCCACTTTTTCACCTAAATTATGTATAAACCACCTTGAAATAAAATTACGTGTATGTTATTCCTTCCTAAAAGATAAGCTGATAATGAAATGGTACATAAATGTTACATCTCAAACACATACAGAGTGTCCCATGAAGAGGTTTAAACGTTTGATTATATATTACACACCCACTTATGCACCGAATACAGGTACAATCATGATGAGTGATGCACTAGGCAGATGGTATAAAACATGTACAAAATGTACTTTTTTAAATTGTTACTAGTTGTTGCCCGTCGATACTCGACGGATATAGCTCCATTAGTGGTAAATGAAACGCTATAATAGTGCAAACATGTAAGGTAGTCTATAAAATGTACTTCTTTTAACTGCCATTTCCTTGCAATAATTGTTCTTGTACCGTAACAAATTTTAAAACTAAAATTTGATTAAAAAATCAATGAAATTTTATAGTTTACATGTGATATTAGTATTTGGAATACCAATACCAATAGTTTGGTATCTTGTAACTTGGATTGTTCTTTTGATAAGGTAGGCTCTGGTATAACTTTTTTTTTAACACTGTTTCTAATTTCAGTTGGTTTCGTTACATATTCTACATATAAGACATTATAATTGACCATGGTCGACATTCCCCGTGAATATTAAATTATGAATGGTCATGGCAGAACCATAATCAATAATTTGATCATTGACATGCTCTCTAAATGTGCTTTGATATTAGGCCTAAATTGAGCTGATGGCGTGTAGTTCTTCATGACCACCATATTCACCATCGCGGGACATTATATTATGGTACTCATTTTTTTATGTTATTATTAATCTGTACGAAGTATCCCCGACAATGAAATACTTGTATTGTTCCCAATTTTGCATTATATACAATACAACTTTAATTCTTGTTGTTCTTGATTACCAAAAAGTAAGTATGATACTGCGGAACAGGCAATTCCCATCGCCTACAATGGGCACAATCTTTTTCGTACAGGTAGATGTCATTTAAGAACTCAATAAGTTAATAAATTTAAGACTAAAAGTACTCACACCAACGCAAATGCTTTAAAAAATATTTTACAATTCAAAACACTCGAATCCAAGCACGTTAAATAACTGTCATTGACTTGGCGTCAATTACACAATTATTCCGGAAACTGCAGAAACTTTACTTATGTTTACTTTTTACTGGAAACCGGAAGAGATGGCTGTGTGTAATGCAGTGTGGTAGCAAAAGTGTAGGAGAAATTATGAAGGTGCAGCATATTACTATTTAAAATTATATAAAATACCTCTGGATGATCCAACATGCAAATTCCAGTGTGTACAATAAAGTATTTCAATAAAGTACAAAGATACCAAGAATACCAAACAAAAAATATTTCAAGAAAAAATACCAAATGCTAAAACGCAAATACCAAGAACAATTTTATAGGCTATTTTACAGAAAATACTACGATTTTAGTTAGAGCGTCTCAAAAGTAGGCCTATTCCTTAAAACCAATAATGTTGCATCCTTATAGGCCCTACTCTTTAGTATTTTATAAACATATCAATTTGATTGTTTAGGTACCTACCTAAACAATCTTAAACCTAATTAGCCTAAGAAAACCGTTCTATTAGGTTCAACAACATAAGAAATAAGTAGACCAATATCCACTTGTAAGCCTATTGGATAAATTAATTGTTGTTAACAGTTTTTTTCAAGA
This sequence comes from Neoaliturus tenellus, assembly GCA_030545055.2. Lineage (NCBI taxonomy): Eukaryota > Metazoa > Arthropoda > Insecta > Hemiptera > Cicadellidae > Neoaliturus > Neoaliturus tenellus. Next base: position 164,826,421 of record CM061532.1, on the reverse strand, counting down.
ATTAGGAAAATGCCTACAGTGTTGTAACTTATGGTTGGATTCACAAATATTGCTATTAGGGTAGGATAGAACGTAGAGTTATAACCACTTTCATGTCACAATATTTATGCTGTAGTGTGCAAGTTTCAAAAACTATCCAAATTTAAAGAATACAAATTTATTTCACAGAAAATTACATAATTTTAGTTGGAGTGTCTGTCAAAGTAGGCCTATAGGCATATTCCTTAAAAACAATAATGCTGCACCCTTACTATGTAACACAGACACTCTTTAGTATTTTATAAACATAAAAAATCGATTGTTTACTTAGGCCTAAACCTTAGTAGCCTAATCAAAGGGTTATATTAGTTAAAAACATCAAATAATAAGCAAGCCTAAACTATTAATTTGTAAACTTGTTAGTTTAATAAATAAGTTTTTAGAGAGTTTGAACAGGCCTATAAATATTTTAATGTATCTATTTTGCTTAAAATAAATATCGGTACCATCAGTAAAACATTTAGTAGTGACGCCGTTATTGGACACATTACAAAAGTATATTTGTGAAGATCGGTCCAGAACCCGGGGCCGGCTGATTTGGAGTAAGTCACGCTACCGACTGCGCCACAAATACTGTTGTTGAGCGATGTAAATGTAAAGCATTACAACGTTGCAAACTACAAATTGATTGCACAAAGAATTTCCGATACATCCGTTTTTTTTAATACAAATGTGAGCAATTTATTTAAACTAAACCTTTATAATTTAGTCTTAATTTTAAAGCAATCATCTATTTTACATAATTAAGCAATTTTCTTTCCATTTAAAGTATAATACATTATAAAAATTGTGAACGTTTTTAGGTACGGTATTGGCTATAGTAAACAAAATCCTTCTTGAGCTTTTGCTCATCCACTCTGTATTTAGACAAAATACCTCGTGTGTTTACAATCAGCAGATTGAAAGATTGTAAAATAAATTTACTGTAAAGGTTTGAAAATGTTGATATTTTTAATTTAAGGAAGTAAGATAACGTTAGTTACATAATTAAGCAACTTTCTTTCCATAAATGACAATACATCATAATAATAGTAAACGTTTTAGGTACTGGCCATAATAAACCTAATCCTTCATGAGCTTTTGCTCATCCACTGTATTTAGACTAAATACCTCGTGTGTTTACAATCAGCTGATTGAAAGCGTGTAAAATAAATAAATTGTAAAGGCTTGAAAATGTCGATATTTTTAATTTAAGGAAGTAAGATAACGTTAAAGTAAATAAAATCTGCTAATATACAAAGGTTTACGTTTTATTTGGTACAAACTGTGTGTAAATTGGTCCAGTGGAAGTCTCAGACGAACTGTCCAAAGGATTGGAAATGTTGGCTTTTCCCCCCATATTAAATCTCCATAAGAAAAGTTTATTTTTCATTTTTGACAGATTTAACGTAAATATTGTTGAAATGCAAATAAAACATGCTAATATAGAACCGAAAACGTTTATTTTGGTACAATCCGCATATAAATCGGACCAGTAGAAGTCACAGACGAAGTGTCCAAAGGTTTTTTAACTTTGTGTTTTAAATATATAGATTTCCTTTCAATTAATCAGCTGCTTTTACATAATTAAGTAACTTTAAACAATCTAACGATCAAAACTTATTTTTTTCAATCCACCAACTATAAAATTGAGTAAATGTAAATAGTATAACACTGTATTTTTCCATTAAAAGAATAATACATTATAAATATATACGTTTTTGGGTACAGACCATAATAAACCAAATCATTGGGGGTTTTCTATTCTATTGTGTTTAGACAAATACAATCAGCAGATAGAAAGGTTTTAAAATAAATTCATTGCAAGTGTTTTTAAATTTAGATATGTGTAACATAAGGAAGAAAGATAACGCTAAAGTAAATAAAACCTGCTAATAAAGTAAGTTTTAACCTTCATTTGGTACAAACTGCGTGTAAATCTGTCCAGTGTAAGTCTCAGAAAAAGTTTACTTTTTTCCATGTTAAAAACAGTCATAAGACAAACTTATTTTTAATTTTTGACCAATTTAACGTAAATATTTTTGAAATAAAAAAAAAAAAAAATGCTAGTATAGGACAGAAGAGAAACATTTGTTTTGGTACAACTCCCATGTAAACGGCCCAATAGTGGTCTCAGACGAACTGTCCAAAGGTTCTTTTTACCTTACTGTTTTAAATATATAGATACTATAAAAAAAGGTAAATTAAATGCTTTTTGTTTGTGAAATAATTTAACCGTCACATTTTAGTGAAATAAGGCATTTCACCATAAATACAAGGGCTATTCAGAAAGTAAGGAACGTTTCCGTCTTCCGCAGCTAGGTGCACGCGTATCGCCTATATTAGGGTATAAGAGCGCTCGGGGCCCCAGTGGCTATCCAGCCGTGACACTAGGAGCATCGTCGCGCTGCCAGTTTTCTTTATTTTTAAATTCCCTCATACCCTAATATAGGCGATACGCGCGCGTCTAACGGTTTAAGACGGAAACGTTCCTCACTTTCTGAATAGCCCTCGTATTTCCATTAAGTCACTGTTGGATCACTTGATAGTTCAACCTGTGGGTAGGCAACCAGAAATTGTTTAACTGCTTCTGTAACATTACCAAAGGCAATAAAAAACGCACAAAACTTCACTATTTCTTTGATATTAAAAGTCATATCTTGAACTTCAGTTTCAGAAAAACTGCACTGGAGGAGTTTAGGTTAAGTTTTTATGGTTCATGCAATATTCTTCAATCAGCACTTAAAAAATTTGCATCAAAATTGGGACACAGTAAACAAATCAGGTAAATAACTTAAGAAAGTAATTATTTCTATAAAAGTTGGGGAGCTAAAATTTACACAAAATACTTTTAAAACCTACTTTTGTAGAGGATTCAAAATGTTTGAATCGGTGCATAAATGGCCAAGTAATGTAATCACACGTTTAAACAAACTTTGTGGGACATATCTATGAAGTGGTACATACTCCTGGCGCGTGGTAGGCATATTGTGCCAGCAGTGAATGTGTTAAGCCCTGCAATGCATGTATCGAAAACAGCCATTTTCTCAGCAGTGACAAAAAGCTAATTAGGCCTATTAATTATTCACAATAAGTATAGATGAAGGTTTTGACAAAAAATAACAAATTACATTTTTCTCTTTTATTTATTACACATTTTAAAAGTATTCTAAATTAAGTTTTACAAGAGACTGGCCTTATAACAATAAGTACGGGAGATATTTTCAGGTAAATTAAACATCATTTGCTCAACTGTAATAATTATCATATCACTAAAGTATTGAAAAGTAAACTGCTGTGATTTTGTGTATCGGTTTTAAAACAATAAAGCTCTCTAATACCAGTCAGTCTCCTATGAATGAGCAATCAATACAAAATTAACTGTTAAAAATGATAAAAAAGCTGTAGCAGAACAGGTAGCTGAAACACAGTGGTTTAGGGCTGGTTTTCTAGCTTATTGCACAACATTCAGTTACTTTATTTTGATAAAAAGAGAAAAAACAATATAAAAGTAGCAAAACTGTACCTAAATGCAACAAGTGTCCCTAATCTTTGGAAAGTCTGTCGTACAAAATGCGCTTTTTGTCCACTGAGATGTCTATTTTCAGTGGTGTTATTCTGCATGAACCTGCAACAAACAATGCTTACTGCCACCAATTGTGTAATAAAATAAACTTACAGTATACCCTCGAAGCAGCAGACCTGTGTACTCAGCGAATTTCCAAAGGATCTTGAGATTTTGTATTTTCCCCATAAACACCATATGAATGAGTATGTAGGTTTGCTGCCATGGGATGTTGCTAGAAAATGTTAGTTTTGTTTGGAAATGTAATACTATTACATTTTCCAAGGTGTTCGCAATATTGCTATATTGTATTGATGTTGTGAGTTGGTATTGTACTTAAAAAATCAATTTTCATAAATTTGTTGAGTTTTGTAAAATTGAGCTGAAGTGTTTTAAGTTTTATAATTTAAGCGCACCTTTAAAAAGCCACCTTTTTAAAGGCACCTAGATACATGTCTTGGAATAGACAATTGTATTATGATTCTCCATGAGGAACTCAAACTTATTATACAACAATCTACTACAATGGGCCTACTAAAAAAATTGAGGGTAAACACAACTTCAAAAAGCGACTGAACAAGCCAAAGTACAAAATTTTATTAGACATTTACAAAGGAATTTGTGGTACCCTATATTATAAAATCTAATTAAAAATTTAATTTACTTCTTTGTATTTAGAACTTCAATGACTTAAATAAATTACCGCACGCTCAAGAACGTTTTATTCTGAAAAACTAAATTTAAAAATATTAAAACAGACCTGAAAAAGTAGGAAAGTAGGACAAATTTTGTAAAAGTAGGACAATTCCTACTTTCCTACTTTTTAGTAGGAAAAGTAGGAAATGTAGGACGACTGGGCTCCCTGTAATAGTTGGGTAAGGTAAATATCAAATGGTATCAATATTCGGCACTTTATAATTTTCCTCATAAACCCCATGTGGGTGAGTTTGTATGTTAGCCGCCATATCGGTGTTGTAAGCAAATATCAGTTAAACCCTACCTAGTGAATTTACATACCAAATTTTATCAAGTTATGCCTATAAATAGGCGAAATACTGGGTTTTGTTGATTTCCCATAAAATTAACATGGGAAACCTAATGTTGATTAAAAGCACTTAATTATAAGTAACCAGATTCAGATTCAAAAAACTTTATTCAAAAGTACATACATAATGTTTGTACATGATTGGCATCAGATACTACATAGTTTTACTAGTACAATGAAACTTAAAGGTCTAAGAAGCTTGAGCTGGTTAAATAAAGTCATATTTAAAAAATAATAAATCCTAAATCTAAAATGTAAAACATGTTTGAGAATGGCATCCAAATATATTTTTATTGAATAGAAAAAAATCTTCCTAGGAATAAACAGGATTATTGATTAGAAAGTTATTTTATTTTTTACGAAAAAGTTTTTGGTCATTTATAATTTTTATTTCCTGCGGTAAGCTATTATAAAATTTAATTCCTGCATAAGTGGGTTGTTTAGAAAATAAACTCGTTCTATGAGCCTCAAAAACAAAGTTATTTCTATTTTGAGTATTATAAGTGTATATATCTTTTAATTTTAAGTTTTCCCTTCCATTACACTTTACAAAAATTATTGTTTGAAAGATATATAGACTAATTCCTGTAAAAAGTTTTAATTCTATAAATTTATTTCTACACGATTTATTAGGTCTTATTTTTAACATGGCTCTAATTGCCTTTTTTTGCATGACCAAAATTTTGTTGAGGTTGTTTTGTGAAGTTCCTCCGTTTAAGATTAGGCCAAACTGGATATGTGAATGGACATGTGCATAATAGAGAATGAGTAGGGTACTAAGTTCACAGTAATACGACATTTTTCTAATTGCGTACACTCCAGAGCTCACCTTTGCACAAACACACCTTTGCACAAACATGATCGTTCTATTTTAGCTGTTCAACAATTACAGAACCCCATGAAAGTAGAACTATTTTTCTTTAAATAATACTATTTGCAACAGTTATTAGGCCTATAAAATTGCTTTCATCTATTTCGTTTGAATGAGAGTGTTAAGATAAAAAATTATGTAATTTGTTTTGTTTGCATTTAATAATAAATTTTTGCTTTGAAGAAAATCTACTGTGACTCTTAAAAGTTGTTTGGAGAAGTGATTTAGCCCATAGCCCTGTAGCCATTTATACCATGGCCCTGTATTGAACAATTTAATTTTATTTTTGAAATAAAATTGCTGGATGAACATAAAACAGGTGAGAGTTGCCCAATAAGATTATAATATTGAACAATTTGTTATGTAGGACCTTATTTAGAACTAAGATGACTTTGACACCATTTATTTATACTGCTGTGTTGTATATCTTACCTTAAAAACTCGGCATGCCAGAGTTGTTTCTGCTCTCAGTCCACGCCTTGGCGATGGTTCGTTTCATGTCGTCGTCTCCGTCCTCGTACATCTGCTTCATGAGATCCATGAGCCCGGCCGACGGATCACTGCTGTCTGAGGGTTTTGGTGTCGGCTTTGGTTCCTTGGCCTTCTTCTCAGCAGAAGTCAAATGGGACCATGTTTTAGGGTTCAGCTTTGCCAGAGAAACTACAACCATATCTGTAAAATTAAATAAATCACTAATTATATCAAGAAACAAGAAAAAAAAACATTGCAGCATATCTGCGTGCTTAGCAAATTTCTGATGAAATTTGGTGATTTCTTAATTTAGGCCTATACCAAACAAACTATATTGGGTTGAGTATGCAAGTTTGCTGTCATGGAGTATGTTTAAAGTAAATATATAAGCTAGTTTAATATTTACGTAATAAAGGTACATACAAAATTGTATCAATATTTGGTATGTTATTCAATTTCCTCATAAACAACATGGGGGTTGGTAGTAGGTTTGCCGCCAAATGAGTGTTGTAAGCAAATATAAGTTAACTCCTAGGAAGTGAATGTGAATACCAAATTTTGTAAGGATATGTCAATAAATTAGCAAAATAGAAATGTTTGTTGATTTCCCATATGATTGAGAAACATATTTTGGATTTTTTCACTTAACCACTTGAGCTAGGCCTAAATAAAAAAATTCAAGGTACGAAATAGGTTTTTTTCATAGGACCAACCATTTAGCCACTAGAGCTCAAAAAAGAAAAACATGATCTCAAAGATTTTTTTGAGCGATAGAAATTTTTCCCTTTAGGGAATTTTCCCTTTGGTTTAACCATACAAGTAACTTTTGTGACAAATTTCAAGTTTCTAGCTCAACTGAAAGTTATCAGGAATAATTATTCATCTTGCATATGAGTGAGTTACCATTGTGGCTGTGTAGTTTACACTCAGTTAGACCTGTTCCCTAGCAGGTCTAAGTTGAAGCCGAAAATCGCTCTATTCATGCTCGAGATTAGCCTATCTTATTTGCGCTACAACTTGAACTCTCAAACCCTAGTAGTTTGGCCACAGTTTATCCCTCCCATATTTAGCTCGCAGTTATGTTTAAGCCGTGGCAAGCTTAAACCCGAGCTCCCGAACCCGATTTTTAAGCAGACGCGCAAAATCCAGTTATAACCAGTATTTACGCAAGGGATTAAGCTTAACCCAAGCTCTCAAACCACCTATAAATATGTATAACAAAAAATAAACCCAGCCCAATGTTATTCTGATGGGAATATTAAAATTTTTATTAATGTACAATTATCATTTTTTGGCGGAAACAACTACCGATAAAAAAAAACTTATCAAAAAGCCCTATCCAACGACATAAAAAAAAAACTTGGAAATCAGTTGAAAATTGTAGGAGTTCTCTTAACAAAGAAACCCTAAGCAGATTAAATAAGTATAGATATAGGCTATAGGGTGTATACAACCTTCATGGGAAAGATGTTAAACTCCATAGAAAATTTATGTGTTTGAGAAGAAGATTAGAAACTCACAGTTTATGTTTTTGGTTTTTTTAAATATGGTCAGTGCTGGAAAATGCCAAATCCTTAATTTCATTTCACTGTTGCATCATAACAGCTAGTAATTTTCAATCATCATAACCTTTAGTTTATCGGTACTTAATATTCTTTAAGACAGGGGTTGTCTACACCAGCCGCCACAAGAGATGTCTGTTCAGCCGTGCCCAACAGGAGATTAGAGCCGTGTTCCGACATGAAACCCTTTATTTTGGACTATTTACATATAATGTTTACATTTGGAATTTTTTTTAACAGATGATTCATGCAACTAGGCTCGGGGAGTACAGCGAGGGTTAAGTATGGCAACATCGCTTAGATCTCATTCGTTGACTCAAAGTCCCATATCTGCTTAGCCCGCCCTCAACGGACATCTCTCATGGTGGCTGATGTAATCTGTTACTTCATTTTAGGTTTAGCTTAAAAAACACACATTTAGGCTTTAATGAAAGCCATTGCAACTATAAACTGGTATAACCGTTTTCTATAACACAACACATCTAAAAGTTTGTCTCATAATTAAATTGTATGTATACAGTTTAAATATGCCACAACGCCTTCTTATTAACCCCGAATTAAATTTAAAAATTTACCTGTTTTGACTTTCCAGCTACTTTTACTGCAATCTATTTTCTCAAGAAGATTTTTGATGGGAAGAGTGTAGTTGCGATTTTCTAAACCATTCATGTGCAGCTCCATAGAACTGAAAACAGCAGCTTTTATGATGTAAGGATTATGTAAAAGGATGAAGGCCTCCATGTGAAATATGTCAGTTACAGAAAAGTTTTAATTTACTACCAGCGCAAACATTGTTTTTTAAGCTCAAGTCCAGCTGGCTTATATTTGTGACAGTTGCGTTCCTCCAAAGCCTTCAGGTTCGGCTCTGAGCCAGTGTTTCTATGCTCATTACTAACTAAGAAGTGAATCATGAGTGGTCTTGATAAGCGGATTGACAATTTCATTGTCTTCTGTAGGGAAATAGTCATACTTCATGGTCCGCAGTGGCATCCTTAGGGTGGAGCGGCCCCACCAGGCCTCGCACTAAGGAAGGCTTCGCGCTGCGACGCCTTGAGTCTCAATAATTCAAAATTTGAATGAAAATTATATAGTAATTCACAGATATACGCGCCTAAAATATCTGTCTAATTACCCACGTAACATGTGCAATTATTGAATAATTATTGAGATTTTCAGTCATATGAGATAGTAGCGACCAAAAGAATGCAAATTATGAAAAAACATCATGTGATAGCAGCAGCACAGTGACGGAACCCGGGCATTGTGCTCCCCTGTGAGAGCCATACTCTAGCTGCCATGCCACCACCACGCACCACCGACGCCATTATAAACCTTACTTGACAAAAAGTAAATAAACATGATATGAACATTTACAAAGCGACGGTATGACAAGATGCAATAAACACTCACAATGACGTTATTTTTTATTACCGTATTTCATTTATAGTTTTGTAATATTGTAATTTGCAATATTAAATGTCAACATTGGATCGGGAATACTAAACAAATAACAATATGTGCAAATAATATTAATATTTTGCAGCATGTGCCTTAAAATTGATAGTTGATATAACAACCAACAGAAAAAATAGAGTTTATATTCTAATAATTTTTTTCCTGAGAAACAAAAATTCTAATTTTTTTTTCCTGAGAAACAAAAATATTATATTTTAGATTATTGGATAAGTAATAACTAAAATAATAAATTTTATTGTTTTTGATCTATGTTATTTTATTAGGCTTTCATTTTTTTCAAACATAAAAAAAAACTTGAAATTATATACCAACTTAAAATGGTAGTTTTGCACTTATAAACCCCTTTTCAGAGTATAAGAGATTAGAATTTTTCTTTACCAAAGTGCTTAAAATATATACTTTGCAAGTATAATTTTTCCAAAATTTCCATAGGGCCGAACCTTGGACTCTTTCTGCACTGGGGATATTCCATATCCGCCAACCCCTCGGTAATCATTGTTTAAAAAAAAGGCCTCGCAAAACAGTTTTGCACCAGGCCTCCAAGGACTGTTCTGTTGCTTTTCTACATCACAAACTGGCCATAAATGAGCCAGCCGTAAAGTTAAATGACAATAAAATTACTAATTCACAAGTAGAGTGGTTTAACGTATAACCATGTATGTGTTTTATATAAAGTAAGTGGACAAATATACGATTTAATATTTGACTTCAGCTTACTTTTAACCTTTGCCCTCACTAAGCTTATGTTACTTGTACAGTTTGTGCTCATGTCTAGTCTTACTAACATGAGTACAAACTCATACTGTAGTTTCATAGATACCTACAGAAAAACCCTCTTGTTTATTTATCTGGATTGTTAATTAAAAGTAAATACAAAAGAGTTGATTGTCCCAATTATTTAGGACCAGGGGTGGTTCGGATAGTTAAATTGTTCGGTTAAGACCTAATTACATACCATTCGTCACAAAAAAAAAACTTTATTGACTTTTTTAGCAAAAATTTTTTTCCAGGCTTAGGCTACAGGCAGGCTTTGAAAAAAGCGATCAAAACTCAAATTGTACACATTGCTATTTGCAAAAATTAACAAGAGTGTACTGTACCTAAAATAAAAAAGAACCACACTGCCTAAAAAATTACAATTCTGCAATGTCTAGATCTTTAAACATCCGACGATCCAAACTTCTTTATGAGAATTATAATCTTCTGGTTTATAAATCACTATTCCAGATCATCGATACAGGTGTAACAGATCCGAATAATTGATAGTCTGAATAAATTTTGCATTTTATTATATTTTTAAAATAACAATGTCTTCTATAACATTGCCTTTAAAACCAAAAATAAACATTTAGAACTCTTTGCTACAATTGCATGAAATTACCTTATGTTTATGAAATTAATTGATACTTTTATAAAAATAAAAAATAAACTCTACTTACTTATCAGTGAAGATGGTATACACATTATCTGCTGGTAGTGTGTGCACATTTTTCAATGTGACAAATATTTTGATAAACTTCTCGGAATCATCCCAGGCTGAAAAATATGACTGAATTTAAAACCTCAGAAATATTGGTTTGAAAAGGCCCTTGCACAAGTGATTTTCAGGATTTTGTGTTGTGATGATTGTTATTATTTTAGACAATTAAAGTAGATATAGCCATCATTACTGGTTCAGATGGCAAACCATTCCTGAAATTTGAATTGTAAATACACTTGAGTCCCTCTAGTACGAACACGGGTAATCCGAACGTCCGCCTAATCCGAACAAGCTCCGGACGCATTTTGCAAATCATTTTCATTAATGTAAAAATATAATTTACGTAATAAAAATAGAATTTTTGATGGAAAAGATAAGAATTGTGATAAAGAAATTCAAACGAAATATTCTATTGAGGAATATACTGTAGGCCTACAAATATTTAGTTTATTGTGTTTTGACTAAATTTACACAACGTAAACAAAAGAATGTAAACAATAACAAAATACAGTATACCCTGTAAAAAGTATTGCACACGTAGGAGATTAATACTGTAACACATAAAAAGTAACATTAATTTATTTGTTATTGACCATAAAGTCCAACATCGTCTTCTGTCGAAGTTTAGTCAGTCTGTTTTTTGCCGCGTAGTTCCGCCATTTTCTTATAAACATCACATCTGCGGGCGAGGCAGTACAGTCTCTGCTGGCAGTGGATACAGTCCGTGGCGCTAGGCACGAGCAGGGTTGCCAATTCGAGGGTAATTACCTTTTTAGAAGGTATTTTGGACCTTCGAGGGTATTTTCGAGGGTAATGATTTTTTTGAGGATTGAAGGATAATTTTACTAAAATTGTCAAGTTTGACTAAAATGTGTGGATTTTCGGGAATGGGTCGAAATCCAAAGTAGATTTAATACATGAGTGATTAATATCACTTGAAAAACGAATACCAATTAAACAGCTGATACACTTTTATTAATCATTCTTGTATACTAACAACTTAGATTGTTGGTAAAATTATTGATTTTCCGATATTTTGGTGTTTTTGAGGGTAATTTTATCAAGGATCTAGGATAAGTTGATGAAAGGTGATTGGCAACGCTGGGCGCGAGCGAACAGTATCTTCACGCCATGCAAACAGGCAGCACACGATGCTTGCCCGCTATGTGATCACATCCTAAAATTACGTGCATTGGGCCATTGTGCCGTCTGCTATGGGCTGTGAAATTGTTGGTTTTGCTTATATAAGAGTAAAGCACTGTTTAAATTGGTTTTTGTGTATTATTCGCTAATATTACAACACGTAAACCCGTTTAAATTGCTCCATTCTCCCTTATTAAATTATTTCGGATAATCCGAACAATTAGCTGATCTGAACAGCGTTCGGTCCCAATTAGTTCGGATTAGCCGCACTCAAGTGTATATGTAAATAAGTTTGATGGAATAAAACCATTTTTCATTTAATTTCATTTCAATCTGAAATGATCGCAGTAACAAAGTTAATGCATTTTGCATCGCTACGAGCTTTTTCACAATTTGTGTCCCTCGATGTAACTGCCAAGGCAGTGTAAGTATTCGCAAGCATATAGGAGGGGGACAGGATGAAAACGATTTGCTTCCCTACTGTTAGTCCTGTTTCTGTATATGGAACAGCAATAATTTTCAATTAAGCCTGTATAGTTTTTTATTAACAGTATTAGTACCGGTACCTGGGGGTGGTACCATGTATTTTCTCAGCAAACCTACACAGTTCTTTGTAGTAAAAAAATCGGTAACAAGTGGTGCACTAGAATGCCAAGTGCAAAAAGGCTTGTTTCTTTTCGAGCTTGTTCGCTACGCTCATTCTTTTTATGACAAGAGCTCATTCGATTTGCTCACTGGCCATTTTAGTATTTTTTAATGTCGGACTTTCCAGGTGCTCCACTTTAGGAGCTGGAATAAATTTGTTGAACCACATGTTGAAACAATACAATATGGGTTCTTCTTCTATAATTAATGACTAATTTGATCATTGTTAATGCTTTTTATAATGGTGGACACTTAAATTGAAGAATGGCCGAAAACAGCTGGGATAGACGGGGAGGGGAGAGAGATTAATTCTCCAAAAACATTGGGCTTACTTAATATGTTAAAATATTCATGGAATACCTGATTATCCCAAAATTTAACTGAATAGTAGTGCAAATTCACTCGTCAATTTACGTATTGGGACTTAGAATAGAAGGTATGCCTCTGGAATATCTTACTATTGTAACTTACCATAATTATTTAGTTTTACTTCATAGCATCGGTTAGCACTAGGCAAACTTGCAGGAGTTGTTTTCAAACCATCTGTACTGCTGCCTGACTGCTCTTGCAGTCGGGATATTTCAGTCTGTATTTTTCTTATTTCTAGACTGAGTATGTCCTTTATACGCTGCCTTGAAGCATTAGCCAACAGTTTATTTAGCTCTTCAACATCTGATTTTAGCTGAAACATAAATGAAAATTTCTTATGTAATTTAGAATACATTAGAGACATTTCTAAATGTACATGTAGAATGGAGTCGACAAGCAAAAGTTGTCAACTGTTACTGATATATTTATATGGCTGAAGTCGACAACTTTTGGTTGTCAACTTTGGTATAAACTTAACACCATAAGGCAACGACTCACTCACCGGTACCTACACATTTGAAGGTGAATAAGACTTAAGTGGGTATGATGATGCAGATGTTTAGTGTAATTTTGTCATTAGTCTGAATCATTAATTGATGGCAAAATGAGCAAAGGTAGCTCGATCCAGTTTTAGGGGAAAAATAAATTTAGTAGTCAAAAGTTTACTTATTGTATGGAGCACAGTACAGTGGATTCTCTTTTAACCAGCACCAGTCTAGCAACTCGAGTTCGGCTTTAGCTTTATGTTCGGGCGTACAGTAACCTTGACCACCATGCGCCGCCACTACGTGACTAAAGCCGTTTTTGTCATTCACAGTTCGTCCGCCACTCAGCAAAACTGTTATAATGACAACTACAGCTTTTGCCAAGTGATTTAGTTAGTATTCTCGGTAAAAACTATAGGCTGTCAGTTATCCGGCAAAATCTATTATCCAGAATGGCTCTGGTCCCAAGAATGCTGGATAAAAGAGATTTTACTGTATGATACTTGTTTGTCATACTAAATATCACTATTTTGGATTGTGGTGCAGTGGTTAGATTAGGTATTTTACTATGCAATGTCTTATAAATACTTGCAATTATTTAAAACATGTCCCCTGGAAGTGATGAGTCATACAACTAGATAGTTTTAAATAGGCTACCGTCAGATCGTTGACAAGAGCATCCTTCTGCTGTCACGGTCGATTTCCCAAGAGGCGCATGTGTTGTTTTTGCTGTGAAAGTCATCTGAAAGTATCTATGACATATTGAGCAATAAAATACCTAAACTAACCACCGCATTGCGATGTGGTGCACTGTGTTTGAGTAAATGTTCCGAGCTGGTGTGGTGTTGTTGCGGCTGCAGGCAGAGGTGTAATCACCAAGATCCCCAAGAACATGATTGCATTTTGAGAATGAGAACTCAAAAACCGTTCTGCATAGAATAATCATGCAATTTTCATACAATATATTTATACAAATTATCTTTCAAATTAGGCCTAAGTGTTTTTTAAAGATATAAGTTTCACAGATAGGATTTTTTAAGACAGTATACACGAGCCAAAAGTGGAATATTATTGATTTAAGTGTTCATATAAAATGATTAAAAAAAAATAATGTTCATATAGTATGAAAAAAATCTCATAAAAGAGAGAAAAATTTTTTTAGTACTGTGTTTGTTGAATAGTTATTCTACATTAGGATATATAGGCATAAAAATATTTATAATTTTCCTTTAATATTCAGTGAAAATAATAAACTCAGAATTACATTGTCCAATTTTAAGCTATCATAAAATACCGTGTTGTAATGTCCTTTAAATTTTAATTTCAATAGACACTGTGGAAACTTATAATTTGGTTAGTAAATAAAAAGAAACAAATAACTTTAGTTTTTTCACATGATATTTTGATTTAATGCAAGGCATACCTGCATTTATTAATCATTGCCCGACTACAATGATTGTAGGCCTGTCTTATCTTAACTATGACAAAATATCCATGTGGAAGCTGTGGGGCTTGTGTAAAAACAAAGGCAGTTTACTGTAATGAACCATGTAAATCATGTTATCATACCTGGTGTATAAAAAGCGCCAACCAAGATTATACCAAACTATACAAACAAAAAGGGTGGTACCACTGGCTTTCGGCAGTGTAAGTTAAACCATTCAAGTGTCTGGATGTGACTTTTTTATTGTTTCAATCAAATGATTATTACTGTATTTATTACCTCTTAAATGTATATTAAATACTGCATATGTTTGACGCATGCTATACCTACAATACTTGTATTGTCTCCGGCAATAAAGCAATCAAAATTTATTTATTTATTTACTTTAAGACCACAGCATAAACATTTTATAGTATTGATGGAAAAGAATTAAATTTGATTACATCTTACTTGTGTGACAGTAAGCTTAGTGTTAATTAATATCAAATACTACACAATGGTTTAATGTAAGGTGTAAAGATCTAGGCCTATATATTAAAACGTTGAGTGCGGCATGTATTCAATAGGATACAAAGGCGTACCTTTAGGGGTGCAGATGTATCCGATCGGTTACATATGATAATGTCAAGGTACGGTAATGCGACTGTTTCTTCTCTAGCGTTTGAGAAGGAAACACATATTGTGCATTAGCATGTAGGTAAGGGTGTTGAGGTTTTAATTTTGCGCTGGTTAAGATTACTTGTGATTAGTATATATTCTACAGGTTTTTTATTTTGCGCTATTGGAGGGTGTTCATTCTAGCGTCTGCTTTCGACCTTAGGCCACATTAATTGAAACCAAATTCCGGGAAACCCTACTCGGGTATATTTTGTGTTGCAACTTTACCTGCGGGAGGCCTGTCATTCTCAAGGTCAAGCTTCAAGGGTGTATTTATCTTTAGTTTGCTTTCACTGTCTAAAGAGTTCGGGTGTGTCGCTTTTTTATACTTTTGTTTGCACTGTAAGTACATAACTTTTTGATTTTTTTGGTGAGTTTACATTGTACGTTACAATATCAAATCATCGTAGTACTACTGCCGCCGAATGCCCCTGAAGCTGCGCCTCACGCCACTATCGCCGCGCCCTAGCCACGACACAATGCATGGCTCGGGAGCGCCGGATGCTGCTGTATCCGATCGGTTACATAAACAATAACGTCATTTTCCTGCCAATTCGAACCGTGCTCTTCGTTCCCTGAGTGTTTCCGAGTGAGTCTGGTTACAAAGTAAGTAAAACTACTAAAATTTATTTTCAGCATGGGGGTTAAGTTTTGACATTTTTTATGCGGCAGTGAACGTGTTAAGAGAGGGTTAAATGGATGATTATTTTGCCTGCGCAGTCAAGCGCCCATTCGGAAACTACCTGAAAACGTTTTGCATTGTTACACAACCGTACAGAGGGTGAGAAACAATATCGGTGTAAAACACTATGACTAAAGAAACGCTTTTGCAGTTCAGCATGTGAGATGCAAGACTCAAGTAGATGATGCTGAGGGAGGACATTTGGCCGCAGAAAATAGGCATTTTTAATTAATTAGGCATCCTATTCATTGACTACGGTACTTTCATAGTCTGCACGCTCAACAGTTTTAACGGCTGCTGATAGAGGCTGTCAGTATTGGGGGTCTCGCTGATCAAATATTTATTGTGCAGTGCTTTAATTTAAACATTTGGTATATGGTCCCCACTAGCATTTAACTTCAGAACATAATCAGCATTTAAATACCCATGTTTGGGGTATGTATAATTTTGTTTATTTTTTAGTTAGCCTAACTTAAATCTTATGGAGGATAACGAAAAGAATTCATATAAAAGCAATAGTTATCATTTAAAGAGAGGAAAAGTTTACTTAATACGTGTAAAATAACTCAAGGATATGACAAAGACTCAGTCTAAAATGGTAAAAGTCATAAATAATTATAAAATCATTTTTGTTTAAGAGATAGGCCTATTTATTTGGTTTATTACTAAAATTACTTAGGCCTACTTTCATTATTATCTCTTAGCACAAAACTGTGATAATAAATAAAGTAAAATGGTTTAAATACAATAATAGTACGGTAATAAACTATTCATGGCAAGTTTAACTGATCTTATTAGGGCCTACACAATTTTCTTAAAGATTAATTTTTGGAAATTTCTGGGTAGAATATTTAAAAACTTAAATAAATGTTAAAAGTTTTAATTTTGTTATTTATAAAATGATAAGTAAATCGAAACAGCCACAGCATATCTTAGAATATTAATCATTTCCAATAATAAGATTATTTATCCTTGACAGTAGTAAATTTAATAGTTAGGCTAATGCAACCAATCATACACGATTTTAAACACCCCAAAAAAATCCTGCTTCTTAACAAAGTTTTGGATAGGATAACTTAATATTTAAAAATATCACTGTCATTGAAAAATGGAAAATACCTAAGTTGTGATAGATTATGCCCATACAAAGATAGCAATAGCTACAAAGATAATAGACAGCTGGGTGGATATAATTAAATCATGCTTGATTCCATTAATACCCTAAACCGGGTATTTATGCATTTAACCTATATACCGTACCCGGAGAGTATTTACCTTGAGTTTTAAATACCTGCGTATTTCACATCACTAGCTGCAGCGGTTGAGGAATTTTTTATTGCTCAGTTTGTCAGGGTCATATTTTTTCCAATTAAAAACAAGTAATTTAACATCAATGAAACATAATTCCAGCCGTATGAAAAGCTTTATAGACCAAAATCAGGTCATTAAAGGAGCGTCCTTCTGTCGCTCCATAGTCACCATCAGTTTGCCAAGTGATTAAGTGTGCATGTTATTTCCACTTTGAATTGCTTTTGAAAGTATTTTTTACATATTTGGCAATAACAAACTTAACCTAACCACTGTGTGATGTAAACTTGGAAGTGTGGCAAGCCAGTATCATGGCCGGACATAGCTGTCTTTAGGGAATCCGGAATACTCTGTTCACTACTGCCACTCTGCGCATGCCATGTTGTCTGCCGACAACCCATCATATCGCTTCTTACACAGGACACTTTGTCAACAACTAATCAGAATCAAGTGGTGGCTTAAACTTACTAACCACATTTCATTTGGGCTGGTGAGAAAACAAGTGAGTGGTCGGTAACCTAGACTGGAAATTGTCGTCAGCTAGTCAAGTAACCACGATGCTTTCTGGGCTCTTTGTTAGCAAGCGTTAGGTGGCGCTCACATTCCCGGTTGGAATACCACACAATTATTGCTCACTTGGCACCTAATAATCCTCAAAAAACTCAAGTTTGTAATTTCATTTTAAGATATAAACAAGCTAAGAGGAAGCTAAAGATAGTTTGGGGTTGTGATACACACAGAACAGCCGAGGTACTTGGGAGTCAAACGGGATAAGACCCTGATGTTGTTGTTATTGGTGGACAAGGAGACCCCGTTGAGCACGTCTGCCTCTAATGGGCATTTTGCGCAAACCCCGGAAGGATGGGATATTGAAGGAAGAGAAAGGGTGAGACACGGGAATGTCCACTCATGTTCCAGGTTTTCTATGCCTGTCGCATTCCTCATCCCCCTGCTGTCTTGAACATATGTTCCAGCTAGGGTTTCCATGCCCATAGCATTTCTCCTTTCCCCCTGCTGTCTACATATGTTACAGCTGGGAGTTTACATGCAGTTCACATTACCCCCCCGCTGTCTTGAACATGAATGGATTATGAAGGAAGGGAAATTGTCATAGTGGACAGCCAAAAGACTTAGGCCTACCACAGTGTTATGACAACCTCGTTTGCTGTACCCAATGTCAACTTCGCAACTAGTATAAACCAGTTTTAAAGTTGTCCTGGGACAAGACCCTGATGTTCCACTGCAAAGAGCTGAAAGGTAAAGTTTGTGCCAGGAATGACATCCCTCGTAAACTCACTGGGTCAACCTGGGGAGCCTGTCACGAAATGTAAAGAACGACAGCTATGGACCTGTGTTTCTCAGCTGTTGGGTAAGTTATTGTGCTCCTGTGTGGGAAGCACCATCCCACGCTACAGAGATCGACGTCTCTTTTATAAGACGGCCAAACTCGTTTCCAACAGTCTGTTACAAACCAACACTGATTCACAAGGTATATGCAATGGAGGGCATAACTTAGTTCCTTCCCTTATAAGAAGATTAGTTTCATCAGAAAACGAAAAACTAAAGCAGGAAACAGATTTGAGACTTCCGATGTTCGACCAAGTAGCACTGCCACAACGCCTGGATGCTCTCGACACTGCTTCTTTAAAAGATGCAGGCCATTGGAAACTAACGCAGAAAGCACGCTTCACTCACTGTGGGAGGAGGAAATCCCTCTAATCTCAAATTTCACTGCAAAAGACAAACAAACTGGCAAGTGGAAATTGGCTTCCTAATGATGATTGGCGGGTTAAGAACGGGTGTTTCAAGGTGCAAGAGCAGATCTAAAGAAGTGGGGATACGTGGACAAAGACAATTGCGATTGTGGTTTGACCTAAACCCCAAAACATGGGCCAAGACAAGGGTAATATTGTTCAAGATGGCAACACTTTTAAAGCCAATATGTATATATATATCGTATGGCTTTCATAGCCAGCCACCAACTTCTGAGAAATATAAAAGATACTATGCAGTGCATAGCACTTGCGTCAATACATTTAAAGCGAATGACAGGGCTATTCAAGCTGCTCGATTTTGGATGAAGCTCATTTAGGCCTAATCAGTCCAGACACGGAAAGTAAGTAATGCTCTTAGCGATGGCCTAGAATTGAAGGAGTTTCAACTCCTAGAGTAGGCCTATGCCAAACTGATCCTGAGCATAATTAGACCCTACTCATGTGATAATGTTGACTATCTCACAAACTTAAAATTGACAAAAATAGTGACCACTTGCTCAAAGCTACAATCCCTTAAATAAATACAGGAGGCCTTTGGGCGGAACTTCGTTATCCTCCACCACCGAAATTATCAATACTAAAATTTTGATTTTGCTATAATATAGCTATTGGGTAGAGTTTCATATAACGCTACATTTCTACCGAATGAAAATATCGATCAATACGATCGATATATCGCATCGGATCAATCAATGCGATTGATATATCGCATCGGATTGATCGATACGATTGATATATCGCATCGGATCGATCGATACGATTGATATATCGCATCGGGTCAAAATTTCTATGTATACATATCTTATCATATAGGTAACTATGTTTGCACATCAAAATTCACAATTTGGTATATTGTTGCTAAAAAGTACAATAGTTAAAATGTTGATCAAAATCTAAACCTAAATCTCTCAAAAAACTTATTAGTCAATGTAAGTTATAACGTATAAAACTTAATGGTTGATTTTTCTTTTTTAACATGAAAACTGAACACTAACACTACTATACGGTATCTATTTTCATTTTCATCCCCTCACCAGTGCACCACACTGCTCACACAACATTTTCTTTGGTAGGTATCAGTTCATTATCTTGTAAAAATCTATCACATTGCTCATATCTATGACCCAACTATCTTGTATAAACTTTCTATTATAAATATTTTAATAGAAAGTTTTCTGAAACTCATGAGACTAAACAAAATAACTAAACTATCCATACTGAATATGAAATCACCTAGTAAAATCTTGGTTTAAATGTTAGATAAACAAACAATAATATTTAGTACATAAATGTAAAAAATTCTCAAAAAACATAGCCTATGTTTAAAATATTTTATCCGATATTTCATCCGATGCGATTTTGTCTGGCAGCTGGCATAGCTGAGAGATCACTGTGTGTGACAGTTCAGCTGCCAAAGTTGTTGTTCGTTTAGCACCACCCGGGGAGTACGTGCAACTTTAATGGAATGCTGCGGACGCGAACAACATCACCCCCCAATAGGATGATAAAAGTATATCTGGGACGCAGAGAAAGTACGTTTAGGCAACTAAAGGATGGCCTGCCACAAGGGTCAGTGCTCGCCCCACTGCTCTTTAATGTGTATACTGCCGACATTCCTGTAACTCGGTCCTTAAAGTTTATATATGCAGATGATATTGCACTGGCATATCAACACCAGCATTTCCGACAAGCTGAGGAAACACTAACAAATGACCTCACGACCCTCGGTGAATATTTTGAAGCCTGGAAGCTAAATCCAAACCCAACAAAAACTGAGGTTGCTTGCTTCCACTTGAATAATAGACTGGCCAACCAAAAGCTTAAAATCGTATTCAACGGTGTTGAGTTGAAACATAATGACCACCCACAGTATCTGGGAGTCATTTTAGATCGGTCTCTCACGTTTAAAAGCCACTTACAAAAAACGGCAGCTAAGGTGAGAACCAGGACTAACATTGTCCATCACCTTGCTGGCTCCACATGGGGAGCTAACGCACAAGTTCTGCGAACAACTGCTCTATCATTGGTATATTCAACTGCTGAGTACTGTGCTCCCGTGTGGTTAAATAGTGTGCACGTTAGAGAGATCGACGTCCAGCTAAACAGGACCATGAGAGCCATTAGTGGTACACTCATGGCAACTCCTGTACCCTGGCTCCCGGTGCTGTGTAATATCGCTCCTCCTGAAATAAGACGAAGGGATGCACTCATTAGGGAATACACAAAGATCTTATCTGCTCCACAGCTGCCCATCCATGATTACCTACCCCAGAATGCGGGCCGATTGAGGTCCCGAAAACCACCTCTATGAACAGCCTCCCAGTTGATGGACTCGAACTTCACCATCCATACAAACTGGACTTCCTCCTGGGACGCTTTTCAAGGTCGGAACCACTTCTTGATAGATGACCCGACCGTAGCGGTAGGTGGTATGAATCTTCCTCGGAAGCAGTGGACTATACTCAATCGTTTCCGCACTGGAGTGGGAAGATGTAATTATTGGAAGCACAAATGGGGAATGACACAAGACCAGTCATGCGACTGCGGAGCAGAGTATCAAACTATGGAACACATAGTCGAAGAGTGCCCACTGAGTGCCTTCCCCGAAGGATTGGCCGGTCTGCATAGCTCAAGTGAAGCTGGGCTGCAATGGCTTAGCGCCCTGGATTTAGCTCTATAAAGAGAGATCTAATTTTTTTATTTTATTTTAGTGTTTAGATTTTTACTTATACTGACTCAGGTGCTCTGCACCGCAGAATTTATTTTATTTTTCTTAAACCATGGTGGCTGGCTGAATGAGCCATACGATATATATATATCCGATGCGATATATCGATATTTCATCCGATGTGGCGTATCGATATTTTATCCGATGCGATATATCGATCGATATTTTCATTCGGTAGAAATGTAGGCGCTATATGAAACTCTACCCCAAATTTTAACTAATGTAGCCTATAACATTATCAAAGAACATCACAAAATAAACTAAGTTACGGTACCTAAGTTTATTTTGTAGGTGTATTTGCTGAAGATGTAGACTTCATTTGACCTAAAGTGGTCTCACACAAATGTTGCCAAATACGGATCAGAAAGGGTTTTTTCTTTATTGTGAGGGCATAGGCCTAGATGCATTTTAAATGATTCCAAAAACCATTGATTTTTTTGTTATAAACATCGCTGTCCATGAAAGTGACAGAGGTTTACGGTTAGTTCGTTAGATTATTAGGATAGTACATTTCTTACCTCAATATCGTCGTTGATTCATTGTTTTCATCGCACAATCAAAATTTTAACATCGATAATAAGGAGAATAAACAAGTGCCGGCCTTTTTTTAAGTTCAACAAAACGACAATGAACAATTTCACAGGAATGAACCAGGGAGGAGAGTCCAGTAACCACAAATAAAAAATCTCTCAAGTGGTCCTGGGGCCTGCATAGACCTATCATTAATTTGACAGCAGGCCTAAGTGTTGGGTCAGTCAAGACATCATAGACTTGAAAATGATGTTAAGTTTAACCTAAAACGATAGCCCAACTTTTAAAATTTTGATTTGTGAGAGCAAATTTAGATTAGTGAGAATAAGTTAGGCCTAATTTGTGTGGGAAAAGAGAGTTAACTTACTACACCTAGAGCTAGGCCTGTTTAAGGAACCATCTAGAAAAATTGGTTACTGCATTCATGTGTTTCTTCTTAAGGACTAAGACTTGGCTTACTCCTACTTACCTCATCTATTTTGCTTGACATTTTTACAAATTTTATTTTTTATAGTAGTTTGTAAATATTTGAAATTACTAAGAAGTTTATATGGCTGATAATCAATCCTGCGGAAAAACTTCACAATAAAGTCAGTCAAGTCACACTGGCTCACTCGCAACTCGCAACCGCGGCAACGGAAACACGGAAACCGAAATCACCTATCAGCCAATGGTCGGGTTCACGTTACATCCACCGTAAAGCGGTTTGTTTACGTTTTGCTAATCACGTGACTAATTTCAGACATTTTATTTGTGGGATTGGTCACGTGATAGGCAAAAACGTAAACAAACCGCTTTGCGGTGGATGTAACGTGAACCCGACCAATCACCCACACAAACACAAAACACCTAACACACTAGTCAATCTAACCTAAAAAAATTCACAACACACTTTTTTCTTTTTTCCAATGCAGGCTAAGGTGTAAAAACCATGCAGCTTCAAGGTGCACTAGTCTTGGTTGCTTCCACCTTTGACTTTAATAGTCAATGGTCATAGTCTGGAACTCCGCACCACAGCTCATGACCATAGATATATACTAATACACCTGGATTGGTAACTCCGTGTTGCGAAAACGAGCCGTTACCCCCACCACTAGCCAGTATTCGTGGTCAGTGTTGCCAACCCTGTGCGAGTAATCATGTACTGTAATTTAAATAAATAAATAAATTAATTAAATAAATTACAGTAATACTGTAACTTTTTAGTCTTTCTTACTTATGAAATGATAAATTTCAGCCTTTAGAATGTGCAATAATACATCCTAAAGCTGCAAGTACAGAACCATCTTTCATAATCATAATCATAATTATAATTGAACATTTAAAAGAATGTAAACAAACAAGAATGCAGCTGACGCACCAACAACAATCGTGTCAGCTGATATTCGGCGCGGCGCGGCGGCGGCGCAGCGGCGGCAATACTGGCTAGTGGTGGGGGGAGCCGGCTCGTTTTTACCGCTATTCCGCCATTTCAGTTACCAATCCAGGTGTATTAGTATATATCTATGCTCATGACTGATCTACTGCCATTCCCCATTTGTATTTCCAATAAATTACATCTTCCTACTCCAGTGCGGAGTTGATTGAGAAATCCCACTGATTCCGAGGAAGATCCATACCAACTACTGCTGCTAAGGTCGGGCCAGCAATCAGAAAGCAGACTTGGCTTGCAGGGGTGTATGGGAGGCTCAGATGGAAGCATTATTTGATGTACGTGTTGTTGACATTGATGCTCCATCATACTCGAGCCTCCCATACGAAAAAGTATTAGAAAACGCTGAAAAGGAGAAAAAAAGAAAATACTCAACGCTGACAGAATCCAGAAATGCGTCTTTCACCCCGTTAGTCACTTCAGTAGACGGAATGCTAGGAAAAGAGTTCCAGACCTTGCTCAGAGCAGTGGCAGAAAAACTGGCAGAGAAGTGGAAGAAACCTTACAGTGTGGCGATTAACTGGATAAGGGTAAAAACCACCTGTGAAACATTAAGGACCAGTACCATGTGTCTAAGGAGAACAAGGAAGAGGTGGAGGACCCTAAGAGAATTTGAAGATGGGGCAGGAGTACCAGCATTTTATTAACCAGAACCACTATGTCGTCAGCGTATCAGCGTATCCCTGTGCGTATACACCACTTTCATTGAGAGTTCTGATGAGATCGTCTACCACAAGGTTCCAGAGAAGTGGAGGCAAGACCCCACCCTGGGGATAACCTCGAGTTGTTCTTGCCACTATC
The DNA here is from genome assembly GCA_030545055.2 of Neoaliturus tenellus. Classification (NCBI taxonomy): domain Eukaryota; kingdom Metazoa; phylum Arthropoda; class Insecta; order Hemiptera; family Cicadellidae; genus Neoaliturus; species Neoaliturus tenellus. The sequence continues at coordinate 164,801,933 of CM061532.1, read as the reverse complement.
TCCTCGTTGTTGAGTGATAGTTTTATGTTTATATTTCTCAAGAGGGCTTCAATCCATCCCCTTGCAACCTCGTGGAAACCATGAGCTGTGGCTGCATTGATGACAGCCTGAGTCTCAGTGTTGTCAAAGGCGCCTTGAATGTCTAGAAAGGCCCCAAGTGCAACTTCCTTACACTCTAGCGACTTTTCGATCCTACTTACCAGCTGATGTAGGGCAGACTCACATGATCTTCCTGGTTTCCCAGGAAGATCATGTGGGGGAAGCGCAGTTTCCCCCACATACCTTGACACCAGCTTCTCCAGAGTCTTCAGCAGAAAAGAAGACAATGAAATTGGACGGAAAGACTTCGGATCCGTGTACCTAGCCTTACCAAGTTTTGGGATGAAGACTATCCGAGAACTGCTCCAGACTGCTGGAATATGTCCCAGGGCCAAACTGGTTCTAAACAATACCGTCAGAACTGGAAGCAAAATCTCTGTTCCCTTTTGAAGAAAGACGGGCCTCACCTGATCAGGTCCCGGTGACTTGTAGGGGTTTAGAGTGTTGACTGCCCAGCGTATCCGACTGTGAGTAACGATGCGACCCGCCACCCTCCATCGAGTGAAGTTGGCCCGCCGTACACTCGCACTCACCTCATCAGTTGGCTGGGTGATTATACTCCCTGGAAAGTGTGTGCTTGCCATGATTTCAAGCACATCCCTGGGATTATGAACCATGATACCATTCGGACCCTCAAGAGAGCCAAGAAAAGAGGGCCTATCTTTCGATAGGATCTTGTGGATCCTTGATGTCTCACAGACGCCTTCAAGATCACTGCAGAAGTTTCTCCAAGAGAGCCTCTTTGCTCTCCTGACTGCAATGTTGTACTGGGTGAGCAATCTGTGATAAGCGTCCCAGCAGTTACTTAGTTTCGCCCGTTTGAATAGAGCCCTTACGCTTTTCCTTAGGCTTCCAAGTTCCGAATTCCACCACCCAGACTTACCCTGTCGTCCCGCCAACAGTGGACAGCAGTCCTCAAATGAGGACACAATGTCCCCGCGCAGGCGATCAGCAGCCAAGTCAAGATGATTTGTGTCTCTGACGCAGGAGTACAGAGGACCAGTATCCTCTATATTCTCTTCTGCAGAACAGTCTTATATTTCGCCCAGTCCGTCCTTTTGGGATTTCTGAAGGTGTTCTTTTCAGGTGAAAAGTTTCCTACCATAAATTGTATGTGTCTGTGATCAGAGAGAGATGGCTCCTGAGACACATGCCAATCAGCGATCTCAGCCCTCATCCCCTCTGTATACAATGTGAGGTAAATTACCGATTGTCCGACTCGACTGACAAAGGTCGGTTCCGACCCCACATTGGCGATCATGAGTCCGTTAGAGACTATATAATCTAACAGTGTATTACCATTATTATCGTTCTTCCTGCAGCCCCATGCCGTGTTGTGTGCGTTGGTGTCATATCCCAGCAAGAAGGTCGGTACCAGAACCGATCGCATGATCGATCAGCCTCCGGACTTCCTCCTGCGGGGGTTGTGTGGTGTCCATTGACATGTATACAGAGGCCAACAGTAGGTGTCTTCCAGAAGACTGGCACGTAGTCCTGGCCGTAGTGACGTCCCTGGAACAGAATTCCAGAACCGGCACGCACTTGATCCCGTTACAGGCCCAAATGCAGGTTCTGGGGTTATTGAAATGACCAGAAATGGTCCGCCCTCTAGGGGCCCCCAAGCCTGAAATCATGTTATTCCTGACCCAGGGTTCCTGGATCAGTGCAAAGTCGACCATCCCTCTGGAGATGGTCTCGCATAGTACCGCCGTGGCGGCTTTACTATGCTGGATGTTCGCCTGGAGGACCCGGATCATCAGGGGGAGCCCCAGAGAGAACCCTGAGCTGCACCCTGTTCAGACCCAGGAAGATCCTCTAGCCTTGGTCGCTCAGTATCTTGGCTGAACCGCCGTCAACCGCAAGCACGAGAGTCTGGCTATCCTCCTCTCTCCTGCAGCGGATGACCCGCCAATCCACCGTAGAGACTCCTGGGTTTTGCCTGCTGACACAGTAAAAAATTTCCTTTGGCTCCTTCTTGGCAAGAGAATCCAATCGGTCCGAAGGAGAACCTTGGTGACACGTAGGAGATACCACCACAATACCACAATACACAATACCACCACGTATTGTGGTGGTATTGTGTAATCCCCCACAATAACACCAGGCCCCCCCTCCCCTATCGGACCCAAACCAGGAACCACTTCAAGAAGCCAGGCCCGGGTGACATCGCTACCACAAGTGATGACAAGAGCATCCTTCTCTGGATACGTTCTCAGGATCTGCTGCGGAGTGGTGGCTGAAATCACCTTCTCGAACAACATCTCCTGCAGAGTCCTCAACTGCTCCTCGGTGAACCTGGAATCAGGATAATAACATATGTCATGAACACAATACACGATCAAAGAACCATTTAAAAATTAATAGATTAAAATATACAAAGTCTCAAAAAATGTATTCATATTTAAATGTAAAATTTTTTAATGCTCTATCTAAAGAAGTTAAAGGATTATCAACAGAAAAATTCAAGAGATACATCAAACTATTATTAACAGAAAACTGTCTCTATTCAACAAATGAATATTTTAAAATAGTTGTAAATTAGCAGCCTATATGTGCATAAGTATTTATATATATATTGTAATGCATCAATGATGCCTTATACAATAAAGATTACAATAATCATCGGGAGCAATTGCCATTTTCCAGCTGGTGAGCTGGTCCTTGAAAGTCAGCTGATTGTCTGCAGGGACTGCAGCTCCTGACGCCCCCGGCGGCACATCCCATCTCCTGGGTCGCTTCGGGGTCTGTCGCTGCTGCTGCCTCTCCTGCTCTGCAACAACCAGGTTAGTTTTCCGTCGCAAGGGAGAGATCCCAGAGCCCTGCTGGTCTTGTGCAGGGCTAGGAGTCCCTTCCTCCCTCTTCCTTTTCGCGCGTTTCGCGTGTTTCTTGGGAAGACCTTTTGTCTTTCGCCACTCTTCGTAGGGCAGCCACGTGCCCTCAGCCTCCTTCCTAGCCTTGATCAGCTTCCTAGCTTCGCTTTTCCGCTGCCTCAACTTGAAGGAGTCCTGCTTGTCATCGGTTCCTGGAACAGATGTATTAGTTTCCTGGACCTCCATGCCGAGGTCGTGCGTTTCCGTCTCCTCAGCTCGGGGATCCAGGGTACATTTGTCGACACTGAAACTCGAGGGGGGTGCACCGTCCGAAACGGATCGGTGTGCCCACTCAAGCATGTCGAGAGAACACTGGTTGGGGGGGGCGGTCTCAGCGAGGGAACTCCCGACCGAAAGTCTCCGCTCCCTCAGCTGTGTGCCCCCCTCCAAAACGAAGTTTCGAAATGTCAAAACCAGCAGAGAAGTTGCCTTGCCCAGAATCCACGGGCTTGCCCTCCACAAGGGAGGGGTGGGATTCACGCCGAGGCGTTGACCCACCTGGGGTAGATTCCATTTATTCCTTTTCTGCCATTGTTGAAGTCAGAAACAGACGTGGTTAGCAGTGTGACGACCGTTCCGTGCTCCTTGCACTCCGCCCGTCAGTAAAACCCCAGAACTGCTGCACACATACCAGATCTGGGTTGGCAGTGCAGCAGCCGTACCTCAACCCTCTCGCTCCGCCTGCCGCTGAAGTGGACGCTGAGCCGTTCCGATGTGCTTCACCTCCGCCCCAGGTCCTTACCAGAGTCCCTGCTCCCCGACTCTGGGGCTGTTTATCGACCGCTAAGTCTAGATCCGCCGCCTTTAGCTAGGGCAGTGGCACCCCGTGCAGGCTGTGATACCCATCACAGTGCAGTTGCCCGAAGCAACTGACTCACAGCGGTCTTGGGGAAAGGTCCGCCGCCCCTCTAATGAGAGCCGACCCCCGATCCCCCTGAGGGGCTTGCGCTTACCTCTCGCCACCCTTAAATTGCCTATAAGTTCTTGAGTTGATGTTGATGTCTTTGTGTAAACTCATAACCAGTCTCTTGAGCAGGGAATTTTTCCTGTTAAATTGAAATATTCTGAAAATGGATCATTAATAAACTTACTTGATACTTGATACTTGTATCCTCCATCATTGACCAACAAAGTTGGATATATTACATCAATTTATCCGCAACTTACCGTATATAAGAAAAATGACATAAACAACCTAGAGAATTATCGTATATTTGTATTACTTCCATGTTTCTCCAAAATATTTGAAAAAGCAATTGATATTCAATTAAGTTTTAACATTATTTTTTACAAAGTAACAACATTTTAAAACAAAACTTAATTTGGTTTTCGAAAAGGGTACATTTGTCAAATATCAATGGCAAGGATAGTGAACTGCATCACACGGGCTCTGGATGGAATCTCAGAGGGCAGCTGCTGGTGTTCTCTGTGATCTGTCCAGGGCTTTTGATTTTGTGTGTTGATTACGATTGACACCCGCCTCGATCACAGGTAAATTTTTAAAATTGGTATTATAGGCAAAGAAATTAATTTATTTTCATCTTATTTTTCCAATTGGTTTCAGAGCACTAAATTTACAAAAAAATAAATAATAAATAAATAATGAAACTGTATATTCGACTTGGGAAAAAGTAATATGTGGTGCGCCTCAGGGGTCAATGCTGGGCCCTAGTATGTTCATGGTCTATGTTAATGACCTACCTCAAGTCTCATATATGGAACTCTTTCAATATGCAGATGATACAATGGTGTTGTGTACGGGACCCAGTTTTGACTCACTGCAGCACGCACTGGACAGGGAGGCACAAGCTCTCAAAGACTTTTTCCAGAGGTGAATGGGTTGGTTATGAATGAGGATAAAACTCAGCGAATAAAATTTAGTTCTAATACTAGATATAAAACAGACAAAATTACAATATCAAGATCTAAAACATGACTGCAGAAAAATGTGAATGTTTAGGTATTATTGTAAATGAAAATATAAACTGGGAACCACAAATTGATAATTTGGTCAAATGATAGCTGCATTTTCTCTATTTGCAAAATCAGATAAGCTGTAAGTCTAAAAACTCAGCTTATAGTTTATCATGCTTGTTTTTCTTCAATAATGACATATGGTATTCTGGTTTGGCAAAACTCATGCCATTCTGAAAAAATTCAAAAAATAAAAAATACAATTATTGGGCGAGATAATCCTTGAACTCCTTGTAAAAATCTTTTCAAACAATTTTCCTTTTGAACATTTTATGATTATTATATTTTAGACATTTCAAATTGACTTGAAAACAATCTGTCCTCATTCATGGCCTAAACTTATTTATTCCCATCACACTAGATTTAAGAGTGAAAAATAGGCTATATTAAGCCTATTGTTTAGTAAATTGTTGCGGACATTTTCCATCACTGATTAGTAAAAAAAATCACGACGTTTTGGGATCTGGAATCTGATCCCGTATTCAGGTGGAAGAAGTAGGTACTTCTAGAACATAACAAAGTTAGTAAAAACACGCCATTCAAACCTATGGAGAAGTCCATAGCCAAACCTGAAAACATAACAGGCAGTCAAAAAAATTAAATAAACACTAATAAATTGAAAAAAGCTCAAACAGTAAACTGTGAAAGCAGTCAACATTGCAGTGGCCAATTGGCCAAGCGTGGCCGACATTGCAAGTGTGTGGTTGGCTCCCCTGTGCTGTCTCCTGATTGGTGCTGTATATTTTTCCACTTTAATTGTTTGTGTCCTGGTTTTTTTGACTGCTTTCACAGTTTACTGTTTGAGCTTTTTCAATTTATTAGTGTTTATTTAAATTTTTATCCCTCTAAAGCCAAAAAACTTTTAGAAAGGATTAAAATAATATTTTCAATGTTATCACAGCACAAAAAAGCGACCAGGGCAACGTAAAACACTGATTGCACCAAACAACTTGATTTTCTGTAACTTATAACAGAAAACTAATTATCTTATATTCTAATATTAGTAAGTTATATTTGTATAGATGTATGTATGCACAGTGATCTCAAAAAATGGCTCTAGCAATGTTCTAACTACAAAAATTAAATTTATCATGATTTTTCAGTAAAATGAAATAGAGGTAAAATTTATGAAATATCTGTAGTGTTTAGCAATTTCAATTTTTCACCCTTTAAACCATTATTTTTCATTGAACTTATGCGTAACTCCTTTCATGAAAACAACAATTGGATACAACAAACAAATTGTTTTCCCCTATTTTTATACTGTGACGTTGTTACAAATTATATGATAGTAACTTTCTCAAAAATTGCAAAGAGCTCAAAACTATTGTTTGCATTTTATATACATTTTAAATTTGAGTTTTTACGTAAACTCCCAAATCGTGTGAAGAAAACTGACAGGTGAAGTCAATTCTAGTATGAACATATAACACCATTTTATACTGAAATGAATCTTTTATGACTAATGAACTACGAATTTATCATACTTGTTTTTTATTGCATTCTTTTTTTAAATCTAAAACCCCAGATTATCTTATTTAAAATATTTCATTTTGCACTGATGTTGGTGTTAAGAAATACTCGAAGAGGATCATGTAACTTATCTATTCCACGCTATCGGACGGTAATGTATAATAAATCATTTCATGTGATTGCATGTAGATTATGGAGTATGATTCCTAATAAACCATATCAAAATTATTGAATCAAGGCAAATCTTTGGTGCAGCAATAAAAACATGGCTATCCAAAATCCAAAGTATCGTGAGGTATTCAACCTGCATTATAAAACTGTTTCACTAAAAGAAATTATTTATTCAACACAGTTTGAAAGTCCAATCATAAGGAAACAGTGTCAAAATTTATATGTTAGTATCACTAAGAAATTTTTAATACCTATACCTAGTTTATTAAAAAAAAGAAACTGTTATGAGAAATTAAAAATTTATTATTTCAATTGATGTAAGTCTTAAGAGAGGACCTTATGGGCCTAACTTTGCATCACAAAATAAAATACTTTTTTTCATTTGTCATTGTCATTATAGTGTATGTGTTGTGTTTTGTGAATACTAACCAATAATAACCTCTAACCTATTTATGTGTCATGTTTGTTATTGGGATGAAAATTGTGTCCACAATTAACTGTAAAACTAATCATAGCACAAAAACTAGTATTCATTACATAAAAAGTAATAAAGAAATTATACAGATAGGTAAAAAAAAAAAAACAAAAAAAACACACATTTAAATAACAATTTTAAAAATTTTTTACTATATGGTAACATTAATTTGTGCAGATAGAAAAAGTTTGTGGTGGTAATCAAAATGTGCTGGCCACCGCTTAAGGCTCTGCAGGTGTCAAATCAATACCGGTAATCAACTGCCCAACAAACATTTCTCACCAGAAAACATACAATACTACGTTATTATTAACAAAAAACGTATGATGATGATTGTAATGATTATATTATGATGATAATTAAGGAAGACCAATAATGAGGAGTACCGGAGTGGGGGGGGGGGGTTAGTTGTCTGTCACAGCATATGAGTCAGTTTATTTCAGGACGCCTGTAATCAGCCGAGATAAGCAACTCTGCATCCTCATCGCTGATAAGAAAAGACCAATCTTTAAGATTTGTTTTAAATGTTTTAAGCGAGTTCGAATCGAATAGTTTAACAGAATTAAAACGAATGGAATAATTCCGGAACAAAATGTTTGCAATATAAAAACAATTTGTTTTTGAAATTGATTTTTCTTCTTTTTTTCTTTTTTTTTAAAGAGGTTGGCGGACCTCTTTTTCGCCTTACTTTGCCCCGTCCACATAGACTATTGATCTGTGTGTGGATTGTATTAGACAAAGGAAGGGGGTAAGCCGCTACAGTACAAGGTGAAAGGTACTGATAAAAGTCACTGGCACAACGCGGATTCGAACCCACGACATCGCTGCCATGGTTCCGAAGTCCGGCGCGCTAACCATTGTGCCACCGACTCACCCACTATTTATGTTGTTGAATGGCGTTACAGTACCATCTTTATTGGCATATCTAGTGTTGAATGAGCGTGCAGTCAATGAAAAAAATACCATATTTTTACAGAAACTAAAATCAAATTGATTTAACAAATTTTCTATTGCACATGAAATTCATACACCACGGGCAGTGCAGGCCCCACAGTTAGTATGATGCTGAGTATTCCATTTAAAACTGCTGTAATAATGTAACAAATGCTCAGCATTAAAACTTTTATATCTATGGTGTACTAATTTGTGTCTAAATAAATGAAATTACGAAAACTATGGTAAAAATATGCATTAAATTCTTACATCACGTGATTGAAATTTAGGCAAGCCTAATTTAAGGAGTGAATGTAAGTTATGGTGTACTGCTTGCACACATGGGCTTGCGCAAATTCCCGTCACTATGACGTCAACGTACCTGGTCAAGAGTTCAGTTACCTTCTAGTTGAGGTCTTGTGTAATATCAAAATGAAGGGCTTTACTATTTAGAGGAATTAAATTTGAATTTAATTTTACAACAATTCTTGTATTTCATTGTGGATTTTAAGAAACCTGATTTGAACCCTAGTGTTTTATAATGCTTCATTAATAGGAATTATCTAGCTAATTTTATTTTAACTGCAAAGAATAATTAATGTACTTTATTTTATTTTATTTTATTCTTAATATACATTTTTTTAAATGTTATTAGTTTAAAACCTACTGTATTTTATTAGCATTTTAGTGTCTAAACTAAAATGCACAATTAATTTTTTTACTGGTTTCTATTAACGAACTAAAATAGTTATAGCTAAAATTATGAAGGTAAGTCATGATAAGATTTTTAAGAATTTTAAAATTTTATTTGAAGATCTTTAGTGATTATAACTTTTGAAAGTTATGTATAAACTTATTTTGGTTTAAAATTCCACGGTTTTTACCAATTATTTTTATTATTTTGTAACTTTGGCTAATTTAATTTGTAACTTTGACTTAATTGCTATTTACAATTAGTTTATTAAGTTTGTGTTCTTCAGTTTTTGCATATTGCCTACCAAAAGGTCACTGGCAATTCACTGACATTTTTGCTGTGCGTAAAATATTTATCTTAGATGTTATGCTAGTCATAGTCATAGTGAAATTTCTTTATTTGTGATTCTGTACATGTGGTACAATAAATAGCATCAAAATAGTTTTAACTGTTGTAGCTTAAATAACTAACTATAGTCCTGGACAGGCTTATTGGCGGCTGCCTCGATCAGCTGTTCCATTTAAAAACTCCCATTTTAAATGGAAAAGCTCATTGCGGCACCCGCCAATAAGACTGTCCAGGACTATAAAATGTTATTTGATCACTTACATAAATAAACATTTCATTACATTTTAACACAAAATTTGAAACAAAAGAAAAGAAAATAATTCATATACAAAAGATACTCGTCAAATAAAAATATTTTTTACATAGGGAGTATTTAGAGAGAAGTGGATAATTCTACAAAGACTTGATCAATTCTTTGTTGATGTAGTTCTTGTAAATATTCTCGAAGCAATCGTAATTGCAAGATAATCTTTTCTTAAACAAGATTAGATTAGGTGTAATTCACTTCTTTGTTTGTGATTCATTGCCGGTGTATATGTGGTATGTAAGAAATCATTGCAGCCACTTTGTTTTAGAATGATTAGAATATAAAGCTACACAAATTTTTGGAGGTTACAGTATAGTATTTAAGTTGGAAAAATGTAGAAAATGACAAAGTTGCTATGGTTGAAAATCTTTATTTTAAAGGTTTTTTTATGATAATCACAGTTTCTTAAATGGAGTGCTGATAAAATTACTACTAGTTTAAGACAGTTTCTAAATTCTAACAATTCATGCATAAAATAGAACGTTAAACCACTTTTGCGCCGGACAAACATTTGAGACTATCGTATCCAGCAAACACAAAAAATTAACACACATTTCTAACAAACAAATATATTGACTTTATATTATTCTAGTACCAAGAGGACTGAACTTATGCTCGGTAAAATTATTAAGCTTCGGTTTCCTTTCTCAGTCAAAGCTCGTTCGCTCAGCTCACTTGCCCACTTGCCTTCTTCCTTTTTAAGACAAGCACGTTCGCTTCACTCACCAAGTCGAAGGGTGCTGAACTTTCATATAAATTTTTTGAACCACAGGTTAAAAGTGTAACACATTGTTTACATAGTTTATATCTACAATTATCAGCTGAATTTTGTTCAATTTAGTAGCTACAAAAAATCTCTATAAGACAAACATGCAGAGCCAATTTTGTAAATGGACCCATAGTGGTGCAAGCAGTGCAAGCGGTGGTGCGAGCCCAGGGGTGCAAGCGGTTTTAGGTTTGTTGGGGGCGCATGCAGAAGAAAAGATATAAAATTACACTCCCTATTCTTGGTTGTCACTCATGACTCATCAAAAACCGCCACTGCTTCTATACCTTTGTTTTACAAGTACAGTATTGTTACCTACTAGATCATTGGCAACATTGACTTTTTTGTCTATCAGTTTGTTTTTTCAATCACATAAGACACATGTCTCACAGCATTTGGCTTGTGAATAAGTTTATTAACGTATTTTTTCTAACTATTTTAGTATGATTGTACTTATGTTCAGTTTTTCATTTATCATTAATTGTACAAATCATAGAATCACACGGTTTTTGGGAGATGAATAAGAAATCAAGTGGCAAGTGGTTTACAATTTTACTTTTCAGTGTGGATATTCTTATTAACAATCCAAAATGAACACAATAAAATTATATAGTAGTTAGTTGTGTCTTTGTTATGTTGCGAATGCACATGTCAAATTGTTAAATGCCTGTGACATTAGAGTATTTTTATTTGGTGATTCATATCAAAGAGGGAATATAACTCTCGGGTCCATAGCACGTCACGTACAAACCGCTGGCCTGCTAAAATGGGAACTTTGAAGGACTTTAGAACGAAAAAAATTTTCTCAGGCATGGGACCAACTCCAATCAATTTCACATGACCAAAACCACCATGTTCAACAAAAAATAAAAAGCCCATGGATATAAAAAAAATATTGCCTGTGCAAACATTGCTTATCTTAGAGTAATTTATAAGATAAACACCAACAAACAAAACCAAGTTTTGTAGAATGCTGTTCATATATAGTAAACATGTTCAGTCTGTGCATACTGCTGATAGAATGTTACACCTCTTGACATCTCTTCTCAGTGAAATAAATAAACTTCATGTTTGCTTAATCAGAAAAAGTGTATGAATTAAAAAAATTTGCAAAAAGAATACTTTAGTTGTTCAAGTTACCTGCCTTACAATGATTAATGCATTAGTTATATCCATGGCATTCTACTGAATACTCGTTAAACAATCTTGATAAAAAAAGAGGAAATATATTTAATTTATCATAATGAATACAGAACATTTTGTAAGATATTTACCTTAAATTGCCTAAGTTCTTGAGTTGTTGAAATCAACAACTCAAGAACTTAGGCAATTTAAGGTAAATATCTTACAAAATGTTTAAAAGTTCTTGAAACTGGACACATTTACGAATACAGAAACTACTTAACTTAAACTTACTATTAAGTTATTAATGGCTACAAATTTATAATAAAATTTGGCTAATATTTTATATAATAAATGGACTTTTTCTGAGTCTATTTTCAGTCACTAACTATATTAATAACTATACACTACCTGTGAAGGAGAAACGTCCCTTGGGATAAATTTAAGTTTCAACTTTAAAGTTTAGAATAAATTAAAACTCTGAGTATTACTTATTCTCCTTGTTGCTGTGCAAACATGTTTTTACTTTATTTATCATAAAAAAGGATGAACTAGTTGCAAAATTTTCCAGGTAAGTTTTTGCTATTAAAAATTAGTTCAATCCATATTTTAAAACAAATTATAGTGCATTATGTTTCAAAGGCGGAAAGATTGTGATTTCAAAAGGATGTTCCAACGTTTAAACCTGGTCAATTATCAAAATATTTTATTTTTATTTTTTTAATATACAACATCTACATATAGTATGGTTTTTAAGATGTTACAAAATTTTCAACTATATATGTCTAAAAGTACAATTTATAGCAAGTATCAAACCTAAATTTTGACTTCTTAGATAGCCTATTTCATATTTTTCGTAATCTTCTAGCTAGTCTTCTTTTTTAAAGTATTCTTCTATTGTGTATAGGATGTTTAGAGATAAGGAATAATTTTAATTTCTTGAAAATTGAATTGTGATTTTCTTTGAATCTTATATTATTTGGTAATTTTTGCATAAACTGTAGGCCCATGTACATTTTGGGTTTTACTGTGAAAATTTAGATTATGATGACTTCTTTTAATGATTTGATTATTTATTGTGTCATAAATGTGAGTACTGTTAATTTTAGAAAGGTAGTGCTGTTTTGTTACTGCACTTTACTGATAAAACTTCTAGTTCAGGAAAATAGTTCTTTACTTATGTGCTGTCAAGCTTGCTAGAACTAGTACTTCTATAACACGGAAATTTAAAAGACAGTAGGGCGGAGCATTATGGTCAGATCAGGATAAAAATTAATCTTTTTTCTCATTATTTTTCTTCAATGTACACATAGGAATACGGTAAAAACCGTTTTAAGTTTAATTTTAAACTGAATATTAAGTTAAAATAACTAAAGCAAAGATTGGTAAATTTGTTTATGATAAAAATTTTATAATCAATGTTTTAAAAAGTAAATTAATTTAATATGGGTTCCAATCACAACAAAGCCTAGCTGTATCTAAGGTGGATAACTGTCCCCAATGCCACCATCCAAACAACCTTGATCTTTGGTGCCGCCAGACAACATTCTTGTCTGCCGTGTGTCCTTGCACTTTCCCTTGTGAAGTAACGGTTGCCTGTACGTGCCTCTCGTGATTTCACCCTACACTGCTCACGAGAAAGAGAATGCTTTATTGTTAAAAGAGAATACATTTTTTGCATAAATAATATCAGCAAACTATCCTCCACACTTAATTTCTCTATTTCCCTGTTAATTTTCCAAAACTTTAGCAAAATTCCTTTACAGGAATGATAAATACAGCATTACGAAGGTTGGTATGGATATCTAAACCTGGAATCACAATAGCTTTTGGTTTTGATAGCTTTTAGGAAGCTAAATACTATTTCCTCAAATTTGTACTAATTTTCTGATTTATACAACATTTTCAAAAGTTTTATAAATACAACAAAATTATAAATTGAAAATACAACAAAATTAGATAACAAACCAATTAAAAACATACTTTAAATACACGTTTTTTTTTATTTCTAGGCCTACTTTTTTATATTACACGTTTGAATTTAAATAAGGTTACAGTTCTTATTTCATAAAGTATGGATTAGTAATACTATTGACTCTCTAACGTGAATAGACTTCTCATCAAATTCATCTTGTTTGATACTGAAATTTGGAAGGTTCGTGTTTGTCGCGCCAGAGGCTTTTTTATCGATGTTGCAATTATTCAGCTGGATTTACAGTACTGCAAAAACACTTTATCTAATCTTATGTTATTCTTATCTTATACTCTAAAACAAGCAATGTTTGCACCGGCAAACATTTTTTTTCTCTCCAAGGATTTTTTATTTTTTGGTTGAATATGGGGTTTTGACCACCAGAAATCCATTGGAGTTGGTCCCATGTCTGGGAAAATCTGGTTTTCATCCTAGTGCCCTTCAAAGTTCCCATGTTTTTTTTTTTTTTTTTTTTTTTTTTTTGAGGGAGAGGCGGAAAAATGCATTACGCACACAGGTGGCCAGCCTGTAGTGTGGGGCTCCCCTAAAAACGAGTTTACCCACTAAAAAACCTCCTCTACTCTTTAGGAATCTAACCTGGAATTGTTTGTCACATTACGTCAGGCTAGGCCTAAATTTGGCTTACGCCCGTGGGGCTCGCTCCTTATCCAGCCGCTCGATCAAGGGATCTGGGCCACTTCACGGTCCAGATCGGTTTTCTTTTCCAGGAGGATGCCCCGGACGAACTGTGACAAACAATCCCAGTTGCCCTCATCCTCCAAAATCTTTTGGCAGACCGAGTCCACCGAAAATGCACCAAAGATTTGTGTGGCCTCCAGGCGGGGCCCTTCCCAACGGGGACAGCGGAAGAATGTGTGTTCCGCATCGTCGGGAACACCCGGGCAATAAATGCAGTCCGGTGAACCGGTCTTTCCCATACGGTTCAGGTACGACCGAAAATAGCCGTGACCTGTCAAAAATTGGGTCAGGTAGTAGTCCACCTCCCCATGCCGCCGTTCCACCCATGGTTGGACCTGCTTGATAAGTCGCGCAGTCCATCGTCCTCGGGTGTCGTGCTCCCAGCTGTGTTGCCACTGCTGGTAGGTTCGGGAGCGCTCTTCTGTTCTTGCCGTGTCCTTGCCGATCTCGCCTTGTCTCTGATAAATCGCTTTCCTCTCCCCTGCCAAGAGCTTGACAGGGATGACTCCGGCGACCACCAGGACGGCAGGCTCGGACACTGTCCGGTAGGCGGAACACACCCGGAGCGCAGCTTGACGCTGAACCCGGGCGAGTCGCAACCTGTAGCACTCCTTATCTAGAGCGCCTGCCCACACCTCTGCCCCGTAAAGAAGCACGGACTGGACCGCGGACATCAACAGACGTCTTCTGCTGGATCGGGGACCCCCGACATTGGCCATCAGCCTACTAAGGTAAGTCACTACCTTAGCGGCCTTGTCCGCTGTACGGAAGATCTGATCCCTCCAGCTTAACTTGGTGTCCACCATAACCCCGAGGTATTTGGCGGCACGAGTTGATGTGACCACCTCCCTTCCCACTCGAAAAGGGACGACGGTGTCGATCCTCTTCTTCGTAAGAATCACGATCTCCGTCTTACTGAGAGCAAGTGAGAGACCGTGATCGGACATCCAGTTGTTGACCACCCGCATAACTCGGTTCAACTTCAGTTGGGCCAGCTCAACGTTGCGTGCAGCAATGAGAGCTGCGACGTCATCGGCGTACCCAACCAAAGTGGTTTCCTCAGGCATCTCGGACCTCAGGAGGCTGTCATAGGCAACGTTCCAGAGATCCGGGCCGAGTATTGAACCTTGTGCGGCACCAGAAGTGACTTCCATCGTCCGCGTTCCGTCCCTCGTGTCATAAATCAGGCTTCGAGAGCGTAGATAATCCTCGACGAGCCGCAACAGATATGCAGGAATACGAAAGGTGTTGCGAAGCGCATCCAACATATCGACCCACCTCGCCGAGTTGAAGGCATTCTTGACATCAAGCGTAACAAGAAGCACTACTCGGCGGGAGAAATGGTTGTGGCTCTCGGCTCTCTCCACAGCTCTCTGAACTTCGGTGACAGCGTCGATCGTTGACCGTCCCTTTCTGAAGCCGTACTGACGGGGGCATAAGTCCCCGGCAGCTTCCACGGCAGAAGTCAGGCGGGAACGGATCAGCTTCTCGAACAGCTTCCCAGCCGTGTCCAACATGCAGAGAGGCCTGTGGGACGACGGCAGCTCGGGATCACCTTTGCCCTTGCTGATCAGTACAAGCCTGGCTGTTTTCCAGGGAGCCGGAAACACCCCTTCTACCAAACAGGCATTGTACATTCTCAACAACAAGTCAGCGTTGATTAAAAATACTTTCTTTAAAGCCTCACTGGGAATCCCATCCGGGCCAGGAGCCTTGTTGCTCTTCAGGGAGAGAACGGAGGTTTCCAGCTCCTCGAAAGTGAAAAGTGGAACGTCCTCTACCCGTCCGAAGTCAACCGGCGGTCGCTGTGGATGTTCAGGAAACAACGCAGCGACGATCCTCCCCATGGTGGCGCCCTCCATGATGGAAGGTGGAGAGCGGGCGCCGAGTTTCTGTGTTACAAGTTTGTAACCCAGGCCCCACGGGTCGGAATCAACGTCGTCACGAAGTCTCCTCCAGCTATTCGCCTTGCTCCTGTTGATCGCCTGGCGGAGAGATTTTCTCGCAGCTTTATAGGCCTCCGACTTACGAACTCTGTCTGCGGGAATTCTCGCTCTAGTGGCGGCTCGTCTAGTTCTTAAACATGTTCTTCTGAGTTCCGCAATCTCTTCAGTCCACCAGTAAACGGGTTGTTTGTCGCGTCGGGGTTTCCTTCGCGGCATAGACTGGTCGCAGGCCGAGACGATAAGTTCCATCGTGGATGTTACTAGTGCCTCGGCTCCAGCCTCACCAGGATTCCCCTGCGCTCCCCGAGAGATGACTTCGGTGAACTTGACCACGTCCAGTTTGTTGGTGTTCCACCGGCGTGGCCCTTCCCGAGATGCGGAAACTCGACGATTTGCCTGATCATGCAGGTCAAACACGATGTATTGGTGGTCGCTACCCGTGTAGTCCTCGACAACCCTCCAGCCAGAGATCCTCGGAAGGAGCGACTCAGACGCAAAGGTGACGTCAGGGATCGTGCCTCTCTGCCCGGGGCGCCGAAAAGTAGGTGTGTCGCCCTGGTTGAGGACGACAAGACCGGCCCTGGCGATGAAATCCAGGATGTATTTCCCCCGGGAGCTGGTAGAGGGCATTCCCCACTCGACGGCCCTGGCGTTGAAATCGCCACCAACGACGACATGCCCGGTGGTGCCGAGAACGCACTCCTCTAGGCTATCTATCTTGTCGCGAAAGTCCTGGACGGCCTCGTTGGGTGTGAGGTAGCAACTGAAGATAGTCACGTCCCTACACCGAACCCAGACGAATCCTCGGCCGCGCCCGTGACTCCGCACCAAGACATCCTGTGTATTACGCGCCCAAAATGCAGCAGTACCGAGGCTGTCGGAGATCCAAATGTTTGGGTCTCTGTCCCGATACTGTTCGCTGATAAGGAGCGCGTCAGCACCAAGTTCTCGGGCGAGCTGATCTAGAAGGTTATCAGCTCCCCAGGATCTATGAAGATTGGCCTGGAGGATGCGAATTACCGGCCGCTGCCTTTTGCCTGTTCAAGTGCGGCTCTGAAGGCACCGCACTGACCAGACCCGGGTAAGTGACCGAGGGCACTGGAGCCTGAATCCTTGCAGAGGAAGCAGGATGGGCTCGAGGAACATTCCTTGCGTTTGTGGCCCTGGCCTCCACACTGGAAGCAGTTGGCACTCCTGTCGGGCCCGTTACAGTTTCGGGGAGGAGTGGCCGAAACCGAAGACAGCGGAAGCATCTCGAAACTACCACCCTCCGTTTGAGCCTGCAACTGACCCAACCGACTCTGAAGGTGCTGAAGGCTAAGCAGCTTATTGGCGTGCTTTTCGCCCATCTCAGCAACAGCCATCCTGAGTTGACTTCGGTTAGGCTTTGTCAGCCATACCCTCACTCCATCAGCCGGTATCTCCGGGAGTGCCACCTGGATCGCACGGGTCACCTCATCTTCGGTGGAGAGGGCATCAAGGTCCCGAATCTCGACCGAACATTTCGGTTCTAGGGCCTTGATGGAGCCTTTGTCCCCAAGTGCAGTCTTGAGGGAAGCGGCAAAACCGATCTTGTCACTCGACTTCCCCAGTTCGAGGAGGACATCCCCGTTCTGGGTTCGCCGAATAGACTTGATAACGGTGTCGGTCTCTTCCGGTTTGGCCTGCGATCTAATCTGACCCAGAACATCAGCAAAAGATCGCCCCCCTAAGGGCTTGATCAAGATTGCCTCCGTCCTGGGCTTCTTAGGCCTGGGTTGTTTAGGCTTTCTGACAGACTTGCCAGAGGCCTCCCCCACCGGGTTTGAGACTTGCGTCCGCTCCACCCTCGACGCACTTTTCGAAGCTGCCTCCACTTGCTTCTGCCTCCTCCTTTCTTTCTTAGACAGGCGCGTCTTCCAGCCCCCCAAAGGTGTTGAGGCAGAGTTTGCTGCCAAGACAGGATTAGCCGCCGGAGCAGGAACCTCTGCAGGAGTAGCCGCTGGAATCGCGACAGCGCCCGGGGCGGATTGAGTAGCCTGGACAGGAGATGTCTGCGATGCCGCAGTGACAAAAAACCGGTCTCGGCACTGAGTCCACCTCAACAAGCTCAGGGCTTTCCGGCGAAGAACCGCTCTGCTCTTCTTTCGCTTTCTGGCTTGAGTCTGGGACTCAGCCAGATGAGCTTGAGGCGAAGCAGACATAACTCGGTTCATAACGTCGCGCTCCTGCTTCACTGCCTTCAGCCTGATCTTCCGCATTCCTCGATTTCGCCAAGGAAATCCTCGAGTTTTGGAATTCCGTCCTTAATCGCCTTGTTGACGTTCTTCTGAATAAGGAGAGCCTTGGCCATCTCCTTCAAAAGATCGTTCATTTTCTTCAGACATGAGTCTTCCTCCTCGTTGGCATCGTCCTGCTGCTGCCGAAGCATTTGCATCTCGAATGCCGGACGAAGAGGACTCTTCCTGGGAGGAATTCCTTGCATCCCGCTAGAGGTGTTACCGGCTCAGTCACCCCCATACCCAGCTTAACCTCATCCTTCTCCTTTCCGGTTACGGCCGACGATCCGGCGACACCAGCAGCCTTGAACGGGATCGGCGGAGGGGAGGCTTTAATTCCCCCCGTCGGCGTCCCAGTCTTCGAGGTCGGAGACCTCTGCAGTTTTGAGCTGCGCTTAAAGGCGGCCTGCTCATTCTCCTTTAATTTCGTGTTTTGGTTTTGAAAATCCATACTTTTGTTTCACCAGCGCATCGTGCGGCAAGAGGCGGCCCTTCATTGGCCGGGAGCGGGTACACCCTCGGAGGTCTACCCCCCGTAGGAGATAAGACACCCCTACCCCAGGACTCTGGGGCCCGAAACCTCCGTTTGCCCAGCACCGATACACAAAATGTGCCGGACGTGCTGGGGGTCGCACCGTGGCAATGCAGAGTCCGATCTCTGCATCCATGCCGCACTTCCTGACTAAGGTCCGAAGCGGCTGGCTTCTGACGACACACTGGAGGAGACCATCGGCAGTGCGAGGCACACATCAGTCCCTGCAACACAACAGGGACACTCCCAGGACCCCCCAGCGTGCGCCGGTCGAAAGAAGGTGGAAAGACACCCTTGATTCGGGGTCGAAAACAAGAAGGTGAGCAAGGTTAGCTCAGGAAAGAATAAAGACGGTGAGCTAAGACCTGAAAGATGAGAAGAAAGGCCCTAGCTCGGGAAGAACTGTGAGGAGGGTCTCACAGCTTGGCTCAGGTACCCCGGGGTCGCCAAGAAACACCCGTACAGTGGAAAGCCCACTGCCCCTGAGGGAAAAGTTCCCATGTTACCCTTATAGAGATTTTAAATGTTACTAAAATTGAACAAAATCAGCTGATAACTTTAGAAATAAACCAATATGTTACATTTTTAACCTGCGGTTCAACAAACTTGTAACAAAGGGTAGCAGAGTTTGGACTAGCGAGTGAGCAAAGCGAACTAGCTCATCGGGAGGTTGGGGTTGTGGGGGGAGCGAGTGAGCGGATCGAACAAGCTTTGTCTGAAAGGAAAGTGATGCTTAATAATTTTACCGAGCATAAGCTCGGTCCCCCTGGTACTCACAACATAAAAATAATCCTGTTATAAAATGTTTTAACCTTTGTTAAAAAGAGTGGTAATACAGATTTACCTATCATATGTCACTTGCACTTCATGTTTGCCAATTGACGCAGAGGATCGCACCACCGAAAATAGGTTTTAAAAACGTCTATTCTAAGAGAACTCTATTCACGCTAGTGAATGTCGTAAACAGTACACCATTATGTTTACTACTACAGTGTAAGTACTGTGATTTTGTTATAAATTTGTATGAGCTATTGAGTGATTAAAATAGTATTTATGAATTTTTCATATTGTGTTCATTATATATCATAAAAGAAAGAAAATAAAAATTGTAAGCACATATAACCAATCAATTCAAATTAAATCAGACATAAAAAATGAAATGAATATTTTAGTGTTTTTATTGGGAACTACATTAAGTTTTTTCTATATTGTAAACCTGAAATGGGAAACCACAGTACTCATTTAATTTCCTTTTGTGTGTTACAAGTAGCCAGAAATTTTGTCAGAATCAGGCATTATAACACTCCGATGCTTGCCAAGGTTTGACTCTCCCCCCTGAAATTTTGAAATAACTAAATACCAATAAGCCCCACAAATTTCATTCAATGAGAACTTGGGTACTACTGAGTTGTAATAGCTAACTAGCTTATACTAAAATTTTAAATAAACAAATTGGTGTTTTAAAGGGCTAAATAAGCACATTTCACCATGATGGGGGGGGGGGGGGGAAGGAAACTGACCCCACCATGCTCCCCCCATGTGCCCGTTAACTTATTTTTATCTCTATGCACAATATGAATGTCACTTAACTCCTAAACTATGGAATAATCATACTTCATAGTAAATTGCATGAAAATATTAAGATGGAAATTGTAACAGCTGGGTTACAATAAGCCCTCACTCTGTAATATTACCGTTAATTGTTGTTTACCATGAGTAATACAGTAGATACTGTGCAGTTTACAAACATTCCTGTGTGGATTTTGCAACAGTGCGTCAACTCTCATATGACTATTTTCATGCAATCTATAGTAAGATAAAATATATTCGATTAAAGATTATATTAGATCGTGATCGTATTATATGTTGAAAAACTTGCGGCGTATTGGAGTGTTAAAAGTTGCAATCTACATTCTTTACAGAAAAATATGCTGAAAAATAATTAGATGATTAAATTAAATTTGTAAGAGTCTTATTTGTAGAACAAATTTATGTCATATGTAACTGCAAACAAAAACTTTGTATTTAGATATACATAAGACTGTCTGCAAGGGCGGCTCGTGAGTTTTTTAGCGCCCGTGCAAAGACAAAACTTGCCGCCCCCACCTGCTTTTCAACACTATGATATCCCCGAACGCCCGTCCCCCCCACCAGACACTGCTCACTTTCGGCTTTCAGGTAACTCATGATAAAAATGACACAACATAAAATGAACAAACTTTACGTTCCCGAGCTGCATCGATGCATGGACGACTGGCATCAGCAGTGTAGACTGTGTGCACCCTCTGTTCGGTGGGTAAAGGATTTTTGTCGTTCTTTCTATATAGCTTGCAGCGGAGAATTCAGTTAGTTGTTAAAACGACTTTACAATGTTATAAATGGGTTAAAAATTAACGTTGATAGTTTTAATGGATAAGTACCATAAGTTGAACATTACTACTTAAATCCTCAAAAATAAAATTACTATATATTGTTTTTATCTGATTCTTTTTTTCTCATTCTCTCATAAAAATGAAAACTACCACCACCATTTCTTTCGCCACATTCAAATTAGCCTACTCAACAAACTCTCCTCCCAAACTGGTCTCTTTTAACAAAGGGTGCTTATGCCATTGAGCTATGAAAATGGCTATGAAATAAACTATGAAATGTTGTTTATAGTTCTATGGTGGATGGTACATTCTAGCAGTTCTCTCGTACTGTGTTTCAAAAACAAACATCACACAAGCTAGAGAAATCCACTCATATAATACCAGGTCCAGAGAACTATATAGAGTGGACCAACACAGGCTTGTGGCTGGTGGTAGACTTCCTGCACAAATGGGAGTACGGCTGCTAAACTGCTTATCAAGTCATCTCAAACAGGTTGCTGACAACCCCATTGTGTTCAAGCGCCGCTTGAAATAATTTTTGATTGAAAGCGCATGTTACAGCATTGATGAGTATGTCACTGCGTGCTCATCTGTGGTCTGAGGGGGTGGGGTATGTGTTTGCTCTGGCCTGACTTACTCTGTTTTGGATGAATGCGATCTTGATGTGTATGAGTGACAAGAAACTTGTTTTTTTTTATAAGTGATTTTATTTTACTAAGCAATGGACTGAATATGTTTTACACTTGCAACACAATAATCAAATTGTTATACTGCAATTGTAAATAAATGTCCAGCAATAGAAAGCCAGTGCCGGGATGACCGCCAATGCGCGCACCCCCTCCAAAAATTGCATTATTAGAATACCCATCCTCTGAGAAGAGGATACATACAACCTCAGTAAAAAAAAAAAAACTCAGTAAAACTCGGTAAGAACCTCAGTAAAAAGTCAGCAAATAAATTATAAATAGGAGACAGATGCAATCCAATTGTGTGGATTTAACAAGCAAATTATTTGGCTCTCATTACAACTTTAAAACAATTTCCTATTATAAGGCGCCATTAATGGCGCCTACATTATAAGGAAGGCACCTCAATCTTGGATGGGCGATCGAGTCAGGGGGCGCTTCCTTGTATACATAAGAGTTTAATAATCATACAAACAAGATCATTGATCTGCTCTCTTGCATCATAAAGAGAAATAATTTAAATAAAACTATAAATTTACTCAAAAAAATTGCTCACTTCTTCTGGTTTTTAAAGCGCCTGCCTTTCAGATTCCCGCTACCGTCACCCGGAGCGGCGGGGCGGCGCGCCCCGTGCAGGTACACGGGCCGCACTGGCCACAAGCCACTACTGAATGCCTGCCTCTGAATCTCAGTAAAAAGTCAGCAAATAAATTATAAATAGTAAACAGATGCAATCCAATTGTGTGGATATAACAAGCAAATTATTCGTCTCTCGTTATAACTTTAAAACACCAAGACTAACATTGTCCATCACCTTGCTGGCTCCACATGGGGAGCTAACGCACAAGTTCTGCGAACCAATGCTCTGTCATTGGTGTATTCAACAGCTGAGTACTGCGCTCCCATGTGGTTAAATAGTGTGCACGTTAGAGAGCTCGACGTCTAGCTAAACAGGACCATGAGAGCCATTAGTGGTACACTCATGGCAACCCCTGTACCCTGGCTCCCGGTGCTGTGTAATATCGCTCCTCCTGAAATAAGATGAAGGGATGCACTCATTAGGGAATACACTAAGATCTTATCTATCTGCTCCACAGCTGCTCATCCATGATTACCTACCCCAGAATACGGGCCGATTGAGGTCCCGAAAACCACTCCTACGAACAGATCCCAGTTGATGGACACGAACTTCACCATCCATACAAACTGGACTTCCTCCTGGGACGCTTTTCAAGGTCGGAACCACTTCTTGATAGCTGACCCGACCATAGCGGTAGGTGGTATGATTCTTCCTCGGAAGCAGTGGACTATACTCAATCGTTTCCGCACTGGAGTGGGAAGATGTAATTACTGGAAGTGCAAATGGGGAATGACACAAGATCAGTCATGCGACTGCGGAGCAGAGTATCAAACTATGGAGCACATAGTCACAGAGTGCCCACTGAGTGCTTTCCTCGAAGGATTGACCGGAGGATAGTTCAAGTGAAGCTGGGCTGCAATGGCTTAGCGCCCTGGATTTAGCTCTATAAAGAGAGATCTGATTTTTATTTTAGTGTTTAGTTTAGTGTTTAGTTTTAGTGTTTTACTCAGGTGCTCTGCACCGCAGAATTTATTTTCTTATTCTTAAACCTTGGTGGCTGGCTAAATGAGCCATACGATATATATATATATATATATATATATATATATATATATATATTTTTTTTTTTAAACAATTTCCTGTTGAGTATCAACCTAAAACTCTAACTTAAAATGGCAAAATCCATTGTAATAAAAAACATTAATTTTTATTTGATTTCAAAAATTTTTATTAAACAAATTAATATTTAATTAGGAAGGAGCCTTAAAAAAGTTTATGATAAAACCACTTGTATTAATTTACCTTGTATTGTTGCCTTTTTGTTCTTGTAGATTATAGGCAGTACAACAAGTGGTATTCAAAGGAATGTACAGCCCGCTACGACAGTGTGTCATTCCGTCCCTGCCGCCACCGTGCCGCACCGCGATATGAACAATGGAGTTTAAATAAGAAGAGTCCACAGATAACTTGTATATATTTGTAAATATTTTAGTGTAATTTTTTAGTATGTGATTAATGAACTTTCCCTTGAAGAAGCCACACAACAGTGGCGAAATGTGCATCGGAAACATATAATCTACAAGAACAAAAAGGCTACAATACAAGATAAACTAATACAATAAATGTTGTTGTAACTAGGTAGAATAAATAATAAATAAAACAACTTGAATTTATCTTAAAAATTCCTATTTCACATTTATTGGGAACAGTTGCAAAAAAATACTCATGATACACTATTATTGGAGCGATGCTTAGTGTGTTATCAGATATTTGTGTGCCACAGCATAACATGTTTTGGAGATCCTTCAAAAGATGCTCAGGGCCGCTTTCCCAAAGAGGTTTAATATAAACTAAGTTTATTAAATATTAAACATACGTTAAAGTTTGGTCTAAGCTTAAACAGACTTGGGAAAAGCGAGCCTCAGTTAAACTTTCTAATGGTTTAATAGAATAAATTACTATGTTCGTATTAAAATTTATTTTAACAAAGGTTTCAATAATTTTTTCAAGAAAACTGTAAGTCCTGTTTTGTGCATAATATAATATAATATGTATAAGTTACATATGCCATATGTCTGAAGAAGTGCTGGTTAAAAATAATTTAATCCAAACTATATATTTTTCTTCAAAACTTATCTACAACTTTTGCCCGAATCATCATAACATACATGTGTAAATAACTTTTTCTATTTGCAATTTTTAAATATAAATATTTTATAGGAAGTTTTCCACTGGTTTCTGATTGAAGGCTGAAGGGTGGGGCAGTTTCAGATACCGGTAATATTGGTATTCAAAGGCGTTGGCCTCTTATTAGAATAAACCAGTTCCTGCTGCCGGCTCACAACACTTAGACAACGGTGTACTTCATGGGTGTATCTCAGAGTATCCCCACACCAAACTTCACCATGTTTACATGATGTCCCAACTCTAATACCTTGTATCTTCTAGAAGTAAATTTTTTCACCAGAATGAAACAAACATAAGTAAAAAATGTTTTAATAACAAGTATCTCTAGTACAGATCCATAATAAAATAAATTGATTTATTATTTTATTTTTATGAAAAAAATTATGAAGTCACAACTTGAAACATATTACAATCAACTTTCAAATAATGAAATATAGTTCATCAAATCTAACAACACTCAATAGTCCATGAACAATAAAATTTAGGCAAAAATCAAGAGCTTACATTTCTTCCAAAACACGTAATTGTTGAATAAAAGGTTTTGGAAAATGTAAATTTTTGCCAACTTCTTTTCAGATAAAAAAATTACTTTTTTGATCTGACTGAAAGAGTACACTTTTAATATAACAACATTATTAACCTACTCTTGAGATTTTGAGGAGTTGGTAGTCAATAAGTTTAAAAGGTAACCTCATTCTTTTAATGATACCATTGATGATACCTCAATTTTAAGAACACAATAAAGAGGAAAGAATGGTGAAAGGTAGAGGGACTAATACTGTGGCGAATAGCAGCTGATCAAAACTTTTTTTAAATAAGCAGGGGAAATCATTTTCAATTTTGTAACTTTTTGTCTTTTTCAATAAAAACTTAACTTTTGGCAAAAACAAGGTTGGAACAACTCAATAGGAAGTACTCAAATGGTATATTTTTAAATCAATACTAACATTTTCATCATGACTTAAAATTGGGGTCTTTTGGAGCTATGAAAAATTTTGTAATGAACAAGCCCTATTAAGTGTGACATTAAAAAAGATTATTATTCTTTACTTTCTTAAAGAAGAAGAAGAATGAAAGTTCAAAGAAGAAAGAATGATGAAAGTGAAAGTTCAAATTCTCCATTTCAATAAAGTTGAAAAAGGTTAATTACATAATTTAGTCCAAGAAATTTAGAATGAGAAGGAAGTAGGTGACATCAACAAAAACAATAAATAAAAAGATAACGTCAAAAGGGGCTGCACTAAAAATATTCAAAGCAAACCACTCATGTGTCAAGAGAAACAACATGACAACAAAGGTGCACGATCTGATTAAATCAGCTTCAATCAGCTGTTGGTCTCACCTACCTCGGTTTGTTCTATTCGTCATAGTGGTTCACAGACATTAATCAGCCACCATTTTCTATATACAACGCCATTCTTCTTCCTAAACATGAAAATGAGGTAATGGCGGTTAATGATTATTGATTTTTTTTGCTTACCTCCTAAACCCTCACTTTTAAGTAAGGGTCGAAAATTGAAACAAATCGAAAGTTTCCTTTTTTGCTCACCAAGACTTCCTCGTAAAAGAATCTCGTTTTCCTCAGACCTGTTAAAAATTTAGCAGAGGAGTGCCAGTAGAGACCCTTGAGACACCCAATATGTTTAGCGAATTTTAAAATTAGATCTTGCAAGGCAAAAAAAAAAAAAAAAAAAAAAAAACTGACCCACAAGGTGGAAAATGAAAATTTGGGAAATTGTGAGGTATTAGAGTTGGTCATTGACATTATCAAATATAGGTTAATATACTTTTCTTGGAAAGAGAAACAATACATTTAAAAGCGAAGTGTAGATCATCACTTTTGAGCATTAACTGAACAAGCTAAATTTTTATTTAGAATTCAAAGTTTTTTTTAGTTTTCATTCTGTATGTAAAAATGTTGACTGGAAACAACAATTTTTTTATATAATGAGGTTGGTCCACAAATAACCAAGTTCTTGCCATTTTTTTTTTTTTTTTTTTTTTTTATTTAAATCATGTAAAATTGTGATCCGCTTCTTCTATAGAAAAATTGCAATAACTTCGTTATTTGTAGTCCGATTATTTACAGTCTTAGTATCAATGCTTAGATACTTATTTGATACTTAAACTGTCAAATTTTTGATCCCTTATGTTTGGTTCAAATGTTCACCATAGGAATAAATAAATAAATAATATATATTATTTAAATGTCTAATATTCTAATATGTCTAATATTGATATAATGATGAGCTGAATATATTCACCACTGGGACTGGCTCTTATACCCTTGAGGGTGAAGGAGATTTGACTTACATTGCTCAAAGACTACTAGTTTGGATGTGAGGCAAAGTGTGCATGACAAATATTTGAGTGGTTACAACGCCAGTTGTCACATATTGCTCTTGTAGTCTTTGTAAACAAGGAGTTGTGATATGTATTGTGCAGTACACTAGATCATAGTGGCTTAACTTCATCTGCTGATTATTACAACTTATCATAGTTTCATAAGCTAAAACAATATTTGTCTTTGTTCCAACATCAATAAAAGAGTCAACAGTATTTTAATGATATACTAGAAATTTGTTTGTTATTGACAGGTAGGAAATTAATTTTGTTCTATAGGCTCCACTTTACCTCTCAGCCATGTTTATTCTTGTCACACCGGTATTGTACACCAAGATGACTAGAAAAAAACTATTTTTAAGATTATTACTAAGGCTAGCTGTTTCTGTGTAGTGCTCAGAATACACTGTATGTTGAGAGTTCCTTTTACAGTGCCTTCTTTCTATAACGAGAGAAAATGTCACAAAAAATATATATATTCTAGATATTTAGAAACAAAGTATGTCTGAAGGTGTGGGTGGTGTTGGAATTTTGTATTAACTTCAAAAAATTTTGAACAAGAATATTGCTTGAATCGGCCATTTGCATGATTCTAAAAATACAGCCACAAAAATAATAAATGTATGAAATAGGAATTTTTTGTCAATATTAAATTTTTCTGCCATCTGTACACATAAAATAGGTTGTTTGGGAAGGGTTTCATTACAGTAAAAATTTGGTAAACCCTTTCTTCCTTGTTCCCTAACAAAATCCATTCAAAATTTTAAGGTTTCTAAATCAAATAGTTTGGGCTGTGTGATGATACACAAGTGGTATTTTATAAATTTATAGTACATTTTATAGTATGAAGATATAAGATAGGCCTCTGGAGTTATCATGAAGGTAAAATGTGAGTTCCAATTCAGTAAGGTGGAAGAAGTCTGATGGTGAAACAGGGTTGGAGGCAATATGTTATTTGGGTGGGGTGTTCACAGATAATTTTTTTAGTGAGAGAGTTGTACTAACCCTACCACAAATTTCTAATACTACACTCCTATGCTAAGTTTAAAATAAAAATATTTAAAAACATATAAAAATACATTTATTTTCCATCAGGGCAAGGTATTTAAACATTTTACTTGACTGTACTTTACACATTATTAAGATACTGGCAACCTGGCACATATTTTAAGGCG
This sequence comes from Neoaliturus tenellus, assembly GCA_030545055.2. Classification (NCBI taxonomy): domain Eukaryota; kingdom Metazoa; phylum Arthropoda; class Insecta; order Hemiptera; family Cicadellidae; genus Neoaliturus; species Neoaliturus tenellus. The sequence goes on along the minus strand of CM061532.1, from coordinate 164,773,951 downwards.
ATTATGAGTGAAAAATAAATTAACTTTTTAAACAGCCCTTTAACTAGTAGTTATCTGAATTAAATCCTTCCATACAGTATTTAATTTGATTTCCAAGCACTATGTTGCTAATCAATGATTAATGCCAAAAGTTCAACTGATAAAAATAGGTTAGCTAAGCTTTAATTTATAACATTACAATTACATTTATGACCGAAACGCCAACTAAAAGGTGTATGACTGCACAACTACAAAAACTATTTGTTTGTATAATAGATAAATAAATTGATAAATTGTTTTGTTCATTTGTTAACTGTATAGGTTGTTTTTTAAACTTGATGCTTCTCAAGAGTTTTGCGGTGAAAGAAAGATTTAAACTGTTAACAAAAAATTTAAACTCGTGACAAACTACAGATTTCTTTAAATAATGTTTTTAATTGAATTTTTACTATATGGAACATAGAGTATAAAATTCTATACGATCGACTTTAAATTTCACTTAGGCGAATTTTAGACCCCCAAAAGGCTTTTTTATTACTAATTTTATTTCAATGAAATTCTCAAGTTAGATTTTAAGTATTTTAAACTAGGTAATAAACTATAATCGAGCAATTATTTTCAAGTATTAAAAAAGCTTATTTTCCGGAATTTTTGACAGAACTTTAGTTGTTTAGGCTACATGATTTGACTAATGTAGTTGCTATGATCAGTTTATGTTTCCCCATCGCAGCTGAGTTGACGCTGTGTATGCTGAAAATAACATAACCTTTTCTTGTTTATATCTGCTCGCCGTTATGTTACGTTTTTATATAAAATTTAATTGATATTTTGACAGACCTATTTGTTAAATTAAATAGATCAACACTGATGTTTACTTGTTGAAGTTATAAATTATACCAAAAGATAGGCATGTTGATGTAGAATGAATTGCTGTCGTACGGAATTATGCGATTAACTAATTTATGGGATACAACTAATATCTATTTGGGAGAAAGATTTAAATTGAACAACTAATTAGAATGTGTTGTGCCATTGTAGCCTATGTCTCAGGTAACAAAATATGCATTAAGTGTTAAGTAAGCGTAATTCTACAATACTTACATTACTTGATTTTTATTAATTTGCAATCATGGATTTGCAATCATGGAATCATGGAAATTGTATTGTTTTTTTCGCTCTACAATCTATTTACCTTTAATATTGTAAGCATAATTATTATTAAGTTACTTGCTTGTTTTGAGGTCTTAGCTAAAATCATTCTTTGTATGTATTTATTTGTAGGCTGGGCCTAGGATGTACGACGGTTGACTTTGGACGGTTAGATGACGTTCCACTCTTCACATTTGAGGACCTCCGTTCTCTCCCTAAAGAGCAACAAGGCTCCTGATCCGGACGGGATTCCCAGAGAGGCTTTAAAGAAAGTATTTTCAATTAATGCTGACTTGTTGTTGAGAATGTACAACGCCTGTTTGGTAGAAGGGGTGTTTCCGGCTCCCTATGGAAAACCGCAAGACTTGTACTGATCAGCAAGGGCAAAGGTGATCCCGAGCTGTCGTCGTCCCACAGGCCTTTCTACACGTTGGACACGGCTGGGAAGCTGTTCGAGAAGCTGATCCGTTCCCGCCTGACTTCTGCCGTGGAAGCTGCCGGGGACTCATGCCCCCGTCAGTATGGCTTCAGAAAGGGACGGTCAACGATTGACGCTATCACCGAAGTCCATGGAGAGCTGTGAAGAGAGCCGAGAGCCACAACCATTTCCCTCGCTGAGTAGTGCTTCTTGTTACGCTTATGTCAAGAATGCCTTTAACTCGGCGAGGTGGGTCGATATGTTGGATGCGCTTCGCAACACCTTTCGCGTTCCTGAATATCTGTTGCGACTCATCGAGGATTATCTCCGCTCTCAAAGCCTTATTTACGACACAAGGGACAGAAAGTGGACGATGGAAGTCACTTCTGGTGCCGCGCAAGATTCAATACTCGACCAGGATCTCTGGAACGTTGCCTATGACAGCCTCCTGAGGTCGGAGATGCCTGAGGAAACCACTTTGGTTGGGTACGCCGATGATGTCGCAGCTCTCATTGTCGCACGCAACGTTGAGCTGGCACAACTAAAGTTGAACAGAGTCATGCGTGTGGTCAACACATGGATGTCCGATCACGGTCTCTCGCTTGCTCTCCGTAAGACGGAGATTGTGATCCTTACGAGGAAGAGGATAGACACCGTCGTTCTGTTCCGAGTGGGAAGGGAAGTGGTCCAATCAACTCGTGCTGCTAAGTACTTCGGGATTATGGTGGACACCAAGTTAAGCTGGAGGGATCAGATCTTCCGTACGGCGGACAAGGCCGCTAAGGTAGTCACTTACCTTAGTAGGCTGATGGCCAATGTCGGGGTTCCACGATCCAGCAGAAGACGTCTGTTAATGTCCGCGGTTCAGTTCGTGCTTCTTTATGGAGCAGAGGTGTGGGCAGACGCTCTCGATAAAGAGTAGTACAGGTTGCGACTCGCCCGAGTTCAACATCGAGCGGCGCTCGGGGTGTGTTCTGCCTACCGGACAGTGTCCGAGCCTGCCGTCCTGGTGATCGCCGGAGTTATCCCTGTCAAGCTCTTGGCAGGAGAGAGGAAGGCAATTTATCAGAGACAAGGCGAGATTAAAAGGACATAGCAAGAACAGAAGAGCGCTCCCGATCCTTCCAGCAGTGGCAACACAGCTGGGAGCACGACACCCGAGGACGATGGACTGCGCGACTTATAAGCACGTCCAACCATGGGTGGAACGGCGGCCAATTCTTGACAATTCACGGCTATTTTCGGTCGTACCTGAACCGGATGGGCAAGACTGGTTCACCGGACTGCATTTATTGCCTGGGCGTTCCCAACGATGTGGAACATACATTCTTCCGCTGCCCCCGTTGGGAAGGGTCCCGCCTGAAGGCCACACAAATTTTTGGTGCATTTTCGGTGGACTCGGTCTGCCAAAAGATCTTGGAGGATGAGGACAACTGGGATTGTTTATCAAAGTTCGTCCGGGGCATCCTCCTAGAAAAGAAACCCGATCTGGACCGCCAAGTGGCCCAGATCCCTTGATCGAGTGGCTGGATAAGGAGTGAGCCCCACGGGCGTTAGCCAAATTTAGGCCTAGCCTGACGTAATGTGATAAACAATTCCAGGTTAGAATCCTAAAGAGTAGAGGAGGTTTTTTAGTAGGTAAACCCGTTTTTTAGGGGAGTCCCACACTACAGGCTTGCCACCTGTGAGCGTAATGCATTTTTCTCACCTAAAAAAAAAAAGAATCATAAAAAGCGTCACCTAATAACTTAAAAAGTGAGTAAAAATTCTCGTACGGGACGGACATCGGAGCGTATTCCTAGTAACTTATGTCTTTCAGTGACTCATAGTCATCTGTTATATTTTTAAGCCAAATCTTGTATACCAAATACATTACCTATGCCTTGTTGAAAGAAACAGTTCTAAAGTAAACTGATTAAAAGCAACTGTTACCAATAATATTGTAAAACTGATATGCAATTTTGTTATCACTAGTATACGTGTTGCTCGAAATCGAGCAATTTATTTTAATACAGTAAAAATGTTATTTTAGCTCTAAATCAATGACATCCGACCAATCCAATATTGTGAATATCTGTAATTACCAAAAACTACCTACACGTATTTACAGCTCATTATTAACATTTTTTTTTAAATGCTTTATTCAATCCCAATGTTATTTAAATGGGAAATTTTGAGATTTCAATGGTGGATAACGCCTTTATTTTCAGTCCGATTCTCACCAGTTTTTGGCGGAAACAACTACAGACCAAGCCCCATCCACCGACACCAAAAACTTGAAAATCGGTTGAAAATTGTAGGAGGAGTTCTCAAGACAAAAAAACCCTTAGCGTATTAATAAATAAGTATAGAATCTATACTTATTTATTAATACGCTAAGGGTTTTTTTCACATCTGATGTGAAACCAGCTGGTATGCAAAAGTGGAATAAAACAAAAACAATAAAAAACCAATAACAAAAACAAAAGGCTTCAGCCAATGGAGTGTTAGCATAAGGATGAACTATTCCCACCACTATTTCTGACCCCTTTATTAATACCGACATAAGTATAGTTGAATTAAAATCAAAAGAGTATTGGGACTCTCGGTGCTTCGGCAGTGTTCGGGTACGTTCGGGACTAGTCGGCTCCTCGAAGTAAACAGCTGCCGAGTTGTTCAAATGAACGAATCAACAAAGTGATTTGAATGAATCATATGTCATTTTCTAAAAGAGTAATTTGAATCAGTGACCACAGAGAATTCTTTGGTCGCCGATTCGTATCGATTGTAAGATGATAACTTTGTTTCGATCGCGATCTGAGAACCAGGCAGATGTTTCATCGGTTTTGTTTACAAGGTTTCATATCCTTTTTATCATACAAAGGTTAGCCACATTTGAAAAGCGGGGCATTTTAGACTAGAGTAGTGGGAGGACGGGTCACGTGATGGAGGGGAGGCGCCACAAGTATGGGTAAAGCCGAATGACCCTGACAGAGGTGGTCAGTCATTCGACGTCGTCTTACCTTGGTTGAAGATACGATTACTATTTATTAATAAAGGTTTTATAAATACTTTATATATGCCTTATTCTACTTCAACTATTAAAATTAATAATCGTCTACATTACTTGGATGGGCGAAGAAACAAAATACCGTAACTAAATTGATTAGCTTTCATCCACTGCCTAATTATTCAATCAGTACATCACATGAGTGAGAAACCAACGTACAAAATCAAATGGTATAATTCATCATTCGTAATTCAATTGTCTTAAGGGATTATAGGAATTTACGACGCGCGAACCCTGTAATTAACCTCGCTTTCAAACTGAGTGTATCAATGGTAACTTAATTAACTCTTTTTTTACTGTTACGTACAAACTTAAAATTAATTAAATATTCAAGTAACCCAAAAGTACGTCACAGAATATGTCAATTAATCGATGAAATTCAATTTTATCGCATTAAGACAGGTGAGGAAAAACAGCTGTATCGTACAGACAAAAGAATAGGTTCAACATTCTATTCGTGAAAAAGATCTATTCAAATGAATCAATTCGCCAGATGAGCCGAATTTTCCATTACCAGCTAATTAAATTAGCGGGTTTACCCGAGTGTTGCCGAACACTGCCGAAGCACCGCCAGTCTCAGTACTCTTTTGATTTTAATTCAACTATAAATCCCACAAAGGATCAAGTTGGAAAAAAAAACGATCTTTAATTAAAATTTAAATTAAAATAATCAGTGTGTTTGTTGTTTCCATTATGATTAATGATCTGCTAGCAGTTTTAAGTAACCAAACAATACTTTATGTTGATGACACTACTATTAGCAAATTTCCCATAGGGAATAAGCTATTACCGTAGGTCTCATGGTAAGACCTAAGCCCGGGACCATGTTACTTTTTTGTTTTTAGGTGCCCAGAGACCAAGAATAATAGTCATTAAAATTTATATATATATATATATGTGTGTGTGTGTGTGTGTATGTGTCCCTAGACTCGATAACTCTCGTAAAAAGGGTCCGTTCGAAACCAAATTTGGTAGAGATGTGTAATCCTACGTCTATTTATTCGGATGAGTTCGTAAACCAGACATATCGACCTACCGGATTTAATATTAGTAGTTTTGGGGGGTTTTGTACCCCAAAAATGGGTTTTTTGCATTTTTCATATGTAAATTTTAAAAATTTTAAATTTTTATTTTTACCATTGGATTTAGCTAAAAAAATACACAATTTAGTATTTTGAAGCTTTGCTCTATCTCCATTGGTTACCGAGATATTAAAAAGTCTAAAGACAGTACATTGTATTTTGGGGCTCCAATGTTAATCTTATGGAGAATAAGGATGTGTTAATATTTCACTTATTAACCAATATTTTTGAATGAAACTTGGTATTCAGCTTCATTTGGTTGAGATTCATTTATTTATGGTAAAAAAATCTTGGTTTTTGTGCTTATCATGGCAGCAAACCTGCATACTCTTTTCCCATGTTAATCATATGGAAAATAGGCAAACTTGTTTATTTATGGACAGATATAGATGAAACTTAGTATATGGTTTCATATGGTCGAGATAAATTTTTTTTATGATAAAAACCTACTTTTAGTGTTCCCCATGGCAGCATACCTGCATACTCTCCCTATATTTATCATAAGGAGAATAGACATTTATTTCCCTATTTATGAGTATGTGATTTTATTTGGTTTACAGTTTTATGTGGTCAAAATTAATATTACTAATTTGGAAATTCGCTGAGTACGCAGGTCTGCTGCGACGGGGGGTATTTTTCAGTTTCAACTCTGGTTTTTATAATCTCTTCAGTATTTCACTATATCACTATCTTGAGACAGGGACCTCACATAGTGGGTATTTGAATCGCTCAACATTGTTAGAGGCATCAACTTGATTCAAAGCGAACGGTTTTTTATTAAATGAAAGTAACACACAAGGAGCTAAAGTGTAAACTATAATATTTTGAGGCAACACAATGCACTCTCAATATTTTGAGGCACATCAACTCTATATAATAGAATACTAAGTTACTATACATAGTTATAGAATTGAGTAACTTAAATACACATTTTATCTTGTTATATTAAAAAAAAAAACTCCACATCATGGAATTTGTCAGTGAAAGTTGCAAAATGCACTGGAGGGTTTCTTAACTGAACCAAAGCAATTCATCCGACACAGTTGAGCAGTGCTCTGGAGCGCTGACTCCAGTTGTTGTGTAATTTCTCGGGTGAATGGAAAGCCACTTTCTCTTTAGCCGTGAGCTACCGGCCTTCTCACTCTTCCTCAAATGTACCAATAACACTTTGTTTTTTATATTTAAGGATCAATTGCACCATACTTGATTCATCATTCCTCATCTGGACCTATTATACTATGAATGGAAAATTTTATGATATTTGATTCAATGATACATATTTTCTCAGGACCTCCCCTCAACCAAAAGCCTTTATTTAAAATTGTTATGAAATGATTTTTCTCATTTTAAACTATTCATCTTAAAAGTTGGGTTTTAAGAATATAAAATTGATATAGTACAGTGTTTAACTATTTGTGGAGGTTATAATATTTATTTAAAATGTATACAAATGTTCTATATTACATGTGAGCTGATTTTAAAAATGTTAAGACTTATTTGTACAACTCTGTATTTGTACTTTATGCTGTAAACCATAAATATAACATCTTTGAATACTTAAATAATCTTTGCACAGGTAGTACATTAAGTCCCACGCTGATTAAATATTTTAAGAATAATTACAGTAAAAGCAATAACACACCTAAAAATTGACTTTTCAAAGTAAATAGTAGTTTTCGGTCACAACAGTGGGGCAGTGAGCGGCCCACCAGCAGTCACAAGAAAAGCTTAAATGTAAGCATAGGTCATATGTACATCAAATTAAAGGTCCCGCCAAGAAGAGTATGCCCACAATATCGCAAACTAGACCTCAATTGGATGACAGAGTCATAAATGGCAGGCGATCAGATGACTTGCCATAAAATTCATGTAAAATAACCTTAAAATGCATAAACCTTAACTTCCAAGATAATTGATCTTTTGATTTCAAGTTTGAGGAATGTTGCTTTTGAATTTAACAAAATTTAAAGTTATCTATAATGTTAAAAGTACAAAGTATCCATCACTTCCTCTAGTGGGTGTCCCTAAAATGAATTGCTCAATTTTGAGCAACGTGTACACTAGTCTCAGTAATAATTCAGAAGAGATTAAACCCACGTCGTGGGTATTAACCCACTTTATATACCTCAAATGGTATATACATATTAACTGGTATTAAAGTATAACACCATCTAAATCTATACTTATTTAATACGCTAAAGGTTTTTTTTTGTGTTGAGAACTCCTACAATTTTCAACCGATTTTCAAGTTTTGGTGTCGTTGGATACGACTTGGTCTGTAGTTGTTTCCGCCAAAAACTGATGAGAATCGGATTGAAAATAAAAGCGCTATCCGCCATTGAAATCTCAAAATTTTCCATTAAAATAACATTATGATTGAAAAAAGCATTTTAAACATCTGATTATAATCAGCTGTAAAAAAACGGTAGTTTTTGGTGATTACAGATATTCACAATATTGGATTGGTCGGATGTCATTGATTCAGAGCTAAAAGTAATACTTGTATTGTATTAAAATAAATTGCACGATTTGCAGCAACACGTATACTATAGTCCTGGACAGTCTTATTGCTAAAACTCTACTATTATCAGCACCACGAAATTGCAAGCTTCAAAATATAAACAGCTGGCAGCTAATTTACATAACTCTTACCTATAGACCGTTTTTTTAAACCTGATCCTCCGTGAAAGAGATGGTATAGGGGGTTTGTTTATCCTTGCAACTATCCCATTGGCTGAAGCCTTTTGGTTTTTTTGTTGTTTTTGTTTTATTTCACTGTTGCATACCAGCTGTTAATTTCACATGACAACTATTGTGTATCAGTTTTACAATATAATTGGCAACAGTTGCTTTTTAATCAGTTTACTTTAGAACTGTTACTTTTTAACAAAATTTGGCTTTAAAAAATAACAGCTGACTAGGAGTAACTAAAAGGTGTTATAAGTTATAGAAAACGTTATTGAAGTAAATCTGCTACTAGAACATCTTTGTCACGAGTTTAAATGTTTTGTTTGTAGTTTAAATGTTTTGTTTACAGTTTAAATCTTTCCCCTACCCCAATTTTCTCGAGAAGGATCAGGTTTAAAAAAACGTACTATAGTGATGTTGCAGGTTTGTTTTGATTTTTACTTAAGTTTACTCCAACACTTAAGTTCACAGATGCCAACATCTGGATCAGTCGGCGCAAAACAGCAACACAATTCATGATCGCAATTTCGTGACGCCTACAATCTATATATTAATACGCAACTATGTTTCATTTCCTCCTTTTTTCTCAGCTCGTTTACATCGTAGGATAAATCCGAGCATACCGTTAGAAAGGTATAGTCCTGTAGATGAGCAGAATCACATTCTAAAGTACATCGGACTCCAGGGCTACACCCCACAGGCTTTCAAAGTTCAAATGTTAATCTTATGGAGAAAGGAGAATTGAATGAATCATTAGACAGCTGTTGTAAGAACAACTGCTAGAAAATTAGGAAGAACAGATGTTTTAGTTCTAAAATGTTTTTAAGCTTCTTGGGTCCAGATCAAATTAAATTTTGATCGAATTTCGATCAGGAGGCGATCTCTAGTAAGAATTAATACAACAGTTTTCTTGGTCTAAACAACCCACACCAATGGTGTGTTTTGCTGGAACAATATGAAAACCAGAGAATGTTTTAAAATCGACAAAATGAGGTCACAGAGCTTTAGATTAAACAGTAGTCTTATCAACTCCAGGAAATGGTTCCCTTTGTAACATAGGCTAAAATTAAAAGGGGATTTGTCATGGAATGTATTAAAAATCCAAAATGCATAGTAATAAATTTTATTCCAATATAAAATGCTATCTAATATAACAATACATGTTCTATATAACAATGCGTTATAAAACTGTACATTGATCATTTCAGTAAATTGGTAACATAACAAAAATTATCTCATTCCTTTAAAGCTTAGTTGTGATTTTTTTAACATGGGAATGATGTAGGAGTTGTAAAAATTGTTTAAAATATATCCTTATTGATTTTTTTAACTAACGACTAGAACACTTAAAATCCTCAATCAACATTAATTTTTCATAATCATAAAAGACTAATTACAGTATTAGGATTTAAACTTAATTAGACCCAAAGGATTAAAAAAAAAATAAAAATTCAATACACAAAATATATAATTTTTTTGAGTTGGAATTACAAACCAACATGAATAATTTGAGATGTATAACAAAATGTATGATTTAAAGTCAATAACTAAAATCAATCCAAACTACATGATTACATGTACACCTATAAAATATAGTACCTACATAATACATTCACTGTACAAATAGATAAACACAGACAATCAATAAGTTAACATTAATTAACATCATTTTTACAACTTAACCATGCTAATACAATACATTCAATATTGAATTTTTCAAACAAATTGTCTTTTTCATATTGGTTAGTTTGTACTAACTCATTGGCTATTTAATTATTTATTTTAAATACATATTTTTTAAAGATTAAAATGAATACTCCTCCTTCCTAAAAATAAATGTAAATTAGTTAAAAAAAATGTTCATCTGATGATGTTCAAAATAAATTACGCAGTACAGTAGCACAAATTTTACTTATCTGGTTTGAAAAGATTTCTTATTTCTTGTATTGTTATAACTATCAATGTCTTTTTTTAAACATACTATCCTCATAGTAGACTAAAATAATACTCACAACATAAGCTATAAACTTAAACCCCAACCAGTTTTTTATCTTCTATACCGGTAATGCATGTATTTACATTTTATCAATAGATGTTAAACCTAAATTGAATTTTTTAAACCCATATTAACTACATAAATGATACTAGCCCTGAACACACATTATTAAATTCCCATTATAAAACCACTGACCCTAAATAAAAATTGATACTTTCCCCTTTAACACATTCGCTGAGGCAAATTAATATTAGAGGCTGACCAAGGGGCTGCAAATTACTACTTTATTTTTAAAAATCTGTATTTCCACTGTAAAAAGTCATAAACAAGAATCATTAGCTACAGTATATTGTTTGTTTTGGATGTCTACATGTGTCAGTCGTTGGTTACATTATGCACAGAAAACTACCATTGACCGCCATGCCAGACTCTAAATCCTCGAAGATTTCAGTTATTAACAAACTATGATTCTCTTTCAAAGTTAGAGACCTAATTTGTAACTATTTATAAATACTATTCACAAAGCTTATATTGTTTTCATAGATCATTATTAGTCGGTAAACCTCAAACAATCAGAGTTTAAATGTAAATCGAGGTTGTCAGGGCAGTTTACATGGAAGACACAAAACTTATTTTTATTCTCTAATAATCTTATTTCATTATTTTTAGATCATACTTACATTTTTAAATTTATTTTCAGTTTGCTATATAGAAGGTAAATAACTAAAACAAAGTTATAAATTTAGGATCAACAGGTTGAAACCACAGCACCACCTAGACACGAACGAATGGCACCGTGCAATAAACACACAAACAATTAAGTTAACAACGTGGCAGCGTATAAATCTGTCTTTACAAGAGGCTGAGCCAAAAGCAGAAAGTGGCGTTCTCACCCACGGGGGTAACCTCTGCTTCAGGGTGGCAACGAGCGGGGGCCCAGTGGGACAGCCGCAGCGAATGGGTTAAACAAGTAAGTACAATAACCGCCAACAAATTTCAAATGATTTGCTTAATTTTTGTTAGCATATGATTTTACACAATTTAGTTGGACTACTTGTATTAGGGAAATGTAAAAATAGTAACAAGTTTGTGACTAAAAAATTGGCTATCTTACAACAACAAGACAATGTATGAACAAAGCAAATATTTTATAATTATTAAATTGCAATAGATTGACACCCCATTTTTATTACTTTAGTAGACCAAAAGAACAAACATTCAAATTTACGTGAAAGTCATTCTGCCATAGGCTACAACCTTAGTTCTCAATAATATTCATTGATGAACCTAGGGTACTGGGCTAATTTTTTGTATCTTTTTCCGCCATTATAATCGGAAATAAAAAATTCTACACACCGCTGATGTGAGGAACGAAAAAAAATCTAAATCGGGGAAATATTTATTTGTTAGGGACTTGTTACTTGTTAGGGAAAAAATAATAAATTTGACCAAGAGATTTCCGTGACAGCTGTATAACTTCATTGGTAATTCTAATGACCCATAAACAGTTAAAATTCATTTGCAGGTATAAGCTTATTATTATTTTATAGTATACCGGTACCAAGATTCATTTGTAAAAAAAGTTTGTATTTTTTAATACAATACCTATTCATTGAATTAAAATGCAAATTAATTTCATAGTGTATCGGGAGGTCAAAATGACATTTGAATACAAATGGCTTAAACTTAATAATACGGTAACATAACATAGGCAATATGCAAGCCCTAAAGCCCTAACTATCATTAGTGTTATAGAAAACTAACACTTTAGCTTATACGACATGACATTTTAGTTCAAAAATAAATTTTTCAAAGGTGTCATTTTCTCATTTAAGTTATAATTTAAAAATTTAATTTACTGTGAGATGCTTTATTTTGACTAGAATCTTTTAAAGAATCTTGGTAAACTTAAAAAGAATCGCTGATGAAATTTTATGATCCACTCCCAATAATACTCAAAATTTTCGTGCAATTCATATGTTTAATTAAATAGCATCTTAATCCTTATTGTAAATTTATGTATCCATTTATGTAAAGTTGTTAATTTTCCTGTTTCATGTTCATGTAAGTTAGTTAATTAAAGGAATAATGCTTTAATACAGTTTAAACCCTTTACTGTAACTATGGTACGTAATTTATTTATTATAATTACATTAGTTTCTAATTTGAGAGGAAGGTAAGCTATTAAGTTTATTCTTTTATGTTATTTATCTCAATATTTATTTTGTTGATCTATTCTATCTCCCAGAGATTATTCCTTATCAGCAATTAAGTTCTCTACTGATAACAAAACATAGAATATTGTAAACCTCCATGATTAGAATACCCTACTGTATTTATTGTTTGTGACAACACAACACATTTCATGGGCATTTTTATTTGGAGAATCCAATTATTGGTCAAATTTAAACTCAGAAGTATCGGCTTAAAATAACCTTCTTGCTTCTTTAATAAAAAGCAAATAGGCTTATGAAGACAAAAATTGCCCAAGCCTATATATTTACAAATCTTTACATAACATTTTACATTATTTTTGTTACAATTAATATTTCCAATCAGAGAAGGGCCAACATTGTAAATATTCTCTATAGAAAATATCTAGTGAATCTTAAAAAAAAGTCTTTTGCGTACATAGGCTAGTACCAGCCTACATTAATTTAGATACAAGTACAAACAAATAAAAAATCCAAGCAATATCATTGGAAGTTGCCATTGCTTGAATGTGTCACTGAATGCAAATCTATGCATCCATTCATGGATTATTTACATCCTCTTTTAAACTTTTCAGCAAGGTGAAATTTATTTTCATCCTATAGGCTGATAGGCAAGGTACTGTTTTTGGGACATTTTCACACATTTTAAAAGGGCCTAGGCCTATGTTGAATAATCAACACAAATGTATATAGGCCTTATAGATCGGATTAAACAGCAGCATGAAATTTAATGAAAGTGAGATTAGACTATTTAATTTACTGCCATAAACACAGAGGAATATTATTTCAATGGTAAATTACGTAAGTTGGGGATTTATTGAGTTGATTCATAAAAACAAAATATAACTCTTTTATAAGTTTAAGAATACTGGGTTTTTTTAGAGTGTACTTAATTAATGAATATGTTTATAAATGAGTTGTCTAATTTTTATCTAGTAATTTTTTTTTTAATTTTGTGTCTATCAACGCCAGAGGCATTTTTAAAATTTTTATGTGAAAAGGTCGAAACCTCAGTCTTGTTACTATCTAACATCAACCAGTTGTTAGAAAGCATCATTAATTAATAGCCCAATGACAAATGGCAACTAGGTCTGGAATAAAAAAAATCGACCTACTATCTTAACTTTTCTCAGGATCGAGCTGACAACCTTTGGATGCACAGGTGAGCACTATAACCACTCAGTTACCCAGCCAGTTTAACAATCACATTTAAATGTGCAATTGCCACCAAATAAATAAAATTTTATTAACTTTTGCAATATAATCTATAACTTGAATTTGATACATCAAATGTTAATATACATTGTTACACGTCATAATATTAGGAACTCTTTAAAAGTATAAATAGGCTAATTTTTTAAATCTGAAATTTACAAGGCATTACAACACAAACCTAACTCTAATGGACGGCTTTCTAAATCATTTGTTAAACAAAAGACAAGTTGATCATTGTTTCAGTGATCAATATGGAAACCATTTGTGCCATTTTTCATCTCTTCTTGTGGACTTCTTAGCATTAGAGGTGATTCAAATGTTTTACCTTCCACAATTGGTTTTAAGCCTTCTCCACCATAGGATAAAAGAGGAGATATTTCACATACCACAGGATCTCCGATTATTTCCCCTCCTGCTTGTCTGATATACCTAGTGTGTAGAGCAAACAAGTCCCTCCGGGCAGTGGTTGGATTGTCTTTCTCTGCAGATTCTGGATTTTTCAGTGCACTGAATTCGTCTTCACGGTTCACTTCCCAAACAACTAAATTTTCAGCAAACGGAAAGACATCAAAGACAAATTTCTCCATCTTGATTCCATTTGGCTTTTCAGGCGAACACTGGACCCCGCATTCATTAACATAAGGGATCTTCTTCTTTGCCACATGCAATTTTAGCTGACTTTCGTACTTGTTAACTATTTTCCTCAAAAACTCTGCAGTGAAAAGATGATTGCAAATGCTGCCGGCACTAAACTTTAATCTCCCGTCATTGTTCCTCATTTCAGCTGTTTTGAGAGTAATCTCACTGTACTCAACTACCTGGAATTTCCCATCAACGTTACAAATAACACCAAGAGCTTCAGTCGGAAAAGCTTTTTCAACAACCTTGGCAGCGCAATCAGCGCCTCGTTTCACACAATATCCTACAAAAATTGGGTCAGCCACTCGAGTGAGGATATTGTCTACGCTGTGACAGTGCAGATATCGAATACCTCTTCTCTCGATCTCATCTAATACTCCCTTCTCCCTGAGAGCTCTGTAAATCCCTCCATTGCCGTCAGGAGCTTTAGAAATTCTGCTTGGGGATTCAAGAATTATTTTTCCATCAAAAGTAAAGCATGGTAGTAAACCTTGTTCAAAAAATATGACATTGTTCTTGTTCAGACCAAAGTAGTTATTTTGCTCAAAGTACTCTTCTGTAGGTTCCATTGTTTTCTCACTTGTCATTATGAACCAAGTTATGTTACCATGTTTGTCGGTACACCTAGAAGCCAGTTCCTCAAGCTTTACTATTCTCTCTGCTTGAATTTGGTACAAAGATTTGTGAGATGGGAGCCCAACATCAAACATACCTTTTGGTAGAGTTGATCCAAGTCGAGTTCCCTGTCCTCCAGCCATAAGCAGCACTCCTACTCTTCCTTCTGAAATTTGAACAAATCCTTCTCTTTCATATGAAGCCAGTAGTTCTGGTGTCGTTCTTGATACAGCTCCATACAGATGGGGAGGGATGGCTTTCATTCTGTCATCCAACTTTTCTTGATCCTCATGTAAAGAAACTAACGCTTTATTAAAGTAAGATGTGACTTCTTTGACATCAATTTCACTTATATCTTTAATCAACTCATTTTGCTCTGACGCGCTTAACCTATCCCAAAACTGAAGAAGATGTTCTTGGTTTAGCTCCGATAAAACACTTTTCAATTTATTAATGTCAGACATTTTAAAATAAAACAAACTCACAAGCCCTGTTGATGAAATAGTTCTTTCAACAGCTGCTGCCAACAATAAACACTAACCGAGTAACCGATCACATCAAAAGCCAGCACACGTTTGACAGCACAGCAGACGACGAATCAAATATAGACACAGGCCTAAAACAGTGTTAGCATTTTAGCACAAAAATACTCTTTTAGAAAGATTGCCTACTCTACTTTAAAAACACACACTATAAATTATACTACGTATGGTTTGTGTGTGTGAGTGTGTGAGTAATTATTAGATGAATAGAACAACGTTATACGAAAATATAATTATAATTTATTAAAGTGTTTAATGTGTAGACGTAGTAATGCCATTTTCGCTTTAAGAACAGTCTAAGACAGCCATTGATTGACTGATTGGTTCGTCACTGGCAACTGCTCAGTCGCTCCATATTGCTGTTACCTTACAATGTTTAATAAGAATAAGAAGTTTATTTGTCATTCTAAACATTTCATAATGTACAATAGACATCGTTAATTCTTATACTACTATTTCACAAAATGATTGGGTTGGTCTATGTGCAACAGAAATCTTATCTGTACACTGACGTGGAATGTGGATGGACAACTTCTCAAGAAGTTCTGGACAATCCACCCTGAAGTTAATAATATTGAAAACCAGCATTGCGTCTAGAAAAGTTATTCTGTGGAAGAGTGGAAGCAACCCAATAATGAAAGGTCTGATGTAATTGACAGTGATCTCGTTGTAGGGGGAGCCCATTCTCAGGCCAACCACACGGATGAATCGGTTTTGGACTTCGTCCAAGGTGGAAAAGGGAACTGGGAAGTCCCTATATTGCAAGATTACTGTAGTGCCAGGTGAGCTACATTCCATATAAGAGCAATGGTGTCAGTTTCTGCGACATCCGTGAATATCCCCACAGAGTTTTTGTTGGTTAAAAAAGTGTAAAAAAAAAACCAACATTTTACTCTTTGTTACCTGCAAGTGTTGCCATCGTTGCAGGAAACGACAATCGTTCTCGTTTTCGTTGGAGATTTTTTGTCTCAACTATTACTAAATAAGGAATTTCAAAGCGAACTAGAATTTATGGTATTATATAATAATGTTGATGTCCTCGCACTACAAGAAACACAGGTAGAAGACTTAGAGAGCAGTGCGAGGGGCAACATCACAGGATATAGGCCTTTGGATGAAATAGGACTATAATTAGCTATATATAGACCTTAGGAAGAAGTTATGCTTTTTTCTATACAGACCTTGCCTATTATATTGCCAATGTTAAATTCTTATAATATTTAGGAACATAAAGATTAAGATTTGAGATTAAAGATTAAGATTAGGATTTAAATATTTTTAAATTTATGAGCACATTATTTAGAGTTAAATGTACAAACACTTTTAAAAATAATTGTTTTTATATGAGATAAAAGTTTTTTTTTACATAACAACAAGTCAAAATATTTTATAATTTATTTATTTAAAAATAAAGACATCCACCAAATTTCTGCTCATATTATAAAATACATCCTTATGGACAAAATTTTAAAAATAGGTCAATAGGTGGCTCATCAAGTTCTTAAATTATGTGTACCGAAATAAAAAATTGTAATAAAGCATTACTAAACGCACATGAAGTTAAAAACAACTATCTTAGAACAATCCTGCAACGGCTGAGAAGGATCTTCTTAGGCCTCGTCACAATAAAGTTTAAATTGGGGATTCTGTTCCATATAACATCATTTTGTATTCTTACAGCAGGCAGAGGAAAGGTGTTGACATTGAGTCTCCTGAACTCGCCATATGTGTGAAGCTGGAATATGATATTATTTGTTTTACCAGTGGATTGTTTTCTTCCGTATTACCAACTCAATGAACTCTGATGAGAACCAGATAGTGAATCTCCGATGGGCGGTCTTTTTAGAGGGTTTAGTTTGATTCAATGAAAATGGACTGTCCAGATAACACAGAAAAACTTCAGTAAATTAGTTGACAACATTTTTGGCATTTACGACAAAGTAAGATACGATACAGTTGAGAGCCATTTGTGAACCTTTTAAAAGTTGCATCACCTCCAAAATTCCGGAATAGTAGTTCGAGCTGATTGCTAGGTGTGGGGGAGAGAATAATAATAATTAATTCCACTGAGAGTGTTGGTGTTGGATGGTAATGCCAATCAAGAAATCTAGAATGAGAAGGAGCTAGGTGACATCAACAAAAACAATAACAAAATCGACGACGTCAACGGTGCAGTGCTTAAAATATTCAAAGCAAACCACTCATGTGTCAAGCGTGTCAAGATAAACAACATGACGTCAAAGGTGCAGGAGATACTTTAAAATGCTTCAATCAGCTGTTGGTGTCACCTACCTTGGTTTGTTCTAGATACATTGATGCCAATGCTCGAGATTTATAAGCTTCTCAGCTGCTAACTCCACTGTGAGGAGGCTGGTGGAAAAAGAACCTCAGGTGACTGCCGGGGTCATTTTTCGGTAAAACGCTTAACCATTATTTTTGGATGAAGCTTGGTATTTAGCTTCATTTGGTTGAGATTCATCTATTTATGTTTAAAAAATCTTGGTTTTTGTACTTATCATGGCAGCAAACCTGCATAGGTACTCTTTTCCCAGGTTAATCATATGGAGAATAGACAAACTCTTTTATTTATGGATAGATATTGATGAAACTTAGTGTATGGCTTCATATGGTTGAAATAAATACTTTGCAATGCTAAAAACCTACTTTTAGTGTTCCCCGTGGCAGCATACCTGCATACTCTTTCCCTATATTTATCATCAGAACAGACATTATTTTTCATATTTATGAGCACGTACAGGTTCATCATGTATGTATTTGTTTACAGGTTCATCTGGTAAAAATTAATATTACTAATAATTTGGAAATTCACTGAGTACGCAGGTCTGCTGCGACGGGAGTATTTTGCTTTACACCGTCCTGAAAAAAATCCAGCGTAACTGTATGTCGTCTGTCGTCTGGTCGTCTCGCCTTTTCGCCTAGCCTCGTCGTCTGTATAGTCTAATACTTTTTCTGCTAATAGGTCATTTTGTGAATTAATTGTGGTTTTTAACATGAACAAAGTAGCCACTTAAAAACCCTTACCAAGTGTTGGATTAATACAATTCTAATTCTATTTTAGAATCCGTGCTCTAGATTATAGGCCTGATAAAAATGGTTTCAGAAGATAGATTGAAGGAATTAGTTGAAATTAAAAACAAACAAAGGGCTGCCAGGAAAGCTGAGTATTGGAAGCAAATGACAAATCCTCACAGACATGCATTAGGAGAAGGTGGACATTTGGTAAGAAATTTATTTTCCCTTGTTTTATTAACTTAACATGTTGGCTACCGAGATATAAACCATACCGAGATATAGACCAGCGTCACCTTGAAGCATAAGATTTCACCACAGACCAGTGTCAACTATTTGATGCGTGGGCTGAGTCCAGTGGACCGACGTCAACTATGGTTGACGCAAAAACAACTTTATTGTAGCTCCTCGTAAGGAATGGTTCATGGGCAAAACTTTGTTATCCGACTCCACCGTTATTACCGATGTGGAAGTTTCGATATTGCGATTATTCGATAGTTGTAATCGTTTGAGTTAAGATATAAGTAGGCCTAGGCCTAATACAATCATATGGTAATTTATTTATACTATACGGTACTCATAATAAAATGAATAACGATACTCAATTAAAATACCCACTATATGAGGTCTCTGTCTCAAAATAGCGATAAAGTAGTAGGCCTAATAATAATGTAACCTAACAATCTAACCGTAAACCTCCGTCCCCTTTTATTGACAAGGATGTTTATAACAACAAAATTAATGGTGTTAGAAAACATTTAAAACACATATTTCCTCAATAAAAAACAAAAAAAAATACCTTTCTGATTCGTTTTTGGCAGCATTTGTGTGATGCCATTTTAGGTCTAACAAAGTCTGCTTCTTCTCACAATTAAGATAAACCTACGCAATAAACTTGGGTAGCGTATTTTCTGTTGTTCTCTGATAAAGTTAGCCTACTGGTTAGGCCTATACATTAGCTAAAATTTGTAGGCCTACTTGTTTTTGTTATTTTCAGTTATTTGTTTGCATTATATTTGTTTTATTGTCAAAAGGTATTTTTAATTATATTAGAACAAAACTAAATCAGGTGATAAAATCGTAGCCTATCGTGTAATTGTATCATCGATAGAATAGCAATATTACCGCAATATTGAAACTTCCCCTTCAATAATAACTTTGGAGTCGGATAACAAAGTTTCGCCGGTTTATTTTATCAACAACTTTCTTCTAAGGCTTCGGTCGACAGGGATACCTAGGAAATATGCTAGAGTCGTGGTGTCCACGTAGGTAACTTAGCCTATATTATATTTTTTGTAAATTTGGCAGCATTTTTGTTTCTATTAGTCTGGTTTCATGGTCTGTAGATAAGTTTAATTCAATAAGCTTAGTCCCAGGAAGAATTCAGGTTTGCAGGGTCGGTCTATTAAAGCTAATATCGCGACAACTATAGATCGGTAGCGAACGTGTTATTTATGCTTTTAACAATGGTTTTTCAACAGGCCTAATCCTTGTTGCCTGTGCTCAATATATCCCAACCCTAATTCTAGATATTTCTTGAACTTAGAAGGCCCATTCTGTGAAGGGATGAACACAAGACTGGCACTCCGTTTTGGCACTTTGGAATCATGGGACACTTAATGCAAAGAAAGCGTAATGGTATATCACTCTTTGATGCAGTGAAATGGCTTGACAAACACCTGCATAAATTAGGCCTATAACTTAGGCCTAATGTTAACACGTTCGCGGCTACGTGGCTACAATTTTAGCCATCCGGGTTTCAATCCTAATCCGGCTGGTTATTGTCCTATTGCTTTACAAATTGCATCGTTTCAAGGTTAAATATGATTAGAGCGTGGGATTTGAAACCTAGCACAGCACTAGCCAGATAAAGGCCTAGACCCTACATGCTATTTCCTGTTGATGTGGTTACCGTTGGAAAGTGCTGCAACTGAATGCTGTGGCTGATTTTGGAATATGACTCTTCAGTTGCAGGGTTTCCAAAAGTCCCGGATTTAGGGACAGTCCCTTATTTGGTCAATTTGTACAGCGTCGTAGAGAGAGGTTGTCCAGGACAGTAAATGTCCCATATTTGGCCGAAATCAGAAATTTACTCTTTACAAATTTTGTCATGATGGGATTTGCAATCTAATCTCAAAATAACGACTAAATTAGGCCTTCAGATTATTGTGCATACAAAGGAAACTGACCACCTTGACAAGTGTCAATGCTCTTTTAATCATTGTAAATCATAATTTTTTGGGACTTTCGTGTGGTAGGCCTATAAGGGAACATTATCGTACAGGAAAACCCTATCCCCCTGCAAAGCATGCGAACTCATCTCGGGCCTCTCGTTCCCTCGCCGACAACTTGTGTTTTAGGAGGCAAGAAAATAAAAAATCAAATAAGCGAATCAAATAGCCCAAGTCTTTGTCTGTTATTTGGAACCCCTCTCACTTTTATAAGACTTTAAATAAAAGCATAAAATGAGAGCAGGCGAAGCGCTGCATGGCATTCCGAGAGAAGCCCTTCCTTTTACCCCCCCCCCCCCCCCCTCTTAAGAAGGAGGCTTTGGTGTTTCCAATTACCTTGTTCAATGAACCTGACCCCAACAATTTATTGAAAGATAAGCTATTGTCAAATTTGAAGTAGGCTACAGTAAATCGTACCACTAGCAATGTACTAGTGTGGGATACATACATAGTGTCCCTGAATGTGTTTCGATGCTTTTATGTTCTGCTTTTGGGTCAAAGGAAAACTAAAACATAAAAATTAGAAATGTAAAAACCCTAAAACCTCCAATTTGTCTTTTTTCCAATTTTAAATTTGAGTTTAGATTGTTGGAAACAGTTAAAGTTTTGTATAGAGATTTATAACTGAAATATCCAATATTATAGTAATAGCTTTGTAAAACAAACGTTGTAAAACATGATATAGACTTAGGGTCTGTTTTATAGTCTGTCTTAGGCTAATGGGGCTGTTAATTGACTCTAATTAATGTTGATTTGCTGCCATCAATTTATTCGCTTATATGCCAATACTAGCAGTTACCCGGCGCGCGTTGCTGCGCTCAAATTAAGTTGTTTACATAAATAAAGCTATTTTAATATAACAAAAAAAAAAGATAAGTTAAGTTTTAAGTTTTTTAATATAACAAAAAAAGTCAATGGCATAGAAAGTAAGTATATTAATATTACTGTAAGGCCAAAGGATAAACAGGCATTTTGCAAATTTAAACCCAGAATAGTCAAAGTTTGCCTTGTATCTTATTAATCGTAATTGCAAATGCAAGAGCACCTATGAGCAAAGAGGCACGTCCATGCCAAATTTCAACCCCGGAGGCCTTAAATTAATTTTAAAGTCCAGTGGAGCACAGCCCTACTAAAAAATATATTTGCAAAACCATTCTTGGTGAGTACCTATGAGCAAAGAGGCAAGTAAAAGTAAAATTTCAACCATGGTGGCTCTAAAGTAATTTAAAGTCCAGTGGGGAGGAGCCTTAAAGAGCTTAAAAATTATATTTGCAAAACCGTTTCCTAGTGAGTAGCTATGAACAAAAAGAATAGTACATCAAATTTCAACCCCGGTGGCAATAAAGTAATTTTAAAGTCCAGTGGGGTGGAGCCCTAAAGTGCTTAAAAACTATACGTGCAAAACAGTTTCTTAGTGAGCACCTATGAACAAAAAGAATCATCCATATATTTTCAACCACGGTGGCCCTAAAGTGATTTAAAAGTCCAGTGGGGCGGAGCTCTAAAGATCTTAAAAAACTATATTTGCAAAACCGTTTCTTGGTGAATACCTATGAGCAAAGAGGCACGTCCATGTCAAATTTCAGCTCAGGAGGTCCTAAAGTAATTTCAATGTCCAGTGAGGCGGAGCCCTAAAGTGCTTAAAAAACTATATTTGCAAAATCGTTTCTTAGTGTGTACCTATGAACAAAAAGAATCATCCATATATTTTCAACCCCGGTGGCCCTAAAGTGATTTTAAAGTCCAGTGGGGCGGAGCTCTAAAGATCTTAAAAAACTATAGGATATTTGCAAAACTGTTTCTTAGTAAGCACCTAACAGTAAAGAGAATCGTCTGTCAAATTTCAACCCCGGTGGCCCTAAAGTAATTTCGAAGCCCAGTGGGGCGGAGCCCTAAAGAACTTAACCCTAGGAGCGGCCAGGCCAAATCGGTGCGTGTGCGCTAAGCGGCCAGTCAATTCTGGCCATTTTGCAGACGTTTTTAAGAAAATTAACAGTGTCCAAAATACTAATGATAACCTAGTCATATGCATATTCATTTTGTTCGGAAAAAGACGTAGATTATTTCTAAAATAAATTAAATAAAATCCCTGTTGGCACGTTTTTTACAAAATGTAAAAAACCAATTTTTTTGAAAAATTTTGAAATATTTCTCAAAAGTAGAGTGCTAGAACTTTTACACTGATTTTTTTACAGAGAATCGAAGATATACAAAATGTAGGCAGTTTATTTCCCTACGTGGAAATATGTTTAGTTTGTTAGAAATATTTTTTTTACAACTGTTACAGGGAAAATTACGGAAAATGGAAAAATTTTACAAACGTGCCTTGTACATTTTAAAGATAAAAATAAAGTAAATAATATATACATATTACAGTAAATGTGCTATGTTACTAAACTGTACAATGTATTTATTGGAAATAATGCGTTTTTGTACCATACAAAATTTTGTTCTTTACTTTATATGTGTTTAAATTTTTTATTTTTATTTTCAAAAAACCTAATTTAGTTACTCAAAGCTTCATTTTTATACAACTTGATAATATGATCAATTGTACATATTTTTGTAGTACAGATCATTCTGAACAAGAAAATATACATAAGTACGGTATAAGGAAATAATAAAAAAAAAATTTCCTAAGACATTTGAGTGAATGGATGCACGGGTCGAAATTAGAACAAAAATCTACCCCTCAGGCCGAATTCCAGCAAAATCTGCAGAGGTTACTTCAAACCCTCTCTGTGACTTAACCTTACAAGATAACCCTATCATATGCATACTCATTTTGTTCACAAAAGAACATAGCATTTAAATAAAATAAAACTAAACTAATCGCTGCTAGTATATCATTAGCAAAATGCAAACAATCAATTTTATAAATCATTTTGAAATATTTTTTAATTAGACTACTAGAACTCTTACAATATTTAATTTAAACTCAATCTAATACATAATTTATTTCTCTACATATAAATGTGTTTTGTTTATTGGAAATAATTTTTTTATCCTCAGTTATTGATAAAAATAGGTAAAATGGGCAAAATTGACAAACTTATGTTTTATATTTGACACAAAGAAATAAAATCAAAGTATAGGTAAATATAAATAGGACTTTTTATTTTACTAAACTTTACAATATATTCTTTGGTATTAATACACTGATGAACAAAAAATAACTGTTTTTCCTTTTACTTATATGTAGGAAAACATATTTTGTTCTTGACAAAAACCCTAATTTAGTTATTAAAAGCTGATATAATTATCTTACAATTTTATAATAGGATAACTGGTTCATTTATTTGAAGTGCATATCTTCCTGAACAAGAATATATACAAGTAAAATAAATAAATATTAAGATTCCTTAAAAATTTTTGGGATGAGACGCGTGAGGCTTCACACCGCAATAGGTAGAATGGCCTAGCAATACAACTATTTCCGTCTTCTTCCACAGACCACCGGACGCACCATAGAGGAATGAATCGCTACTAATATGTATAACTTTTTCCTAGCAACAAAATCATATGATTTATAACACGCTAAACTCATTATTAATTGTTTTAATAGGCGATTTATAATTTGCCGTATTTCCGGCAAATTGGCCAAACTATGCACCGCACATCTTAGCTGATTTTAAAAATTATTTTTTCCTATTTTCCGAAGTCATATCACAAATGTTTATAACTGGAAACGAAAGAAGAACTCGTGCTCGTTTCAATCATACCAACGGCTTTCTCATACTAGTCAAAAAAATACAAAAAGTAAAATTTTTTTTAGAAACATATGTTTTTAGACGTTTTGCCGTTTTTGAGCCGGAAATGGTTCGCGCGCTTAATTTCGTTCAAATTATAATACGAATTGCGTCGATCTCTTAATGGTACAAGATTCGATTATATACGAAAATGAAAGTTTGGAATATCCTCTTTAAAATGGTATCAATATTATTACATTTATTGATCGTTTTCCATGTGTAATGAGTAGTTGAACAAAAATTGACCTATATTGCCGGAATCCGGCAATTGACGATTTTCGCAAAAATGAAATTGCCGGATATCCGGCAATGGCCGCTTCTAGGGTTAAAAAACTATATAAAAATGCAAAACCGTCTCTTGGTGAATACCTATGAGCAAAGAGGCACGTCCATGTTAAATTTCAACCAAGGTGGCCCTAAAGTAATTTTGAAGTCCAGTGGGGTGGAGCCCTAAAGAGCTTAAAAAACTATATTTGCAAAACCGTTTCCTAGTGAGTACCTATTAGCAAAGAGAATCGTCCATGTCAAATTTCAGCTCCGGAGGTCCTAAAGTAATTTCAATGTCCAGTGAGGTGGAGCCCTAAAGTGCTTAAAAAACTATATTTCCAAAATTGTTTCTTGGTGAGTACCTATGGGTAAAGAGCATCGTCCATCAAATTTCAACCCCGGTTTCCCTAAAGTAATTTTGAAGTCCAGTGGGGTAGAGCCCTAAAGAGCTTAAAAAACTATATTTGCAAAACCGTTTCCTAGTGTGTACCTATTAGCAAAGAGAATCGTCCATGTAAAATTTCAGCTCCGGAGGTCCTAAAGTAATTTCAATGTCCAGTGAGGCGGAGCCCTAAAGTGCTTAAAAAACTATATTTCCAACATTGTTTCTTAGTGAGTACCTATGGGTAAAGAGCATCGTCCATCAAATTTCAACCCCGGTGGCCCTAAAGTAATTTTGAAGTCCAGTGGGGTGGAGCCCTAAAGAGCTTAAAAAACTATATTTGCAAAACCGTTTCCTAGTGTGTACCTATTAGCAAAGAGAATCGTCCATGTAAAATTTCAGCTCCGGAGGTCCTAAAGTAATTTCAATGTCCAGTGAGGCGGAGCCCTAAAGTGCTTAAAAAACTATATTTCCAACATTGTTTCTTAGTGAGTACCTATGGGTAAAGAGCATCGTCCATCAAATTTCAACCCCGGTGGCCCTAAAGTAATTTTGAAGTCCAGTGGGGTGGAGCCCTAAAGTGCTTAAAAAACTATATTTGCAAAATCGTTTCTTAGTGAGTACCTATGGGTAAAGAGCATCGTTCATCAAATTTCAACCCCGGTAGCCCTAAAGTAATTTTGAAGTCCAGTGGGGTGGAGCCCTAAAGAGCTTAAAAAACTATATTTGCAAAACCGTTTCCTAGTGAGTACCTATGAGCAAAGAGCATCGTCCTTGTCAAATTTCAGCTCAGGAGGTCCTAAAGTAATTTCAATGTCCAGTGAGGCGGAGCCCTAAAGTGCTTAAAAAACTATTTTTGCAAAACCGTTTCTTAGTGTGTACCTATGGGTAAAGAGAATCGACTATGTCAAATTTCAGCTCCGGAGGTCCTAAAGTAATTTCAATGTCCAGTGAGGTGGAGCCCTAAAGTGCTTAAAAAACTATATTTCCAAAATTGTTTCTTAGTGAGTACCTATGGGTAAAGAGCATCGTCCATCAAATTTCAACCCCGGTGGCCCTAAAGTAATTTTGAAGTCCAGTGGGGTGGAGCCCTAAAGAGCTTAAAAAACTATATTTGCAAAACCGTTTCCTAGTGAGTACCTATGGGTAAAGAGCATCGTCCATCAAATTTCAACCCCGGTTTCCCTAAAGTAATTTTGAAGTCCAGTGGGGTAGAGCCCTAAAGAGCTTAAAAAACTATATTTGCAAAACCGTTTCCTAGTGTGTACCTATTAGCAAAGAGAATCGTCCATGTAAAATTTCAGCTCCGGAGGTCCTAAAGTAATTTCAATGTCCAGTGAGGCGGAGCCCTAAAGTGCTTAAAAAACTATATTTCCAACATTGTTTCTTAGTGAGTACCTATGGGTAAAGAGCATCGTCCATCAAATTTCAACCCCGGTGGCCCTAAAGTAATTTTGAAGTCCAGTGGGGTGGAGCCCTAAAGAGCTTAAAAAACTATATTTGCAAAACCGTTTCCTAGTGAGTACCTATGAGCAAAGAGAATCGTCCATGTCAAATTTCATCTCCGGAGGTCCTAAAGTAATTTCAATGTCCAGTGAGGTGGAGCCCTAAAGTGCTTAAAAAACTATATTTCCAAAATTGTTTCTTGGTGAGTACCCATGGGTAAAGAGCATCGTCCATCAAATTTCAACCCCGGTTTCCCTAAAGTAATTTTGAAGTCCAGTGGGGTGGAGCCCTAAAGAGCTTAAAAAACTATATTTGCAAAACCGTTTCCTAGTGTGTACCTATTAGCAAAGAGAATCGTCCATGTAAAATTTCAGCTCCGGAGGTCCTAAAGTAATTTCAATGTCCAGTGAGGCGGAGCCCTAAAGTGCTTAAAAAACTATATTTCCAACATTGTTTCTTAGTGAGTACCTATGGGTAAAGAGCATCGTCCATCAAATTTCAACCCCGGTGGCCCTAAAGTAATTTTGAAGTCCAGTGGGGTGGAGCCCTAAAGTGCTTAAAAAACTATATTTCCAAAATTGTTTCTTGGTGAGTACCTATGGGTAAAGAGCATCGTATCAAATTTCAACCCCGGTTTCCCTAAAGTAATTTTGAAGTCCAGTGGGGTGGAGCCCTAAAGAGCTTAAAAAACTATATTTGCAAAACCGTTTCCTAGTGAGTACCTATGAGCAAAGAGAATCGTCCATGTCAAATTTCATCTCCGGAGGTCCTAAAGTAATTTCAATGTCCAGTGAGGTGGAGCCCTAAAGTGCTTAAAAAACTATATTTCCAAAATTGTTTCTTGGTGAGTACCTATGGGTAAAGAGCATCGTCCATCAAATTTCAACCCCGGTTTCCCTAAAGTAATTTTGAAGTCCAGTGGGGTGGAGCCCTAAAGAGCTTAAAAAACTATATTTGCAAAACCGTTTCCTAGTGTGTACCTATTAGCAAAGAGAATCGTCCATGTAAAATTTCAGCTCCGGAGGTCCTAAAGTAATTTCAATGTCCAGTGAGGCGGAGCCCTAAAGTGCTTAAAAAACTATATTTCCAACATTGTTTCTTAGTGAGTACCTATGGGTAAAGAGCATCGTCCATCAAATTTCAACCCCGGTGGCCCTAAAGTAATTTTGAAGTCCAGTGGGGTGGAGCCCTAAAGTGCTTAAAAAACTATATTTGCAAAATCGTTTCTTAGTGAGTACCTATGGGTAAAGAGCATCGTTCATCAAATTTCAACCCCGGTAGCCCTAAAGTAATTTTGAAGTCCAGTGGGGTGGAGCCCTAAAGAGCTTAAAAAACTATATTTGCAAAACCGTTTCCTAGTGAGTACCTATGAGCAAAGAGCATCGTCCTTGTCAAATTTCAGCTCAGGAGGTCCTAAAGTAATTTCAATGTCCAGTGAGGCGGAGCCCTAAAGTGCTTAAAAAACTATTTTTGCAAAACCGTTTCTTAGTGTGTACCTATGGGTAAAGAGAATCGTCCATCAAATTTCAACCCTAGTGGCCCTAAAGTAATTTTGAAGTCCAGTGGGGTGGAGCCCTAAAGAGCTTAAAAAACTATATTTGCAAAACCTATGGACCTATGGTGCACCTATGGACAAAGAGAATCGACTATGTCAAATTTCACCACCTGTAGGCTTTTAAGTGTAATTGTGAGCTTCCGTAGGGCGGAGCCATAAAGACAACACAAACATCAACATTATACCTCACACCTGGTTACTTCTATGATTATAAGCATCTGCTTGAATGAAACTTTCAAATTTTTTAATTGCAGCAGTTCATTTTGTAAACACTAAATTTCTAAAACCTGACACTGCACCATTTTATGCCCTCTGGGTCAGAGCCCTTTGGACAGATTTGCACCAAACTTCACACCTCCTCGAAATCCTCACAAATCCTCGAATAATGTTTACTAAAGCCTGAAAGTTTCGTTGCAATCTGTTGAGCGGTTTCGGAGTCTATAGGCAACAAACATATATATATATTTATATATATATACATACTTCCTCTTTTATAGATATAGATTACTCTGAAATTACATGGGCCTATGGGCCCTATTAACAAATCATTGTTACAGAATGAATTTCAAATAGGTAATCATATTGAACAGTAATACTGTATTAAATTTTACTTCATGATCATGATGTATTTATAGTTCTTTTCTGTTTTTTTAGTATGATGCGGGTATACAAAGATGGTTGGCAATGGAAGCAAACGGATACCAGTTCTTCAAGCCAAATACCAAGAATGCTTTCTTGGGAATCCTTGTAATTGCCTTACCCATTGGTCTAACAATGTACAAGGTTAAGGCAGACAGGGTATGTATATAAAGTCATTGGATATTTATGTTTACACTACTAAACTGGAGGATAAATTACTTAATACAAAATTTAAATTCAATTTTCAAGTAATTGTTTAAATGAATAACATGTTTTTTCTTTTCTTTTTTACGCTCAGTAAACTATTCTGTACTCTCCTAAAGCTAGAAATACATTTCCCTCTAGTTCATCAAAGGCCACTTCGCATACTTAGTTGTTTATAAAAATTACTTTGGTCTTAGTTTTAACTAGCTGGTACCATAGAACTATAGATATGGAATGCTGGGAGAACGAGCTGGAGTCAACATAACTTCCCCCACTATCTGAGGCTCGACGCGCCAATGTGCAACGCTTACTTTTTGATTTTTATGGTTATTATCCTCCGGATTACAGATAATTACTATAGTGGTTAAGTGGTTTAAATATCTGCAATAAGTAATCCGATTGTTGCTAATGGCAACTAGTTTCGATCCATCCATGGGATCATCATCGGGCCGTCAAAGATATTCAAAATGGTTAACTCTTCATTTGAAGAACATCAATATTACCAATCAATTTAACATTTACACACCCATCACCCATACACATACACGAACATTACGAACATATATTGACGAAAAACACAAAATACTAAAAAATGAGGAACTGACACGAGGCGCGGAGAGAGAAGTCTAGACTGCCGGTCAAGTTGTGTCAGTGTGTCACTCTCCCCCCTTATCACTGTAGGCTGCATTCTTTTGTTTCTCCCCCTCCAGTTTTATGATGGCCTTATCATATATAAAATTTGATCGAAAAGACAACTTGTCATTTAAAACATTCTATTGGTCTAGTTTAACAGCTTTGTAAATTTCGAACTTTTCGAAAGTGTACATTTGGAAGCAGTCATTCAAAAGACATTAAACATGCATATTATTGTTGATATCAGAGTAATTGTGGTTATACTTAATTAGGTGTTTCGGCAAAAGTGGAGGTTTAAGCAGAAGTTATTGTTTTACTACTGTGAGTTATAACATTCAAACGGAATTTACAATGAAAGAAACTATGTGTCTTTGAAGAAACGTATTTTGAAACTAACAACAATCGTAAACATTCAACATTTTAGCGTATCTTTAGCCGCTTAGCCCTAAGATCAATTTAAAACTTTGATCATAACTTGGTTTAACATTTGAGACTTTAATGACTTTGGGGCAACCCGTAATGGGGTATGGGGGGCGGAGACTCCATCGATCCGTAGTCGAGTTACTATTTATACATTTAAAACTCGGCTTTCCCTGGTGCACTAAGTTGAGCAAGTCCAAATAAAAACTGTGACCCAAATTTGAAATAACTATGTGTTTGTTAATAGTAATTATTTTTTAATCTTTTCTAAATATATGTATTATTGTGTATTAAATATATTTAAAGTGTTAGTGAAAGTATAACCAACGCTTGAAATCATATATACTGTAGGAACAATATAAAGTTTAAGAAAGAATAAATATAAATTGTTAATACGGTTCTACGAATTTAAATTCTAATTGTTACCCATCTTAAAAAACTATAATTAGATAAAAATTTTTTGTATGTAAATGTGAAACTTTTACATCCAAATTAAATTATCAATGAATGAAATGAAAATGAAGTGTTTTATTGCATGTTCAGTACAGATTTTACAATGTTTCTTATAAACTAACACATTAGCAATGGTCACAAGAGACCGTCTACTGAGGTTGTCACTACTACTGCCATAAAATCTCTTTCGTTCATTTCCACAACAACAGAAAACACACTTTTGTTTATAGAAAGAACAACTATCAAAAGAAGAAAATAATTGTTAGACTATACAACCTATTTTTACAATATTAATTAAAACCTTGAACCTTAACTATTATAAGAGCACATTTCATGTAGGCAAAGACTTGTTAACTAATTATTTTACATTTTTTATACTAAGGATATGACAAAAAAAAAATATATATATATATTACATATTTCAATAGAAAAAGTTAAAACCTATTAATAGAAAAAGTAAAATAAACCTATTTATTTTATTTTAATTGCTTTTTTTTTTGAATACAGTACACTCTCGTTCATCGGAACTAATGTGGCGGACGGCCGGTTCGGATGTTAAAAAATTCCGATGAAGCGGAGTCCGTCGTGAGTCATCATTTCCGCCCGTACGATGACCTATCGTGATTGTATTCACTCTTTTTTTTAAGATACCACAAGAGATTTTATGAAAATAAGGCATTCAAACTTTGAACATGGTAACAATGAACCTATAGGAATAAAAACAACGCAGGAAATAAAGATCCAAAATCTTTATTCTCATATTCCATTTTCATATTCCACTCTTTTTCCAGCAGTTAATTGACTTCCACGTAACACAGGTGCAGTCGCGAGGCGAGACAGACTGAATGACAGTTTGGGAAGCGGTCGACGCGGATGTTAACTTCCTGCCCCCTTCCTCTTACTATTTTTGTGCGAATACTCCATGGCCTCGTAAATCACATCGATGGGTACGGATTATGGAAAACGCCTGATGACTTTTGATGCAAAATGTGATACTTTACTGTTGTGCGGATAGAACGAATGGAAATTGAAGGCGCTAAAACGGAAAAATTATTTATTTCGTAAGAAAAAAAAATTAATAATGTCCAGATTTTCAGTTCCGATGAAGCGGAGTTCCGACGTCGCGGAGTCCGATGAACGAGAGTGTACTGTACCAAAAATAGCCTTTTTACATTAGTGTTACTGATCAAAATTAAATTCCTGGATAAGATCCCATCTTATTTTCCAAGCAGTTTTCATGAACCCCCCTAGTGCTAACCAATTCTTCCCATTTAAAAATTCAAAATATTCCCAATTATTTAATTTAGATTTCCCGAAATACACATTTCTAATGGCTGCAAAGACAGGGCAAATCGCCACCAAGTGCTGAACTGTTTCATATTCATTTAGATTACATAAACTGCAGTTGTAATTTTTCCCTTCCAACCAAGGTTTAAAATTCAAATCAACGAGTTCAGCTCTAGCTTTAATTGCCCATGAGATCGTGGAGATATGGTAGTCTCCGGCAAACGCACTCCTGTCGCCAAGGTCGAGAGTGAGATATCGAGAGTGATAACGCGACGTTCGGGCCCTGCCGATCAGCTCCCCCCGCCATCTGACCTTCTCCGCTTCCATTGTGCTCAACAATTGCATTCTTATTCGCTCAACATTGTTTATGTTTAATACTAACTCACTGCCGGGTTTTTTTCCTAACGTTTTTCATTCTTTAGCGCAAAACGTATTTTCCCCATAGTTATTTTTGCCAATTTATAAGGTAGCCTATTGTGGTCGAGATTTAATACTTTAAAAATATAGCAAGCATGAACATTAATAGCAGCGGTTCCCAAACTGTGCGCCGCGGCACCCCGGTGCGCCGCGAGCTAATGCCAGGTGCGCCGCCGTCATCTACCAAAAAGGCCTACTACAAAACTTTGCGATGGCCGTCGATTTTTCCCGCACAAACCCACTTGTCCGTCGCCGGCCCGGTAAGCTCCGTCAGAAACTTTGCTGAATACAGCAGTTGCAATGGAGAGTTCGTCGGACAATGAGTTGTTTGTGATAGCCGCGGCGTGTGGTCATGAAGAGGAAAGATTAAAGAGAAGGAAGCATAAGTTCTGGATTCATGAAATTTTCAAAAGAAGAAAAGAATATGGCGAATTTCACAATTTGTTTGAAGATTTGAAGAAAGACGACGTGAAATTCTTTTCGTACTTTCTTATATTACAGAAGAAGTTTTATGAGTTGCTTCAGCTACTGGAGTTCCCCGAGAAATGCAGTAAATTCCATAAACATTTCATCCGTACTCATTGTACGCAGCTTTTACGGCACAGTCGATGTAACCACAATGAAGGTTGGAAGTCGACTGCAAAATTTGACGGGTCCGCCAACCGACGAAAATGCCCCCAAGGTTGCCGCCGATGACGGACGGCGACGGTACGGAGCCGTGCCGGACGGGTATAGTGGGTTACCGCCCATTTAAATCAATGCAAAGCAATGTTGCCGGGAGTCGCCAGTGCCGGACGGTGACGGAAGCCGCCGGTCTAGAATGGGTTCCTGCTTTAACTAACTGACCAATCTGTGAAAAATGTTTAAGATCCTGAATTCTGTATTATAGTAACAATCTTATTTAAAGTGCTATGTAAGAATATATTAACTGTTAACTGTTTAAAAGATAAATTTAAAATGTAATTATAATGTAATGTAATGCAAAATGGGTCAATTAATTTAAGTGCGCCGCCAAGCCATATTTGTACTGAAAGGGAGCCATGGGTTGAAAAAGTTTGGGAACCACTGATTAATAGTATAAAAATACAACTTTTCAAAACACGTTTCTAGAAATAAAGTGTAATTTGGAATATTTTTTGGCAGCCTTAAAATACGTTTAATGAAATTTCTTTGCACATTTTCTACCGTACTTCTTCCCATGAATCCCCATACCTGCGCACCATAACATAAAATAGACCTAATTATTGCGTTAAAACAAGTCATTTTAGTATGCAAGGGGACTTTATCGCAATTGATAAGACTGCTCCAAACGGAATTTATTGCCAAATTAGCTGCTCGCGCCTTATCAACCAAGTGAGATTCCCAAGAAAGCTTTGATGTAAGCAAAACGCCCAAATATTTGTAACTACCAACGATTTTTTCTATAACACAAATAGAGGCTTAAGACAGGGATGCCCGCTTTCTGCGTTAATGTTCTCAATATTCATTAATGACTTGCCGGATGGACTGGGAGGAGGCTACATTGTGGATGGTTTGAGAGTTAATTGTTTGATGTATGCAGACGATGTTGTCCTCTCTCCTACCGCCACTGGCCTTCAGCACATGATTAATAACCTAGAAAAGTATTGCGAAACTTGGAATTTAACAGTCAATTTAAGTAAATAAAAAATTGTTGTGTTCAGGAAAGGCGGGGTGCTAAGCAAAAATTATAAATGGTGGTATAAGGGCAAAAAAATTGAAATCATCGGTAGGTAAATTATCAATGGCAAAAAAGTCAAATGAATTGTGAAAATAAATTTTTGAATTTCATTTTATTATGTATACATTTTTCACACGATTTCAAATTAAAAAATACTCTCTCGCTTCCCCGATTTTCAAATTTACATTTCTCACATAATTTTTACTTGAAAAAAGTATTTTTCTTTTCACCTTTTCTTCACATTTACATTTTTCTCGTAATTTTCACATGAAAAAATTCTTTTTTTCACTGTTACATAATTTTTACATTTTCACGTGAAAAAAGTGTGATTTTTACATTTTGTGCTGACTGGGTTGTAACATTCAGATTGCAACTCAATTTCATTAGAATTGCACTCAGTACACACAGGTTTATTGCAGTAGGGGAATTGTAATTTTAATTTATAGTGTGAGATCACAACCAAATTGTCAATAGTCCATTTAAATTTATGCAAATTGATACTGTATGGTATTTTCTCTGCACGTTTAAAATTAAATTTTTGTGTTTTTTTTAGGATGCAAGAGAGAAGTTATACCGTACAGGCATGGTTTCTTACAGAGACCGAGACTTCAAGTTCATTTAATTTCAAAGCAAAGGAAAGTTTTGTGATGTAATATAGTGTTGGACGTCATCTCTTTCATAGTTTGATTTCATGGCAAGTTACATGCTATTTATTAAGCAAGTAGTATGGTAATTAACTATGTCTAAACAAACCATGAAATATAATAATATTTTCTGTTTCTATGAAGTTATTATTGCTATTCCCATGCTATTTATTGTATATTGGAGATAATCTTCATATGAAATTCGACCCAGTTAGGGGTAGACACATAAATCTTGATCTGTGTCATCAATTGGGCCCTTATGTGGACCAACAAGTCAGAGTCATAGTATTTCATTTTCTACAACACATAATTTGCTTCCCACATTCCACATTCACGGCAGCACATGTTTTGGAACATGCATGCAAGGCGGCACCAGGAGCTGGTGAAGTTCTGGAATGGTGCCCATTCATTGTACCGGGTGTCCATAAGAGAGTTCCGTAGTTTCAAAGAGATGTTTTAGCAATTCAACCTACACTATCTGCAACAAATCATCTATTACATTGAAGTTAACATAATCAAGTTTTAATTTAAAATTCTCAATATGACTATTGTTATATTTTTGGAAGTTACGTTATAATTCATTTTAGAATAAGACTTTTTTCCTAGAGTGCTGGTTTACAATTTGGTGTAAAATTTTGGAGCGATGAAAAAACGTATTTTTTAATTTAAATCATTCCTTTAACACAAATGTTTGACAAATATTCTAAAAGAATACCCACTGGGTCCTGTTTTCTCCTTGTACAAGATTACTTAAAAGTTTAACCATATTCTAGTGTATTATACGCTACTC
The DNA here is from genome assembly GCA_030545055.2 of Neoaliturus tenellus. NCBI lineage: Eukaryota > Metazoa > Arthropoda > Insecta > Hemiptera > Cicadellidae > Neoaliturus > Neoaliturus tenellus. The sequence continues at coordinate 164,738,520 of CM061532.1, read as the reverse complement.
AAGCAAATTTTTTACCTGTTAACTAAATAGAAGGTTTAATTACCTGTCGTCAAGTGATCCTCTAGTCTTGATATCGACTACAGCTGTTTCACATTCCAAGAATGCATCATCAGGTCAGAACGTCAGTTGCCACTTTTTAAAAACTATCCATCTGAATTGATTTCGTCAAAAATAACATTAAAATTACACTGACACAAGTAACAAAGTAAACAGAATTATTTCACGTTTGAAAATAAATATTATGTACAAAAACAAGGTTTAGCTATGGGCTCCCCCTTATCCAGCATTCTTTCAGAATTGTTTTTGAATCACATTGAAAATCAGTACTTATGGAATAATGAAAACAGATACCTAAACCAGATAATTTTTTACTGGCGTTATGTCGATGACACGTTCATTTGCTACAATGGTAATATAAGGCAGATCAATCTTTTTGGTTCATATTTGAATAGCATTCACAACAACTTAAAGTTCACATTAGAAACTGAGAACAAAAAGTCAATCAACTTCCTGGATGTAACCATAACGAAGAACAACAACAGTACTTTCAGTTTCAAGATTTATAGAAAACCAACTACCACAGACCAAACCATTCATTCCACCTCGCATCATCCTTACAACCACAAAATAGCCGCCTACAATAGTTTCGTCAACCGCCTGATATCCATACCTATGAGCCCAGAAGATTACAACAATGAAGTTCAGATTTTAAAGTACATAGCTGTGTCAAATGGTTATAACAGTTCATTGATAAATAAACTCATAAATAAACATCTACACAAAACAAACACAGTTCCTACAGATTCTGGTACCAAAAAATATGTCAGTTGTGAATACGGAGTAGCATTAAATAATACATTAAAGAACGAAATGGGAAAGAATAATGTAATTTTATCATTTAAAACTACTAATAAGCTAAACTCCATGCTCAATACGAAACTATCCGCACCAGAAAGAAGTAAACAAACTGGAGTATATAAAATAACTTGCGACGATTGTCCGAGCTTTTATATAGGGCAAACATCGAGGTCTTTTGCTATCAGGTTTAAAGAGCACCTACCTAAAAAAACCAACCAATTCAGCCTACGCCAACCATCTCATCAATTCCAACCACAACTATACCGACATCCAAACCAATCTTAAAGTTTTACACAATTGCAACAAAGGGAAATATTTAAATACAGTTGAAGAATTCGAGATTTACCGAGCATCAAAAATAGAGCCCGACCATGTCCTCAATGAAAAACTGTCATTTGAATCAAACATTGTTTACAACACTGCCATTCAAATATTAGATAACCAAGCCCAAAGAAAAGGACCTGATAAGAGAGAAGGGGGCGGGGCCACTACAACCGGTGCACTGCAGTCATGACTCATCAATCGTTGGCGCCGCATGTGCTCGTGTTCGTTCCCGTTTCGTTAAATTTGGCCAAATCAGTGTTATGTATGTGTACTTGTGTCCGTGTAATTTTAATGTTATTTTTGACGAAATCAATTCAGATGGATAGTTTTTAAAAAGTGGCAACTGACGTTCTGACCTGATGATGCATTCTTGGAATGTGAAACAGCTGTAGTCGATATCAAGACTAGAGGATCACTTGACGACAGGTAATTAAACCTTCTATTTAGTTCATCCAGTGATCCAGAGGCTAACCATTATGAAATTGTTACCTGTTAAACCAACACATCAGGTCTTTATTCAAACATTCAAGTATTGGGGTTTCTCTTAAGAAAAGGTGGTATATTTTGTTTCTAAGTAATGATTGGCTTTGATGTCCAGGTGAAAAGCACTAGCCTATGCTTTTGTTCACTCCAGAATTCTTAACTAAATTGTTTGTGACTATGATTAAAGAATGTTTAACTGTCTTATAAATTGTTAAACCGTTCTTTACATTAAATAATGGTCATATTGACTATTTGTAATTAAAACTTGATGAGTTTACCTTCATTTTGGTATATTTTGTTAATAAGTAATGTAGGGCTTTAATGTACAGGAGAAAAGTACCATTGTTTTCTTCACTCCAGAATTCCTAACTAAATTGTGTGAAAAACATTTTATGTTTGGATAAATTGTTAAATGGTTCTTTACATTAATACAAAATCAAATGAACAAAGTGACTATCTAATCAATATGACAAATAGTCATATTGACTATTTGTAGTTTAAACTTGATGAATTTTGTCTTAGTTTTTTCCTTTTTTACCTTAATTTTGATATATGATTTGACGTAGGTAGTTTAAACTAAACTACGATTATATCCCATTGAAACACCTGGTATTAATGTTACTTTTGAACACAGTCTGTTTGGAGTGTGTTGCAGTTGACTCCAAACACTACTGCAACTCCTACTGCACTTGGAGTCTCTTTTCTCGGGTTGAGGGTATCTTCTATTTTAGGAGTCTATAGAGCAACTTCATTTTGGCTAGGTTGTTGCCGACTTACTGGAGGGTCATCCAATATAGTGTTTGAGAAACTCCGGCAGTTAAAATCTGATCGTTTTGGGTATATTATTGTCAATTGTTACAAGCACAATTGGTTCAGCGAGGTATGAGTTGGTCAATATGACGTCGTATTTCATACCATCATTTTCCAGGCGAAATACTGACCACTAGTAAAGTAGTTACTTACAGCCCCTTACCATCAGTTATCACAAGGCGGTAACTTTATGGACCCATTACGCTTGTGATCCTGGCAGGTATCCATCTTTGCCCTCTCTGACTGTAATTCTTAGCAAAAACACAATCATTCTCCTGAAATTTTCGGGGTGGTTTGAGTACATAATCGTAAATAAATGTTTGGGTTTGCCCATTTTCTTCCTTATTATTGGAGTAGTAGTCTGGATAAACACAGTCTAGGATTGTTTTGATTTGCCATCCGTAAATTAGCTCTTTTGTCGTGCTGTGTGGTGTCACATGAGATGACCGAGTAAAAACTGAGCTAACCTCTTCTGCCAATCTCCATTTAAGTTACTATTCTTCTCAAAGAATCTTTTGTCGTTTGGACTGTCCTTTCCGCCTTAATATTGGATGATGAATGGTAGGCGACTATTAAAATATGGCTGATACCATTGTTAGCAGAGTAAACTATCCTAATTTTTGTTAATTAAATCCCGACCCATTATCTAAAACAGTTGTGTCCGGAAAACCATGTGTTACAAACATTGTTCAAAGCAAGGAATCAGTTCAAAGGGCTTTTATAGCTGATCGGGAATCTGTAGAAGGCACAAATACCACCTCAAACAATATCAACGACAATAAAAAATAGCTTACTTTGAAAGGGACCTGCAAAATCTAGGATGTATGCTGAATCATGGTTATTTAGTCTTTTCCCAATCCCAAGGAAGAACTAATGGTCTTGGAGTACTATGACGATTTTGCTGGCATGTATGACAAGACCTTGTTCTCTATATCATCAAGTTTTGGTAAGGGGTGCAGAATATGTGTTATCCGGCAATCTAGGATCGGGGGAAATTTCCAGGTGTCTACGGAAATTTTAGAAAAATTTTGTGAATTTTTTTAGAGGTAAGTGTGAAGAAGTACACTGTTAAGTAGTTTAGATTTTATTTTAATTACTTTTGTTTTAATAAAATAAACTAAAATTTAAGAAATCTTTATCATAAGTCATATATGTCGCACATCTTTGGGGAAAATCTTTGATCCGTAACAGTAGGATTAAGGGAAATTTTAGGAGTCAATACATTTTCTGCACCCCTGGTTTTGGCCACCAGATATAACTTCGTCCCATGTAAAAAGGTTTTAATGCTTGATATCTCACAGAGGTTGGAATTATAACCTTTGTTCCCCAAAGTAAACATTGTTTGTAATGAGAAATGGAATGTTGACTTGAAATGAGAGTAAGAGTCAAATCAATTATGAGCAGGCCAGCCCTGTAAAATCCAAAGAGATCAGTATTCAAGGGGCATGGGAGACGACTCAACCCACAGTGGCGGACTTACCATAAGGCACACTAGGCACGTGCCTAGGGGCGCCCGCCGTTGAGGGGCGCCCGGCCGCGGCAGGTGGCAGGTGGTGGGCGGCGGCGGCGGGGGCGTGGTGAGCGGTGCATTTTTCAAAATTGATCAAATGCAATAACGTCAAATGCACACCTCTGTCTATGAGCACGTTCCTCAGAGAAGGGAAATTGGAGGATACATTGCCTAATGTAGACATAGCTCTGAGAATGTTTTTGTGTTCTGCGGTTAGCAACTGTTCTGCAGAATGATCAGTTTCACCATTATAGAGGATTAAGTCATATGTACGTTCTACCCTTAAGGAAGAAAAGTTGAATTCTCTTGCAATTCTGAACATTGAAGCCGAGCCAAGGTGAAGATTTTGGATTTGAACAATTAATAGAAGAGTTTTCTGTCATGAAAGCAAGGCGTAAACGTTTAATGTAAGAACATACTTTTATAATTCCTTAACAGTTTGGTTTTCGCAGTAAACCTGTTAAACAATAAACAATCTATTTGTCAAATACCACTGACTCACGTATCAACGCACAGCCTAAACTACTAGACCTAGAACCTTGAAATTTTGTATGGACGTTCCTTTTAGGGTGTAGGCATCCACTAAGAAACGGTTTTTGAAAATTCCTTCAGGGCTCCGCCCCACACGTCTTCAAAGTTACCATGTTATTCTTATGGAAGCAACATTTTTGTATTGGAACATATGATTACATTAAGGAATATTAATTTTGTAAACAGCTGTTCTGATTCAAATTATTGAGGGGAGATTGGTAATAAGAGTTGCAGCGAGTGAGCTTAGCGACCAAGCTAAACCTGACGGGGAGTGATTACTGACTGACTCATCATGAAATCTCAGGAACTACCAAACGTATTTACTTGAAACATTAAACACAGGTTCGTCTTGCCTCTTAGGTGCTCACTAAGAAATGATTTAACAAAATTCCTTCAGGGCTCCGCCCCACAGGCCTTCGAAATTTTAATATAACGCTATCCGCATGGCCAATTTTAAATACGAATTAGGAAACCTGCACGGTTGAAATTTGGAGTGATCTTTTTTTTCTTAGGTGCTCAAAAAAGTGCTTTAAACATCCCTTTTAGGGCTCCGCCCCACAGGACTCCAGAATTACTTATGGGCCTCCGGGGTCGATATTTGACATGGACGTTTCTCTTTGCTCATGGGTGCTCACTAAAAAACGGTTTTCAAATACAGTTTTCGAAGTTCTTTAGGACTCCGCCCTACAGGACTTTAAATTACTTTAGGGCTTCCGGGGTCGTTATTTGACATGGACGTTTCTCTTTGCTCATGGGTGCTAAGAAAACGGTTTTGCAAACACAGTTTTCGAAGTTCTTTAGGGCTCCGCCCCACAGGACTTCAAAATTACTTTTGGGCCTCCGGGGTCGATATTTAACATGGACGTTTCTCTTTGCTCACGGGTGCTCGCTCACTAAGAAACAGTTTTTCAAATACAGTTTTCCAAGTTCTTTAGGGCTCCGCCCCACAGGACTTCAAAATTACTGTTGGGCCTCCGGGGTTTAAATTTGAATCGGACGTTCCTCTTTGCTCATAGTTACTTACTAAGAAATAATTTTGAAAAATTTCGTTTAGGGCTCCACCCCATAGAACCTCAAGATTACCATGGATTCTAGGGGGTATAAATTTAACGTGGATGTTCCGTTTTGCTAACAGGTGCTCACTACGAAATGGTTTTGTAAATATAGTTTTTGTAGTTCTTTAGGGCTCCACCTCACCTGACTTCAAAATTAATCAAGGGCCAACGTGTTTTAAATTTGACATGGACGTTCCTTTTTGTTCATAGGTGATCAATAAGAAACAATTTTTGCAAATTTTTTTAGGGCTCCTCCCCACAAATTCTCAAATCTACTATAGATCCTACGGGTTGAAATTTAACGTAAAGGTTCCGGTTTGCTAATAGTTGTTCACTAAGAAACAGTTTTGCAAAAGTACTGTTTAATGTTCTTTAGGGCTCCGACCCACATGTCTTCAATATGACTGTAGAGCCTACGGGGTTGAAATTTGACATGGTCGTTCCTATTTGCTCATAGGTTAGGGCCTTTTCTATTTAAGAAACCTTTTCTCTCTAAGAACAGGTTTTGCGTAATTCCTTCAGAGCTCCACTCACACTACTTCATTGTTCCAATGTCATTCTCAAGGAAGTAGATTTCGTTGCTCTTCAAAACTATTGTATTACCTATAAAATAAATTCAATCAAGGGCGAAGCCGTGACGGGCAACAGCTAGTACTTTATATTACAGATACAAAGAACATTAATGATGATTGAATGATTGTTCACTATTTTTTGCCATTATATTGCATTCAAGTATTCCGTTACATTAAAAAGAAAAATACGTTTAAAAGAATTTAAGGCCTACCTGGTTTGTGTTAAAAAAAGTATTACAACAAGATCTTAAGAGTAATAAATCAAACTTAACAAACCTTGTGAGCTGTCCTATTTTGAATCTTCTTCACCAAAATGGGAAAATAAAGGTATGAATATTTTCATAATATTTATTATTAATACCATTATTATATGATACATGATATTATTACATTAAATAAATATCCATATTCATACAAGTTCATAGAAATTAGAAGAGAAACTAAAAAAAAACCAATTTAAATTGAATAAATTTTTATTGAATTTCCTCAAGAACGGCAATGCGTCCAGCGCGGCGATTAATTTAGCCTCTAATTTATATTCATTCTTTCTCAACCACGAAATATGTGTTTTTCTTAAAACCCATAAATACAACTTTAATATAATGTACTCATATTGTACTATGTCTTTCTTGGAAAAATGTAATAATTAGCGTGCCAACGACGAGAAATTTATTATCGCTTTTACGTTGAAACCTTTCCTTTTTCGCGAAACACAAAGGGGCGGCCGGCCGAACGTGCCTAGGGGCGGCGCCGTAGGTAAGTCCGCTACTGTCAACCCATCAGCATTTTGTAGGGAGAGCCCAGGTTTGTAAAATATAGAAAAATTGTATCCATATAAAAGAAGGGTGCAGCAAAGGATAGAGGAGATAGTGAGTTTGGTGTTGGTCTACCAATGGCATGGCTAAATTTTCAATGCTGATAGTTTAAATAAACTAATTAAACAAATTTACTTGTACTATAAACCCAGTCAGCACACAATGTGAAAATCACGTTTTTTTCACGTGAAAAAAGGTGAAAACGTAAAAGTAAAAAATAATACGTTTTTTTCACGTGAAAATAACGTAAAAATGTGAAAGTAAAAAAAACGTGAAATTTAAAACGTGATTTTCACCAAAATTTTTTTACCTTTTTTTTACTTAATGTTTTAAAGGTAAAAATTAAGTGAAACAAAAACGTCATTTTCACGTCTTTTTTTCACGTTATTTTAACGTGAAATTGAGTGCGCTTTTCACATTATAATCACGTTATAATAACGTGATTTTCACCTTTTTTTTAACGTGAAAATAACGTTAAAAGTAAAATTTAAAACGTTATTTTCACGTAAAAATAACGTTTTTGTGCTATCTGGGTATGCCGCCATCAAGATCCAAAAATAATGTTTTTGATCTGAGACGAAACGCGAATAAAATCAATTTTTAAAATATACTCAACAAAAACCATGAGCACAGATACACCGAGCCATCTGTTCTCAAGTACAAGGAAGGTTGAGTATTAAATGTATAAACAGTAAATTAAATCCACCTGAAGAACAGCAGAAGTGGCCGAGAGGGTAAAGGTGCTAGGACAGTGATAGAAAGGTTGAGGGTTCAAATCCAGGTGGAGGTAAGAAATTTTTGATCGACTTTATTTACATTTTTTTAATGTGTTGGTTAGAAAAAAAGCATTCATTTACAAATTTTTGAAAAAAATTTGTAAAATGTTCAGTAAAACATAAGTTAAAAAGGTAAAAATTAAGTGAATCAAAAACGTTATATTCACGTAGTATTTTTACGTTTTTTTAACGTAAAAAAGTGTGACACTCGCACGTTATAATCACGTGAAAAAAACGTTATAAATCCGTTTCTTGACGTAATAATAATGTCAAAAATGTTAAAAGGAAACGTTATTTTCACGTCTTTTTTACGTTTATGTGCTATCTGGGAAGCTTTGTTGACACAACCATTTGTTGACAACACATGATCTGGGTCTGGGCAGTGTCTACAAAAACTAACAGGCCTGCATACATTTTTGGTCAAGTGACCAAATAAGCTGAATTTCAGCTGATCCTCTAATAATTCTATAATTCTAATCCTCTATTAAGTAGTGGGGGGAAGTATGCAGGCTTGTTGTTTCGTAGGCCCCGAGCGAGCGCTCGAGCCATTTTTTCAATTCGAAAGATCAGCTGACCAGTAGTATAGAAAAACTAACCAGGTACAGAAGTCTCACGCAATGCTAATTTCTTTAACGCGAAATTGTAGTTGAGCCGGCCAGATCATAGGAGGCGCTGCGAGCAAAGCCGGCCATCCCGTGGACTCAGCCGGCCGGCCTTAGTTTTTCAATGCCAGTAGGCCTACATGCAGCAAAATGCTACTTTACGCTATCATGATTCACTTCCACTCTTCCACTCGCATTTAAAAAAAAGTTTTATAGTTACAATAAATTAGTCACTACTCATTTTCGACTAATAGCCTAAGTGTTTTAAATTTTAATTTGAACTAATAAAAAAAATTGTTATTGAACAATTTGTTTTTAAAATATTTATTGATGCAGATTTTAGAATTTTTGTGAAGTGATTGAGCCTTTATAAAACGAGGATTTTGCATCGGCCGTGGCGCCCGGGGCAGCCGCCCTGCAATAACAAATGCTTTATTTTTAGGCACAGTCCTCTATGCCACCTCTGTACAGTCCTCTCTACCACTCAACCTCAATTTAAAATACAGGAATTTGGTAACTTAAGTAAAACAAATTACAATAATCAAAAGAAAACTTAAAATATAAAAGACATAATATGACTAATGAAATTTTATGATAAAAATACAACAGCATTTAGTTTCAAACAATTATCATTTCAAACTTTAATTTTTAAATACAATTTTGTATATACCAAACAATTTACCTCAAGAATAATTTGAGTATGAAAGTACAGTAGAACCTCGATAGTTCGACTCTCGATAGTTCGACACTCCTGATAGTTCGACATAGTCCATGAGAACTTAACATTTGTTAATAATGACCGATAGTGTCCATGTTGGAGCCTGACAAAGGTGAAAATGTAAATAAAGTAGCGAATTATTTGAATGTTGTTTATGTTAAAGTTCAATTAAGTTATGGTTTCATTAAAATTTAGTGTTTCCTAAATTCAAATTATGATTTTTATACTCCCAGTGTTAAAATTTCCCATATACTCCCTATAGTTAGACATTTCGATAGTTCGACACTCTCTAAGTCCACAAAGTGTCGAACTATCGAGGTTCTACTGTATATTGAATAGTTTATGTGTAATTTTAATTTTGTTATATCCCCCACGAATCAACCAAAAGCAACCACTTCAACCCAAAACTCACTCATTGTGCTGGAATAAAATGCTTCCTTTCCACCTTTTTGGAATATTGGAACTTCCTTTCCACCTCGAATTTGACTTCTTAAGGCAGTCAATACCATACGGAGATGGTATTGACTGGGGATGAGGTGACAAGAGGGATTGTATGTGCCAACTATACAATTACTTATATTTGCTAGGTGAATGGAGGGTGATTCCTGCATTCGTAAAATGAGTGAGTACTTCCTTTAAAGTTGTGATCAGTTCATTCGCTGTGCACGCTTTAACCAGAATGTCATCAAAATAGGGATCAATAACACTGTCCAGCACGAATAGCAAATCCTCAATAAAGAGTTGAAATATAGATGGAGCCGAACTGATCCCATAGCCTTTTGACTTAAAATGCATTTTTATGAGTGATGAAATGAGTGTCAGTGTAAGTGCAGACTTGTCATCCAAACCCAACTGATGGTAGGCTTGAGCCGAATCTAACTAAGCAAAATATTTCTCTTAGTTTAATTTTATGAAATAGGTATTGAGAAATTGGAGAATGGAGTAGAGATAATCTTGAATTGCTTTATTTAGAGTCACTTTATAATCCCCACAAATACAGATCTTATATACCATATTGGTCTTCATATAGAAACAACAATTGGCGTTGCCCACTCTGATGACTGTACAGATTCTAATACCCCTTGTTTTACTTACTGACTTATTTAGTTCTTCTTTTACCGGTGCCTGTAAAGCATAAGGCAAAAGGGTACTCTTAGATGAATTGGGACATAATTTTGGTCAATCTCACAATCTCTATAATTGAATTGGGGGTCTATTAAAACAACCAAATAAATTTGAAAATACATAAAAAATACATTTTTCAAATCTTGGACATCTTTCAGAGTTCTACTTAAAATTTCTGATTCATTTCAGTTAAGCCAAAGTACACCATTTACTTCTAGGTTTAGACTTTTGAGCCAATTACGACCCAGTGAGTTACTTCTATTTCCTTTGGTTACAACTAGAGGAAGAAACCCATTGAACTCGCCGTTTCTTACATATATACGTCAGCTTGACCTAGAACACTGACAGGTTTGCCACTATAGTCTTTAAGTTGCCATAGAGGGTTGCAGTTTTGAATTCTTGTGATAATTTAAAAAAAAAAAAAATTATCCCCCCCCTATTATAGAGGCACCTGCACTAGTGTCTAACTCCCTTAGAACTCTGTGATTGTTAACCTCCTCGGACCCAGTGTGTCATATGTGACACGTCTGCAAATTATTTTCCCCTGGCTGTACTGTGTTTAACCTTGACTTGGGAGTAGTGTACCACCACATACTAGAAATACTCAGTTGGTGATTTGACTACACTGTTGTTACTTCATTTGTCAACATCAAAAATGGCTGACAACCCATTTGAATAGCTACCTCGAACCTATCAAAGTAATTAGTTAGTGTTTTAATGAAAATGTAGGCTAATGAGTTGAAAAAAATTAGAAGCATTCTTGAATAGCTATGCTATTGAATGATAATAATGGTTTTGTATAATATTTATATTTTCTGCCATCTACAGCTGTTTGAAAACCACGGTGTCAAATGTGACACAGTGGGACTAAGGGACTTTGGAGTTGCATTTTTTCTTTTTTTTTCTTAGTACAATATTTTGATTTGACCTTTGAAAACTGATTCTTTTATTTCCAAAGATAAAAAAGGTTTGGATTTACATTAAAGTTTATATGAGAGTCTACCTTTTTGGAGGTTTTAGGCTAATTTTTTTGTTTTTTTCAGTAGTTCTGCGACCGAACAAATTTTGCTTTAATTTATATTTTGCAATATAAATATTATAATATTATATATAATATTATATTTTGCAATATAAATATTATAATATTATATATAATATTATATTTTGCAATATAAATATTAATAAATATTGTAAAATATTTAACAAATATTTTGCTTTAATGCGACCAAACAACAAAGCACCGGATGTCGTTTCCCGGGATGTTCATCAACAAATCCCGGGCATTGTAAACCCATTTGTGGTTTACTGAGATCTGTTTGACGTTTTGAGCTTTTTCTGCGGAACATCTTTGCAAAACCACATCCAGAAATTGGTACAAGCTTTTCCACGAACTTTAAATGTGTTTTTGTGTAATTTTAGGGTTTTTAAACATTTTCTTACATTTTTTATTTTGAAAGTTTTTAAGTCCCTTAGTCCCAATGTGTCATATTTGACATATGCGTTTTTTTATACTTACAAATAATTATAAAAAAATTGTTTTGTGTTCTTTGATTTTTTTGTAACCCAAAAACCACCATTACATCAAAAAAAACTTTTAAATTTGGATATGGGTCTGAGGAGGTTAATGTTTACTGTTTTACAGAGTTCAGGTGGTACCTTAGAACAATCCATTTGTAAGTATTATTAGTACACTTTACATTTCCAACTTGCTCATTATTTAGAACAAATTCCTCCGCTTCGTAACCCCATTCTTCTAATGAAATGCTTGCTGTCGACTTTTAAAGTTTGATTTTTGAGCATACAATACTCTGAAGGTTGAGGTTTACCACCATTAAAGACTCGTGCTAGGTGGTAGATCTTTTTTACAATTACTACAAACTGTCTGGGGATGTGGACAATCTCTTCTATAGTGTTTTAAGCCCACAACCAAGACAAATGTTAGGACTGCTGTAAGAAACATTGGCCTTATTGTAAGGCAATGAAGGAGATCTACGTTTCGAGCACTCGATTTTATTTGTACCAATATAATTTGCAATAGAGCGTTCTGTACTTTGTAAGTATGGAAACCATCAATTGGTTTTCCTAATACAAAAACTTCCTGCAGTTTAATTTTAGGATCTTTTAAAATCTTAATCCTTAAATCATTTAGATCTTTATCACACTAGAATATGGTATTTTTTGTAATTTTGTACGTGGCAGACATTCTTGTTATTAATCTTTCCGATTTGCCAATATACAGGGTGTCCCGGAACTCTCTGGAACCCTTTTGTATATTTGTTCCTTGCATCGAGACAAGAAAAAAACATCATACAAATAGGGGTCTAAAATCCATCGTTTAGCCGCTAGCCGCCATTTTGTTTTTTTCACATAATAATTTTTATTTCCGTAACGGATGGTTGTATTCAGATCATATTTGGTATGAATCTTTATCATAGTAATGTGCATTTTCAGGAAAAAAATTAATTTTTTCCACTGTGTATTTTCAAAATGGCGGCCATTTTTAATTTTCAAACTAAAATATCTCAAATTTGTTAAATTTCAAAAAAATTTTACTTCATACAGAAAAATTGCTAAATTAAATTATCTAACCAACGGTACCAAGTTTGTAAGGATCTAATAACAAATAACGGAGTTATTGCGATTTTTCAGTGAAAACGGCCATAATTTGCATTAATTATAATGCAAAATCAATGTTTTTTTTGGAGAAAAATCGCAATAACTCCGTTATTTGTAATCAGATCCTAACAAACTTGGTACCGTTGGTTAGATAATTAAATTTGGCAACTTTTTGTACAAAGTAAATTTTTTTTTTTAATTTACCAAATTTGAGGTATATGAGTTTGAAAATTTAAAATGGCCGCCATTTTGAAAATACGCAGTGGAAAAAATTAATTTTTTTCCTGAAAATGTACATTACTATGATAAAGATTCATACCAAATATTATCTGAATACAACCATCCGTTACGGAAATAAAAATTATTACGTGAAAAAAAAAAAAATGGCGGCTAGCGGCTAAATGATGGATTTTAGACCCCTATTTGTATGATGTTTTTTTCTTGTCTCAATGCAAGGAACAAATATACAAAAGGGTTCCAGAGAGTTCCGGGACACCCTGTATATAAAAAAAGAACATCTGGATCGCTAACTGAGATGCTAAAAACGAAACGAGATGTCTTACCCCACCACGTGAAGTGATTACCCCCGAAACCATGCTGCGCCTTAAATATTAGCTTGCATCGTTATTATTGGTGCGTCTTTTTTGTGTACATTAATAATAAGACTTTATTTATTGGTGGATCCACACTGATTTCTTGTTTGATTACATTCTTTTACCACTTACCTAAAACCCCTTACGGTGGTGGGGGTAATACAGATATAAACATTACATCTGGATAGCTAACACAATGCTGAAAAACGAGCCGTTACCCCCACCACTAGCTAGGATTAATTCTGTAAGTAAAAGAAGGTAAACAAACAAGAATGCAGTGGATCGACCAATAATAACAATTTGAGCTGAAATAAACCAGACGCACAAATAACTGTTGGGATAGCATTTGTTATTCTGTTTATGTTATTGAATCAAGAATCAAGAATCGTTTATTTGCCATTGACAAGTATTACATGTATTTGCAAAAGTCTTAAGTCTAGCATTTGGCTACGGTCAAAACAATATAATACAATTGTTATTATTGTAGCTGTAAGTTAACTACTTGTCATAAGGCCATTGTTTTTTCTTCCAATATTGTAAAATAGTGATCATGCCGTTGGAATAAATAAATAAATAACGATGCCAGCAGCTGACATAAGACGCGGCGTGGCGGCGGCGGCAACTCCAACTTGGGGGAAGTCGGCTCGTTTTGACTTTTGACGCGATTTAACGCCATCTTTACTCAATGGTCTGTCCGTCGTCATAACAGCGCCTTCCTTCCGTGACAAGTTATCAGCTGACTTTAGTTGTCATTTGTCATATGATTATGTCGTATCTTTTGTTTGTTTGGTTATGGTTAGTTTTCTAGTATGAAGCACTGAGAGATTACATTATTATCTAATTCTTGAGTGAGTAGTCACTTTATTGGATTTTTGTTTTTATAGGCGAGAGTGGTGACTGACCCAGTTTCGACCAGAACATCAATTCTCTTAGCCAATTACATAACATTTAGACAACATCTTTGATTCTCTTTAGAAGCCAGGATTTTTTATTTTGTACATTAGTAAGGTAGAAAATGAAATCTTTCACCTAATTTAGTTAACATATGCATAGTTTTTATTTCAATGTTTACGTATTTTGGAATATGGTATAGTTTGGAGAGATTGCCACCACTGAGACTTCTCTGAGATTTTTTTCTTTTTTCATAGTGGGTGAAGATGAACACTTTTTTTGGTTTTTCCCGAATAACTTTCTTATTAAATAAGATATCAAAATAATTCATTTGTTGTTTTATAAAGAGATTTATGGAAATATAATTATGTAACTTTAAACAAATTAAATACAAAAACTCTTAAAAAAATTATAAAAATTACCTGTTTATGTTCACCCCGTGTTTGGGGTCAAGATGAACACACTATATATTTTGCATTACACTGCATGCTATTTTGCTCCTATGTTCATTTTCACCCTATATCTGTCAAGACCACAAAAAACTGAACATATTGTTAAAAAAAATAGTCCACCGATTTTTTTTCAATTTTTTTATTTTAAACAATTTCTTACAAACTTTTTTTACGGTACTTGGTTTTTTTATTGTACCTTATCATTTTACTGCATTTGAATATTCCAACAAAATCTGTGTTTAATCTAGTTTAAAAAAAATGGTGTTTATCACATTTTTAAGCAAAAAAAATTTTCTATGAATTTTTGACTGCCGAGAGGCAATTTTCTGCAAAAACGCAAATATGCTTGCAATATGCAAAAAGTTACGTTTGGTATATATTTTTTATGAGCTTGATTCAGAGTAATTTGGCAATTTTTTATTTCTTCTGCTGCCTTCTGCAATGTTTCTTGTGAATAAAGTTGATGGCTTTTGCACCGATGCTTCTTTTGTATGTTCTTGTCATGATGTACTTAAGTTTATGGGTAGGTAATTTTAAAGGGATAAAAAACAAATTCTACTATTGTTCATAACCTTGAAATAAACTAACAAAATTTAGAACAAAAAATTATTATTTAGGAAAAACATGGGACAAGACATTATAATATACCCGCAAACTGATGTGCGGTTCATATTCAGCCCGTATTCCGCACAATTTGGCAAGTTATAAAAAAAAATAAATAAGAAAATTAAGCTAGCCTATTTTATGGTTAAAAGTAACACAAAACTGTTATTGCAACCTATTGAGGCTAATGAAAAATAAAAATAAACCCTTATATCCGTAAATACAAAATCTGTATCCATGGATTTAGGAAGACATATATTTTTTTTGTCAAAAAAGTCGGTTTCTTTAAACATTTTTTATAAACACCCAAATTAGTTTATGATTGTAATGGTATGTGTTTTGTGTAGATAAATAAATGCAGATTTCAATAATATTTTTTATTTATTTCATTTTACAGGTTTTCTTATGAAAAAAAATTTAATAAACATTTTTCCTGTTTTGTTCATCTTCACCCCACTGTTCATCTTCACACCGGTTTACGGGTATTGTATAGTCAAAAGTAAATTTGAGCACTGCTTTTGTTACAAAAACTTATTTTGTGATTTTACTTATGTAAGTGACAAATCAGAAATATTTGATTCATCATGGAGCTTTGTATAGTATCCTACAAACAGTGATAAAAGTCAAACATATCAAGGTGCAACAAAATGCCATTTACAGTAGATGTAGGTATAAATACAAAAAGTCAGGTTTAAGCCTACAACAAAACCCTCACGGGTATCAATCTGAAACTGGTATCAAACGAGTGAAAATAAAATAAGAATAGGGCCCAATCTAATAAAACATTTTGTTTAATGCTACATAAATCCATAAAATACTGATACGGTACCGCAACAGAGACAGTATTCTAATAGTGAACATCTACAAACTAACTAATCATGCATAATAATTAATCTGAAGACAGGTACCCCATTAAAAAAAAAAAATTGTCGAATTGCAAATTTCAACTCTTCCATTTTTTCCCCGTTCCTCAAACTGCTAACAATCCAACCAATCGCAATCACTAAAAATTAGTACAGCTGTTTAATGTCTCATATCACTATATACCAATGTTTATCTTTTTCATAAATAAATATTGTTATTTTGACGTTTGAGATGTAAAAACAAGCGCTTGACACGGCAACGAGGTGAAGCAACATGTTCATCAGCGCTATTTTCTACTCTGAATTTTGAGGGTGAAATTAAAATAACACATGATTTTGAAGAAAATAGGGGAATTAAGAAAGGTATTGAGGGGATTTCCCTTATGGTGGGAAATAAAATTTTGTCTTTCGGCCGCAAATTTATTTTGAACAGCTTATAAAATAGTAGTGAAAATTCACCTTTGGGCTGTTCATCTGAGACTTCTACTGGGCCGAGTTACATGTGGGTTGTACCAACCAAAACTAACGTTTTCAGCCCTATATTAGCAGGTTTTATTTGTATTTCAAAAATATTTTCCTTAAATTGGTCCAAAATGAAAAATAAACTTTTTTTATGGAGATTTAAAACAGTCAACTTTTTCAATCCTTTGGACAGCTTGAGACCCCCACTGGACCGATTTACATGTAGTTTGTACTAAATAAAAGCTTAACTTTTCCATATTGGCAAGTTTTATTTACTTTAAAATAATAAAACTATTAAAGTTTAAGTGTTATTTTACTTCCCTATATTAAATATTAAAAATCAACATTTCCAAACTATTGCAATCAACGAGATTAAATAGATATAGAGTGCTCACCAGATAGGGGAAAGTGTCCCTTTTTGACTGGCGCCACTTTACCCACGATTCCCGCCGTTTCCTTGGTAACCAGTCCTTTGTTTACACTTTCCCCATGTGTTTTTTGCCATATTACCCACAGCTATCCGACGTTTCTATGGTAACCAATAGCCTGTTCACAGACCATCAAATCAAATTGGTTTTAAAAACAAACAACAAAACAACAAATAATCAGATGTTTTAAGAGTATAAGCTGTGATTTTTTAAGCTTGTAGCGACTAATTAGAATAGCTAAAACCATCTAGATTTCTTGGCTAAAACTAGTAACCAAGGAAACGAGAGTAAAGTGTGGGATGGTTGCCAAGGAAACGGCGGGAATTATGGGTAAAATGGCGCAAATGAAAAAGGGACACAAAATTAACATGTGATGAGCACTCTATATCTATTTAACCTCGTTGATTGCAATGAATTAATTTTACAGGCTTTCAATCAGCTGATTGTATAGACACAAGGTAATTTGTCTAAAACAGTAGAAGAGCAAACGCTTGAGATACATCGGAATCACCATGAAATTTCCAATATTTAAAGAAAAAAAATCCGTTTTCTGATGGTTGTAACTAAACGGCCCTAATTAATAAACGGCTCTTAATGGTTTAAAACAGCTGATGGCAATACAATTTATTGCTAAAATAAAAATACCCCCCGTCACAGCAGACCTGCGTACTCAGCGAATTTCCAAATTAGTAATATTAATTTTGACCAGATAAGCCTGTAAACCGAATACAGTATCATCACATGCTCAAAAATAGGGAAATAAATGTCTATTCTCCTTATGATAAATATAGGGAAAGAGTATGCAGGTGTGCTGCCATGGGGAACACTAAAAGTAAATTTTTAGCACAAACAAAATTTATTTCGACCATATGAAGCCATATACTAAGTTTCATCAATATCTGTCCATTGCTAAAGGAGTTTGCTATTCTCCATATGATTAACATGGGAAAAGAGTATGCAGGTTTGCTGCCATGACAAGCACAAAAACCAAGATTTGTTACCATAAATGAATGAATATAAAAAAAATGAAGATGAATACCAAGTTTCATAAAAAAATATTGGTTAATAAGTGAAATATTAACACATCCTTATTCTCCATAAGATTAACATTGGAGCCCCAAAATAAAATGTAGGCCTACTGTCTTTAGACTTTTTAATATCTCGGTAACCAATGATGATAGAGCAAAGCTTCAAAATAATAAATTGTGTATTTTTTTAAGCTAAATCCAATGGTCAAAATAAAACTTTAAAATTTTTAAAAATTACATATGAAAAATGCAAAAAATCCATTTTTGGGGTACAAAACCCCCAAAAACTACCCCTTCCGATAGGTCGATATGTCTGGTTTACGAACTCATCCGAATAAACGTAGGATTACACATCTCTACCAAATTTGGTGTCGATCGGACCGTTTTTACGAGAGTTATCGTGTCTAGGGACACATACATATATATATATAAATTTTAATGACTATTATTTTTGGTCTCTGGGCACCTAAAAACGAAAAAGTAACATGGTCCCGGGCTTAGGTCTTACCATGAGACCTACGGTAATAGCTTATTCCCTATGGGAAATTCGCTAAAATGTGTATAATGTGGAAATTGTAAAGGGTCAGTGTAAATAATACAAACAACAAAATATGAAGGAAAATTAACTGTTGATTAGGTTATCATTTGTAAACATCCCTCAGTACACCCGTGATGATGAACTTATGTAAGTTAGTCAGTTCTTATAGACCTAGTGGATAAAACCTTCAGATTTAAGTTAGGGTAATTTAGTAAAGTATTGTACGGTGCATAAGTTGGAGAGACAAAATTATTAATTTTTTAATAATTTTTCTAGGTAACGTATTTTGTTTCATAAAAGCTTCAAATACCTACAATACAATGATTCTGATTTTAATTGGAATACTCAGCATTTTGGTGTTGTTATACATTTATGATTATCATCGCACAAAGAGAATACGAAAGATGTTATCAGCAATACCTGGGCCTAAGGAGTATCCACTTGTTGGATCAGCTTTTGCATTTGGACAAAATAGTGTTGGTAAGGAAAAGTTTAGGTTAAGTTTTGGAATGATTTTAGTAGTCTATCTATAGGGTCAAAAGTCAGCTAATGTTGTCAGAACAAATGAGTCAAACAATGATTTTCAAAGATTCGTTTGTGTCAAAAAAGTTTTGGGAGGAAAAGGAGGAAAATACTTAAAACTTATTTAGTACCCATACCATTCAAAACATTTAACATTCTAAATTTTCAACAAAATTTTAATTCAACATTATAAATGACATAGATAATTATAATTATGATTTTGATTTTAATGAAATTATATATGGTAGCATGGATTGAAAATTCTTGTTGTACTCGCTTGTGCAAATGCAAAAATATTTTCAGAAAAAATTAGTTTAACAAGAGTAATTTTGAGCTAACAGTGTATCAAGTTGTATTACTATAAGGTATAGCGCTAGAAGTGAGCCGGCTTCCCCCACCACTTAAAGGTGTTATCGCTGCCGACATGTTGCGCCTTATGCCAGTAGGCATCGTTATTATTGGTGCGTCTTGTTTGTTTACATTCTTTTTTTCAGCTGAAATCATTATTATTGGTGGATCCACTGCATTTTTGTTTGTTTACATTCTTTTTTTACCAAAAAATGTTTTTTACATTCTACATTTAACTTACACTGTGGAGGTAACGGCTCGTTCTTGCAGCATATTGTTAGTGATCCAGATGTTCTTATATATATATATGCTATTTATAAAAGAGGTTATAAAACTGCTCATATTTATTATAATGCATACAGTATTATAGTACATCGTTTTAAAGGGCAAGCATTGTAGAACATATAAGTTGTAATGTTGGCAACATTACTTCCACCAACATCAACAGCCAAGTTTAAGAAGAATAAAACTTAGGTCAGTCTGAGTTCCTTGCCAGTATTACTCAATTAATCATTTCACTCAAGATTTGGTAAGTTGGGAATTATCTGTTGATAGTCAAGTATGTTGTTGTTATGGGTAAGGAGACCCATGGGCCGAACTGCTAAGCATGTCTGCTCTTTTTGGGCACTTTGCACAAGCCCCCATGAGAATTGGATATTGAAAGAACGGAAAGTGTGAGGAAACAGGACGGGTGATGGCCAAGAGGGCAAACTCCTGTGCTCCTGTAGAAATTAACGAGGTTAAATAGATATAGAGTGCTCATCACATGTTAATTTTGTGACCCTTTTTTATTTGCGCCATTTTACCCATAATTCCCGCCGTTTCCTTGGCAACTATCCCACATTTTACTCTTGTTTCCTTGGTTACGGTACTAGTTTTAGCTATTCTGATTGGTCACTACAAGCTTCAAAAATTACTGATGATGGTTTTAAAACATATGTTTATTTGTTGTTTGTTTTTAAATTAATTTGATTTGATGGTCTGTGAGCAGGCTATTGAAGTTGGTTACCATAGATACGTTGGATAGGTATAGGTAAAATGGTAAATTACTGTTGGGAAAGTGTAAACAAAGGACTGGTTACCGAGGAAACGGCGGGAATCATTGGTAACATGGCGCCAGTCAAAAGGGGACACTTTTCCCTATCTGGTGAGCACTCTACATCTATTTATCCTCGTTTGAAGAAATTATACATTAAACTATCAAGGAGAAAATTTTCATAAAAAATAGAACATCTGATTGTTTTAACAATATTTATTTTTATCACACAGTGACTGACGATCTGTTTTTGTGCACTATCTGATTTAAAAATTCATCTACAGGTAATCAGCTGTTAAGTTACAGTTCACATTTAAAAATCTTGTAAAAATTAAGGTTGGTCAATATTTTAAAGCGATCTCTAGAAATAAATCAAAGTTTAGACCAGAAGGAAGCCTAAAATAAAATGATCTTTTTAATCACCATTCGCACACATGCTAGATCATCAGCTTTAAAATGATATCCTTAATCTTAAAAACCGGTTAAGCAGGTCGAGAGAAAATGGGATGTAACAGAAGAAACCCTTATTGATTTCAGAAGATATACTATTAGAAATTTAAACATTTATTTCAAAATTAATTCATAGTTTTCTAATAAGAAAAACGTTTAGAGAATAATAATATTTTTAATGTTTTGGTTTTCAGAATTATTTTCAAATTTGCAAGGAATGATTGCTGAATTTGGTTCTGTTGTGAAAGTATGGCTTGGGCCCACAATTTATGTGATTCTCTCTGATCCCAAGGATATTGAGGTTGGTATACAGAACATGTATTTATATTTAGGGACAGTAATGTTGGTACTAACCACAGTCCATAACAAAAAACTAGAGTTAGCCCATATATAAAAATATAAATATGAGGCCTAGCTCGAAATTAATTTTTCACTGTTGTACAATGTTGTCCTTTTTAACATCTCGTCTAGTGCCAGCTCCTCAGATGGACTGCTACCAGTTTGTTCACCAGTTCCTTGTTAGTCCACCGTGTCTTTTTAAATTTAAATTGTGGGCGGCCCTTTAGTGGCCGAAAACGATATATCCTTGTTGACTAACCCTCGTGCTCCTACCTCAATTCCCTGGGACCTGAACCTCTGTTTGCCCATCGTTACGCACAAGGCGCTGTAGTTGCTGGGGGTCGCCAATAGTAATGCAGAGTCTGATCTCTGCATCAATACCATCCTCCGGCTCCTCCTTCAACGAACAGGCTGGGGTAGTGGGAAGGTCTGACAGCTCAACAAATAATGTTACTTTGACTGAAAACTTATTTATCCTCCTGAAATAGTGTGCAAACATACCGACAATACGTTTAAAGCGGTTGCTTTTGTGGGAAGGTTTCTATCTCTCTGGGTCTGGTCTCATTTTTTTTCTACATATCAAATAACAACACACTAGTGGGATTTAACTTAGAGAATGCTTAAATTCCTTTTTATTTAGAGTCAGATTGTATTTTTGAGCAGGTACCTTAAGGAATCATAATTCCAATAATCTTCAGTTTTAGTATTTCCACTTATAGTTATGTCACACAGGGCTGGATTTGACAATTCAGGCGCCCCTAGGCCCTGTATTTTTTTCGCCCTGAGGTTTGAGGTTAGTTGTTCGTAAATTCATTCTAAAAATACTGTTTGGATCTATTTATTCACGAATAAATATGTATATAAACATAATGATAACATAATTATGTATATTCATCACTTGTTTACAAACCCCTTTCATAACTACTTAAGACAATGATTTTTATTTAAAAAAAAAACCTAGATTAAACATGTGTATTATTAAAAAATCATGAATGTATCACTGAGGCTAAAAGTAGATTATATTTGATACCGTCAGACTCTAAAGCATCAAATTTCGACCAATCATACATCACTAGGCCCGAGGATAAAATGACAGAATTGAAAGAATGGCGTCCTGACAAATATCCTTTTGAATTCAGACACCCTGTTTATTGTATCTTGTGTTAAAATAAAATCTAATATCAAACATTTAATTTCAACTCAGTAAGGTGTTCCAACTCCCGACGCATTTTTTATTAATATAATCAATTTCGTGCTCTACTATTTTTCCCTTTTTCATATTAAAATGTGGCCATTTGCTAGAGTTAAAACACATTTTAAGTTACTGATGGTTTTCATTTGCTATTTTTCTACACAAAGTCATAGTTCTTATATTTTAAAAATTTGAGTTTTTAATTAGTAATATGGTTATCAAACAAGTGTTTAATAACTTTGATTTTCTTCATTTCAGTAATTTGTGGTGAAAATGAACAGAAGAATTGATAATGTAGTATGAATAAATATAATTCCATAAACAACACAATTACAAAAAAATATTTTATAAACATATTTGTAAGTTATAAGCACAACATTAGGCATTATTTTCTATAGTGAATTATATTTTAAAAAAATTAAACTTTGTAAAAACTTAAATTAATACTTATGGGTAAAACGGGTGGTAACTGTGCATAAAAATACAGGATCTCAACTGGTCTCTGCCGCTGCGGAACTAGCAATAGTCACAGCCAGTATAGTGGCAATGACATTGTGTACCGCTCGCCATTTTCTCGACCACCACTGCATTCTAGTTAACTTTTGTCGTTGACTTATATCAGTGTTTTGTATCAACTATAATTTAGCAGTATGGTAACTCATTAAAAAACTAATTAACTTTTCCAAAACATTTTTGTAGCTTAAAACGTAAACGCTAAATGATAAGGTATGCATTATTGTTCTATTTTTAATTTTTGCTTGGCGGTGCGCCCCCTGGCAGTTTGTGCCTCTAAGCCTGGGCCTACTGTTCCTCTTGGGAAATCTGGACCTGATGTCGCATAGATAGATATTTAGACATCTTATACTCCTTTTAGGTTTTCTTGAGCTATTATAAAATTTTTACTCATTGAAATCATTTCTTTGGTGATTCCAATAGGAATCCTTCTATATGAAATGTTAGTTTTTTACAAATTCAAATTTCCTTCCATTCAAACAGGAGCAGACGTGCATGATTATAATACTCGTCATCGGCACAATCATAGGCAAACTCCACACAGATTAACACTCTCAGCAGCCCTACCTCAAAACATCGGACCAAAATTATACAATAGGCTCCCAAATTACATTAAATTACAAGACACCCCTGTAAAATCCAAAGCTTTGCTAAAATCATTTTTGAAAGAAAACGCTTTTTACTCAGTTGGTGAGTATTTACAATACCAGGAAGGATAAAAATATTATTTATGTTTATTAGTTATATAGATTTTCTTTATTTCTGATTCTAATAACAGATTAGTAAAATATATATATATGTAACCAATAGACCATAATACATGACTGCTGTAATACAATTGTACAATTGTCAATCTACGGCAATAAAGAATTTGAATTTGAATATAGATATAGTTAATACCATCTGCCTCAAACGCTGTGTAAGGTCTTTCTTCTACAGTAATCAAAGACTAGGCGTTTCTTGTGATTTATAGCAAAAAGAATGGTTTACGATACCTGCTTGTCTAGTGATCCGGAGGGGTTAGTTTTCACTAACACGGTTTCGGGCCTTTTTGACCCATTATCAAGTGTTTGCAGTTACAAGTTCACTTTAATCCTTCATGGTGAAGTCGTCAGTTTATTAAAATTAACAGGAAACACAACACAACACGAACACGGTATATTTAAAACGAACAAACAACGAAAACCTGGCCAGTATTTAAAGCGGAAAACACGTGCGTGGGCAACGAGTGATGAGTCATGACTCGTGTTTCCTGTTAATTTTAATAAACTGACGACTTCACCATGAAGGATTAAAGTGAACTTGTAACTGCAAACACTTGATAATGGGTCAAAAAGGCCCGAAACCGTGGTAGTGAAAACTAACCCCTTCGGATCACTAGACAAGCAGGTATCGTAAACCATTCTTTTTGCTATAAGTACGTGATCCAGTGGCTATCCATAATGAAGTTGTGATTGATGTTCCTTTTTTTATGCTTACAATTAGGATCTTGTAAAGTATAAGAGATTATGTACTTGAAATGTTGGGTAAAATCACAAATATTCCATCAGCTTTGTTTTTTACTAAATTTTTTAAATTATAACTCCCTTTCTTTTCAAGATACTAAAGAAAAACTTTAAAATATACATTACTGAATTTTACTTAAATTTTAAATATTTAGCCACAACTATTTAACATATTATTAGTTTTTGAGATTTCACCCTCAAGACTGAAATTTTAAATTAAGGTAAACAGTAATGAGTTAAAAGGGATAGAAGGTTCACAATTCTCGAAAACTAACAATATAATTGTCATTTGAGATGCCCTGATACAATAAGTAAAACTAACTATAAATTCCTAAATAAACCTAGTTTGTTAGTATACTTTTCGGTATCCGCATGGAAATGGTCGCATAGATAATGAATCAAATAATTACTTTTATATCAACCAGACTAAGATTTTTGTGAATGTAGAGATTTTCATTGGTTTTTTTTTTTTTTTTAATTTCTGTTATGTCTTTTTAAACTTTTTATTTCATCCTATATCATGACTCTAAATGACATTTTCAGTATTTTGATTGTGATTTTACACAATTTAACAAACAAATGTGTCTATTAAAGTAGTAATTTTTTTGTTTGAAATCTACTAAAAAATCATTTATTACCTTGTTTGACAATTTCCTGGAAAGTTTTTTTGTATTTTCATAAAAATATAAAGCCACGAGTAAGCCTCGATCGTCTATGTGGATGGGTTACCAGTTCCATATATGTGGGCTTATGGGCCCATGTGTGTCTGAATTATAATTTGAGTCACATCTCCAAACCTGTCAACTGTAATTGCTAATATAGCTGTCTTTATTAATTTTTCATTATTTGACTTTTAGGCAGTTTTGACCAGCACTGTACATTTGAACAAACCGGAAATTTATGTTTTCTTGGAGAAGTGGTTGGGAAATGGTCTCGTAACTTCACAAGGTATGCATTATGTTAAATGCTTGTTATGCTGTGTAATACAATTTTTGGTTGTTTTGTATAAAACATATTATGTTGTATTGAGTTTGAGGATTTATATCTGTTAAAGGTTAAAGAGATTAGATTCTTTATAAAAAACATATTTTAGAAGAAATTTCATTGGCTACCAAGCCACCTACAGTGAAACCGACTGTCTCAGATTCTTGTACCTGTTCCGAGTGCAAGATTATTTTGGTCTTACCCTAATTGCCTTTATTTGAGAGAAATTTACTTGGTACCTATTAAACCTGACAAACAATTTAGTTACTGCCTCTAAGTGTATTTTCTTGAGAATGTACTGAAAATAATCTTTTTAAATCACATATTTTTTTTATTTTCATTCTTAATATCTATACTTATTTAATACGCTAAGGGTTTTTTTGTCTTGAGAACTCCTCCTACAGTTTACAACCGATTTTCAAGTTTTTGGTGTCGTTGGATAGGGCTTGGTCTGTAGTTGTTTCCCCCAAAAACTGATGAGAATTGGACTGAAAATAAAGACGCTATCCACCATTGAAATCTCAAAATTTCCCATTTAAATAACATTGGGATTGAATAAAGCATTTTAAACATCTGTTAATAATCAGCTGTAAATACGTGAAGATTTTGGTGATTAAAGATATTCACAATATATTGGATTGGTCGGATGTCATTGATTTAGAGCTAAAAGTAAAATTTGTATTGTATTATAATAAATTGCTCGATTTCGAGCAACACATATACTAGTTATATTAAATTGTTTTAACAACATTTTAAAGTTTTTTTTAACTTTTACCAATTTTCAGCCGATACATGGAAGTCTCATCGGAAGTTGTTGACACCAGCTTTTCATTTTAAGATACTTGAGACTTATGTTGACATTTTTAGTAAAAATGCAAGAATTATGGTCGACCAGGTGAAAAAAGAATTGGGAAAGGAAAAGTTTGATATCTCACACTATGTTGACAAATGTACATTGGACATTATTTGTGGTAAGTGTAAGTTTTACTAGTGTCTTGAGTCAAAGGCCCCTAATTATAAAATAAAATGGTAGATTTTAGATTTTAATTTTAGATTTAGATTTTTTTATATTTATTTTAAAATGTTGATTATAAAAATGTTCTAAGGAAATTCCGCTTACAGAATACTAATTATTTGTTGACTACCGCACTAAAAGTTTTAATTATAATGTTATCTTCACTCAATTTGATGATAATTTCACTTATACTTATACTTTATCTGAAACACCGACGCACTCTGTGGTGCGTATGACTGAAGGGGTGAGTGTGATGATTGTGATGGATCAGATGAGGTGTAGCTTTGTTACTGACAAATATCAGCTGTTTTATTTGTCAGGATCATTAATTAATAGCCCAATGACCAAAGGCAGCTGGGTCCAGTATCGAACCATCAAAAAGCACTAACTTTGAATGTTTTATAACCAAATTGAAACTAATTCTTCAATGTAAACAATGTAGGCATTCCCTATGTGGACTATGTGAATTTAGTCGTATGTGGGGACTAATTTCCATGTATTTATGTAATATAACTGTGTAATGTATGTTATAAAAATAAAATAATTTAAATTTGAATTTCTCAAACCACTAATCATTGTCCTTTGTGTCCGGCTGAGGTAGCCAACTGCTTCATCGACCAGACATTTGCTAAAGCATATTAAGAATGGGGAAACTACAGTTATAACACAGTCATAGAAATTACGGTGTCTCCCCCTCCCCCAATGAGTAGGTTGAAATTACGCCCATGCTAGTTAGTATAGTAACAATCATATAATAATAATAGATCTTTATTCATCAAAGTACATAATATACGGTTAGAGGAAAAAAACTACATTACATTAAATAGGTTCTTGTTATGGTGTCATTCTTCTCCACTTTCCCACAATCAGTAAACCAAGGCTTAAATTTAGATTTGATTATGTCTATTAGCCTTAATAACTTCCATATGATTGTAATGTTATTATAATTTTAAATTTTAGAAACCGCAATGTCCACAACTATTGACGCACAGCTGAATGAAGAATCTGAATTTACTAAATCCTTGAAAATGTAAGTCTAATTAATTGTTTTAAACTCACAAAATTAATTACATAATGAATCAGAACCTTTGTATTTCCTAACTTAAGATGAAATCTATCTATTTTGCTGAAGAGAGCTGTCAGTATTTTAGTCAAACTTGGACCAAGAGAGAGTTGCAGAAATGGCTTCACTACCATAAATCTGTAAACAATCATCAGCCTATACATCAGAGAAGTCATATTGCATGTTTCAAATGAACAGCTGAAACTAGGCCACAACATTCACTCAAACAACACACGCCATGTATCGAACTTCCACCTTCCTCTACACCATACTGAGCGGAAACCATTATACTTGGGTATGAAACTCTACAACCTCCCACCTTAAGATTTAAAAACGCTGAGCGGGAAAAGATTGAAGACAAACCTGACCAAATAGCTAACCAATTGCTCATTTTACTCCATCTAAGACATCCTGGATTGGATGAAGAGAGAAGAGAATATCCATTAGAAGAAAGTCAAAGTCAAAACATCTTTATTTCATAAACAAATAACATATATATAATACAAAAAAATACATTATGAAATAAATCCCACATAGGCATAGCCTGTGCGTGGGATTGAGTCCTTTATCCTGTATACATAAGATTTAACAATAATGTTTTTCTATAAACTATAAGTTTTTATATCAAGATTTTTTTTAATAATTAACAAAGCAATTCAAAGAAAACAAAAAACAGAAAAACAAAACGGCTACAGAAAAAACCCAGCATTGTATAGGTAAATAGATATTATCATCCTACAGTATTTTAGTTGATATCATCAGATGCGCATCCCGTCTCCTCACCCCTCTACAACACATGCACTTGCTCACTTCCCTCTCAATCTCTCTTTCTCTCTCTCACTCTCTCTCACACACACACACACACACACACGCGTACTTCTTTCCCCCTCCCTATCCACTCCCCACGCACACTGCAACTCAAACTGCACTCACATACACTCGCCTATACCTCATATGCACACTCCAATCTACGACCTGTAGTTTGAGATAATGATGTTCTCAATATTGGCACTTCCAATGTTGTGAAGCCATAACTTGACTTTAAGTTTGTACGTTGATAGCTTACAAGAAAAAAAATCTTTTAGATGATCTGGTAGATTACGGTAGATTATGTGAGCTATATAGCCTAAAAAGAATTAGTGGTCGAGAATGTTTTAACTAATTTAGGAAATTTTATAGCCAAAGCAGCGTGCCTAGTCGAATACTGATGTGTAGGGCATTCAAATATGTTATCAAAATTCTTAAAAATGTAGGTAACGATTACTCTAACAAAAAGCTGCCTTACATCCAATACTCGTGTCTCTGCATACAACGCCTCGGACGAGTAACGCCGCCACCTTTCTAGGGCAGCTTTGAGAATTGCCTTTTGAGTTATAAATAAAGGGTCAAGAGTAGTTCTGTAAACTGCCCCCCACATTATGATTCCTCCCCCCAGGAGTGATTGCGCATACGCGTAGTAGGTCATTTTAATTTCGTCTAGGTTTAGAATTTCCTCTACTTGTTTGAATGCGTATATCAGTTTCCTAAGTCTGTTATTCAAATCAAATATATGAGCCGCCCAAGTCAGTCTATTATCAATTACTACCCCTAAGTATTTGTATGTGTCTACCCGCTCCAGAGATTCACAATGACATGTCAAACTGTAAACATCTAATGTAACTTAATTTTACCAATTTGAGTATCACTGATATCTCTAAGAGCTATGGGCATGAATTTAGATTTGGATATGTTCAAGGAAAGTAAATTTTGATCAAACCATTTCTTGACAAGTGACAAATCTCGCTGAGTCTTCTTTTTAACTTCGTCCCAACTAGAACCTTCTATGAAAATAGCAGTGTCATGGGCAAAAAGCGATAACTTACCAGAGATTCCAACTCGAGATAGGTTGTTTATGTAAATTAAAAATAAAATAGGGCCCAGCGTACTTCCCTGGATTACCCCATAATTAACCACTGTAAGTAAATTGACCCCATTTACTGAGGTTAAACCCTCCAGAGGTCGCTTAAAATTTAAAACGCCGTCTCTCGCTCAAGGAGGTTTCCTCCGGGTTTTAAATAAATGCACAAAATGTATTCTAAATACTTTTATTGTTTGAAATAAAAACAGAAAATGATTGTAAAATAGATTTCACGCAATATCCTTGCAAGACAGGGCAAGAATGGTAAAGTTAATTTAACAAATCAAATAATTATAACTATTATGGATTATTCAAAACATATTTCACTTTTTTTACTTAAAACTTAATATTTTTCAATAACAGTTTTGTAAAATAGTATGAAAATAGTAAAAATAACGTTTTGGGGTACAAATAAAAAAGCTTTTGTATAAAGCTGAACTATCAGATTATATAAAAAATACTATGACGTGTTCCTACATAAACCATAAATTAAATGCGTTAAAACAAAGATACTACAATCAATTCAAATAGTTATACATGGAAAAATAAAAAGTTACTTTAAATAAAAACAAATCTAAAATGGCAACTGTAGCCTAAATAATTACAAATAACCAAATAAAAAACGGTCGCACACGGACTCTTCCTCTGGGTAACCAAATAAAAAACGATCGCACACGGACTCTTCCTCCGGGTTCACAAAACACACTAGGACGCTCACGGAGGAATCGTCCAGCATCTCAGGACAGCGCTCGCCAAACTGACCCTGGACGCTGAAAGCGGGATAAGGGTACGTCAAATGCATGGTGAGGAGGGGGGCGACAGCTACACAAAAGGACAGTGCTGTCAACCAAAAGATAAATATTTCCCACAACAAAAAATATTGACCCGGAGGATTCCTCCGCTTAGCGTCCTCTCGAGGGTTAACTGTTCGCGTTTATCGAGATAGCTTTTAAACCAATTTTAAGCGTTATTTTTTATTCCCACTAACTTTAATTTCGAAAGTAGCTTTGTTCTATCAACAGAATGAAAAGCTTTGGCCAGATCGAGGAATATCATTAAACACTTATTGCTATCAGACACCGCTGCATTAAGGTTTTTAGAGATATGAAAAAACGCATTGGAAATATTTTTACTTTTTCTGAACCCAAATTGGCATCCCTTTAAGATGTTATTCTCCTCAAGATAACAAACCAATTGATCTTTAATTACTTTCTATAATACTTTAGAGAACACACTCAACAAGCTGATTGGTCAAAATTAGATTTCTCTGTTACATCATTACCTTTGTACAATATGTGAATGGAGTTAACTTACTTACATTACTTCAAAGCCTAGGAGCCTCCTTCTTCATCGATGGCCAGTAGTAGTAGACTGGATGGATTAATTGTGTCACAATTTTAAAAATAAACTAGCAAATTTACGTAAAACTAATATTTAAAACTTTGTATGACCAATTTCACTATTTTATTTGAGTTTGGGTTTGGGCGGCAGTGTCGGCACAGACAGTACACAAGAAAACTGAAGGTCACGACGAAATTAAATCGAAGAACAAATAATTAGGCCTACGAACAACTAATAACATAAACAAACTAATTATGTGTCACTATGAAATAACTCTAGATTATTATACAACACAAAGACAGCAGGAGCAGAGCTAGATTTCGAATTTTTTAGAAAGGTTAGTTGGAAAATGGCGGCTCAATGACAATGACGGGCGGCTGCGATGCAGGCGCAGGGCAAGAGGGAGAGAGAATTGTGGGTAGGCAAACCTTACTGAAAATGGTTTGTCAACTTTTACGCTACGCTCGCATTAACCGCCCCCAACAAACTCTACGCATAAACCGCTCAGGCAGATTTCCTGCTCAGTTGAAACATGAAAGTTTTCACGTCAATCGTCTGACAATGGTAGAGCAAAGTTAGCCGTAAGCATGTGTGCTATCTGGGATGGAATGACCTTAGCGACCTTGAAGGCGTCGGGAAACTCGTCCGAGCATATACTGGCATTAATAATATGAAGGAGCGGTCTGCTGAGAGTTGGAAGGTTATCGATTAAAAAGGAGGCAGAGATGCAATCATACCCTGGAGCTGAGCCCCCGCGCAAACCTGTGACGTACCGTGTTAAGTATAGCTCGGAAATAGTCTGTAGGGTAAAAGTAGTGTTAGTAGGATAGTCATTGTCGTCGATAACAAGTGGACCGGTAGAGTCGATCACCCATGCCAGGTTGTAGCCGACTTGTGCAAAATATTCATTGAACTCCTCTTCAACGTGTTTACTTTGTTGTGTGACACCATCATTTGGAGCAAACGTCCTGTTCGCTGTAAATTGTTGAAGTGGAAAACTATCTTTATTTTTTGCCTTTCCTGCCAATTCATTAATTGTTTACCAAAACAATTTTGGATCATATCTATGGATAGAAATCTTATCTTTATAATATTTTATTTTTGTTTGTTTAATCCGAAAATTTAGTCTATTTCTATGCAACAAATATTCCTCTTTGAATAATCTATTAAAGGGCTGTTTCTTAAGAGTTTTGCTCATCATATCCCTTTTCTGAATACCTCTAACTAACTCCTCTGTTATCCATGGTTTTATTTTTTAAGTCTTGGTTTGATCCCGGAAGTTTTAATCGAAAGTTCTGTAAAATCTTTTACTATATTAAAAAATAAATTGGTACTATTGTTCACATCTGCAATTTCTGTAACGCAAGACCAGTCATAATTTATGACAAAGTTTTTGAGTAGTTGTTTGTCAATAAAAGTAAAGCTATCATTTTGCTCAGTGTTTGTACATCCTTTTTTGATCTGCACATTTAGACCAACACAGTAATGGTCTGTAATACTAGTTTTGATAACAGCAGTGTTAAGTTTGTCACAGTATTTATGTCTCACTAATATGTGGTCTATATTAGTCCTACTGTCAGCAGTCACTCTTGTGGGAGAATGTATACCACACATGAAACCTGCACCATACAACACATCTAAGTACCTCTCTGTTTTATTATAAGGCTCTAAAAGGTTAGCATTAATATCCCCTACGAGTAAGTATGTTTTGTTTGTTAACAAGTTATAGTGCTGGTTCAATGCGAGAGTGAAGTCATCCAGGTCGTTATCATGAGTCCTGTATCTGCCAGTAGGTTAAATAGTTTACCGTGATAAGTGAAATCAAAACACAAGCCATGCACGCCGCCCAGCTCCACCTCTCTCATGGACACATTCACTCATTCACTCTGACACTCACACACACTAACACACCATCATTCCTGTTCACAACCCCACTGGTATGGTAAGCCCCGTACCCTTCAAGGTGTACTGCTCCCCCTTCATTACCCAACCATGTTTCGCTTAAAACTATGATATCCCATTCAACTTTAATTGCATCTAAATAGACTAAAAATTATCAATATTTTTGGTGAAGCTTCTAATATTCATGTGAATAATTCTAAGGGCACCTTCATTTTTAAAGCATGTAAAATAATCAACATTTAAGATATCATCAACACAAACGCTATTGATCCTTCTGTAGCCGTCAATTAAATCATTATCATCGATCATTCGTTACTAAATGACTTAATATTAATAAAAATAATACTAAAAAAGAGAAACAAAATAGTTTTGATGGAAAAATTTGGAACCCTCCTGCTCCGCAACATCAGATTATAATACGATATGAGCTACTAGAAAGTTTTAGATAGGCCTATAAATAAAGAATGCACTGCCTATTTCAATACAATGAATGTAACTTACAATATAAATAACAGTGCTTGCAGCAGATCTATATTTACTGATGTATCTCAGGAATTTACTGTTGACCCGCACAAGAATAGATAAGAAAATATCACAAGAAAAATGAAATACAATTCTGAGACAAGATAAAAGGAAAGAAAGGAAAAGGAAAATTTAATCTACAAAGATAATCTTAGTTGGTCACATATCGGTTCAATTTACAACCCATATTGATTTCTTTTTTTCTAATCTCAAGGAGAGTATAAATTTATTTTAGGAATCTTGACCAATTAATTTTATCGTAGAAAATTATATGAATCAACTACAAACTTGAGATACATTGTCTTACTTTAGTCATGTTGAACTAATCTAATATATTAAAAATTAAAAATGAATCTTTAAATTGTTATATAATGTGGTAAAGAAAAGAACTTAGACCTTTAAAAATAAATACGTTTCATCGGTACAATGGAATCTCATGATTAGAATTAAGTGCTGTACTCTGTAAATAAAGTACTTTATTTACAATGGAAAAAATCCATTGTAAAAACTGTTGACATTGTTGCATTTATTTCTTAAAGAGTTTTGTTTTTTGTCTATTACAACTTTTAAAGCATCAAAATAGTTTATCATTATATTTTAGTAATTCGCTGAATGTTAGGCTTCAATTGAGTAATTTTAAGGAAAGAAATAATAAAAACCCAATATTGTGTGGGATATAATTTTTTAAAGTTTACTATCATCAGTGAAATAATCCACAATTTGTCTTTCAGTTGTTCCGATGCAATTCTTGTTAGAGCATTCAAGCCTTGGTTGTTTCCTAAAATTGTCTTCAATATGACACCTCTTGGCAGAAAGTACAACAAGCATATTGATTACATAAACGACTACGTTGATAAGGTAAAGTGGTTCCAAGTGGATTCACAACAGTTTACAAAAATTAATAACAAAAAGATTATTTATTTAATCTTTTTCTGAAACTCTGATAACTATAAATTACTCAACAACTAAAAAAGTATTGTGTTAGAAATCGTGCTGGCCTTTTCAACCTGTCATTCAAACATTCATTAAAACATGCAGATAGCTGAGACAAGGTCTATTACATTTGAGGCCAAAGGGCAGACTCCATAATGAACTATGTAATGACCTCATCTTCAGTCACCCTTCTTAGCCGTTTGTTGTAGTTGAAATCCACATTTCTTCTCTATAGATACTTCGAATTGATCGTTGTATTATAAAATATGCTCCATATTGTAAAGTTAATCAATACTTAACAATACAAAACATTATGCGCTCCTTAAATTGAATTTGATGTTTGGTGATTTTAAGCCGGGTGCCATGACCTAAAACTGAACCATGAACAATCTATCACTAGAATGAATTTACAAAATTATTTGAATATAATCTCTGAAGACCTAGTTATTTAATTATTATTACTGTGTGTTGATTAGTCCAGTTTAACTATTCTTGTTTTACTCGATATTTTTTTATATATCTATATTATTTAACGTTAATACATTACTTTCGATTGATAATAATAAAAAAAGAGAAATATAAAATACGCTATAGTACTAATATGTATATATGGTGATAAATACATTTTGTTATTAGGTGATAATCCAGAAAAAGAAACGTTTGGAACTAGAAAAAGATGATCTGGATGTGGACAGAAGTGAGCAGCACAAAGATGAAGACTATTATGGTAATCGTCAAACTGGATATGTTATGTAAAGTGGAGTAAAAAATCCTATTAAAATTAACTATAACTGGGTTTTTTATAAGCTTGGGATGAAATCCCAAAGGAAAGAATTTGAAATATCTTGATTGATAGACCTAATCTATGTCTGGTAGGGATTTATGTTTCCAGTTCTTTCACAGTGATGATTTCAAATCAAATCAAATATCTTTCTTTGCAATAAGACATATTTACATGCATCAGCTTGCGTCCAGATTATTACAAAAACATCAAATAGACAGAAAAAGAATTTAAAAACTTGTTCTTTAAATAATCACTTCTTTAAATAATTACAGTAGAACATTGATAATTCGGACATAAAATATCCGTAACTTCAATAATCCAGATTTGTATTTAGCAGGAAATAAGACATAGTATATTGTCTGACGTTACACTATGCTCTGTACTCGAGGTTTAGCAATGGGCTATCAAGGAGTAGAGGAGTAGCATGGAGTGGAAGGGGAAGGGGTCATGTTCAAGGTCACACAGACAAATCTAAACCTGTTATGTTGCAGCATGGTTGCGCCTCGCCACCCGCTATTCGGCAGTCGCATCACGGCATCGCTCTACCGTCCCTGAGTAGTACTCAGTGGGTGCATTATAACGTACAGAGTTATGTTTTAGTCAAATTTGAAGTTGGAGATTAGGGCTGTAGCTGCAAAATTTAACCACAACCACAGTTCAAAAGCTCATCGCAAATTTTTTTTAAAACCTCAAATAATGTCTGATTTTATTACTGTACACATTCAATGTTGCTATAAATAAAATGTGATACAGTACTTGACATAAAAATGTTTTAAAATTAACTCACTTCTAGAACTTTACTGTATAAGATAAAATATTCAGTTTTAACAAGTATTAAGCTAAAAGGTGCAAAATGGCTTTTTTTAAGGTATTTTCAATAATCCGGATAATTTGATAATCCGGTTGAGGTCCGGTACCAATCAGTCCGGATCATTAACGTTCTGCAGTACTATATAAAATGATCTATCTACAAGAAAACTTTTCAGTTTAGTTTTAAAGCACCGTGGATGTCTTTCAGCCTTTTATGCCATCGGGTAATGAATTGTATGGCATTGTGATATAGAATTTTGGCAATGGCATATAACATTGTAATGGGCGGTTTCTAAAATTTTTTTTTAGGAAGTAAAGGGTGGCGAAAAATGAATGGTCACATTTTCAATTAACTTAACTCAAGTGTTTCTATATAACTCTATATATTTATTTTCATTTTTGGGTTTTGTAATTTCTCCAATTTAAGCCAATAATGTTAAAAGTGGCAATGAATGTAATTATTTATCATACACAATTTTAATTTATAAGTTGAAGCACGTCACCTAATAAACTTTCGCGGCAAGGACTCTGAAGCTTTTACATTTTTACAATTTTTAAAACTCCATTTCAAGGTTTATTGGTTTGACCGCTGAAATTGGGTCCTCAGTAAATTTTATTACTCATCATCGACCCAGCGGTCTGAAATGCAGTGACCTAACCTAATATTTATTTTCAGTCAGTGATTTGTCCATTTCTTGTAAGATTTAAGTCCTGCCGAATAGCCACCCTGCTGAAAAATATTAGTTCTAAAAAGACTGCTCCAAAGTGAAAAGATGTGGATCTATTGTCCACTGAGCCATCTTTCAGAAAACAGGCTAAAATGGTCGACGTAAAGAATTCCGGTGGATGTCACCCATCACTACTACCACACAAGTAGAAACCGACCTTCCTTTTTGCGCCACCCTGTACTACTATGAAAAGGAATATTTCCTCTGTAGCTATTTCTCATGCTACGCTTTCTTAATGCTCACATTGACTTTTGTTCAATAAAAAAGGTTCTCAAGTCATAAAATAAATAAAAAAAATTACTTCAATGTTGACTTACTTAAATCACTGATTAAATCACTGTTTATCACTAAAAATTACTTAAATACCTCTGGAAGGGGTTATTTTGTCACAAAAATAACATTTGACTTCCTTATCCTGTAATATGGTATTTATTGCAATAAACAAATATTTATTTGCTGTAGCATTGTTTAAAAATGTATTTACAAACACATGTTATAGTATTATACAGTGTATGTATTATAAGCACATACAAATGTGAAATTAGTTAAATTAGGACACATACAATTAGTCATTATTGTAAGTACAGTTTCATTTAAAGTATAAAACAAGTTAAAGATACCCTTTTGTATTTTGTTTTAGGCACCAAAAAACGGCTTGTGTTTCTTGATCTCGTTTTAAAATATGCCAAGGATTCTTCCATTCACCTCTCAGATAAAGACATACGAGATGAAGTTAACACTTTCATGTTTGCGGTACGTCATTAAGCAGTAAGGAGGCCACTCTGGTGTGGTCAATTGAATTACTTTATCACATTATTTATTTTCATATTACGAGGGCTATTCAGAAAGTAAGGAACGTTTTAGAATATAAAAAAAAAAAAAACCAACTACAAGAAACAAATGTTATTGTATACAGTGTGAAGAGTAACTAAAATACTACTATTCTACATATACCCCCATGAGATTAAGGCATTTGTCTAAGCGGTGAACAAGGTTTGCGATTTCCTCTTTGTAAAAATCTGCCGCCTTTCAATAGGCTATTCAAAATCCGTAACAACCTGTTCAAAATTTCAACCTGTTCAAAATCCATAAAAATTTCAAACAGCAAACTGTGAAACTCGAGGGAAAGATGATGAAAGCTCCATTATGGTGAAGCGGCGGTTTTCACGGATCTTCTCGTCAACTTTAGTGACCTGTTTGTCGGTCGTAATTCTCGAGTGTCCACTCTTCTGCTCATCGTGATTTTTTAACTGAATACACCACTTACGCACAGAACTATTATTCATGACATTTTTCCGATACACCTCCGCACACTTGTAGATAAATCTCTGTCGGTTTAAAGTTTTTTGTCAACAAAAACTGTATTACCGATCGCACTTCACAACTGGCGGGATTTTGTATAGGAGCGGCCATTTCTAATTTAAATATAAAGAAGACGGGCGGCGCGACGATGCTCCTAGTGTCACGGCTGGATAGCCACAGAGGCCCCCAGCGCTCTCATACCCAAATATAGGCGATACGTTCGCGCCTAGCAGCGTAAGACGGAAACGTTCTTTACTTTCTGAATAGCCCTCGTATTTAATGAGGAGTATCAATAGGTTCTCCAGTGCTTAGCCATCAGCAATAATACCTATTAAGAATGATTTTGTCTGATCTTTTTTTAGTTGTGAATTTCATGCTATCGTAAGCCGCGTCCTCACTGGCCGAACATCCATGGCGAACTTGTTCCTGCGAACACAAAAAATCAACAAACATTCCTAATGAACAATTACCGGCCATATGGTTTACACTCTAGAAGGTTAGCAGCGAAGAAACAAAAGTTCTGAAGAACTTTGTTTGACGAACATGTTCGGCCAGTGCGGATGTGGTTTTTCTTATTAATTTGTAAAATTATTGCTGTCATTAAATGAGTTATAAAAGGAAAATTAGTTTACCTATCTTTGACAAAAAAGCAAAATATGTTGTATTTTCCAATTTTGTAACACATTTCCAATGCCTCATAAATCAAACCATTCTAATATAATAGTAAAATAAACCAGTGTAAGATTGTTAATGTATATTTGCTATAAAACAGTTGAAAAATTTCTTAAGAGCATCCAAATAAGAACTATTGTAATAAACTATTGGTTAAACTCGTTTATCTGAGTATATTATTGAGTGTCCTTTTTCTATAAAAGTACCAGGTTAACCGAGCCTTGCGCATTGGTTTTAATTTACTATTGTTATAGTAACATTGTAATCAGTCTTTGAAGTTTACGCCAACGATACCTTTTCACAGGTGACAGCTGTTTCAAAACCAATGCTTAAAAGTAGCATTCTTTAATTTTTTTTTCTTTCAGTGTTATTGCGTTGATGGCAACCCATAAGACCAATTTTAAAAATTACAATTTTACAGTTAGTGTTTTTAAAACTATTTTTCCTGGGGTTGGGGATGTTTCAAACTCATTTTTGGACCAAAACATTTTCAAATGCAAAGTTTAACCAAATCTACTCGCTAGATTTTGAATTAATGGAAAATACATTGCCTCAGACACTGATTTTATTACAATAATATAGGATACATTATTTTTGTTCTATAAAATGTCCACAAATCCGTCAATATCAAGTCAATAACGATGCATTGAAAAACTTATCACTGTTTAAGCGTGCATTGAAAAATATGTGTCCATTATAGGTTTTCCACAATAGTGACCCTAGTGAAAATATCAGTGAAGGTCAGCTGACATTAGGTAGTATTTCGCCCACCTGATCTCAGCGAACATCAGCTGACCTTCACTGGTCTACACATCAACTGATATCAGCTGACATCAACTGGTGTTGGGTAGTATTTCGCCCACCCAAAACCACCTGACCCTCACTGACATCAACTGGTATTGGGTAGTATTTCGCCCACCCAAAACCACCTGACCCTCACTGATATCAACTGGTATTGGGTAGTATTTCGCCCACCCAAAACCACTTGACCCTCACTGGTATCAACTGGTATTGGGTAGTATTTCGCCCACCCAAAACCACTTGACCCTCACTGGTATCAACTGGTATTGGGTAGTATTTCGCCCACCCAAAACCACTTGACCCTCACTGGTATCAACTGGTATAATTTGTTTAACAAAAAAATATTCCAATCAGCACTATAATTTCCCTTCCTTGTACTTAAAAGGTTTTGAAACATGTATTTAAACACAGCCAGTTTAAAAATCATTCAATAATTTTGTGCTATTTGCTTATTCAAATTCAAAATTTTGGCGCCAGCAGTGCGCGAGTTGGTATTTTGCCTCCCTCCCCACTACTGTAAATGATCAATAGAGATAAAAAAATCAAATATTAATTAAAATTAAAATCGATTGGTGGCTTTTCATAACACAAAAACATCAGACGAAAGTGACCACATATTATAAAAACAACACTTTAAACTAAACAATGTACTAGTAATTATTGATAGCCTAAATAAATTATTTTTACCCACAATCTTACACTTTAGAGTTTATTTTTCAATCCCACAAAAATTTATGATAAAAACAAATTACAAATAATTTAATAAATAAAAAAAAACTGGTCGGCTTAGAAATTAACAAACTATTTTTTTAAAGATTTTTTAATAAAAAATAATTAAAACATTTCATAAATAACATTTACACTTATTCCGTAATTATTTTTTTAATTAGTCCAATTTATATCAGATACCGAGTCCGCACTAAAAATATATCACGTTTAGCTTCTGCTTCCAATTGCTGGATTCCAGCTAATTCTCAGTTTTCAATGTTTTTGGGAGCAACCTGCAACCAAGACACTTCGATCAGACAGTGTGAAGAGTAGGCCTAATATACAGTAACCGAAAATTTGAATATTCAAGATCATATGGATCAAAATGGATCACATTTAAAAATTTTAATCCATAGTTGAGTGACATTTTCAATAAACATTTCTTTTGTAATCATATGATTGATTAATTACTGTATGACAAATCCAAACATATTAGTATCAAGTGTTGAAGACTTAATAAATAATAACAAATTGATTTTCCAGGAGCCGATATAATAGTCGTTCACTCGTTCAAATCTTGTATTTTTGGCTCTAAATGACGATCGGGCCGATGAAAAGCAGTAGCTAAATGGCCAAAAAAGCCAATTCATTATGTCAATTTCGTCGGAGAATGACGGTCGCAGCTTGTCCAGAGTGTTGAATTATCGGGAGTCAAGTTTTATTATTTAATTCAAAATGAATTTCACCTAAAAAACGTTATGCTTTCATCAAACCTCTAAGACTTGAAAAAAGTGTACATGGTTAACTCAGGTTAAGCGGGAAAGGAAACTAAATAGTTCCTCACTCTGCTTAAAAAAATAAAGTGTTTGTTATTTGATATACAGTATTAAAATTTTAATTGTTATGAGGGCTTTCAGCTACTAATATATAGTTAAACGGCATGATAATAACTATAAAGCAATTAGCCTAAGTAAAAGGTCTACAAACTATTAAGATAGATCTACTTACTCCTTGATTTTGAAGCTTGTAGGATTTTGAAGGTAGTATCACTACCAGGCTACTTCCGAATGATCCAAGCATAGGCCTATTCTCTTTCGTTTATGTCAGAGGTTTTCTTCTGGAACTGAAACAAAAAACTTTGTAGCTCTTTACACAGTTAAGAATTTTACTATGACTTTAATTGAGGATATATAATTAGTTGTAAGAACAGTAAAATATGTGCAGAGCAAGAGGTGCAATTCACAAAGAATGATCTGTTTATAAATTCCAAACTGTAAACATTAATATAACAAATGCAGAAAGTCAGCTAATCAGGTGATTATGTTCAGATACCTCTTTCTATTCCTTACTAGCCTACTTATTGCTCGAAATCGAGCAATTTATTTTAATACAATACAAAAGTAACATCTCGTTCTAAATAAAAACATCCGACCAATCCAATATTGTGAATATCAGTAATCACAAAAAACTACGCATGTATTTACAGCTGTACATTAACAGATGTTTAAAATTTTCCACCAAAACCCAATGTTATTCTAATGGGAAAATTTCAATTTTAATTTATGTACAGCACCCTCATTTTATGTCCGATTTTCACCAATTTTTTGTGAAAACAAATACAGACCAAGCCCTATCCAACGACACCAAGAACTTGAATGTCGATTGAAAATTAAGCGAAACTTCGTTATCCAACTCCACCATTATTATCGATGTGGAAATTTTGTTAAATTGTGATAATATTGCTATTATATCGATGATACAATTACACGATATGATTACGATTTTATCACCTGATTTAGTTTCGTTCAAATTTAATTAAACCAACCTTTTGACAATAAAACAAATAGGCCTATATTCAAACAAGTAACTGAAAATAACAACAACAAAACAAGTAACAATTGTAGCTAATGTAACCTGTAACAAAGAACAACAAAAAATAAACTAACCAAATTTATTGTGTAGCAGTATCTAAATTGTGAGAAGAAGGAGACTTCGTTAGATCTAAAATGGCGTCACACAAATGCTGCCAAATAATACAAATTAGAAAGGTTTTTTTTTACTATTGTATATTGAGGGAATATGCGTTTTAAATGTTTCCAAACACCATTGATTTTGTTGTTATAAACATCGCTGTCAATAAAAGTGACGGAGGTTTACGGTTACACTGTTAGGTTGGATTATTATTAACTTATGATACATTTCTTATCTCAGTATCGTTGTTGATTCGATTGTTTTCATCGCACAATTTAAATTGCAATTTATTGAAATATCCACATTGATAATAACGGTAGAGACGGATAACGAAGTGACGTCGAAAATTATAGGAGTTCTTAACACAAAAAAACAATTTTAGCGTATTAAATAAGTATAGATATCCCCATTGCAAAGTTAAGTTATTTTCCATTCAAATGCCTTGGGATTAAATTGCAGGTTTGCCAATCGGGATTTTTAACCAAATATTATTTACACATACTGTTAAGAATTTATTTACTACGGTAGGCCAAACCTACCATAGGATATTATTAGTTACAAGGCTTAGCAACAAAAACTCTTCTTATAACATAAAAAAGTTTGTTAGCCTACCCTACTTCTTTGACAAAAGTTTATTATCCGACTAGGCTCTAAGTTTAATCAATGTTTACAATAGGCCTAACAATAAAACAACCTTATAAGTTTATGATTCTAGGTAGGCCTAATCCATTTTTTAAATGCGATTCATAACATTGTTAATGAAAGGTAAAAAATAGGATACTTGTATGAATAGCAAATTAGAAACAATAACAAAACAAACCTATTTGCCTAGGCCCTGATCGAATTACTGTGATCTTTGACTTCTTAATTGCAGTTTAGGCCTATACATAGGCTAGCTGATTTCAACTAACAAATGGTATTGGAAATATATATGAACACAAAATTAGAATCACCGGTAACAGCAATAGGGTCTGATAACGAACTTTAGCCTTTAGGTCAAAGTATAGGCCTACAACATATCGTATACAACATAAGTTATCCCTAGGAGCCTCATAATCAGAGGGGGAGAGTTGAAATAACAGTCTAGACTAGGGTACGTTTTATACAAATGGACACTGTTTCTAAGTATTGGTTTAAGAAATTGGCTGGTTTCACCCAAAATTGTGATTAACAAAAACAGCTACAATTAAAAAAAATAATCTCAAAGTTTTAGAAAAAATTAACCTCCAATTGAGTGTTTGCCTAATTTGTTGCAGTATTGATTGTAG
This sequence comes from Neoaliturus tenellus, assembly GCA_030545055.2. NCBI lineage: Eukaryota > Metazoa > Arthropoda > Insecta > Hemiptera > Cicadellidae > Neoaliturus > Neoaliturus tenellus. The sequence continues at coordinate 164,695,261 of CM061532.1, read as the reverse complement.
GGAAAACAATGCAAAGTCCTACTTAAATAATAAAGCACAGGCTTTACTAATACTTTTTAATACGTAATATTAAATTGTTAAATAAACTCACCTGAATAGGTATGCACAAAAATATGAGTATAGGAAATCCAGCACCTAGATGTAAGATGTGCTATTAGTCGTCTGCAGCTCAGTCTAACGTACACCGCAATAAATCCGTAACACAATATTAATCATTTCAAGCCCACAAAAAATATGCAGTTAATGAAAAAAATTTTCTGTTAGATTAGATTTTAGCAGCGATCTCTATAACTACAACTGGATCGCGCGCTCTGTGCTGCTGGGTTTTCGGTCCGGCCGTTCGTCTCTCCCCCCACCACTTAACGGGTGAACTGTCGCTCCCTTATGCATTACCTCTTACGGTGTTATTGTGTTCGCGCTCACAAAAACAGCTATAACTTCGCTCATAGTTGCTTGATTTTCACCAAATTTACACCGTTGCAATCTGCATGAAACTGCGAAGATTATGATATAAATTTGGTATCAAAATAATTTGGTTATAAACTATATTCGACAGCCTATTATTTTTATTTCGAAAGCTGCTGTCTTCGCTAATATTTTATTGATTAAATTTACCTTATGCACTATGAAGTGGTTGAATAGTGGTTCATAGTGGTTCGAGTATGAAGCTATAAAAATTAGGTTATTCAGTTTTAAAAGGCATAGTAATTATTTTACCAATAAAATACATAGGCTACGAAAAGCGTGACCCTGGTGATTAAATATATTTGTTTGGTTCAAGTATTAAATGATGAGCGCTGAAAGGCTTCGAATAGGTCAAAAATAAGCATGAAATACACTAATCAGACTATTTATTCGACACAAATTTATATTATCGTAACATTAGTGTTCACTTTATGGTTATGGTGTCACTTTATGGTGTCTTCTTAAACAGTACTAACTTGTGTAGTTTTTGTCGAAGGCCAGCCGAACTTGGGTTTTGATTTAATTTTCGCAATTTTGATTGGTGGTGTAGATTGATTTTAAAGATTTTAAACTTTTGATTTTAATTTTGATTTTGGATTTTGATTTTAAACTCCCTACCAATATTTTAGGGCATTGTTCCTGGGTTAGAAATATATCTAAATATCATATTTAAATTGTCCGGAAGTCTTTAGTTACTCACACAGCCACCATTTTGTTTTTTACACATAATAATTTTTATTTCCTTAAATGATGGTTGTATTCAGTTCATATTTGGTATGAATCTTTATCATACTAATGTATATTTCCAAGAAAAAATTAATTTTTTCCACTGTATATTTTTAAAATAGCGTCCATTTTAAATTTTCAACCTCGAATATCTAAAAATCGGTAAATTTTATAAAAATTTTACAAGATATAAAAAAGTTGACAACTTAAATTATCTAACCAATGGTACCAAGTTTAAAAGGATATGTCAACAAATAACGAGTTATTGCGATTTTCTACATGAAAACATTGATTTTGGTGTTAAAGTGGCCTTAATTTGCATTGATTAAATGCAAAATCAATGTTTTTATGTAGAAAAATCGCAATAACTCCGTTTTGGTTGACATATCTTTACAAACTTGGTACCATTGGTTAGAAAATTTAATTTGTCAACTTTTTTATCTCTTGTAACATTTATATAAAATTTAACGATTTTTAGATATTTGAGGTTGAAAATTTAAAATGGCCGCCATTTTAAAAATATACAGTGGAAAAAATATTTTTTTTCTTGGAAATATACATTAGTATGTTAAATATGAACTGAATACAACCATCCGTTAAGGAAATAAAAATTATTATGTGTACAAAACAAAATGGTGGCTGTGTGAGTAACTAAGGACTTCCGGTCAATTTAAATATGATATTTAGATATGTCTTTAACCCAGGTACAATGCCCTAAAATATTGGTAGGGAGTTCTGAAACACCTTGTATATAGCCTATAGAAAGAGATGTTTACAAATATTAGCCCGCGTATGTAGATCGGAACGAAATCTATTTTTTGTTCTCCTCACACGCATAAATTAGGCCCAAAAATAATTGTTTATTAGTGTCAAAGTTTCAGATAAACTTGTAATACTGTATTCCACAAACATCAAATTAGAACAAATACCAAGTCAGACCTTTTTCTTTAATTTGTATTAGTGCAGTGGTATTTATAAAACGTAAAACTACACCAAAACCTTCGCAATTCCATGACGAGTACAATGGTAAAACCCGCATTAAAATTGAGTAAGTATTAACAAAGTTACGTCAGTTAATATCAATGAAAACACGATAGCCCCGTATGAATTGTATGGCCGCAGCGGCGCGGCTCACCCGTTAGGTGGTGGGGGGAGCGCCGGACCGATACGAGCCTAGTTTTGAGCATTACAGCGCGCGATCCAGTTGTAGTTATAGAGATCACTGGATTTTAGCCACCCGAAATAAACAAGACGGAAGACGGTTGAAGTTGAAACTGAAAATAGAGATGTAAAAAAGTGCCACTGTTAGCCGTTAGCGCCACCTGTATCGGCTGAACCAATCAAACAGCATAGCAAAGAAATAAAAAGCCGCGGACTGCTGGCCCCAAACTTTTGAATTTGAACTAAGAAAATAGCACAAAATTATTGGATGATTTTTAAACTGGCCGTGTATAAATACATGTTTCAAAATCCTTTAAGTAGGTACTAGGAAGGGAAATTATAGTGCTGTTTGGAATTTTTTTGCTAAACAAATTATTCTTTTCCAAAATAAATAATTTGTTTCTATTTAAATGATTTAAAATTACCACTTTTAGTAAATTAAAAACTATACCAGGATTTTGTATATTTATTTTTAAAATACTTATTTTTATGTATCAATGCTGAACTTAAACATTGTTATCCGATTAATATTTTTACCAAATTCTTATATTTATTTTCTAAACTAAATTGTTACTTTAGGGTACGACAGAAGTTCAGTGATATTTATCGGTTCCCATAAAATACCCCCTCCCACAGTTTTGATTATGATGGCAACTGATATCAGTAAACACAATTGGATGACACCAGCTGGTACCAATGAACTTTAGTAACATCAGCTGAGATCACCAAAACAGTTCACTTGCCATCAGATGATATCAGTGAACCTTCAGAAACGTCAGCTGATATCATTTAAACAATTCACTTTATATCAGGTGACATCAACCAATATAGTCAAGAGATGTCAACTGACATCAGCTGATATTACTGAGGTGTCAACTGATATTAGGTGATATCATCCAAAAGTCAACTGATGTCAATTGATATCATTAAAACTCTTCACTGACATTTTCACTAGGGGAAATATAAGCTAATTTTTATTTTTGCCTATAAGTCCCTTAAACACAAGTGAACTTTGATACATTTCTTGTAGCTCATTAATTTTAGAATTTACCTATTTTATTATTATCACTCTGGATAGTATTTTAAAAAGAGATTTTATGATCTCATAAAGGCTGATTTGAAAAGTAAGTTGTTTAGATTATGTTGGGTATAGCTTTTTGAGATTTGTCTTTGCTACACAAGAACCACCTGTGTGAACAATTTGGCTAAAATATTACGTTGCACTCATGAGAATATTTCATAAATTTTACCATTTTCTTTTATTTTACGTATTTTTTATCTTTTATATATTCTTTTATCTTTTTATTGTTGTGCTCCTTTGATAAAAGCTCAAATGTTTTAGGGCCACGACACTACTGCTTCTACAACAAGTTTTGCTATTTATTTACTGGCATCACATCCAGAAGTGCAGGTAAGTAAAATACATTATAAAACAAGAAAGTAATCCAAGTGTGCAAATTGTTGCATGTAAAAATAATCACAATGTACAGTAAACCCCTACAAGCTCTACCCAATTGCAACTAAGCTATTTCACGTTTGGTGTTAATGGAGTTTTCCGTAAACGATTACCCCCACTGTTTGTTCAATCAGACCTTGTAATATCGGCTCTCAATGGGCCATGGAAGAGGTCTCAAACAGAACCAAGTCAAAAACAGCCAAAAATACAGATTGAACATTTCAGTATTAACTGTTAAAATCAGCTTTGGTAGCAACAGATTGCCCCTAATGTCTGTACATTTATTGGACTGTCGATAATCATGCAGTAAAAAATCACTGCTTATAGTGATTAGCGAGTCACTAGGTGTAAGATCAAGTAGGCCTACTGTAGGGGCGTAAGGAGGTGTTGAGTTACAAGGGTTTGAGTTTGTTAAATTTTGCTGAGGTACAACATTACAGTTTTTTAAACTTCTACTTTAATTTGAAATGTAAGTAAAAATCATAAATACTTCAACGGAAAAAATTAAAAAAATCTGTTCATTTAAAAAATTAAACACCCCAAAATTAAACATTTTCCCAATTCAATTTTGTGTAAATTTAAGTTTTTAGTTTGTAAGCTAATTGGAGAAAATACAAAACCCATAAAATCTTCAATATTTATTATTTGAAAAATACCTCATGAGAGTTCCAATCGGTCCTGCGGATTCCAAAACATCAAACACGTAAGTTGATGTGTGATTGCACTTCTTGACTCCTTTTTTTTGGGTTTACTTGCGAGTCAAAATGAGAGAATAGACATTATCAGGACTTTATTGCAGTTTTTGCATTGATCCTTATTCCCACAAACTAAAGACTGTGTATTATGCAAAATGTTTTAGCCCTAATAAAACATAGTCTCTCTGTCTTGTACAGGACAAAGTTGTAGAGGAATTGCGGAGCGTGCTCAGCGACTCTGATAGAGATCCGACATACCAGGAGTTGCTAGGGTTCAAGTACCTAGAGCAAGTGATCAAAGAAACTCTTCGATTGTACCCGGCAGTTCCGTACATTGGCCGCCTTCTGTATGAGGATTTCACTCTTCCATGTAAGACAGACTTTTTTAAGCATCGTGGTTGATACATTATTTCATAAAATTTGCACAAGGCTAACTTATAGATGTCCTTTGTGTGTTTTAACTCTTGACTTGTAGACCATGGTATGTTATGCATGGTTGGGCTTATAAATTTTGGTTGCAGCTGGTGACAGACAAACTTTTTGAGCTTACTACCGACAGACTAGTGACAGATTTTGCTGTCCACAACAGCCTAATGACCTTATAAGCAATGGGCATTTAAGGTTCTATGAGGAATGTTCAGGAAATAAGTTCTAGAAAAAAGGAACCAGCAAAAGCAGGGGTAGAAGAATGCCGAAAGAAAGGCAGATTACTTTTTGAAAGGCATGTACTCTTTGACTGCTATTGACGACCCTGCTAACTGGAAAAAACCATAACAACCTCTACGACTGGTGTACTTTTCTTTATTTTCCCTATTTGTAAATTTTTTTTCTTATTTTAATCAAATGTTACTTGTAACATAAAAATACCTAATTTTGAATCTATGTAACAATTAATTATAATGTATGGAATTGTGATTAGGAAATTCAGATGCATGGTGAGAATCCAGATTCATATAATGTTTGTTGTTGTTGCTGTAGCGGGACACACACTGCCTGCTGGCACCTCCCTCTCACTCTTCCTCTACAAGGTTCACCGCGACCCCAAAGTGTTTCCAGATCCTGACAAGTTCAACCCAGACAACTTTTCCCCTGAGAGGATGATGAACCGTTTTGCCTTCTCCTTCACACCCTTCAGTGCTGGTCCACGAAACTGCATTGGTTAGTTTACTTAGGTTACCGGTCCATTTTAATAATGTAGTAGTTTTATAAATAATAATAATAATTGGAAAATTTATTTAATTTAATTTTTTTAGTTAATACAGTCGACTCTTGGTAACTCGAAGTTGATAACTTTTTTTTTTTTTTTTTTTTGAGGGAGAGGCGGAAAAATGCATTACGCACACAGGTGGCCAGCCTGTAGTGTGGGGCTCCCCTAAAAAACGGGTTAACCCACTAAAAAACCTCCTCTACTCTTAAGGAATCTAACCTGGAATTGTTTATCACATTACGTCAGGCTAGGCCTACATTTGGCTTACGTCCGTGGGGCTCGCTCCTTATCCAGCCGCTCAATCAAGGGATCTGGGCCACTTCGTGGTCCAGATCGGTTTTCTTTTCCAGGAGGATGCCCCGGTCGAACTGTGACAAACAATCCCAGTTGCCCTCATCCTCCAAAATCTTTTGGCAGACCGAGTCCACCGAAAATGCACCAAAGATTTGTGTGGTCTCCAGGCGGGGCCCTTCCCAACGGGGACAGCGGAAGCATGTGTGTTCCGCATTGTCGGGAACACCTGGGAAATAAATGCAGTCCGGTGAACCGGTCTTTCCCATCCGGTTCAGGTACGACCGAAAATAGCCGTGACCTGTCAAAAATTGGGTCAGGTAGTAGTCCACCTCCCCATGCCGCCGTTCCACCCATGGTTGGACCTGCTTGATAAGTCGCGCAGTCTATCGTCCTCGGGTGTCGTGCTCCCAGCTGTGTTGCCACTGCTGGAAGGTTCGGGAGCGCGCTTCTGTTCTTGCTGTGTCCTTGCCGATCTCGCCTTGTCTCTGATAAATCGCCTTCCTCTCTCCTGCCAAGAGCTTGACAGGAATGACTCCGGCGACCACCAGGACGGCAGGCTCGGACACTGTCCGGTAGGCGGAACACACCCGGAGCGCCGCTTGACGGTGAACCCGGGCGAGTCGCAACCTGTAGCACTCCTTATCTAGAGCGTCTGCCCACACCTCTGCTCCATAAAGACTGCACGGACTGGACTGCGGACATCAACAGACGTCTTCTACTGGATCGGGGACCCCCGACATTGGCCATCAGCCTACTAAGGTAAGTGACTACCTTAGCGGCCTTGTTCGCCGTACGGAAGATCTGATCCCTCCAGCTTAACTTGGTGTCCACCATAACCTTGAGGTATTTGGCGGCACGAGTTGATGTGACCACCTCCCTTCCCACTCAAAACGGGTCGACGGTGTCGATCCTCTTCTTTGTGAGAATCACGTTTGGTTGGGTACGAGAATCGGCGTACCCAACCACAGTGGTTTCCTCAGGCATCTCGGACCTCAGAAGGCTGTCATAGGCAACGTTCCAGAGATCCGGGCCGAGTATTGAACCTTGTGCGGCACCAGAAGTGACTTCCATCGTCCGCGTTCCGTCCCTCGTGTCATAAATCAGGCTTCGAGAGCGTAGATAATCCTCGATGAGCCGCAACAGATATGCAGGAATACGAAAGGTGTTGCGAAGCGCATCCAACATATCGACCCACCTTGCCGAGTTGAAGTTGATAACTTTAAATGTTTAATATCTTGAATTATTTCAATCCTCTTGGAAAAACCTATCTAAGTAAAAAAATAAACCATACACAACAAAAATCAATTTTACAGAAAAATTACTTCTAAATTCACTGGATACATCAAATTCCAATTTGTCCTTTACCTCCATAAGTTGAATTATCTTGAAGTTTTTCGCTGTGAGCCCCTGTATGTCGAAACTTCATGTCTATGCAACATCTGTGTCTATGACACATCCGGTACAGCGTTTGTCTGTTATCACAATACTGTACAACAGTGTGTTACTTCTGTAAGTTGAAATTTAAGAACATTACCTCTGTAACTCGAAGTATTCCTTAGTCCAACTGTTACGTAACCCACTGGAAAACTGGTTCTGTGAATTTGTCATGCTTTTAAATATTAAATTATAAATACCTAAGTAATGTACTACTGTTTTTTTTCAAACTTTTTCAGGTTTGAATACTTGAGTTGTTGTTGAAGGTTTGAATACTTGAGTTGTCTTTGAAGCCAAATCTCTTATTACTTTTTAAGTGTTAAAACATCTTTGGCTGGGGGACAATAAATAACTGTGGTTCATACAAGTTTCATAAATAACATGGGTTAAAATTAAAAAGAAGAAAAAATAAATCTTCTATGATAGCATTATACAGTAAATCATGGATGGTTACACCGTAGCACTGTTAAACATTTTATAGCAAACCAGACCTCTGTATTATTCTTGATTTATTTTACAATGTGTTGTGTGCTAGGGGTGTAAGAAAAATTGTATCTAAAAACTTTCAATTAGAAAAGTTAAAATGAGGAATATTAAACTTTACAATTCACTATACATATTACATAACTGCAAAAATTTGGAAATTTTGAAATTTTGTTTCTGATTTATTGGTTTATTGAATTGAGTTCGTTATATTTATATTATAGTATCTGGAGTGTTTGATAAAATAGTAATTAGCATTATAGTAGTCTTAATTATCCAACAAGAACTAGCTGTAGCAAGGTTGGATAAGTGGGAAATTCGGATAACACGGATAATGATGAACCAATGTTAAAAGTTTTAAATTGAGCTTTAGTAATATTTTAATAATTTAATCTATCATGTTCAGACTGCACTAGGTGCAATGTAAATTCACCCTATTGTTTGATTGTGCACATGGACATTCAAGTAATACCTAAGGTCACATAATTAATTTTGTTATGTAATTTGCATAACAGGTCAGAAATTTGCAATGCTGGAGATGAAAGCTGTAATCTCGAGGTTTGTGCGAGCGTACAAGGTCAAGGTCATGCTTCCGGAGCCCCTGCTGGCCTCTCAGCTCATCCTCCGTTCTGAAACCGGCATCCACATTCAGGTTGAGAAAAGGCCAGATAGAGTAGGTTAACCACTTGTGCTGGATTCATCGTATTACAGGGTATCTATATTTGTGGAGCAGAATCAGCAAGTCCTGTATAGTTCAAACTCATTTTACTGTGAGCACTACTTGCAATTTAATTGTCGTACAGTAAACTTCCTCTAATCTGTCATTTCTGGGACTTGACACATGCCGGATTAGGAAGTATTCCGGATTATAGGATGAATGTCAGGAAAATGTGAATTAATGGAAAAACTAGGCTACATTAAATGTAAGCAAAAATACGTCTTACATACGGTTATGAAAAATACTGTACATTATTACATAACTGAAATGTGAGTTATACGATGTACACCAATTTAGGATAAATATGGCTCTATCCCCTGCACACATTCCAAAGTGCTTTGTATGACTTAGTGTTGTCCCCTCGCAGCTTCGGATCCCAAACGCACTTGAACACTCATTATTATTTGTATACCTGTCAATAAAAGTTATTCTGGAAGTTGTGCCGGATTATCAAGAGTGCCGGATTATCAAGCGGCCTGATTATCAAGGGTGCCAGATCATAGGATGCCGGATTAGAGGAAGTTTACTGTATTACTTAAGGGTGGTAAAGGTGGTGTCATTAACAAAATAACTAACTACCAGCTTATTAACCATAAGATGAAATCTGACTCTCTCAAATCAAATCACATCAAAATCAACTTTATTTATGTAGTATCCTTACATATACATTGAATAATGTCAACAATGTAATAGTTACAATCATTTACAAAGTTAGACAAAGTTTGATTTTACAAATTTATAAAGAAACTAAATTGATAAATTATTTACAATAAACTTTTATTAATTGAGCGTAGTAAACCCTGGTCTAAATTAATTAATTGTTACCTTTGGAATCAATGACAAATTCAATTGGGCTTTTAATTTTTAACTGTTAGCGCTTTGCTTTTCAATATCAAAGCCATATTAAAGTCAGTCTTGTCATCGACAAAAGATGAATGGTGAATTTAAAAGAGTAGGTAGTAGTATTATTTTAAAATTAAATTCAATTAAAGGTTGAATGGAGGGGGAAGTATTTTAGAGTTTAGGTTAGGAAATGAACAGAGATTAGGGAACGGGGAAAGATAGCGGTATGAAGCAGACAACAGTTATTGGAAATAATTAATTTGTTAGGTAGTAATTTTTCTAGTTCATTAAATTGTATTTTTTTAGTTTCAATATGTTTTGTTACCGATTTTCACCTCATTCTGTACAATCTAACTGCATTCATCGGTCAAAGATGAAGTGTTAAATTAAAAGTATTACGAGCATTCCCTTATACTACATATTATCCAATTTTTTTACTATCTGAGGTGATCCCGGTCGTGTTTAGCTTGGATAATCGGACTTCCACTGTAAGTTTTTTTTCTTATTTTTTTTTGTATATAAATTATGTAAACATTTCATTCCCAAACAATCAGGGTGCTGCTCATGTATGATTTTATATATTGAAAAAAAAAAAAAACTCTTGAGTTTATTGTTGACACAGTTAGGATTTAGTTATTCTAGTTGCCATTTTTAAGTGCCAGTAATATAATTGAGTTATTTTGTTAATAATAATTATCGATATTTCTACAGCAATATTTTTTTTAGAACAAGCTTATTTGTCTAGTAAGATATGCGCTTAAGTAAGAATTTTAAATATGTTGTATTGAATATTGAATATTCTTGTATTTAGTTACTGTAGATAGTTGCATCTGATCGTTCTGTAACAATACATTTATTTTTGTGTAATTTTATATCATTGTAACAGAAGGCATTAAAAAACAAAGATACATGTGTGCAATGTTAGCTGGTGATATAAAATGGGCTCATCGTGCCTACCAAACTTAGCACTAAACTCTAAACTGAAGTGTGTTTTGAGTTTAGTTTGCATCTCAGGATGTCAGTAGCGCTATCGATGAGCTCATTTACGCGTAATATTAGCTGATATTGCACAAAACTTTGCAATTTCTACAGATGCCAATTATCCAAGCTTATAATAAACAAAACCCATCCAATCACATTCCAGGAAGCAATAACTGTAATCAGGTTTACTGTAATGACTTGAGCTTTGATTTATTTCGTTGTTTCTTTCCATGCTATTGTAATTTTTTTACATTTTGATAGGGATTAGTCCAAACCATGGTCTTGTTATTATCAAATGTTGACCTATTACTAGGTAGAACTGCAATTAATTGTTTAACATTGTAATTTATCACTACAGTATTCCTTAAGTCATTGTCTCTCACCACACTTTTCATAGAAACGTAGAGAATATGTTTTGACTTATTTGAGCCTGGAGAGTGCTATTGTTTATGTTGCTGGTTATTTACTGTTGTTTCGCAATAAAAATTATTAATGTCTTAAAAGGAAAGTCAACAAACTTATGAACAAATTCTAAGCATTTTATTTGGGTTTTATCTTACTATTGAGTTGGTACCATATTAATGTAGTGGTCTAAGGTAGATCAGTTATGATGGGATGTTAAAATGGCTGGATTTGGATTAATAGACTTGTAAAGCAGATTAACTAAGTTCAAGAGTAAATAGTTAACATTTGTTTGATGAATTTAAGTTAGCTTCAAATCAAATTTAATACTCAGGACCATAAAATATTATTGTGATACATAAATGTTACCCTTGTTCGTGCATATTTGTAAGTCTATTTATCAAATGTCTTGTTGTCATATACTTGGGTCTGGCTTTAGAGAAACTATTGTCAAGATATATATTTTAGTTGTACTGGAGTTTTGCCTAACTTCGTAAAATTGTTAAGGTTTCGACTTTTATACTTTTACACAGTTACCACATGTATTTTAATATAAGCAATTTTATAATTATTTACTGTTAATAAACATTGACAAATAAGTTTGTAATTATTTTGTCCTCCAACTTTATGTACTCTTCAGACAAAAATTATGTTTCTTCTTTATACATCCTCTTATAACTTGAACAATGTGTATACTATATTTAATTTTCTTCCTAAACCAAAATAAGACATTACATTATTTTGTTTTGTAGTTAAAATCATATTAAAAAATTTTAAATAATAATTATACTGTTGTCAACCATACAAACAGTTTAATAGACAGAGCCAAATAATGATTTCATTCAGCTTATGAGTAAGGATTCGGCACCACTTCCGGCGCCACGTCACACTGTTAGATGGGCCAGCTGATCTGAAATGATACTGTGATTCCCCTCAGTATTACCAGGAAATCCCTTAAAATACCAGAATTTTAAAATTATTCTTTGCGCAAATCCCCGAAAATCAGGGAAATTATCCACTTTTGATCTCACTGATCAGCCTGCTCATCTGATTCTGTGGTGTCAATAGAACCGAGACTCATACCTGTAGTGTAGTCAGCCTTGCTACAATAGAGATCAGCAATCTGCATATGATTTTAAGTACTATATGAATAGACATTTTTCCTGCTCTGCAACTCTCCAAGGTGATTTTTGCTGAACTGTAATACATTGACTTTTGTTGGGAGCCCCACATCAGTGTTTCTTTAAACTAAAAATGATGTTTATTGTTTTTCCTTCATTTGAAAGAAATCCTAAGATTGGCTTGAGTTAAGGTGTTTTAACACTTTTTAGAGTCCAAATACATTATGTGTGGATAACTGAAAATGTTTAATCAATTGAAGTCATACATAAAGGTTACTGGACTGTGACTCCAAAAAAATCTAGTGCATATTACACGTAATTAATTTTTTTTTTTTAAATAAAATCTGATCAATACAAAGTAGCATAGTAAGAAAACCTATGTTACAAAAAAAATGCTAATGAGCTTGTGAGATAAAAGGATAAAAAATTCACCATAGTTCAAAAATATAGTTTTTTTATAAAATAAATAACTGTACAAAAATATCTTACATTAGCAAACTATATCTATTCCTATCAGTAGACCTTATGTAAATAGTGTCATGAGTTTATTTTGGACTTGTAGTCTTGCTCTATCTGCTCGAGTGACCGTCCCTCGGTCTCGACCATGGTGTGGTAGAGGAAGATGACGCCAAGAAACGTGAGAGAGCCATACAGCAGAAACACGCCGCCGAGAGTGAAGGTTGACTCGAGGCTAAGGAATGTCTTGGTAGCAATGAAGCCGAGGACGTATGATGCGGCTGCGGCCACCCCACTGGCTAGACTGCGACCCCTGCAGGCAACATCAATAACGTGAGGCTAGGTGTAAAGGTTGACTCGAGGCTAAGGAATGTATTGGTAGCAATGAAGCCGAGGACGTATGATGCGGCTGCGGCCACCCCACTGGCTAGACTGCGACCCCTGCAGGCAACATCAATAACGTGAGGCTAGGTGTGAAGGTTGACTCGAGGCTAAGGAATGTCTTGGTAGCAATGAAGCCGAGGACGTATGATGCGGCTGCGGCCACCCCACTGGCTAGACTGCGACCCCTGCAGGCAACATCAATAACATGAGGCTAGGTGTGAAGGTTGACTCGAGGCTAAGGAATGTCTTGGTAGCAATGAAGCCGAGGACGTATGATGCGGCTGCGGCCACCCCACTGGCTAGACTGCGACCCCTGCAGGTAACATCAATAACATGAGGCTAGGTGTGAAGGTTGACTCGAGGCTAAGGAATGTCTTGGTAGCAATGTAGCCGAGGACGTATGATGCGGCTGCGGCCACCCCACTGGCCAGGCTGCGACCCCTGTAGGCAACATCAATAACATGAGGCTAGGTGTGAAGGTTGACTCGAGGCTAAGGAATGTCTTGGTAGCAATGTAGCCAAGGACGTATGATGCGGCTGCGGCCACCCCACTGGCTAGACTGCCACCCCTGCAGGCAACATCAATAACGTGAGGCTAGGTGTGAGGGTGGACTCGAGGCTAAGGAATGTCTTGGTAGCAATGAAGCCGAGGACGTATGATGCGGCTGCGGCCACCCCACTGGCTAGACTGCGACCCCTGCAGGCAACATCAATAACATGAGTGAGGGTGGACTCGAGGCGGTAGCCATTCCACTGGCCAGGCTGCGACCCCTGCAGGCAACATCAATAACATGAGGTTAGGTGTGAGGGTGGACTCGAGGCGGTAGCCATTCCACTGGCCAGGCTGCGACCCCTGCAGGCAACATCAATAACATGAGGTTAGGTGTGAGGGTGGACTCGAGGCGGTAGCCATTCCACTGGCAAGGCTGCGTCCGCCGCGGAATAGCTAATACATTTGCTGGAAAACTTCAGGTAAACTAACTTAACTGTAGAAGTTACAACTATCAGTAATTTTCCAAAATGCTGCCACCATCTTATACTATGCTATTGTTATGTTTAAGTTATTATTATTGATAGTTGTTTAAAAAAACTGACGAGAATCTGACTAAAAATAAAGGCGCTATCCACCATTGAAATCTCAAAATTTCCCATTTAAATAACAGTACCAGGTTAACCGAGCCTTGCTCGTTGGTTTTAATTCACTTCTTCTACCAACAACCAACTATACCTCTTCACAGTTAACAGCTGTTTCAAAAAGTCTGCTTAACGTTAATGTTACTTTGTTTTTACTTTTCATTGTTATTTCGTTACCAAAATAGCAACCAATAAGACCAATGTTAAAAATTACGATTTTTCAACTTAAATTTGGACCAAATTCGATTTTTCCTGGTATTGAGGCTGTTTCTAAACTTATTTTTGGGCCAAAACATTCTTATACGCAGAGTTTAAGCAAAATATCTCCGCTAGATTTCGAGATCGTGGAACACACATCCCTTCAGACATTACTCGTATTATAGTATAGGATTGGGATTGAATAAAGCATTTTAAACATCTGTTAATAATCAGCTGTAAATACCTGTAGTTTTAATGATCATACCCAAAAACACAAAGTGTTGAGGGGTTGCCAAGTCCTAAAAATGTATGATATCAAAATTTCTTCCAAGTCAATGTGATTGGTTTAGAATAGCTACTCGACAAATTGATTAGATCTTTTAATGCTTGGTAAACATTCTGTAAAACATAATTATTTTATTTCAGGACCATACTTGGCCAGCAGATGTACGTTTTTTATCATTGAACCAAATGTAAATTCAATATTTTCCCATTATAATCTAATATATCCCCATTCGTAAAAGGTCTAACTTTGTTTATACATCTGCTGGCCAAGTACGGTCCCGAAATAAAATAATTATGTTTTACAGAATGTTTACCAAGCATTAAAAGATCAAATCAATTTGTCGAGTAGCTATTCTAAACCAATCACATCGACTTGGAAGAATTTTGATATTATACATTTTTAGGACTTGGCAACCCCTCAACACTTTGTGTTTTTGGGTATGATATCATTATTTTTTATCATATTTGGGTTTTAACAATACAATTTTTAAGTAGGAATATAGTTTTAATTAAAAGTTTTAAAGTTTAACACTACACTATGTATTCGTTTGTCTCATTTTTACACAGGAGGTAAAAATGTGTGAGGAACACTGCAGTTGTTTATAGGATCGAATTTAGCTATTTAACTGCATTGAGAGATTGAAATACTTATGTATACCATGCTGATACCAATGATTCGTAACGGAAGTGACAGGAATTATTAATTTTAAGGTCTCTTTAGTTTTGGTTACCCGCCTCCGAATTCCTTTTTACGATCAGGATATATAGGAATAAAACAAAATGTTTTTAAAGGCATATAAGTTTGTGCAGTGTTTATGTACCAAGTTTTATTGCTTCATCTGTAGTGTTGAAACTACATAGAAATATCTTTGAGTTAAGAATAACTGAAAGTAGGCGTCACGAAAATGCGAGCCTGGATTTAAAACAGTGTTGCCGATTTGTGCCAACCGATAGGTTGGCACAAATCGGTTGGCTGATTAATAATCAGCTGGATACAGCTGTTGGCACCTGTTATTAATTACTGCAATAATAGGAAAACATAAAAACAATCAGCTTCCAGCTGTTTAAATTTCCGAGCTCGTAATTTCGTGGCGCCTAGTATACTACTCGTGCATAATGTCTGCTGTCTTTGTGTTCTGGATACAAAAAGGTTTAAGACGAAGACGAAAGTCCAGCCATATTGTTTTAATATTGCACAGCTGATTAAAAGAAGGGCTGAAACCATGATGATACGGATATGATTCTTATTGTAACAGTTCCATTATACTACCCTGTTTTGAATATTATGTACGGTAATATGGATCTGTGTAAAGTAATTTATAAATGTGAGCTGATGAAATAAATGAATATGATAGCAGTGTTTTTGGTTAGATTCTTTTGAAACGAATTTAAATAGTATTGCCAAACGCCTGCTTTGTTTACCTATTAAATTAACGAAGTGTAATCAAAGTGCTTTTTGAAAAACTCATATTTGTTTCATTTTGTGATATTTAAATTTAATAAACTTGATCTTTGTACACAAAGGTACGCACTACGTCGAGATATAAAACTACGTGCAAGCTACATGGAATTCCTATTAGTGGTAAAGGCTGTAGCCCTGTCTAAAAATTAAACAAATGTTTGCTGTGCGTAGGAAACAATTTTTCTAACAGTTTGTGCTTAGGCTACTTTTGAACGCACATATTTTATTTCACTGAGTGTTTTCGAGGTAAGCTCAAAGACTTTTACGAGTTCAACCTCAACCGATGAAAAACAAGGATTAGTTACAGCCTTTTTTTGCTAACTAGTATACGTGTTGCTCGAAATCGAGCATTTTATTTTTATACAATACAAATAAATTTTACTTTTAGCTCTAAATCAATGACATCCGACCAATCCAATATTGTGAATATATTTAATCACTAAAATAGACATGTATTTACAGCTGATTATTAACAGATGTTTAAAATGCTTTATTCAATCCCAATGTTATTTAAATGGGAAATTTCGAGATTTCAATGGGGATAGCGCCTTTAATTTCAGTCCGATTCTCATCAGTTTTTTGCGGAAACAACTAAAGACCAAGCCCTATCCAACGACACCAAAAACTTGAAAATCGGGTAAAAATTGTAGGAGGAGTTCTCAAGACAAAAAACCCTTCGCGCATTAAATAAGTATAGATTTAGGAAGTGAAAATTTACCGTATTAAGCTTTATGTCTAGGCACGCGCCCCCCGTCTGTTTCGTTAAGTGGGACTTGGCGGTGAGACAAACGACCGACCGTGCCACTGGATTTGAGAAAAATCATAAGAATTATTATAATTAAAAGAACTATTATAATTAAACTGGCTTATTAAAAGCTAATAGAGTCAACTTGGCCAAATTAATCAATCAACGAATGTCACCTGATCAAATTAAATAAATGTGATAACAGATGTTCTTGCTGTTCTTAATTGTAATATTGAATGTCTTCTGTTTTGTTTACCTTTAAAAAATTACGAAATGTAAACAATGTTGTTTTATAAAACTTATATTTTATGTATTTTGTTATATTTAAAGTGAATTAACTTTATTTTTGTACACAAAGGTTTGCACTACGTACATATACGAAGATTCCTACAAAGTTTCGTGTGATTCCCATAAGTGATAAAGGCTGTAGCCTTGTCTAAAAATGCTTTTTGTGCGTAGGAAACTACATTTCTACATTTCTAACTTTTTTAGGCTACTTTTGAACGCATATATTTTATTTCACTGAGGGTTTTTAAAGTAAGTTTGGTGATTTTTAGTGCTTATTGGCCCAGTTAAACGGATTGAAAACGATTTCCGAATTAATTATGGCCTATTTGTGCCCTTTTGAGAAGTGAAAATTGGCCGTATTCTGCTTCGTGTCTATATAGGCACGCGTTGTCTGCTTGGTTTGGGTGGGACTTGGCGACGTGACTCGACTGTGCCACTGGATTAAAGATATTCACAATATTGGATTGGTTGGATGTCATTGATTTAGAGCTAAAAGTAACATTTGTATTGTATTAATATAAATTGCTCGATTTCGAGCAACACGTATACTAGTAATAAAGAAATAACAATGAAAGGTAAACAAAAATAAAAGATCACTACTTCTAAGCTTT
Source organism: Neoaliturus tenellus (assembly GCA_030545055.2). Taxonomy (NCBI): domain Eukaryota; kingdom Metazoa; phylum Arthropoda; class Insecta; order Hemiptera; family Cicadellidae; genus Neoaliturus; species Neoaliturus tenellus. The sequence continues at coordinate 164,677,712 of CM061532.1, read as the reverse complement.
CTTAATGAAACAGCTGTTAACTGTGAAGAGGTATAGTTGGTTGTTGGTAATTTAATCTGTATTTTTAATGCGCTAGGCATATTTATGTCATAATTGTTTTGGAGCGGTGGTGCTACCGATCACCATGTCGAAAGTGTCGTTAGAAAGATCTTAGCATGTAGTTTTGCCATCAATTAAAAAAATTAGAAAAGTCACCGTGGACATGGGAAAATATGAGGTTAAAGTTGCAATTTTCCCCATAGACATGATATGCAGTTACAAACCAGCTGTTTATTTAAGGAAGTGGTTAAACAAATAAAATCTGACCCAGTTTTTATTTGCACAGCATCAAAACTTAAACAAAAAAACGTTCGACATAATGGAGACTATAAGAAGTCGACCGGACGGCCAAGAGGAGGAGGCCGACGAACTTTAACTGGTAGACGCGAACGAAATACATATAATACTATTGTCGTTGATAGCCGAATTCAGCAAGCACCCTTCCGTGTTGGGTTTAAGTTTGCTCTCCAACAGCTGCCTGAAGATTTCACATTCAATTTAAGACTGTTGGATAAGCTGCATAAGCTGTTCCGCATAAAATTTCAAAGCCGAACAAACAAGTGGTGATCGCCGAACCTTCAGCCTTTGTTGTCATAAATGAAAAGTTATTCTACCACCCCTACGTGTTTCACTCATAATTCAAAGACTACTTGAAAATCCTGCGTCCACGGACCTCTCCCAAAAGCGGATGTCTGTTAATTATATTAAGAACATAAGATCGTTCAACGCCATTTGCAATGGTTAGCTCCGAGTGTCATCTGGATGACAGTGTTGCCAATGGTGTCTCCAACTTCAAGATCCACGACACAATCCATCACCGCATTGGAGGGTTTATCCCTCACGACATTCATCATCCGTTATATATTTATGACGTCGACATTGCAAATCGAGAAAGACTTAACAATGTAGCAAACCAAAACTGTGACCCGCAAGTGATGAATGAAATTGCTTTACACTCGTTCAATCTTTCAAGATGATGGGCAAAGTTGTTCAAGAAGCAGCTCCAGAAGAAACGGTCAATGTTTGAATGTTTATTATGACTACTCCTAATCAAGATTCTAGACAATACAATGATGCAAGGTGCACTGACGTCGCTGCAATCTTTAAATCTGACAATGGTTTGGTAGTGTATCCCAAAGCTGAACAGCTACGCTTCGTTTCTGTTTTGGAGCCATCTCTCGATCCAATGGTTTATCCATTCCTCTTCCCTTGTGGCGAATTAGGCTGGCACCCTCATATTCAGCATTCATCAGCTAATGCAACTGCTCAAAGACACAAGACCACACTGCTGCAGTTTATTTCATATCGATTGGCTATACAAGATGGATTCAGCATCTAGCACAGATCTGCAAAACTTTTCCAGCAATTTGTTGTCGATGCTTATGTGAGAATTGAAGGGACTGTCTTGCAATTTAATTGGCATAACCTGGCACAGCTTAGATTTGATTTATATTTGAACGTTACTGATTACGTACGACAAAGGGTGTCTCATGAGAATATGCCAATCGGTCAACCAGTCGAGTTTTATTGGATTGCCCAGGAACATGAATCAAAAGTACCTTGACTCCATGGCGATGGTTCAAAAATTTGGCAAGCCCTCGCTATTCATCACCATGACATGTAATCCATGTTGGTCTGAAATCTCGGATAATTTGAAGATTGGTGAATTTGCTAATATGCGAACAGATTTGGTTGTATGTGTGTTCCACTGTAAACTAAAGGAACTCATGTCAGACCTAATGAAAACTAAAATATTCAGAAAAGTCGTGGCCTTAGCTTATACCATTGAATTCCAGAAAAGAGGATTGCTTCACGCCTACTTAGGACCCCGAAGACAGAATAAGAAACTTGGCTGAAATTGACAAGTACATTTCAGCTGAACTTCCTCGACAGTTAACACAACCGGTACTCTACGATTTAGTGAAGACTCATATGATACACATCCCGTGTGGTGAACTTAATCCAAGCAGTGTATGCAGCAAACACTTTCCGAAAGAATTCAACGAAACAACAAGAAATAGCCGAGACGGGTATCCATTATATCGCAGAAGGGACAACAATATCACTGCAGAAATTTGGGGGAAAACAATTGATAACCGGTATGTTGTCCCCTATAATTCGTTACTCCGCATGAAATATAGATGCCATTTGAACGTTGAATCTTGCACGACCGTGAAGAGCATCAAATACATCTTCAAATGTGGTCACAAAGGATTCGATTGCGCTACTGTTAAGATACACGCGGCGAAGATGTATCGAACCAATTAGTTTATGACAAAATTAGTTCCTACCCAAGCGGCAGATATATTGGATCAACAGATGCTGTGTGGGGAATTTTTTAATATGAAATGCAATACCAGACCCACACTATTGTTCGCCTTGACTTCCATCTTCCTAATCAACAAGTTGTGTATTTTCACGAGGGCGGAGAAGGTCAGGCAGTTGCTAATCCCAGGCAAACTAAACTACAAGCATATTTCAGATTGAACCAGGTTGATCATGAGGCACGTATTCATCTCTACAATGAAATACCTCAGCATTATACTTGGATTGAAAGCAACAAGTCTTGGAAAAAGCGACAACATGGTTCTGATAAACTTATAAGTCGGCTTTATGCAGTAATTAGTAAACCCTAAAAACATCGAGCTTTTCCATCTTCGGCGGTTGCTTCTACACGTGAGAGGAACCAAATGTTTTGAGGATATGCAAACATATAACAACGTGATTTACAGTAAATTTGTAGAAGCTGCTCATGCGTGAGGAATCACATCGAACGACAACGAATAGCGAGAAACTTACTTGCCAAAACCAGGTGCCTTATGCACTGAGATAACTTTTTGGCATAATTTGTGCACTTAACGTGCCAGCTAATGCATTGGTGCTTTGGGAAGAATTTAGAACTCCAATGTCTGAAGAATATTCCAGACAAATGAGAGAGGATATCACGATTAACAGAGCACTCATTGACATAGAAGAAATCCTTTTAACAAACAACACATCATGCAACCAATTGGGACTTTCAACGCCGTCTACAAATTCGAGATTAGAGCACGAGTTTGACGTTATGGAACAAAACACTGTTTTTGAAGAAATGTATGCCAAGGCGAATCAAGAACAGAAAACCATCATCGATGCTATTTTGTTATTTGTCCAAAGTTCATCGAATCAAAAAGTTTTCTGTCTTTCTGCTCATGCGGGATTTGGGAAAACCTTTGTGCAAAAAGCAATTCTTTGCAAACTTCGTTCACTCAATATATCTTGCCCCCCGTGTGCCTTCAGTGGAATCGCAGCATGTCTACTACACGGCGGGCCCTCTCTACATCATCGGGTTTGGACTTCCAATTCTGATACAAGAGAATTCAGTGTCATCCATAACTACAGTACACTCTCGTTCATCGGAACTAATGTGGCGGACGGCCGGTTCGAATGTCAAAAAATTCCGATGAAGCGGAGTCCGTCGTGAGTCATCATTTCCGCCCGTACGGTGAACTATCGTGATTGTATTCACTCTTGTTTTTAAGATAACACAAGAGGTTTCATGAAAATAAGGCACTCAAACTTTGAACATGGTAACAATGAACAGATAGGAATAAAAACAACGCAGGAAATAAAGATCCAAAATCTTTATTCTCATATTTCACTCATATTCCAGCAGTCAACTGACTTCCACGTAACACAGGTGCAGTCGGGACGCGAGACAGACTGAATGAGTTTGGGAAGCGGTCGAACCGGATGTTCACTTCCTGTCCCTTCCTCTTTCTATTTTTGTGCGAATACTCCACGGCCTCGTAAATCACATCGATGGATACAGATTATGGAAAACGCCTGATGACGTTTGATGCAAAATGTGATACTTCACTGTTGTGCCGATAGAATGAATGGAAATTGAAGGCGCTAAAACGGAAAAATTATTTATTTCGTAAGAAAAAAAAAATTAATAATATCCAGATTTCAGTTCCGATGAAGCGGAGTTCCGATGTCGCCGAGTCCGATGAACGAGAGTGTACTGTACAAACAATGCTAAAGGTGGTGCTATTCGTAACAGTGCTTTGATTTTGATTGATGAAATATCTATGTGTCAGGTATACGCTTTGCAAACAATTGACCGCCTGCTCAGGGACTTTTTCAGATGTTTGATGGCAAAAAGTTCTACTTTGTGGAGATTTCCGGCAAACACTACCGGTTATTACCTGCGCAAGTCGTGCGGTTACCATCGAAAATTGGGTCAAATATTTTCCCGGTTGGAATCAAATCAAGCAACTTAAACTTAGCACAAATATGAGAGCACACAATTCGAAACCGAATTCATGTCTTTCTTGAAAAATTTGGGAGATGGCACGCTGCAAGTGGAGCTTGATCTAGGAGAAGACATAATCGAGTTACCTATTCAAATCATTGGTGTCGGCGATCCAATTGAAGACATTTATGGTTCGATTTCGCAGATTATTATTGAGACAGATGAAATCGTTGATCGTGCAATGCTCTGCCCGAAAAATGAAGATTGTTCTTCGCTAAATTCAACAATTTTGAAGAAAATACAATGCCAATATACAATTTATTATAGTTTTGATAAGGTACTCACAGAAGACGGCAGCGACGATATCAACTACTCGACGAAATTCTTGAATAATTTATCAATTAGCGAACTTCTGGCTAATGAACTCAAGTTGAAGGAGAACGCCGTGATTATGACAAATGACAAATCTTTATTGCCATTTTCACATTGTTACATGTATGGCATTGTCACAATTTACAAACATGTCTAAAAAAATGAAGTTGTTTGGAAAACTAATTAACAGATTTCAGTTTTTTTATAAATTCTTCTATGTCATAAACACTTAAATCTAACAATAAAGCTTTCAAGGTTGAATTGAATTTCTTATGGTCTAAATACTTATAATTAAATGGTAACAAGTTGAAAACCCTCTTACCTGATTCAAAAGTTAATTTAAATCAAACTTTAAATTTAAAGCCGGTCTGAGCCGGTCATTGGGTCAGAGGTGTAATTACACTCACTGACTCTAAGAAAATTACTTTGTCTGGTAAAGTGTGAGTAAACAGAGCTATTAACAGGAATATCATCTAAATTGGCTTTAACATATGACAGTAGTTCTAACAAAAATAAAGCTGCTACAGTTAACACTCCAAGACTTTTAAACAAAGGCTTACAATGGGTCCTACTGTTCACATTACATATAATTCTCACAACTCTTTTTTGGTTAAACAAGTAACTTTTTTTTATATTACTATCACAGCCCCAAAGAAGGATTCCATATATGATAAATGACTTTGAATGTAAGCAAAATATACAGATAATAAAACATCTACACTCTAACAATTAATTTCAGTCTCCTCATCATAAAAATACTTTTAGAAATCTTTTTACAAAGCTTTTTTGTTTGTGTTTTTTATGTGTGCTCCACTTCAGATTCGGTTGCAAATAAAACCCTAAAAACTTAATCTCTAAATCACAATAATTTCTTAAATTAAATTTTAAAATCTGAGTTTTGTCTTTGTTGAGGCACTAAAAATTAGCATCAGTCCAGTCTTCTATGACTATGTTGATTCGTAATCTTGATGCAGCAAAAGGTCTAATTAACGGAACAAGCATGAGAGGCAAGAGTATTTCATTGTAATTCAATTGCCTGTGAAGTATTAACTGGTGCTTAAATAAATAGAAGAATCCTTATACCACGAATACATACCTTAAACCAACGAGCAAGGCTCAGTCAACCTGGTACTTACAGAAAAGCACAGATATCAATAGTATATTTTAAAACATAAAATAAGTTAGCCATATAATGTATTATCATTGTTATATTTATTAGCGGCGTTTTTTACATGATCGTCAATCACACTGAAGTTAGCAGTCAGCAGACAGCTTTCGTTAGCCTACAATAATTGCAATCCTATTTCGAATATAGGGCCTTTGTTGACAACCTATATTAAGCATAAGCTAAAAAATTTGCTTGGCATTTGTCCACTTAACGCAGTTTCATTGCTAGTGGACGCTTGTCTGTTGACCGATCGTCATATTTCAACATCGCGTCGGAGCAAGTAAATTATGACTTTAAAGTTTAAACCCTCTAACAATAAATTCATTAGCTGTTATGATATGCTTGGTAGTTAAATACACCCTATTAGTTCATCTTTATAACACATATTAACACAGTTTCAGTAACTTGTTTTATAACCTACCGGTTAATCCTGTCATCTTGAAATCCGGCCGGAGGTTGCCAGATTGAGGGTATCTACTGTAGTAACAAGTTAAACAAATATGACAACCAACAGTTGTTGTTCATTAATATTTTACCTAAAATTAAATTAAAACAAAACATACCTGAAAGGGAACACTTCGCTGACAAGCATCCATGGGACAGGTGCCACTCCATAGCCTGTGAAGAACTGTAACACTACCAACATGCAGAACGGCAACCACCCAGTCTGAGAGGTAGAGTCGGTGAAGAACGTGTACAGTGCTGTCATGGTGGTAGCAATGGCACAGGCAGTGAGTGAGACCAGGGCCATAGGTCGCTTTCCGGTCCATCGTACACTCACCATGCACAGGATGTTGGCCGCAAACTGGATCACGGAGAACACTACCTGTGTAACAAGCAACAATATTAAGTGTAAACAAGGTCAGTGTGAAACCCTTGTTTTTATGAAACTACATAATTTACTCCGCCCTAATTAAATTATTTTGGTGAAATTACTCTTAAAGTTGAGCTATCCACAATCCACATTAACACTAGCGGTTGCATTTACATTTTATTTGGCACAAAACTGTCTATTTATGAATAACTAGCAGTTACCCGGCGCGCGTTGCTGCGCTCAAATTAAGTTGTTTACATATATGAAGCTATTTTAATATAACAAAAAAAAGATAAGTTAAGTTTTAAGTTTTTTAAATATAACAAAAAAAGTCAATATCATAGAAAGTAAGTATATTAATATTACTGTAAGGCCAAAGGATAAACAGGCATTTTGCAAATTTAAACCCAGAATAGTCAAAGTTTGCCTTGTATCTTATTGATCGTAATTGCAAATGCAAGAGCACCTATGAGCAAAGAGGCACGTCCATGTCAAATTTCAACCCCGGAGGCCCTAAATTAATTTTAAAGTCCAGTGGAGCACAGCTCTACTAAAAATATATTTGCAAAACCATTCTTGGTGAGTACCTATGAGCAAAGAGGCATGCCCAAGTAAAATTTCAACCATGGTGGCCCTAAAGTAATTTAAAGTCCAGTGGGGCGGAGCCCTAAAGTGCTTAAAAACGATAAGTGCAAAACCGATTCTTAGTGAGCACCTATGAACAAAAAGAATCATCCATATAATTTCAACCCCGGTGGCCCTAAAGTGATTTTAAAGTCCAGTGGGGCGGAGCTCTAAAGATCTTAAAAAACTATATTTGCAAAACTGTTTCTTAGTAAGCACCTAAGAGTAAAGAGAATCGTCTATCAAATTTCAACCCCGGTGGCCCTAAAGTAATTTCGAAGCCCAGTGGGGCAGAGCCCTAAAGAACTTCAAAAACTATATTTGCAAAACCGTTTCTTGGTGAATACCTATGAGCAAAGAGGCACGTCCATGTTAAATTTCAACCCTGGTGGCCCTGAAGTAATTTTGAAGTCTGATGGGGCAGAGCCCTAAAAAGCTTCAAAAACTATATTTGCAAAATTGTTTCTTAGTGAGTACCTATGGGTAAAGAGCATCATCGTCCATCAAATCTCAACCCCGGTGGCCTTAAAGTAATTTTGAAGTCCAGTGGGGTGGAGGCCTAAAGAGCTTAAAAAAACTATATTTGCAAAACCGTTTCCTAGTGAGTACCTAGGAGCAAAGAGAATCGTCCATGTCAAATTTCAGCTCCGAAGGTCCTAAAGTAATTTCAATGTCCAGTGAGGCGGAGCCCTAAAGTGCTTAAAAAACTATATTTGCAAAATCGTTTCTTAGTAAGTACCTATGAGCAAAGAGAATCGTCCATGTCAAATTTCAGCTCCAGAGGTCCTAAAGTAATTTCAATGTCCAGTGAGGCGGAGCCCTAAAGTGCTTAAAAAACTATATTTAATCGTTTCTTAGTGTGTACCTATGGGTAAAGAGCATCATCGTCCATCAAATCTCAACCCCGGTGGCCTTAAAGTAATTTTGAAGTCCAGTGGGGTGGAGGCCTAAAGAGCTTAAAAAACTATATTTGCAAAACCGTTTCCTAGTGAGTACCTAGGAGCAAAGAGAATCGTCCATGTCAAATTTCAGCTCCGAAGGTCCTAAAGTAATTTCAATGTCCAGTGAGGCGGAGCCCTAAAGTGCTTAAAAAACTATATTTGCAAAATCGTTTCTTAGTAAGTACCTATGAGCAAAGAGAATCGTCCATGTCAAATTTCAGCTCCAGAGGTCCTAAAGTAATTTCAATGTCCAGTGAGGCGGAGCCCTAAAGTGCTTAAAAAACTATATTTGCAAAATCGTTTCTTAGTGTGTACCTATGGGTAAAGAGCATCATCGTCCATCAAATCTCAGCCCCGTTGGCCCTAAAGTAATTTTGAAGTCCAGTGGGGTGGAGTCCTAAAGAGCTTAAAAAACTATATTTGCAAAACCTATGGACCTATGGTGCACGTATGGACAAAGAGAATCGTCCATGTCAAATTTCACCACCTGTAGGCTTTTAGTGTACCGTAATTGTGAGCTTCCGTAGGGCGGAACCCTAAAGACAACACAAACGTCAACATTATACCTCACGCCTGGTTACTTCTATGATTATAAGCATCTGCTTGAATGAAACTTTCAAATTTTTTAATTACAGCAGTTAATTTTGTAAACACTAAATTTCTAAAACCTGACACTGCACCATTGTATGCCCTCTGGCTCAGAGCCCTTTGGACAGATTTGCACTAAACTTTACACAAACCATCCTTGACTAATGCTTAATAATGCCTGAAAGTTTCATTGCAATCGGCTGAGCGGTTTCGGAGTCTATAGGCAACAAATATATAAATATATATACATACTTCCTCTTTTATAGATATAGATTTGGTGAGACTTATGCCATACAAATCAGAAACCCCTAACCCACCATTTTAACATGTTACCAACATCGAAATGTAAAAGTAATGTAAGCAACTCATTCATTCAGTCAAGGATCAATTTCATTTGTACACTAGAATCTCGATAGTTCGACACTCCTTATAGTTCAACACGGTCCGTCACAACTTACATGTCAATAACGAGTAATAGTGTCAAAGGAAACTGACAAAGGTGAAATGTAGACAAAGTGGTGAATGATTTGATGTTGGTTATGTTAAAGGTCAATCAGGTTATGATTTCATTAAAATTTAGTGTTTGATAAATTTAACTCATGAATTTTTACACACCCCATGTTAAAATTTCCTATATACTCCCAATAGTTAGACGTCTCGATACTTGGACACTCTCATGTTGAATAATAATTAAATGCATGGTAAATTTTGTGAAGTCCACAAACTATCAAACTAACAAGGTTCTACAGAATTATCCTTATTCACAAATTTCTTCAACATTTTTTGATTAATATACCAATACACTTTAGCAAACGTCTGATGTAGAAAATAAAGTAGAGCTAAAGGCAATTTAAGATGTTATGTACATTGTACAGGTTGATGGTCGTATTCTAAAAATTCTACAGTGCACTTACCGTCGCATGTAGAGGCGTTATGGGAAAATTAAGTTTCTCAAACACTTTAATAAAGTAAGGCCTCATCGCTGCTATCCCAGAAGCATTTAGGAAGAAGAAGAACCCAATCACAAGTCCCAAAGGCCTCAGCATTTCTGGCCTAACGAGGTCCTTCAACCTGACCTTCCAGTCCGTCTCATGCTCCCCGCCACTCGTAAACATTGTTTTATCACAGTTTTCAGCATTATTGTTACACTTCTTCATGTCAGGTTTATTAGTCAAATCTACAGTCACAAATTCACTTTTGGTGTCCCCGTTGGTCGTCAGAGTCACACTCTTGCCGCCCTCGTCGTCGATGCTGACTTGGTTGGAGTAGGCGGCTTTCTCCAGACTCCCCGCCTTGCGGAGCTGCGACGCCTCGCTGTAGCGGATCATCTCAGTCAGCTCTGCGCGAACGTTCCTCGGGTCGACCCAGCCCCGCAGCCAACACAGCGCCTTCTCCGCCTCCTCCAGCCGGCCTCTAGACAGCAACCAGAGGGGCGTCTCGGGCACCTGAACATCCAACACGTTAGCCATGTGTGGCTGGATGCCTCAGGTAGAACTGCCATCACATGACTTGGGTTGTAAGAAGCCAAAGCTTATAAAACTTTCAAACTTAAAATTTAAATTAGCAAGACAAGAACTTTGACATTGTAAATAATTGTTATTTATTAACTAGATCATATAGATAAAGGTAAATCCACAATATAGGATGAATGTTTTTCAGTGCTAGTAATTTTTGCATTGTCTTATGCATCAAAATTGAAAGATACAAGATCTTAGCCTAAATGGTATGTAGGAATATTTTGACATGAGTAACATACCTATAAAGAAAATACTTTTTTACAAGTTTAAATCAACATCAATTGAGATATAGCTATTGGAATAAATTAAGCACATCAATATGTAGACATAAAACATATTTTTGCATGGTTTTACCTGAGAGATTGCGATGATAGTGATGACAGGGACAGTGCAGCTGATTGCTGCAACATGCTGCCAGTCAGTGAAGTTGCCCATCGCGTATATCAGCACAAATCCGAGAGATACGAAGATGCCAGCATATGATGTCAGCATCCCTCGGAATCTTGGCTCTGATATCTCACCGACGTATGTAATGATCGGAGCTTCCATGAATCCCACTCCTGGCATCAAACAAATCAATTAATGAAAGGTCAAAATAGATTATTATTGTACTGATTCTGGTTCTTAAATTAAATGGGAAATCAAGTCCTGCACTCAAGAACCAATCTCTCTCTTAAAGAAACAACCAACTCCCCACCCCCTCTTCAAGTAGTCTTTTAGTAGCATTATTATGGCATATACTTTATTACAAGCTCCAACTCTAAAAATTCTTTGTGTGTCTGAATTGAAGTGATTGTAGAAATTTTTAATGACGAACTAATCATATGATGATTGATTAATGTACAATAACTATAGTGAGGTTATCCACTCAAAAGTGTATCCTTTGGACTTGGCATCACCACAACTGTGAGTGCACCACAGTTGAACTAGCTCTGACCCTGTCCTCAATTTGATGAATAGAGTACCTATACTGTTGTGCAAAATGACATAATGGCAATAGAACTTTCGCTAAATGTGAGTACTATATTGGGACTTTCAAGTCTTAATTTACATCGAGTCCTTTCAAACAGTGTTTCACCAGAAATTGCCATCATAAGTGGGCTTTAGGATGACGGCAAATTATTTCCCACTTAAGAAATGACAGTTCTTTTTGAGTTTTCCCTGTGCCTTCAGTTAGTTCTTTCTTGCTATCTAGACTAATGTGGCATACGCATGGTTTAGATTTTAGGTATCTGGATAATCGGCCTTCAGCAGTCGTTATTTTAATTTTTAAGGCAAACAGTTATGAAAATATTTGCTTCTGCTTATTAGCCAACTAGCTGTCTCCCCTCTTAATCCTGATTGACAACCTCCTTAAATTACTTGTAAATTATGCCTTGCATAAAGGCCAACAATTGCTGACGATACAAACTATTTGTGATCCTTGTAATGCAATTAAATATATGACTAATTTTTATTTTCTTTCTCAAGATCTCGAAGTATTCCATTATAGAGTATTTCTTATATTCACCCAGTCCCATGATGACGATGGCAGTGAACATGGTGACTAGAGAGGTGGCGCTGTAGAAGAGGTACCATCCGATGATGTGAGGAACATTGACCAGCAACATGGAGTATTTGCGCCCCAGGGGCTCCAGCACGATGCCCGACAGCACGCTCCCAAGTGGCTGGCAGATGAACCCTACACTGCCTGCAGCATATAGTCACACAGTCAATGAACATAAGAGTTCAAAGTTTCACCTGACATGTAAGACAACTCAATTGTATTAATACAAATACATAAATGCCTATGTAAAACAGCACCATTTCAAATATTGACTTAATTCAGGATAAAGAGAGGAAACGTTAATTTTTAACGTTTTATAATTTGTATACTTTTATTTTCTTTTAAGGAGGTAATTTTGATCACAATCGGTCACAACTTTAATGAATTCCTGGAAAGACATGATTAGACTTCAAATGTTTGCTAATTACCATGCCAAATTTTTAATTTGGAAAGATTTGCCTCTTACCTAACTATCCAACAAAATCTGAATAAATTTTTTTTACCCTGTTCAGTAACTTACCAAACCATGAGGCTTGTGAAGTTGTAAAAGAAAGGCCACTTTTTGAGTTGAGTAAAACAGGAATCACAATCGTAGGAAAGGCCACAGTCATTCCGAGGTCCAGGAGAATCAGATTTTTTGCTGTGCTTGCCAACACCTAAGGAACATAAAGAATACAAATTGTATTCATATTAGAACAGTTTAGCAAAGCCTTAATAAAAAGTGCTTCCCCTTTTCATGTATGTCATTAGAAAGCAATGTTCAATCAATTTTTGCTGGAAACACCTAGTAAATTGAATGAAGGACGGTTTAAAACCACATTTAGTTTTACTTATTAGTGCAAGTGACTATAGAACACCATTTCTTTGGTCAAGTATGTCATTTAAGTATACAAGGTGTCTCTAAGTCCACCACCAAACTTCTTAATATGGTTAATTGGGTCAAAATAAGTAAAAAAGTATTTTAGAAAGTATTTCCTAAACTGCATATTTACCCAGGTATCCGCCATTTTGTTTTTTCAACTTAATAATTTTTATTTCAGTTACGTATTGTCGTAGGAAGCTCATATGTGGCATGGACTTTTATAAAATCAATGGCCATTTCCACAAAAAACATTATTTTATTTCGATTGGTATTTTCAATATGCCATAAGCGCATATCTTAAATTCGGCAAAATTTAAGTATATTTTATAAGACACAAAAATGTTTATAAATTGCATGATCTAAACAAGGTTGTAAAGATTGCTTCTTGTTAACGAACTTCCATTGTTATTTGCTTCTCTGTGTTATTAGATATGAAGTTAAAACATATTAGTACAAGAAAAGGTGATATTATTATGCCAATCAGCTGATTGTTGCTAATAATCAGCTATTTTCTAACAATGTAGTAAATCATTACAATGCCACCGGTTTTGTATCTCCAATTGTTATTTTCGCACAATGTTAAAACTGGTACTGTAACATAAGCTTAGATATACAGAATGTTCGGAAACTCTCTCATGAAAATCTGTATGGTGATTCCTGGAATCAGAATTAACAAAAAAGTTTATTTGGACATATGTCCTAAAATGCTTTCCAAAAATATGCCCTAAAATGTTAAACCGCTAGCAGCCATTTTGTTTTTTACACTTAATAAGTTTTATTTCTGTAACGGATGGGCATGTTAAGTTCCATGATATTTTTTGTCATTTTGATCCAAGGAGTCACCACATGGAGTTTAGGAGGAGAGTTTCCAAACACCCTGTATGTAATAACAAATGGATCGCTGACTGAGGTGGCAGAATAGCGCTAGGAACAAGCTGGCTTCCCCCACCACCACAGAAGATACCCCTTAAAGTGATACCACCACCACCGTGCCATGCGGCATGTCAGCTGATGTTGTTATAATTTTTCCATCCAGTGCATTCTTGATTGTATTCACTCTTTTATTTTTCCTGAAATTGCTGTTATTAGTCTGTCCACTGCATTATTGTTTGTTTACATTATTTTATTTACCGAATAACTATAACTATCTAATGGTGGTGGGGGTAACGGCTCGTTTTCACTGCACTGTATTAGAGATCAGGTTGTTCTTATTTTTATGTATGAACATAACTAAAAAATGTGATATTTACACGTGAGGTTTTTTCTGATTCTTTTAGGTTTTTAATACAGTAACTGAATGAAAAAAAAATAATTATAAACATAAGGACATAAAATTATTGTATATTACATTAGAAATTACATATAATATTTGAATCATTTTGTAAGTTCTACATGCTGTGTAGGCTAATACCTGTGTGGTGCAGTTGTGGGTTTGGTACTACATGCTCAAGTGTTACACCACCCTCTTCTCCATGAGGTCTCTCTTTTCCTGTCGTGTAAGTTACATGTATAGTGTGAGGGTACAGTACCTGAGGCAGCGCCTGCCTTAACGTGTTGCACCTCCCCCTTCTAATTGAGGTCTCTTCCCTTTTGTGGTGGAAGTCACTTGTATAGTGTGAGGGTAAGGTACCTAGGGCAGCGCTTGCCTGAAGGTGTTCACGTGTTGCACCTCCCCCTTCTCCTTGAGTTCTCTCTCCTCCTGTGGTGTAAGACACATGTATAATGTGTGGGTACCATACTTGAGGCAACGCCTGCCTGAAGGTGCTCACGTGTTGCACCTCTCCCTTCTCCTTGAGGTCTCTCTCCAAGTCACATGTATAGTGTGTGCGTACGGTACCTGGGGCAGGGCCTGCCTGAAGGTGCTCACATGTTGCACCTCCCCCTTCTCCTTGAGGTCTCTCTCCAAGTCACATGTATAGTGTGTGCGTACGGTACCTGGGGCAGGGCCTGCCTGAAGGTGCTCACATGTTGCACCTCCCCCTTCTCCTTGAGGTCTCTCTCCAAGTCACATATATAGTGTGTGCATACGGTACCTGGGGCAGGGCCTGCCTGAAGGTGCTCACATGTTGCACCTCCCCCTTCTCCTTGAGGTCTCTCTCCAAGTCACATGTATAGTGTGTGCGTACGGTACATGGGGCAGGGCCTGCTTGAAGGTGCTCACATGTTGCACCTCCCCCTTCTCCTTGAGGTCTCTCTCCAAGTCACATGTATAGTGTGTGCGTACGGTACCTGGGGCAGGGCCTGCCTGAAGGTGCTGACATGTTGCACCTCCCCCTTCTCCTTGAGGTCTCTCTCCAAGTCACATGTATAGTGTGTGCGTACGGTACCTGGGGCAGGGCCTGCCTGAAGGTGCTCACATGTTGCACCTCCCCCTTCTCCTTGAGGTCTCTCTCCAAGTCACATGTATAGTGTGTGCGTACGGTACCTGGGGCAGGGCCTGCCTGAAGGTGCTCACATGTTGCACCTTCCCTTCTCCTTGAGGTCTCTCTCCAAGTCACATGTATAGTGTGTGCATACGGTACCTGGGGCAGGGCCTGCCTGAAGGTGCTCACATGTTGCACCTCCCCCTTCTCCTTGAGGTCTCTCTCCAAGTCACATGTATAGTGTGTGCATACGGTACCTGGGGCAGGGCCTGCCTGAAGGTGCTCACATGTTGCACCTCCCCCTTCTCCTTGAGGTCTCTCTCCAAGTCACATGTATAGTGTGTGCGTACGGTACCTGGGCAGGGCCTGCCTGAAGGTGCTCACATGTTGCACCTCCCCCTTCTCCTTGAGGTCTCTCTCTAAGTCACATGTATAGTGTGTGCGTACGGTACCTGGGGCAGGGCCTGCCTGAAGGTGCTCACATGTTGCACCTTCCCTTCTCCTTGAGGTCTCTCTCCAAGTCACATGTATAGTGTGTGCGTACGGTACATGGGGCAGGGCCTGCTTGAAGGTGCTCACATGTTGCACCTCCCCCTTCTCCTTGAGGTCTCTCTCCAAGTCACATGTATAGTGTGTGCGTACGGTACCTGGGGCAGGGCCTGCCTGAAGGTGCTGACATGTTGCACCTCCCCCTTCTCCTTGAGGTCTCTCTCCAAGTCACATGTATAGTGTGTGCGTACGGTACCTGGGGCAGGGCCTGCCTGAAGGTGCTCACATGTTGCACATCCCCCTTCTCCTTGAGGTCTCTCTCCAAGTCACATGTACAGTGTGTGCGTACGGTACATGGGGCAGGGCCTGCCTGAAGGTGCTCACATGTTGCACCTTCCCTTCTCCTTGAGGTCTCTCTCCAAGTCACATGTATAGTGTGTGCGTACGGTACCTGGGGCAGGGCCTGCCTGAAGGTGCTCACATGTTGCACCTCCCCCTTCTCCTTGAGGTCTCTCTCTTCCTGCGCCTGCTTGTTCCTGACGAACTGCTCAGCCGCTGATGACCTCTGCTCCCGCCGCGACCTGCAACATGCCATCAAACCATCACACCATCACACTATCACACCGTCACACAATATCTGTAGTATTACCAATGTTTCGTCTGCCTAGAAAGTGATTGCCGTAAAAACTTAATTTTAAAATTTGCGAAAAGATATTGGGACCAACATTTTAACTACAATAAGAAATAAATTAGCAATAATTTTGTTACTGAAGGTAACTTTTTTAATATTAAGATACCAATTAACCAGTTGGATCTATATTTGGTAAAAGGTTTGCTTTCTTAAAGAGAAGCCTTTGAATCTGAAGATGTCTGGTTCGACCCTGAGAAAAGTTAGAAGCTTTTTAATTGTTCGAAATTGGACCCAGCTGCTATCGATTGTTTGGCCATTAATTAATGTCATCCTTCATTCATATTTGCTTTAAAATACTCCCTGCTAGCATCGGCGTCTTAGAAAGTGATTAAGTGGTTAAGTGAAGGTCATATGTTCATCAGTTTTGCTCCACATCCAGTTATTATACTAATTTAGGTCCAATCTTAATATAGGCCAGCAGATATGTGGCAATTATTGGAAGGATTGTGAATTTGATGATAGAGATCTAAAATTTGGAACACAAATACTCCATGTACAATGGCTTAAATTTAGATAGGAGCAGGCCATCTAAGATTTTCTATGCACGGAGTTTTCTCATTTTTTTCGGTTTATTTTTTTAATTACATAAATTTGAGTTACACATATTGCAAAAGCTAAAAAAAATAAATAGTTTAGTATTTTCAACCGTTAAATTATCTTCAGTGGTTGCAGGTAATTAAAAAAGAAAATATGATCTGAGCCCGATTCAATACATCGATAAATTTTTTCGATAGTATTTTCGTTTAGTACCTACAAAACTATCGAATGGAAAAATCTATCAATATATCGCATTAGATCATAAATATCAATATATCAGATCAATTCAGATTTTCTTTTCAAATTTTCTTGGCAACCACTGTAGAAAGTTTAACGGTTGAAAATACTAAATTGTTTTTGAGCTCTTCCAAGATTTGTGACTCAAAATAAAAATTGAAGGGTAAAAATTGAGAAACCCCTTTTGATTGAAACCCCATAAAACCCCATACATGGAACATCTAGGATGCCTCCTACCTAAATTTAAGCCTCCTTTGTACACGGAGTATTTGTGTTCCAAATTTTAGATCTCTATCATCAAATGCACAATTTTTCCACATGCATATCTGCCAGGAACATATATATGTTGCTAAATTCATACAAGATGTTCTGTTCAGAAAAAAAATACGACTCAGGTAACAGAGTATTACTCGGGAAAAAAACAAAAAAAAACAAACAAAAGAAAGTTTGTGTTAAAAATATTTAGTCCGCAGGACAATTATTTCACTTAACACTCTCCCATATGTAGCCTTTGCTTGCAATCTAAAAATGACAGCCATTTGAAAGAATTTATAGGTTTCTATCTTTGGAATAGAAAATGTTCTTAGGCGTGTATAATATAATTGTACAAAAACGAGGTAATTAATCTGAAAAATTTTTCAGAACGAGGTAGGTCTGAACATTTTTTATTTTTCTTTGAAGAACATACAATTTGCATGTTTTCTCTATGAAAATTGCTTACAAGAGTACAGTTCAAATTTTTGTATATTTTCTAAATCTGTATTACCATATTAGAATAACTATGATAAGAAAAGAGAAGAAATGTAGCTGCAGAACGTGTGAAAAAGCGAAAACACCAATTACAGTGGCTCACTGCTTTGCAACAACATCTCCCGCCATCCAAGATAACCGATAACACCACTTTGTGCACATTCCATTGTATTTTAAAAGTATGTTTTAAGAGTCATCTTCACCCTGGTCAAAACACTGAAAATATGCCTCCGTATCCCCCTGTTTCGGACGGCGTTTTTGGATATTTTTATTGGTAAAATTTATGTTTTATTGTAGATTAAGGTTAGATCCAAGTCCCTCATACCTGATATATGATTAAAAATTTATGGTATAAGTACAACAAAAAAAATCTTAAAAGTAAGAAAAATCGAGTTACTTTGCGACGTCATAAATAGTAATATTTATGAAATTTTCAAACTTTTGAGGTATGAGGGACCTAATATAACTATTTAACTAAACACTTACCAAGTTTAAAGAAAATCGGTTGAAAAACTGCGTCCGAAACAGGGGAATAAAATACCATGTTTTGCATAAAAGCTGTATGGTTAACATTGCCGACTGCGCAACAATGGGGTACTAGCTCAAAGGTGAAGATAATGTAGTGTGCTTTGGTAAAACACAATGTAAAATGATTAATAACATTTGTTAAAATAGGTAAGGATATATTGTGTTTTTCAAACATCTGAAATGCTTTTAATTTTGGTTGAAAAATATACTATTTATTTATGCCTGCCAAAGTTAATAGTTATAGTTGAAAATTAGAAACCCGTCGCGGCAAACCTGCGTTACTTTTAGCGAATTTCTGAAGGAATTTGAGACTTTGTATTTTCCCCATGAACGCCATAAGAATGAGTATGTAGGTTTGAAAATGAAAAAGTAACATGGTCTGAGCTTAGGTCTTACCATGGCTACTGCCGTAATAAGTGTATTCCCTTTAGGAATATCCGCTAATAACTATACACTATTATCTAGTTGCAGCATGAAAATAACAACATGAACTACTTTGTGGTCAGCTTTTACTGCTTTTGCACTTAACTAAAACTTAGCAGATCCAAAAGATCTAAGATGTCAAATGTGATAAAGATTAAACACAAACTCGCAGGGATATGAATTTGCTGGATAGGCTATTCTGTTATCAGTAAGTTGACAATGACCTTGTTAACACTGACTTAGACATAGTTAATTAGGCCATGAAATGCTGGTAGTAGCTGATAATGCCTAGCACGAGGCAACTGGGAAACCAAGTGGACTTCTTATCAGCTGCAGTGCAGCATGCATTTCAATTTATGGTAAAAATCTGTCATGTCAAGGGACTGAGTAGAGCCTACACCAAAGCAAACGATAAACAGCAAGCTTAGTCAATCCTACTTTTCCTGATTCAGGATAGGCTACGTTTTCTCCTTTAGGATGTGTGGAAAAAAGATTTTTTACACCATAATTTGTCTTAAATATAATGATTGATTTACTAAAGAATAAAGAAGCACTTATTACCATGACATTCTGAGAAACAGAACCTATGCCAGTTTCCTGGGCTTCAAGATAAAATTATTATATAATTTTATTTTAGAACTAGCTTACCGGCATGCTTCGCAATGCCAACTTGAAAAAGTTTTTGCCTTTCAAGTGAGCTTGTTATCGCTACGCTCACTCCCCATCAGGTTCAGCTCATTTGCTGCTCTCACTCCCGATCAGGTTTAGCTTGTTTGCTACGCTGATTCGCCGCAAGTATATAATATCGTCTATGTAGTATATATATATATATATATATATAATGCCTATTTTACATTCAAATTGTAGGGCTGCTAATATAATCAATAAATAAAACATATTTTAACAAGAGCACCCTTTTGAGAATGAAAACTTTTTTATTTTGTGACTGACTACATGTTTCGGGACTTAGCCCATCTTCATGGTCATTGTACAAATAAAAACTCTAACCTATTATTAGTAAATAAACTTTTGTATCATAAAAATTTTATTATCAGGTGTTTCACTTTGCAGGTTAAATTTCTTCTTACTATCTATTTCATTTGTAGTTTAATTATTCTTTCAAAGATAGGATTATTTGATGGTATTTGGTTATTAATAAGTTGCTGAGGATTCTCTTTGTGTGCTATAAATATCTTTAATTCTTCTGTAACATTCACTATTATTTACTAATAATAGGTTAGAGTTTTTATTTGTACAATGACCATGAAGATGGGCTAAGTCCCGAAACATGTAGTCAGTCACAAAATAAAAAAGTTTTCATTCTCAAAAGGGTGCTCTTGTTCAAATATGTTTTATTTATTGAATATATATATATATATATATATATATATATATATATATATATATATATATACTGTTTAATTACCAATTTTCCCTCAATAATTTAAATGAGAACAGATGGTTATAAAATTCATGATCCTTTTAAGTAATCATTTGTTAGAATAAAAAAATTTTTGCTTCCTTAAGAATAACATGGTAACTTTGAGGACGTCTATAGGGCACCTCAAAGTTATACCCCTTTGTGAATATTAATATGAAAATAGTCAGACTTTAATACGTTAAACCTAAAGAACATAAGTATATCGTACCAAATTTCAGCACTCTAGCTAATCGGGAAGTTGGAGAATCAGTGATGAATGAGTGAGTCAGTCAGTGAATGAGCATGCCTTTCCCTTTTATATTTTTATGAATATGCTGCTCAATCGTCATAGCATGTTTATGTTTATGTTATTGTCATAGTTATGTTTTTCAAAAATAAAATCCACAACTTAGATAAGTAAACAATTAAGAAGAAGGAAGGAAAAAAGAAGAAAACAGCAAAAAAATAATAGTTGAAAAGACTGGAAAAAGGTATAGCTTATAGTGAAAAAATCTGGTAATTTGAAACATATTGGAAGACTTTTATGTAAATTACTAACAATGCAAAATATTGCCAGCGGAATAAATATTATTATTATTATTGGAACAAATAATTGTCTTCTGGTTTGAGTGAATTTGACCTTAAGTAATGTATTGCTCTAGGCTAGCAAGATCTGATAATTTTTTATTTTTCACAAAATTTTGAAAAGTGCATATTAGGGAAATCCATTATGGAGCTGCAGTTTTACTCAAATTTTGATTTCGTACGGAACTATAATTAAATAGTCAGGTTTAGGTTATGCTGATGAAATAAAACCAGCTTTAAACACAAAAGGTTAAGGCTATACAAACAAAAACTATATAGGCTATGCTTGTGCATGACAGAATGAAACCCAAATAAAGCACTTGTATTAGCAATTGTGGCACTGTGTTACCGCGTTCGCTAATCGTGACAGCGGCATGAATGGCAGGGATGCAGGAACACTGAGGGGCCTTGGAGCGGCAAATGTGCCAAGGCGTTGGATGCGCAAGAAAGTGTCGGAAGACCTTGGCGTGGGACTTGACAATTGGAGATACAGTAGGCAGCAGCAGGCCTGGGTAGGCCCGGGCCGCGAGAGGGGAAAAGTGTTGCCCGATGTACGCTATACGGGATTATTGTACGGGATTTATTGTAGTCTACATACTGAACAATAATTAATTTCTAGCTTCCTGATGTTTCTAAAACTATAAACTCACTGTTTAACAATTTAATAAACGTAATAATAACATATTAGATCCCCTAGTTAAAAGGCTGTTGAGGATAATAATAATAATAATAATAATAATAACTCTTAACCTTATAAATCAAACAACAAATGCATTTTTTTTAAACTAAATAGTTTTGCGAAAGTAGTTGACTGATAGGACTATTGGAGTTACAGGGAGTATAATAATGCTTGTGAAGTTAAAAATAAAATGTTTATCATTTTGATATTCTATTAATTGCTGCATTCATCATAATGTTAAGTCGAATTTGAGTATTTTCCTGAGTGTTAGTGGTTTATTCATTATACTGCTAAAGTATAGCCTGATAAAACTAATTTAAATAATAAACAAATTAATAAAATAATGAAATTAGGGTATATTCTAATAACGTAACTATCTAAACGAGTTAAAGTAATCGATAGTTAAACAGTTCTGATTAAGCTTAAGATATTAAATTTTGATTATAAAAGTATTTAAAATTAGTTTAGGTTACGGTAGTTAATATGTAATGTTCTCGAAGAGTTTTAGCTTAGTTATCAGTGTGTGACGTCATTTTTGTGTCATACATGACTTAACGATGACGAGGTTCATTGTAAGTGGTATGGAACGAAAATGCAACAGCATGCACAAATTTGATTTTCAGTGCGCCTTTACCTTATCTTTGTAGATAATGCTTTACGACGTTTTGTAAAATTGCTATAAAAGATTTAAAAAAAACTAGGGTACCTATATCAACAACATCATCGTTGTAAATAATAGATGATTCCATGAAACAATACTTCTTTTTAGTTTTAATTCCAAAAGCAATTCCATTATTCCATTACTGATATATGAGTCCAGTCATTGAGGTTCCATTTTGTTTTTTCTAAACATAGTCATAATGCGAGAAAAACATTGCCGTCTTCATCTGACATTATAACTTAATCAGCAAAGACATTACACGTAATGTTAGAAATATGGAAGAGATAAAACAATACCTACCCCAGTTCTCAAAGGTAAAGTGTGATCTTATCGGCGACTTTAAGCAATAACAATTATAATAGTTTAAATGTAAAATAGCCTACTTCCTTAAGAGTTATCCGTTTTGCATTAGAAAAACGGTCGCTATTTGTGATAATGTTAGCTATACTGAAAATCATAGTTAAGTAAGACATCCAACACAGAGTTTTCAAATTCGATTCATAAATGTATATTTTATTACCTGACAAAATCGTGCTAATTCACAAAGACCTGTAAAGGTCTCCAGCGAAAGTCCCATTACTGTATCTGAGTCGGTTATTAGCTATCTTAATTGGCCATTCAATTAAAGGAATGATATCTCTTTTGAAGGAAGAGGGAAAAGTGGGAGAAGGTGTTAAGTAAAAGGGAGTTATATGAATTTATAAAATTCAAGTTTCACTCAGGCTATTGTCAAGTGCAGACCAAAACATTTAAAATTTGTAAGAGTAACTCAGTACTTTATTGTTTTGACTCTCTTTGCTTTTTTTCTAGACTTCAAGTCCACCAGCAATGAAGACAGAATAATTGTAAAAAGTAGTTTGTAATATCCTACATAATCTGTATAAATTTTCATTTTTTTATTCACAAGATTTTTTATATCCCTAAACTGTTTGGTACTACACCATTGACTATGTACACTGACGTGAATAGACTTCTCATGACATATGCGTGTTTGATACCTATTGACGGTGGTGCGATCTTCTGCGGCATACAAATGAAGTATAAATGACACATTGATAGATTAATCAGTATTACTACTCTTCTCAACCAAGGATGGGATATTTTATAATTGAGTGTTATGTTTATGTTATGATAGTGTTTTTGCAGCACTGTAAATCCAGCTGAATTATTGCAACATCTACTAACTGCAATGAATCTTTCGTGACGTACAATTACACTCCAAATTTCGGTATCAAACAAAATGCATTTGATGTTCTCATCAATTGACTTCTGTCTATTCATCCTAGTGTATAGTCAAAGGTACTACTTAATATTTAATAATTACTTAATATTACTTAATAATTGTTCCGATTATGTCATTTTGTTTTCACCTCATTAACGCCAGTGACTTTCTAAGCAAACTATCAGATAAATATTGAAATTTCAACGTGTGTCTTAACCATCGATATGGCCTACGTATCACAACTCATCTCAGTGTGTGGCTAAAAACGGCTATAGCTTGGACTTTTGTGATTAGATAAGACGTGTTTTAGGTACAGTATTAATTTATATTTCATGCCACAATAAAACCTGTTCACTACCAACTGGCTGGCATTGATTAAATTGTTTATGTAACCATCACCGATGTATACAGGTACTGTGTACATTTCCATTACATAACCCAGATAAGAATAGGTCTGTGCCTATTAATATGGCAAATGAATCAGCTAGTTAGGGGCCTAACACTTCATCTGATCCATCTCACTCGCCCTCCAGGAATATTTACTTTTAAATACGTACCCAATTTCGTTGGTGTCTCAAATCTTTCAAAAAGTATTTCACTAAAAGAAATTAAATTTCCTTTTAGTTCACAAACAATTTCCTAAAATCACTGAATGATTTCACAATATGCATTTAATGCAACAAAAAAGACTTATCAGTTCAATCTAATATGTTTACTAAGGTTTTCTTGTAAGAAAAATTGCCGAGAAAAATTACCAATTTTTCTCGGCGGTATTATCACCTCAGGCGAATTTCGCGATCCTTCTCGCAGATATAACTCTTCTCCGTGGTAAAAGATCATCTAAACTAACCTAACCTAAATATTATAGTGTTTAAGTGTTACCGTGGACAAATTTTACTGACGAGAAAATTTATCTGTAAGTAGAAGGGCTCCCAAGTTATTATTTTTAGAGACCTCTCAGAAGTTAACATTAATTTAACAGGGCAAAGAGAGATTTATGTTAAAACCATTCACTGAATGAAAACCTGTCCGACAAATTTTGATTGAGCTGTGACCATTAAATGGAATGGCTGAATGGCTCCACCGGTCTGTCAGCCGATCACTAAATCACTAAATCACTATTTGAGACAGGAACCTCACATAGTGGGTATTTTAACCTGAATATGAATGAGAGATTAGTGTAGGATGATTGTGGCCCGATCTTGTAGTCTTGTTACTGACTAAGGCCGACATTCAGTTCCATCATCACCGAGAACGGGTCCTATGTGTCCCTTTCTCTGTGGTGCGATGTTCATGTTCCTGTTGACCTGTCGATTGCAACTTTTATACATTTTTCAATTATATTAATTCCCTCAAAATTATGGGTATCATTTTGATGTACAAATCTGATTGCCAGAAAAATCTTCGTCATTTGTAAACTTAAGAGTGAAAGAACACAAAGTTTCTTTCTGGAGAATAGCGTTGATTGCGGAAGTCCCTTTTCCGTCTTCTAATGGTAATGGTAGCCTGGTGCTGTGACGCTGTGACGAGTGGAAAGTGGAGTGTGGCCTCATATGAGGCGGTTGCTCGGTTGCTGATTGCTCTAGAGTCTAGAGGCTGCTGAGGTCATGGACCTGTACGATCGAATTTGCAGTTCCGGCTGGCATAACCTACCTACATCTAGGTTTTTTTCTAGATGAACCTCAACTAATGATATAGGTGAGTGTGGAATAAATGGAGTGGAATTAAAATGAACCAAAGTTACGTTGTTAAAACTAGAATGTTTGATGTTTTGATACATTTAATAATCCGTTCAATATATGTTTTGCCCCGAGCAAATGTCGAGTTCTCTTGAGTCCTGTATTGTAATAGTATACATGGTTTTAACATTTTTGTTGTAATTTACAAACAAAAATAAAAGTAAAATTCAGTTTTTCATTGAAAATAAGATGAATAATCAATTCGGCCTTTCCTTTAGACTGACATAATGTTGAGTGTTACATCAATAAAAGATGATTTTCCCGAACAAATTTAGTCTTTCCAGCTCAAACTATCCATCATTGAAATTTGAAATATCCCCATTAAAATAACATTGGAATTGGGTAGAGAATTTTAAACATATGTTAATGTAGGTTTCCAGCTATAAATATGTAAAAGTTTTAGGCGGTTACCAGCACTATAATAACAATATTGGGTCAGACGGTATTAATTGATGTATAATTTATTGATTTATTTGGTCGCGTGAACTAAACGTAATATTTATGCTCGACTTCGAGCAACCTTTGCACTACTTTTACTTAAAAAGTTTACAGTGCGCTTTGACCACAACACAGTTTTACCTTTTTTCTCTGGTATGGTATTATATATGATTGTTTTCATGAAAACATATTTTAAAACTAAATTTTATGCTTTCATAAAAACCTTAATATTTTATTCGTTTCCTAGGAAACAATTAGATAAATTGTTCTTGCAAACAACAAACAATTTTGCAAAAATAAATTTGTACTTTATTTTAAATGCAATTTTCATTCATAGGAAAAATGTATTCTTTTCAACAATTACAGTATTACACTCCATATTAAAAAGTTTATTCCCTATTTTGTATTTATGACGCTCTTAATCAACTTTCATATGTTTGATCATTTTATCTAACAAATTAACTTCCATTTTAGTTTATTTTATCCGTCACTACACAGTTAGTTTACTGCTTTGGTTTTGTGCTGTTCCATCATAAACGCTGTGACGAATATGTCTCTTGTCAAAACATATTTTAAAACGATTACAGTAGGCCTACTTAAGTTTCAACGTTCCCATGGTAAATTAATTATGTAGTTTCCTAAGAAAAATAACTAATTATTAATTTGTTCAAAAATATTAAAAAAATATAGTTTTATGAGGCCCAGGACAGGACGGTGTCGCGGGGCAGCTTATAGCAAGCGGTTGTCGATGGCTGTTGTTTCTCCGCCACATGAACTCTGCTGGGTAGCCGCTCACGTAAGGTTAGGTAAAGAAAAATGACAAACTGACAGTACAGCCAAGAAAACTGTGTGATAAGATAAGCAGTTGGGGCATGGAGCAACCTTTACAGGACCTTAACCTACTCAACAATGTACATTTAATTTAGAGACGCATGGGTTTTCTACGCGACTAGAGATTTAGTCTAGAAACACTTTATCTCCTTATAAATCATAAAAATAATAGTTACAACAGGTTTGTGGCCTCCTGTGCACTGATAAGTACCCTTTGGTTGTATCAAGTGGAGGAAAGCCAGCTTTTGACATAAGGTACAGAATGTTTTACACATGCCAATAAAAAAGATGAAAAAACGTGAGATCAAAATATGGATTTCCACTAAATTGACTCTGTACTTCAGTTTTAGCGAAGAGTACAATTTATATTAGTATTAAATATGTAGCGTCACATCACTAAGGGATTCATAATTGTCGACATCATCATGCATTGTTCCGCATATTAGCCAACACGCAGGCCACGTTCGTTTTGCTGCCAAATGAACTTCTGAACTCCTACAACTACACAATTTTCTGCCGACGCGGTTGAAAAATGTTATTGCCCTTCCCACACTAAAGACGCACGTGGGAGTTCTGAGTTTCATAGGAATAAAGCACAAGCTATGCTGCTGGAACCACTAATGGGAATTAAAATTAAAGCGAATAAGAATACTTTAATTTGGTATGATCAGTTTAATGGTTATTGATCAGCAATTAAAAAGACACTTTTGGTGTGGTGAGCAGCATTACGTAATAACTTCTTGCTACAGAAAAATTATGCTGTAGTCAATTAAAACAAGTTCTTCAAATGCGTTTCAATTGATTTCAGACGATGCCACTATACATCAACCTAGTTATTATTTTTTTTTCTCATAAGTATAAAACCACCTCTCTTTTTGCCAAGGTTGATTAAAGCGACACTGTAACAAAGTATGAGTACCGTAGTTGTAAACTGATTCCAGGAATTCAAGGTGAACTTCTCTTTATAACTCAATATTTGACCCTGACATTAAACTGTCTGAGTTCATCAATTAAAAAAGTCGTTTTTTGTTTGTTTGTTTTTTGTTGTTGTATGATACATATAAGTATGGCTTGGTTAAACACTCGAGGAACAACATTTTACGATGTATCCAAAACCAAAGTAGGGTATAATCTGATTCCAGGCTTAAAAATTACCTTAAAAATTATTTTATATGTTACGAGTGAATTTAATTCTGGGTACTCGGCTAGCCGCAATTAGAGATGAAATATGATAACTAACATGCATAGTTAGTAATCACTCCATCTATCAGATAAATTAAGAAAGATATCATATAACAAAAACTAGGAAGCAAGTTTAGATATACTGCCCAAATAAACAAGTCTAAATATGACAAATCAAAGTAAACAATACACGTGGTACATTTTCTCATGGTATAGGTTATTAAGGATCCAGATAAAGTAAGCAACGTAAACAACTATGAAGGATCGTCAGCGTCACGTGATTCCCACGGTTGAGGTTGAGGTTCAGATAAGGCGTTTCACCTTCAGGTGGAGTTCCCAGCAATTCGCAGCAACTGCCGGCGACTGTCATTAGATGCTAAGGACTTGCACTGAACAATAGAAGAGTTTTTACTACTGCGACATAAAACTACTTCCTAGACGACAGATATGGCAATGCAATTATTTTAATACTGTATTTAATTTTAATCTAACGAATAAACTTTGACGTAAAATATAAGGTGGCATAGCCTCAGTCGCAGACAAAAAATCAATTGTTATAAGTTCCCTCGTACAACACGTTCGCTGCGGCATATAAAATGTCAAAACTCAACCCCCATGGTGAACTATATTTAGCCTACATTCCTCCAACTATAGCGCGAAATTATAAACCTGTAGAATATACTAATCACAAGTAATCTAAAAGCTCAATACCCTTACCTTCACGCTAATGCACAATGTACTTCCTTCTCAAACGCTAGAGCAGAAACAGTCGCATTATCTTGACATTGTCATATGCAACCGATCGGATACATCCGCACCCGCGAAGGTACGCCTTTGCATCTATCGGATACATGCCGCACTCAACGTGTTAAGTAATTGTTCTGAGGACCGTAAAATAATAAATATATTTGTTGGACCTTTATAATTAGTTTTTTCCTATGTTTTGTATGCCTAGTAAAAATATCAGCCATTGTAATAATACGCCCTATAATAATCGTGCGCTGTAAAGACGGTAAAATTTGTATAGCTTATAGAATAAATTACAGTATATATTTGATTTTTTCGCTTATGCAGTCATACACACAATGGCGGATCTTACAAGGTCACGGATATTTGGATCATGATCCTGGATCACGACACGGATTGAGTGTCTAAAGTCAAATAATATTGATGTATGATTCATGGATCACACAATCAATATTTGACGCCCAATCCATATCGTGATCCAGGATCACGATCCAAAAATCACGATAAGAATTGACCGTGTAAGATCCGAAAATTACATCTTAAGTGTGTTGCACATGACCGAACTGCACTGTCAAAAACATGACACACACTGAAAACTTAGGTATTAAAGACACACGAAGTCACAATGAATAAATGCAAGACTGTCACTAAGGACCTGAGAAAGTAAATTAATCTACTGTATTGACTAACAAGTTAATTATAGGAACTTATGTTTCAGTTAGTTGTGGAGAGAGATGACTTGAGTCTGTCTCAAGGCAGTTTTCTATATGACTGTGGGACAGCATTAATATAACTAGTCTACTAAATCGAGTTTAACATGAACTAAATGAGTAGTGTCTTTTGGCCACTCCTGGCCCAGTTCAAGGTCAGCGGTTGGAAGTGGCAGGTGTGGGGTTGGAAGTGTGGGGTGGGGGTGACAGTGATGGATGGGTTTGGGAAGTGGGTCAAGGTCATCCGGAGGGGGTTTTAAAAAAGTGGGAGCCGCAGGGGCTCGGTGGGGGTTTTGGGAGGGGCGGCGCCGGGCCGCGGGAGGTTTTAGTTTATTTTTAAAATTAAATCAAAGTCGTGTTCTTGTGCAGAGAGGTGTTGGAGTGCCGTCCACTGGTGAGGGAGTGGTAGACGCCGAAGGTGGTGGCGAAGAGAAGGTAGACGCACAACATGCACAGTACGCATTTGAACAGTTGCAGCAGGCGAACCATCCCTTGTTGATTTTCCGTTTCCAATTGCAGCCTGTTGATCTCTAGTTTGAGTCTGTCCTCTTCCAATTGTGTTTTAAGTGAAAAATCATCCATCATGTTTGTGTGCTTGTTTTAATTTCTGTAGGTGAAACGGGAGCGGTGTTGACGGTCGGAAAGTTGGCGATGAAATGAGAAACGAAGATGAGGACAGAGCATATTTACTGGAAAGTGGTGGGGGGGTTAAAAAAAACAGTTGTGTGTCCGATCAAACGTCGTCGTCAGCTGTCGGTGTAGTTTTGGAGGATGCAGGAGTGAGTTTTAGCAAACTACCTTCATCTTCAGTCTCAACTCTATCGCATGTTGGACAACCGTAAGCAAGTTCCAAATTCATAGTGATGCAGTGGAATTTGTCTATAATATCTTCTAAAGTTTCCATTATATCTTTTAAATCATGTCTTGTTCTAATTACAAAAGTAGATTTCATTAGTGCTAGCGGATCGTTGTTCATCGTACGGGAGTCGGGAAACAAATGGCGAGCGTCAGTCAGCGGCTCGCTTATATGCGGGCAAGGGCGGTGGAGGGGGAAGTGGAGGGGTGGTGGCGTGGTGGGGGAAGTGGAGGGGTGGTGGCGTGGTGGGGGAAGGGTGATATACCCCCATGCGAATCGTTGGCCAGCGCATTTCGCAGCAAAACGCCGTTCGGGTAGGTAGTAGGAGGTGTACTAAGATAACCATTAGTTGTATTTTTAAGTTAGGAATACTAATAATGTTTGTAAATTAAATATTAAATTTATATTTAACCAGAGCTTGCATTTCTTGTTCCTCGTCGTTTAATTCAACAATTTTAACACCATTAGTTGTCTGTTCCTCTTCCTCTGCACTTTGCGACGATGAAGACATGGAGGTGGCAGAAGATGATGATGAGGATGAAAATATTTTGGTAGGATTGACGTATTGCACTGTGATGTTGATCCATCTTAAAGGATAGTTATCAATGAGTGTGAGTAAGTTTTGGAATAGTTCTTCCATCTCTTCTCTGTCGGTAATTAAATGTTGAAAGGAAATGAATTTATCATCCATGTTGTTCTCAGTGCGAGTAATGAAATAAGAATGAGAAGCGTATCGAATGATCCGTAGAATATATGTTGTAAAAAATAAGTGGTGGGGGTAATCTCAAGGTCAATCAAATGGAGTTTTAAAAAAGGGCTGCATTCAGTGACTACAGCTATACATCTGAAGCTTCAACAGGATCAGTAGACCAATCTGATCTGTACTTGCACGCACTTATGATGCATGTACAAAAGTGGTCTTTATAAAATGCATTGCACTCTCGACAATTGACAAGTTTTTCCGGATGAAATTTGATACACCTCTGGGGACAGCAAGTGTGGAAGTATCGTGATTTATAAATTTTGATGGTTCGCAATTCCGGTGGTGGTAGTTGCTTTGTCTTGCATTTGCAGTAACAGGATCCGAAGAATTCACACTTTGTACAAGCTAATCCGTCTACCATCCATCTTCCTAAATCGGTGCATTTTTGTTCACAACAGTAGCGCGGTGCGTCCTCGTTTTTCTTCTCTTCCATGTTGGCGCTTCTAAGTGTTGGCAAGAAATGAAGTTGTATAGTGTAGGATAGCGTGTTTTATAGACTAGGAAAAGTGGTGGGGGTAATCTCAAGGTCATCCAAATGGAGTTTTAAAAAAGATCATCTTACAAGTGTAAGATGTATTTATTTAAGATACTGAGTTTTCATTTTCTTTTTCTTTCTTTACATCTTGTTTGTATTTTTCTTTTTCTTCTTTAGCCATGGCGATGAGATCTTCAGTGGAGAGTGGATGTACTTCAGGAAATTTTAGAATTAATTTTGGTTGGAATCCCTCTTTAGTCAATACTTGAAGATCGGACGTCATTTGTTCTACACTTTGATAGTCTTTTCCGTAGATTTTTCCATTGAATTCAATCATCATTCTGTACAACATGGTATTAGTAGTTGTTTTCGCTGCGTCAGTTGGAGAGCAAATGATGATTCTGTTAGGTTACACGGTCCTTTTATAGATGCTACAGCGACCACTTGATATTATTTAACATTAGTAATATTTCTGGAACTTAACATTACTTTGAGTAGATGGTGTTGTAGTTGAAGGTTGTGTGGAAACGAATACTTCTTCGTTGCAGAACTTCTGTTTAGGAAACATCCTCATGTTGTTAGCGTAAACATCAATATTTAAACGATAACCACCGGCAAGTAACACTCGCAGTTCATTAATAAAATCGTCGAGTTCTTCAAAAGTTGTAATGGTGGTGGTATCATATGATGCACACTTAACCTTAAGAGACATGTTGTTATTCGTAATAACTGGAGAGCCAACAGAGATGTGTACAGCACGAAAGGTAGTCGTAGACTGATGAGATCCTCAAGAAAATTACGGCCTTTATATACCCTCGAAACTAGGTCAAGGTCATCCAAACGTGTTTTTAAAAAAAGCAACATATCGATAGTGCAGAAACACTATCGATATGTTGCCTTTTCTTATTATTTTTTTTCATTTTTATTTTTTATTTATTTAAAATCAGTTACACACATGTACAACAGTATATATAAACTACAGACTAGTTGCTAGTAGGCATAACATGAAGTGTAAGTTCAGTAGAGTTGGTTCCACTAGGACCGTGGGATGCCAAATAGAGTGCGCCGGGGTGAATCAGTCGTAAATCTTCATTCTGCAGCAGTTGAACGAAGCGTTTGGGAAGAAATACTTGAAATTTCGGTTCATCACCAGGTGTGTAGGGTGCTTCACTCAATGTGCAATTGATGGCGTCTCCAACTGATGTTTCCATCTTCTTAATAGTGTGAATAATGTAATGTTTTTCTTCTTTCAATTCTGAACATTTCTTAGTCGGTAGTATTGTAGATTTAGAATGTTTGTTGAATTGATCAACAAGCGACTGTAGAAAAGTTTGCGATGCCATTATTTTTTCTTACTATTGTTCGTCTTCTTCTTCTTGTGCTTGCGCGTCAGAGGTGTTGACTCCTCGGAGGTTAGAGTAATACTCATGCATTGTCATAGTGCTGCTCTCGCTTTTATACCCATCGCTTCCCCCACCACTTTGCTGGAGATAGACATTCAAACGATATGCGTTCTTTAAAGCACATTGAGACTGCCGATGTTTAAAGTTTTTAGATGCAATACAGATGTTAGCAAAGTAGCAATAAAAATCTTTCTCCATTTGCACATTTATCACTTCATGGTTTGTATATGCTTGTATCCAATTTGCTTTTTCCAATCCTCTTGTAAAAATAGTTTTGAACTCTTTGCAGAAATGATTCATAATGTGTGGCATCATATTGTAGGTTATAAAACCTTCATCCCATGTTAGATTATGAAAATGTTTCATCAACCATTTGTTTGTTACTTTAGCTTTGGTTGTTAATCTGTTGAACGGCAAAGGAGGCATGAATAAAAAATGATAAACAACAGATGTTATCATATCTAGTACCACTAACTCTTTAATTATAAAATTTCCATCATTACCACGGAATGCCTGAAACTCTATGATACCTCGCTTTACTTCCATTATTTCCGTCTTCTTAGAGAATGAAACTCGTTTATCCATGATGACGTTCAGTAGACAACTGGTATGTCAATGCGGATTGACAGCCTTTTATACTCCAACATTCTTCTTCTTCTTACTTAAAATATTCTTTGTCTGTTTAATTTGTTGTTGATTGTTGATTGTTGAAACGTGATTCGTTTTCCTTGTTTTCTTGCTTTTTTTCTTCATCTAAATTAAAGTTGGTTTGATTGTGGTGTAACTGTCTCCACATCTCTACTTCATGCGGGATCCTATTGAAGATTGAAGTATCTACTGGACTGTATAGGATTGGAACATATGGTTGTCTATCCAATGCATCAGTTAAATAATCTTTGATAATTGTACTTGAGAATATTAGCTGTTTTAAATATCTTTTTATAGGACCAGTAGCACAAGTTAAAGCGTAAAACTCTTCTTTTGTCAAATGTATTTTTATATTATATTTAGTTAAATCTCTAAATCGAACTAGTTGTTGACCACGTTGTTTAACAATATCGATTTCAATATTTTATTCGAACAAACCTAGTTTTGTTTTTCTTCCAAACGTATTGTTACTCAAATAGCATTCCAAAAGATGTATATGTTTCATAAAAGATTCCCAAGAAGATTCAGTGAAGGTTACCATTTTAGATCCGTGATTCAAAATAACAGTTGGAGAGTAATCCAATGATTTCATTACTCCAGCAGACACAGTCTTTGTCATACAAGAAGAAATAGGATAAAATATTCTAAGAAATACCTCCATTAAGATGTTGGTAGAAATGTTATCTTCAATTTTCCTTTTCTTCGTTTCTTTTTCAACTTCCTCTTCGTCTGTCTTCTTATGTTTAAACTTGAGGAACTCTTCCATTTCCTGTTCAACTTGTCTTTCTATATCCAAACTATTGTCAGCCATAAGAGGTGTAGTTTCTTCATTAGCACTTGATGTAGCAGAACTCATCTTGCGGACGATGTTACCCATACGACAATCAAAGATGAAATGAATTTCCAGCTCTTCTTTCTCGCTTTTATACTCGCAGATGACCTAGATATTGTTGATCTTTTGTAAAAACCTTACAAATCGTGCAGATGTTGTATTAATCTTTTTTAAAGTACATTCTTCACAATTCCTGTCAGCGGTGTGTAAGTAACTATTTTGTCATGTAGAATTAAACAGTATGCTGAAGTTCCATCTGGTATTTTATCTTCAAATTCCATTTCACACTTGAAGATTTCACAGATTCATTTTGTTTTGAACAATCGATTACAACAATTGGAGCTTTTGAATAAAATTGTTCTGGTGATAGTAGTGGTGTATTTGTCTTACCATAATATGACGATTGAAATCTTGCATACATGTCATATAGAATGGAATAACGTTTCTTGTCAAATGAAACATTTAAACTGTCATATGGAAAGAACTGAGAGTTTAGAAAAACTTTGCAATTCTTTATCTTGCAATGGTCAAATTGACCAGCGTGCGCAGTTATAACATCTTTTCGTTTAGTCTGAAAACCGACTATTATGTACCTTGCTCGTTCTAAATAAGTAGAGGTTTTAACAGTCCATGTTTGTCTTTCTGTTTGAGGCAATATGGGGTATTCATGAAATTCCCAACTTCTAAATGGTATTACAATATCACGGTCAGATTTTAATTTTTTCAATAATAATACTCGATGTTCATCCGCCAATCTGACATGTGGTACTCTCCATACAACTTTATCCAATTGAAGTTGCCATTCCAAATCGGCATCTTTTGTTCCACTTGGCGCTTGTATTACATCCTTATTCGTTGAAGATCTGAGCAGTACCAGTTCTTGCTTTACATTTATTATTATTCTCTTGTAATCTTCTGCGAATCCCAAAAGCAATCGTAAAGGCACATTAAAATCAAAGTAACCTTTTGAATTAGGAGTAATAGTGTCTTTATCAGGAGTCACCCATCCAGCCGAGATTAAAGAATTCTTTTCATGGGGTGTTATTGAAGTCAATCCTTTCAAAGTTGTTGATATACCAACTTTTTTTGTTGAATCAACTGTTACTCCAGATATCTCATATCTAATTTCATCAAACAGATATGCCATAGGGTTATTTATAAAAGGAACAGTTGAACCAGATTTTCCATCCAAAGTTGTTACTCTTCCTTCGATATATAAATAACTTTCACATGGTAATGTGTAGATATCTTGTTGTTGAATGGGAATCCTTATTTCATCATTATTATTTAATTTTGATGAAGTGTAAGGGTTGTGAGTGTGATATTCCTTCTCCCATAGGGTTTCGTCGAATGTCGGTCCTTGCGCTATATCCAGTATATCCATGGTTGGCAAGTTTTAGTCCGATCTTTTGTAGGAAGCGTATGTTGTCCGGTGTTAACTCGTCGAATGTTGAGGAGCTACTGAGCTCCCGACTCTTCCGTTGTGGTTTAAATGATAATCCCATGTTGACTTTATGTTGCTGCTCTGATATGTAACCGTATAGTTATTGTTTCTCCTCTAAAGTCAACACTAATGCCGTCTTGATCCAATATGTTCAGTACGATGTCTGAAATGAAACTGGTGTTTAACGGTAGGTATATCAGGTTTTGTGGCTTCTCAACTATTTTAAAACCAGGAGCTACTGTGGGGTAAAATGTATGTAATATGTGTTGATTTACTCCATCTCTATATGATCCGTGTATAATATTACACGGTACATCAATACTGTTCACCTTTAATATTGTTACTGTTGTATCGCCAGTATAATCATTTCCAGGAGCTAAAATTCCTTTCTTCTTTGAAAATCCGAGCAAATTGCCGATTGAGTGGTCTAAGCTAAAATCTATATAATACTTTGAAGTTATTTCTGCTTTTAATGTATTATTATTACCTTTTATAGAAATATTTTCTTCTCCAAGCTTTTTTTGTAATACTTGGTTTATATCGTCTATTTCATATGCTCCTGTAGATAATGGAATTATTTTCAATTGTGAATAATTTCCTTTTTCATCTTTACTCTCATAATAATGTAGTAAATTATTTTTCCCTTCTGTAACATTGGGAATTGAATTGTATGTAGTCAAATCCAATAATGCTGCTTCCCATAGTTTGTCCGTAGATAAACGTAACGCTGGGAAAAGTGTACTTTTCAATGTTGACGAATTTCCGCTCAGCGACACTGTATACGATGACATCTTAAAGCTGACTGACGCTCTTCGCTAGGAACTCTAAACATAAATGTCCGCATATTTCTGTATTGCTAGGTTGTTCTCTTTTTTAGTTGTAGAATATATTCTTGGAGTCCCGAAAATAATGTTGAAGTTCTTTTGGTGGCGGTAAATTTCCAAAACTATCAAAGTAGTAAACATTTTCTCCAAGTTTTTTATAACATACCCAATGAGTACCTGGTCCATAATTAGAGTCTAAGTTTACTATTCCAGTTTCATTTTTCCACACTCTATTTGGTAATGTATCTTCATAAAAACTCCTCTGAAGAATGGTATTCTTAAACATTTCACATATTTTGACAGTTGATAGTTTGTTAATGCTTCATTTGGAATTATCAATTTATTCTTCTCATTTAATACACACGGTACGGTCTTAAGTAAAGACCCGATCCGTTTTTTACCATTGACCATATGGATGTTTTCTTGACTTTCCTTTTAGGGTTAGTGCGACGTCTTCTTTTGATGTTCCCGCCTCTTTTTGCAGCTTCTTTTTTACTAGGTTTTCTCCCGCGTCGTCTTCCACCACCAAACTTAGCTTTCGTCTTCATGACTGTTGTCACTGCCCAAGCTGCTGCTTTTTCCGCAATACTGGCGTCACTTGATTTAACCCTTTGCCAAGCTTTTTCCGCTAGCGCTCTATCCGCTATTGATCTATTTGTTGAATCTGCAAACTTGGAATACGCTATATCGTGTTCTTTGCAAGCTTGATCTAATTTATTAATTCCAGGATCTCCTCTTGCTAAACGTTTTGCCAACTTAGTTCCGGGTCCACAATATTGATAGCCTCCGGGCAGATGAAATTCGTATGGTAAAGCGTCTATTGCTCGATTTAGAACAGCACCAACAGGAATCCGTCTTAGCAGGGATAATGCAGCTGATGTTATACCACGTCCTTTCTTGCCGCTGTCTTGACGACAACTGAGCATTGCGGTCTTCATTATGTCGTCTTATATAACCAGCGTGTTTACTCCACGAGCTGCTTTACATAAATGAATAACACATGCACAATTTTTATATTTAAATACTTAATTATTCAAATTAATTATATACTGATTTATAATTCTATTTTTAATCCAAGCTTCTCGTTCATCGGGTTGAATCATCACATGACTCGTTGTACTAGCTATATGATTGTGGGTATCGATAAGTAAATTGCCCACTATTCTTATTAAACAGTCTAAAGTTACAGCATCTTTTGGATGTTGGGGATCGTGTAACTGCATAATACGTTTATCATTACACGTGTAAGCAGTCGAATCACTTTTCGACGTTGTTATGACTTGTCCAATAGTAGCAGCATCATTTAAATCTTCTCCTGGTAAAATATTAATTATTTTCTTCATCTTTGCATCATATTTGGTCCCAAAGTGTTTATCCCAAGTTATTG
This sequence comes from Neoaliturus tenellus, assembly GCA_030545055.2. Classification (NCBI taxonomy): domain Eukaryota; kingdom Metazoa; phylum Arthropoda; class Insecta; order Hemiptera; family Cicadellidae; genus Neoaliturus; species Neoaliturus tenellus. The sequence continues at coordinate 164,640,140 of CM061532.1, read as the reverse complement.
TTTGTCTCAATGTAACACAATCATCATCTTCATAACCAGGATAAATATCTTTTATTCTTCTATTACGACCATTGTATGTACCTAATGTACCACCACTCGCAATTAATGTTTGCACCATTAGAGGTACATCTGTATCTTTTATACCAAATCTTCCATTTGTTATTGTTTTATGTCCTGCATCCCATTCATCATTATTTCCTTGCATTAAATCAAACTTTTCATTTCCATGTATAAATGTATCTCCTCGCTTTAGCACGGCATCTTCATGTTTTACAAAATTCGATGTTCCCCTTTTTAATTCTTTAGATAACTGTTCCATAGTAACAGCGTCTTTTGGTTGAGAAGCGAACTTTACATTTGACAACACTTTCCCATGACAATCGATTTCATCACCATCTTGTAAAATACAGTTGTCCTTGATGTATTTCAGGTTTACAGCATCCCCATCTTCCTTTGGGTATCCAATGTCATTTATTATAAATTTATAAAAAGAAAATCCGCGTTGAGTCTTTTCCGGTATTATAGAATGTAAATATTCTTTATTAACTGAATCTTTATCATTTTTTGGATTTGCCACGTTGGTTATTCTATGATTTCCAGCATCATATGTCTGTCCATCTTTTAAATTATTACCCCATTGTAATTTTAAAGTATTTGAAAGTTCAGATGATAAATACTCTTTATTAATTGCATCAGAACTGTCAGTTGGTTTACCAACATGAATTATTCTATGTGATTTAACATCGTAAGTATTCTTGTTTAATTTCAATGATGTTGAAGTTGCTTCTTTTACTGTTTTTAAATTTGCTCCATCAGTATCTTCTTCTGGGTCTTTAACAAATTTTAAACGTTTGTTACTCATATCATAGTCACCTTCAGGTGTTTGCGGCAATCCACTTCTTTTTCTGTTTTCTCCTCCTTGTACTCCTAGCCCGGAGTATCGTCCAAACTTGTCGACGCTCATGATTGAACTGATCCACTGTATGCTCACAGCTCTCTTATATATCCGTGATGATTTATACAACTATTCCACGATTTCGAAGTTCGTCAACTAAAGCCACCCATTCATTATTTAAGCCTGTATGACCAGCTTCCATGGCTTCATGTAATAGTCTCATTCTATCAACCAATTTATTTATATCATTATAGTAAATCACATTTGTATTATATAGGTTTTTCATTAAACCTTTACCAGACGTCGAAGTTTCTCCTTTTTTCTTTTTACCATATTCATCCATAAGTGATAAGTCCATAAGTGATAAAGACTTCCTCTTTAGCGGTTTCTTCAAAGCGGGCGCAGTTCGTAATGTTGGTAGTTTTCTCAGCGGAAACAATCTTTTTATTACAACTGTATATTTAGTTGCGCGTGTTCTATTTATCATTGAATCTTTGGAGTAATTCTTTTTATGAGCATTAGTATTTTGCAAAATTTCTTTAAAAGTATTTAAATCTTGTACCGTATATTTTATAGGTATATTTTTAAAAATCAGTTCAAATAATCCTTTTGTTCCTTTATATTTATGCTCACCAATAACAATGTCATCATCTTCAGTCAAATGTACTTTTGAATCTCCTATTTTTAATTCATTTCCATCAATTCTCGCTCCATATACATGTGACTTGTGTAGTTTTGGGTTTGCTTTTATTTCATGTAACATCTTCATGATATACTTTCTTCCAAGAGGTCCTTGTTGCAATATATCACTACTTAATTTTGTTAGATTTGGAATTGATTGTTCTGCTTCAGGTATATGTTGTTCTTGTTCTTCTTCTTTTTGAACATTTATTTCTGGTTCTTCTTCTCTTGTTTCTTCTTCTTCTTTTTGAGAAACTTCACTATCACTTGTGTAAGAATCATCATCTTCTTCCTTTTTTAAACTCTTTACTTCAAATTTGGAAACAGGTAGCAAAACATCTCCTTCATAATGAGGTTTACCAATAGTTTCTGTTATCTGTTTTAAAGGTTCTGTAATAGGCTTAAATGTAGTCTCCAGGAATTCTTCTCTTTCATTCAAACCCATTCTTAATGCTCGATTTTTAAGTCTAATCGAGTCACTCAGTGATTTTATTTCTTTTAATAGTTTTTCTTGGTTCACCATGTTTACGCTGCGAGGTCCAATCTATTACTAAACGTATCATTAATCGTTCAATGGATTAATACAAATTTATCCAATCCTATACGATATCTTCCATTTTTTATAGCTTCTTCTTTCATAATAACAAGAAATCCATATTTTTCAGCCCATGCTTTGCCACACATTTCTTTAAATTTATCAAATGACATGTCTGCATTTACATGATCATTATATATGTGCTTTAAATTTGTTTCATCCTGCTTGAAGATAATAAGTAGATTTGCATTATCTCTTATTAGTTGTTTTGGAATTTTGCTGTAAGTTTGGCCAATATAAATGCTATCAATATTATAATGTCTCCCCATGGCAAAATAACTTCTAATAGTGTCATGATTTTCACAAGATACATCATCGAATATAAATATAGAAAATGGTTTAGCCTCGTTTGGCTCCATTATAGTTTCACTAGCATTAAACTTGTAGAAATTAACTTCAGGCACACTTGCGAGTACCTTATCCAATAATTGGTATTTGGGTTGTTGCAAAGATTTGGAAAAGATATAAATGTTGTTGAAACGTAATCCTTTAGGATTTGTTATTAAGTTAAAAACCACATTCGTCTTTCCACAATTTGACGGTCCAGTTATTAAACATCTTATTGTGTTTGGCAGTAGTTCACCATGTTTTCCATGATTTAACTTGTCGTTGTCAACTGTTAATTCATCAATATTATTAATAAAAAATCGATCCTTTTGTTGCACAATCTCCATCTTGTCTAAAGGTTAAACACGTAATGAGTTGAAAAATTGCTACACCAAGTCTTTTGTAGGGATCCAAGAGTCTTCACTTTTATCAAATCCCAACCAACGTACTTTAACCTTATCCTTTTTTCTTTGTAAAATTTTTTCAACAAGATATACATCGCCGACTGATGATTTTAACAACTCATGTCCGTAGAATCCACCTTCGAGTAATTCACCCTTGTTGTCCTTTAAGATGTAAGTTTCAGGTATTGTTGGTTGCACTTTATAGATTGTAAACACTTCATTAGTCCAGTTTGGCAGATATCTTTTACTAAATACTCCTTTGTACTTACTTATACGAACTTTATCATCAACTTTAAATGTTTTAGGCTGCATTTTTTCACGTTTAGGAGCTGTATTATTCCTAATACGTTTTAATACCACCTTAGCATTACTGCTATTTACTTGATTAGGCTTCATACCAATGGTTCGATGATACTTGTTGTTATATTCTTTTATAAGTTGCGGTAAGATATCATACCAAACATATGATCCTCGTTTGGAAAATGTTTTATACATTGCTCCTTTTAATGTTCTATTGAATCTTTCTATTATTGAAGCTTTAACTTCAGAATTTGTAGAATAATGATTTATTTTATACTTCTTCATTAAAGCTGCAAATTCTTTGTTAAAATACTCTTTCCCATCATCAGTTTGTAGATGTTTGATGTTGAATTTATTTCTTTGTATAGCCGTTTCCATAGCTTTTGTAACACTTTTACCAGTCTTGTCCTTTAGCGGTAAGGCATCAGCCACTTTAGTAAAACAGTCTATAATCGCTAAAATGTATTTGAATCCTTTATTCAACTTACTATGTGGTATCATTTCAATGAGATCGGCTTGGAAAAGATCATTCATTCCTTTTATAACTGTACTTCTTCTAGGGAATTTTCTTCTTGCTGGCTTATGAAGTTCATTTACAATTTTATTTTTTAAGTCTTCCATCTTCAGTTGTGTCTTTTACATCGCTTGTAAAGATACTGATCTCTAGAATGGTTTATCCTCTTTTATATACGGTTAGGATATAGGTCAAGGCCATTTTACGTTGGTGTAAAAAAGAGGGAACATGACATTGGGCTTGTCATGTCCCCTCTTCTTTACGAAAGGAAAAAGGAAGAAGGTAAAGGACGAAGAAAAGGTTTACTGATCAATAGGGATTAGGGAATAGTGGCCGAATGGCAATGTGTTGATGTTATTTTCAAGAATGTGGCGTTTATCATCCTTATAACTTAATGCCCACTTTGTTTGTTTTACACTATACAGTATATGGTTGTAGCTTCTGATGGTGTTGAATGTTGCGGTTGTTTCCACATTTTCAAATAAACATCTCTTATAATGGTCAAACTGTACTTTCTTCTTTAGATATGAAGTCTTGATGCCTTTGGCTTTCTTCACCACTTGATGTTCATCCTTTTCACTGATGTACAGTTGGAATGAGTACAGTTTGGACATTAAAGCGACAACTTCTTCCATTGGTACACCATTTGTTTCGTCTTTAAACTTGCCCAACACCTTTTTATTTCTATTGTAGTCATAGTTGGGATGATCTTTAGGATAATCTGAAAAGTCAAAGTCAGTAGTATATACAAAAGTACGTAGATCTTCATACATGTCTTCTGTTCTTATCCAATAAATGAAAGCATCTGTATCCATATATGCTATCCCGATGTTTTCTCTTCCATAAAACTTCACCATCTTGTTGTAGTGAAAGTCATACATGTGGGTTTTAGAAATATCCAAAATAGACATTCCCACATATAGAGGACGATCCATTGTTATTGAGATTTTGTTCATGGTAACAGCTACAAGATTCTCGTTAATAATTATACTCGTTCCAAAGTTTGGTTTTTGTACTAATTTTTGCAATTTTGCCGGATTGCTAACTAATTTTACATCTTTATGTTTTCTTTTGTTTTCCAACGTTTTGCCAAATATTGAATTATTCATTAATTTGAAAAAGTCCTTTTGAAAAGCGGATGTTGCTGCAGTCCTTCTTCTTGTGTTGTTGTCGATGTATGGTTTTAACCAACAAGATTGATTAAATTGTATTGCTCTATTGATTCTTGTTATTTTCAATCCCAGTTCTATTGCTTGCTGTATTGTCCAATAATGAGCTACATATCTTGACTTGTTGGTTAACGTCATCATTAATTTGGGCCATCTACCAGTTGGTGATATTTCCGTCTTTGGCAATAGTGGTAAATCGTAGTGGTGGTCATGCAGTTGTTCAGGATATTCAAAGTCCACATCCAAAATGTAACCAATGTCTCCATCTTTGGGTATGTCCATTATATTGCCTATCGAATCTGGGTTCGCCCACTTAAAATTACCATATGGAAGAGGATTTGACATAGCCCATCCATATAGGTTATTTGCGTCAAAATAACCTAAGAATGTTGTTGGTTGTGACGCATCGAAGTTTGGGAGATATTTGTTATTGGCTTTTACATGTCTAGTTATACTTTGTGTCAATCCTCCACGAACACCTGACTCTATCATCAAAACCATATCAATATCTGTAATAAGTTCAAGCCTACACTTTGTTTCTTTCAGCATAGCTTGCCATGCTAGTCCAGGTGATGTATAAGAATGAAGTGGGTCCAATCCATATGCTTCAAAACAGGTATCTCTAAATTCTTCCATTATATCACAAAGTAAAGTCACATCTAATTTAACATAAAAGTCGGAATATTCTCCCAATGTTGTCATTCCTAGTTCATTCCATACTTTACAAGCGTGTTGATAGTCCTCTTCACTGATGTCCTCTTCATACAACTTACTCTTGAAGGCTTCTCTTGGCGGAAGTGATGTTTCTTCAAATTTTTCCAAACAATCGATGTAATCATAGGGAAAAACACCTTTGCGGAGAACCAAATCCAATTTATCTTTACTTACAATCTTCATTGTTTCTATTAAATTTTCTTTCTTTAAGTTTTCAGTAAGTTTACTCAAGCTAGATGGCATAAAACGGTAAGAGTCTAGAAAACGTAACTTCATATTTCCAATTGTTTTACTAAAACTAATAAACTTGTCAGTAGTTTCCGCTATCACATCGATTTTTCCATCATCTCGTCCCAATTCCGGTATAATAAAATGTGCATCATAACCACTAAGGTTATGCAAAATTACAGGTATAAAGTTGCGAATTTGATAGTTAATATTACATCTGTTACATGCGGCACCTCTATAATAACCTGTTAGATGGTCATGATCACGTACCTTGTGATTTTCCAAAGTATATTCATTTTTACATAAATAACAATGGGTCGAATTTTCATACTGAATCTCTTCTTCTTCATCCATCGGTATCATTGGTACAATATCACTATACAGTTTTTGTACATTTTCTGCTATCGAATATAAGTGGTCAAGGAAAATTTTAGAAGCATTTTCACCGCGATATATGACAGGTTTTGTGATGGGTGTCTCAATTAAATAAGTCTATTAAATAATAAAAGTCATAAAACAATAAAAATAATTAACTAACATAAATGTAATTATGCGATGAAACGTAATTAATGGTTCATGGATAGAAAATTACAAATAACTAAAAAACTAGAAATCCGAATAAAATGAAACATATACCAAAATAAATCAAACGAAATTCCCTAACTTTTGTGAAAATTTCATAAAGATCGGTCAAATAATAAAAAAGTTGATTTTTAACGCTTTTTGAGCAAAACAATTCGTGGAAAGTCTATTTTTGGCCCAGACGTATAGAAAAAACGAATCCAGTTTGAACCGGATAGTATGTCAAGGCCGGGCAGTAACCGGTTATTTCTAGAAATGTCGGCGATCAATACTCGGTCGTGCGAACTCGGAAATCTTCGGGAAACTTCGTAGCCAATCACAGAGCGGCTTGCTCGGTCGATACCAAGCAACACTCGAAGCCGGAGCTCATTCGTCGAAAAGATCACAAGCTACACGGATCGCGTCTCACTCGGTCTTTAGTTACACGGACCAGTTCGGGGTGTAGGCCGTATACAACGTTCGCCATTTCATGATGCATCATTCCGGTCGATAGCCGAACAATATCACAGTCGTGGAGAACTATTCTAGTTTAGTGGTACAGACCGCGCCTTGTTCGATCATAAGTTACACGGAGCAGTTCGGGGTACCCTATACAACATGCGCCATTTTGCGATGGTTATACCGGTCCACAACTGAACTTAGTAATCCCGAATTTACCAGTCGTCAAAGACTAAATCGTCGGTGAAAGTTGCCCTCATTCAAACCGGAGTTGAATTTTATCAAAGTTTAAAAAAAGTGTCTGAACTGTGTTGATCCCGACGTTGAATACAGACTCATTTGAATAACGCCGAATATCGTCTTCGGACATCTGTCTTCATCCATGCCGAGCGTTCTCTTCAAGGCCAGGAGCGGTCAACTTCGCAGTCATCAACCCTCAATAAGATAAGTCTCTCATTAAGATTGGATTGGTACTCTATATTTAGACTTATATGAAATTTAGGCATATCAACATTTATATGTGACAGAACTGGAAAAGTATCTAATTACAAATATTGTTAACCGAACATTTTGTTTTGTGTTAATACAGATAATTATATTTACAAATGGAAATGTTGTGGTGTCTTCAATGTTTATTTACCTAATATATTTAGCTAGCCGGCGCTCAAAAAATTAACACCGCCTCAAACATGGCTCCCAACGTCTGGGCATTTAATTCAATTTTTTGAATTATTTTAAAAGATCTTCAACCCTGAGATGTAGACTTTATGCTTTAAATTTGTTTTGTCTATGATAACTTACTACCCTTGGATTTGTAATTAAATTAAATAATAGGTCTTATTTGTAAAGGGATTCCACATAGGTATATAGTAGACTGATTAATTTTGATGATAGGCTATAGATATTTTCAAGTTAGTTTTATTAAATAAAAATGGATACTCATGAACAGAATGAGCCCGACTCAGAGTCAAATGAAAGCATAGATTTTCCTATTAATAATGCAGAGATAGAGTTTCACCAAGTTGTTAATAATGAGTTAGTAGCTTCTAATGTAGACTTACAAGATAATAGTAAAATGGAGAAGGGGGGTGAGCATTCTTTGTTATCAGAAGTAGGCCTAGATAAACCTAAAGACAGTTCAAATGAAATGTTAGATTTGTTAAAGAGTATGTTTAATGAATTAAAAGAAGTTAAGTCAGAGATTAAACAGATTAGGGAAGAGAATCGTAGGATCATAAACGAAGTGGTTAAAATAGCAATTGACAAGTATGATAGTGAGTTACAGTCTTGTAAAACAGAGATAGGTTCAATTAAACAAAATATTGATGAGTTGGATAGGCGTTGTCAGGGTAGGATTGATGACTGTATGAAAAACAGCATCCATATGGAAAGTTCAGTAAGTTTGTTGTCAGCAAATGTAACAAAGCAATTTGACGCAGTTAAGAAAATAGTAAATGATCAACTAGCGGTATTAAAAAATGAATGGACCAACGGCAATAAATCTTTTCTAACAGATAATGAGACTTGGAAAGTAAATTTAAGTCGGAAATCGAACAACAACTACAAAATGAGATCTCTCAAAATCAAACCATGTTTAATGATAAATTGTTAAAACTAAAAAATGAGCTATGTAGGGAAATTGAAATATGCAGTGTTGGCAGACCTGTTGACAGGCCTGACAAGTGTCACACACTGGGAGGTCATTCACCTTGTGTCTCTAATGTCGGTGACAGTGAGCATAGGCTACATTCTGAAAAGGTAGCTTTAAATCAGGCCGAGTTATACTTAGTGGATTTTCATGGTGAAAATGAAAGGGTCATTCACCCTATTTATTTCCTGAATTTTGCTAAGAAGTTTAATGAACTATCTATTGAGACATGGGAGGTAAATAAGTTGATTTTATTAAAATACATGAAAGGTGTAGCTAATACTTGGTTAAGAGAAATTATTATGAGCCTTAACTCATTCGAAGACTTTGAATATGCTTTTAAGAACAAGTTTTGGAGTAAAGCCATTCAACGCCAACATGAAAACGGATTAATATAGTGGAGGTAATTTTGTTCCTGGTAAAACAAATGTAGTTTCGTATGTGTTAAAGTACTATGACATGAATCAATACTTAGACCGCCCGTTAACGATTGAGGAGTTTATTTTGCAAATTAGTCATCATTTACCTAAAGATATAGGAAGGTCCCTAGTTTGTACAAAAGAGATTACTGACAAAGACACTTTGATTGCATTTTTGAAACGTTTATCTGAGATAGTAGTTATTGATGGTGAAGATTCACACCATAGGCCTAAACCCTTTGATAGTAGATTTTCTAATTCCAATAGTAGGTTTTCCAATGATAAGTATGATCAAAATGATAGGTATAGGAAAAATGAAAGAGGGTATGTACAGCATGAAAAGCGAAATGAAAATGGTAGGTTTACTCAGGAAAAGAACAATGATAGGGAATGAGATAGGTTTGCGCGCGGGACAGATGATAACATAAAATTAAATTTAGTAAAACAGAATAATGAATACCAGCCAATGATTGAAAATTTTCAAATGCTAGGTGATAGCTTCTGTGTACGGTTAGGTAGTAAGATATTAAACAATCCTGTGTCGCGCGCACCCAATGGAAAAAACTCCATTAATTATTGTGTAGGGGGATATAAAATTCAAGATTTAATTAAGCTAATTGATGAACGCCCACATGATATGTCTAGTTGTGTTATTACATGGTTAGGTGCTAATAATTTATTGTACAATGATACTGTACCTTATATTTGTGACCTATATAAGACACTTATTGAAAGATTAATAAAGTTAAAAAAAAATATCTTGGTTATTGAAGTTCCAGTAATTCCTAAGCTTGCAAGTAATGATAGCGATCATATAAATAAAGTAAATGCAATAAATGATTATTTAAAGAAGTTTGATGGTATGAATAAAGTTAAATACATGAGTATTAACGAATTGTTGCTGAAAGATGGTCAGATTAACTTGGAATTGTATGAGAAGGAGATTTTTATTAAAGGAATGTATAGGCCTGATTTTGTGCATTTGAATAAACAGGGATTACAGTT
>CM061532.1:164339031-164630121 GCA_030545055.2 Neoaliturus tenellus | reverse complement strand
CACTTCCTTGTTGAAAACGATGTAGTTGTCTTGCCGGGTGTGATATTAGAGCTAGCAGTGTCGGTTGAGTTGGCGGTTGAAAATAATTTGCCGGGATAGAAAAGTAGCTGGAACTTTATCGGTAGATGGTTTGAACCTCTTGAGTCCTCTATTATTTGCCAAGATATTAAGTTACTTAGGTTGGAGGAACATAATGATAGATCAATAGCAGTTGGGGAAAAGGGATACCGCGGAATAAATGTACTTGCACCATCATTTAAAATTATCAGATTATTGTACTGAATTGACTGATGTAGAGTTATACCTTTACCATCATTGAATTCATTTCCCCATGCTGTATTATGACATAATTATAATTGAACATTTAAAAGAATGTAAACAAACAAGAATGCAGCTGACGCACCAACAACAATCGTGTCAGCTGATATTCGGCGCGGCGCGGCGGCGGCGCAGCGGCGGCAATACTGGCTAGTGGTGGGGGGAGCCGGCTCGTTTTTACCGCTATTCCGCCATTTCAGTTATTGATCCAGGTGTATTAGTATATATCTATGGGTTAATCATACGGAGAATAGGCAAACTCTTTTATTTATGGATAGATATTGATGAAACTTAGTGTATGGCTTCATATGGTTGTAATGCTAAAAACCTACTTTTAGCATTGACTAAGGATCTTATAGTATCAATAGTCAATGCTTTTAGTGTTCCCCGTGGCAGCATACCTGCATACTCTTTCCCTATATTTATCATCAGAACCGTGGGGTCTCATAATAGCTACGCTCATAGCAACTACATTTTGAATGTTGACATAGGTACTAAAATGGCAGTGTGAATTAGCGCCTACACCCGTAGGCGCTGGTAGAACATTTCAAATTTGTGTAGGCGTTAACGAGAATATGACCTATACTTTTTTAGAACATTGATTTTGACTGTTCGATTTGTAAAATATATTTAAATTGTAGCAACTAAAAGTGAAAAAAGCTTTTAGGTCCGACAAATTTCTGTATATCTCGATTAGCAACTACTCTACATAGCCACTAAAATTGAATTTGTAACATAGCGCCTACAGAGTCGTTCGGAGTGAACAGCTCTTTTTCAGAGCAGCTCTTTTGAACGACTTCCCTGCCATGACATCTGCAACCAGCAGGGTTGCCAAGAGATGGGTATTTCAATGCGTTTGGGGATTTTATGGGGCTTGCTGGGATAAGCGGGAATAATTATGATGTTTTATGGGATTTTTATGTAGGATGATGAAATTTCCAATTTGAGCTGTTGCTCTCTCTAGAAGGAATGTAAAGATAATGAACGAACCATTAAAGATTCGTTCTTTTACCTACCGCTCATTATTGTAGGCGCTATCGAGAAACTCTGAGATGTTCGGTGCTATCGGGAATTTAAGAAATCTAACAACAACTACGTAAAAACGAAATAGTCTACTAGCAACTACATTTTAGCGGCTGCGATATCGTAGGCACTAACGAGAAATTTTAATAATTGTGTAGGCGCTAATCGAATATTTAAATTTTAATTTTTCCCGCCTTTGCGTAGTTGCTATGAGAACATTCAGTTTTAGTTGCTACGTTTATTTTCACTTTGTAGTTGCTACGTGCGTAGCTACTATGATACCCCGTCATCAGAACAGACATTAATTTTCATATTTGTGATCACGTACAGGTTCATCATGTACGTATTTGTTTACAGGTTCATCTGGTAAAAAATTAATATTACTAATAATTTGGAAATTCGCTGAGTACGCAGGTCTGCTGCGATGGGAGTATTTTTATTTACACAGTCCTGAAAAAAATCCAGCGTCACTGTATGTCGTCTGGTCGTCTCGCCTAGCCTCGTCGTCTGTATTGTCTAATACTTTTTCTGCTAATAGGTCATTTTGTGAATTGTGTTTTTTATCATGAACAAAGTAGCCACTTAAAAACCCTTACCAAGTGTTGGATTAATACAATTCTAATTATATTTTAGAATCTGTGCTCTAGATTATAGGCCTAATAAAAATGGTTTCAGAAGATAGATTGAAGGAATTAGTTGAAATTAAAAACAAACAAAGGGCTGCCAGGAAAGCTGAGTATTGGAAGCAAATGACAAATCCTCACAGACATGCACTAGGAGAAGGTGGACATTTGGTAAGAAATTTATTTTTCCTTGTTTTTATTGACTTAACATGTTGGATACCGAGATATAGACCAGCGTCACCTTGAAGCATAAGATTTCACCACAGACCAGTGTCAACTAGGCCTAGTTGACGCGTGGGCTGAGTCCAGTGGACCGACGTCAACTATAGTTGACGCAAAAACAGCTTTATTGTAGCTCCTCGTAAGGAATGGTTCATTGGCAAAACTTCGTTATCCAACTCCACCGTTAATATCGATGTGGAAGTTTCGATATTGCGATTATTCGATAGTTGTAATCGTTTGAGTTAAGATATAAGTAGGCCTAGGCCTAATACAATCATATGGTAATTTATTTATACTATACGGTACTCATAATAAAATGAATAACGGTACTCAGTTAAAATACCCAATATATGAGGTCTCTGTCTCAAAATAGCGATAAAGTAGTAGGCCTAATAATAATGTAACCTAACAATCTAACCGTAAACCTCCGTCCCCTTTTATTGACAAGGATGTTTATAACAACAAAATTAATGGTGTAAGAAAACATTTAAAACACATATTTCCTCAATAAAAAACCAAAAAAATACCTTTCTGATTCGTTTTTGGCAGCATTTGTGTGATGCCATTTTAGGTCTAACAAAGTCTGCTTCTTCTCACAATTAAGATAAACCTACGCAATAAACTTGGGTAGCGTATTTTCTGTTGTTCTCTGATAAAGTTAGCCTACTGGTTATACATTAGCTAAAATTTGTACTTGTTTTTATTATTTTCAGTTATTTGTTTGCTGTATACAGCCATTCTAAAGTAACGGAGGTTACAAGCGTACAACTATATTGTTGAAAAAATAAGTGAAACAACTTAAATATTCTAAAACCATATATGTCACAAGTTAAAGTTTTGTTTGTATTAAGGTTCAAGAGTAAAATAATATCATTTCATCAAGTAGTATCCAAAATATCACCTTTAGAAGACGGTAACGGAGGTTACTCACACGAATGGCTAAGTCGTGACTCCTTGACTATTTCTTTAATTTTCTGTGAATTATTATGACAAAGAAATTTTATTTTATGACAATCAAATTCTTCAAGAGTTATGCTATTTATTTGCAGTACTCTTGTTAAAAATAATTAATAGAATTTAGTTATAAATAATACGACAAAAAGTAACGGAGGTTACCGCCCGAGTAACGGAGGTTACCTGTGCATTTCAAGATGTGATTTTGGCTGTTTATGGCTCATATTAAAGTAATTATGAATAAAGTGTAATAGGAAATGAAACTGTAGGGATTGTATAAAAATTTAATATAGTTATGATTGAAAAAAAACATGTTTTTATTAGCAAAAACAATTAGTCTAAATTGCTAACAATACATCACAGTACTTTGACTTTTTGGTAGAAAATTAAACTGAAAATTACAGTAATTTGAGAGAAAACTATTACTAAGCAATATAATGTAAAACTTAAATTAGTTTTAAAAAATAAAATGTTGTTTAAGTACACAAGTTTTATCGCTCAAAAATTGCAAGATACAATGTCATTCCTAGGAGTTATTAAGCGTCCCACACAATTTGCATAGACAATAAAAACAAGTTTTTTCCTAGTTTTTTTTACAATTCTCTTTGCAACAGAATTTTGTTTTAAACATGAGTTTTCTTCCTTCCCTCTTCGTTGACTCTCTTTCCACTCGTTTTCATTTTTCCTTTCTTCTTTCGATCTTGCTATCAACGCTTTTTTTCAATTTTCACTATAGTCTTTAATAATGACCTGGAAAATAAAGTGAATTGTTAGCCTAGGCCTAAGATTTATGAAAGCTACGATTAGGCAACTATAAAAAATGAAAATATTAACTTCAATCCTTTGGCAATTTCTGTTAAACTATCAAAAATGCCTAAAATTTAAACTATTTCATATTGAAATAGACTCTATAATATTATTTAACAGGTAATTTACTTAATTCCAATTAAAAACTAAGCCTAGACCTGTTTTTAAGGATCGCCAGAATTGTAATATTTACGGGAGACAGAAGATAGTAAAAAACCTCTTAAAAGTAAAAAAAAAACTATGGTAAAGACAGTAAAAGAGGTGAATGTTACTAGAACATTCATAATATAGGTCAGTACAAGTCAAATGGTATTAAAAAACTGATTATATCCTTAAAATATCATGGTAGTAACATATGTAACCTCCGTTACTTATATTTTGTGTAACCTCTGTTACCAAAGAAAATCTATGTTCTATTGGGTGTAAAATCCTCAAAAAATTTAGACATCACTACTAAGTCACTTTGACTTAAGAAATAATTTTTTTTATTAAAAAAATGTAAAATAAAGTAGTTACAGAAACTTTTTCATCTTTTTAGTAACGGAGGTTACAACCAAACGTGTCAAAGGAAACGTCTCAATAAATAATCAAAACAACTCACCTAAAATGCTCAGACGACATCATTCAACAGAAGAGGAGTTGCTTCAATTAGATGTAAACAAACAACTCTGAACAGCTAATCCAAACCAATAATATAAAATGGCAAACAAACTGTTCTTTGCCAATGTTTGCTTTCATCCGGAAAGGCATGCATGTAACAGTCCGTAATCAAGGTAAAAAAACAAATTAAAAAAAAAAAATATGTGAATTAGTTAGGTTTGAACTATTAGGTACACACCTTAACACTTTAAAATAATGTTTTCATTAGGCTATTTTTAATTTTAACATTTTGGTTTCAAAAATTTTAGAATGGCTGTAATATTTGTTTTATTGTCAAAAGGTATTTTTAATTAGGAGAACAAAACTAAATCAGGTGATAAAATCGTATCGTGTAATTGTATCATCGATAGAATAGCAATATTACCGCAATATCGAAACTTCCCCTTCATTAATAACTTTGGAGTCGGATAACAAAGTTTCGCTGGTTTATTTTATCAACTACCTGTACTTTCTTCTAAGGCTTTGGTCTACAGGGATACTAGGAAATATGCTAGAGTCGTGGTGTCCACGTAGGTAACTTATATTATATTTTTTGTAAATTTGGCAGCATTTTTGTTTCTATTAGTCTGGTCTCATGGTCTGTAGTTAAGTTTAATTCAATAAGCTTCTTTAGTCCTAGGAGGAATTCAGGTTTGCAGGGTCGGTCTATTAAAGCTAATATCGCGACAACTATAGATCGGTAGCGAACTTTATGCTATTTATGCTTTTAACAATGGTTTTTTCAACAGGCCTAATCCTTGTTGCCTGTGCTCAATATATCCCAACCCTAATTCTAGATATTTCCTGAACTTAGAAGGCCCATTCTGTGAAGGGATGAACACAAGACTGGCACTCCGAATCACTCCGAGGCACTCCGTTTTGGCACTTTGGAATCATGGGACACTAAATGCAAAGAAAGCTTAGTATATCACTATTTGATGCAGTGAAATGGCTTGACAAACACCTGCATAAATTAGGCCTAGGCCTATAGGCCTAATGTTAACAAGTTCGCGGCTACGTGGCTACAATTTTAGCCATCCGGGTTTCAATCCTAATCCGGCTGGTTATTGTCCTAAGTTGCTTTACAAATTGCATTGTTTCAAGGTTAAATATGATTAGAGTGTGGGATTTGAAACTTAGCACAGCACTAGCCAGATAAAGGCCTAGACCCTACATGCTATTTCCTGTTGATGTGGTTACTGTTGGAAAGTGCTGCAACCTGAATGCTGTGGCTGATTTTGGAATATGACTCTTCAGTTGCAGGGTTTCCAAAAGTCCCGGATTTAGGGACAGTCCCTTATTTGGTAAATTTGTACAGCGTTGTAGAGAGAGGTTGTCCAGGACAGTAAATGTCCCATATTTGGCCAAAATCAGAAATTTACTCTTTACAAATTTTGTCATGATGGGATTTGCAATCTAATCTCAAAATTACGACTAAATTAGGCCTTCAGATTATTGTGCATTCAAAGGAAACCGACCACCTTGTCAAGTGTCAGTGCTCTATTATCATTGTAAATCATAATTTTTTGGGACTTTTGTTTGGTATAAGGGAACATTATCGTACAGGAAAACCCTATCCCCCTGCAAAGCATGCGAACTCATCTCAGCCCTCTCGTTCCCTCGCCGACAACTTGTTGTGTTTTAGGAGGCAAGAAAATAAAAAATCAAATAAGCGAATCAAATAGCCCAAGTCTTTGTCTGTTATTTGGAACCCCTCTCACTTTTATAAGACTTTAAATAAAAGCATAAAATGAGAGCAGGCGAAGCACTGCATGGCATTCCGAGAGAAGCCCTTCCTTTTACCCCCCCCCCCCCCTCCCCTCTAAAGAAGGAGGCTTTGGGGTTTCCAATTACCTTGTTCAATGAACCTGACCCCAACAATTTATTGAAAGATAAGCTATTATCAAATTTGAAGTAGGCTACAGTAAATCGTACCACTAGTGTGTAAAAACACATACATAGTGTCCCTGAATGTGTTTCCATGCTTTTATGTTCTGCTTTTGGGTCAAAGGAAAACTAAAACATATAAATTAGAAATGTAAAAACCCTAAAACCTCCATTTGTCTTTTTTCCAATTTTAAATTTGAGTTTAGATTGTTGGAAACAGTTAAATAAGTTTTGTATAGAGATTTATAACTGAAATATCCAATATTATAGTAATAGCTTTGTAAAACAAACGTTGTAAAACATAGGCCAAATATAGACTTAGGGTCTGTTTTATAGTCTGTCTTTGGCTAACGGGGCTGTTAATTTACTTTAATTCATGTTGATTTGCTGCCATCAATTTTTTCGCTTATATGCCAATATTACTCTGAAATTACATGGGCCCATATAACAAATCATAACAAATATAACAAATATTAACAAATCATTGTTACAGAATGAATTTCAAATAGATAATCATATTTAACAGTAATACTGTATTAAATTTTACTTCATGATCATGATTTATTTATTGTTCTTTTCTGTTTTTGTAGTATGATGCTGGTATACAAAGATGGTTGGCAATGGAAGCAAACGGATACCAGTTCTTCAAGCCAAATACCAAGAATGCTTTCTTGGGAATCCTTGTAATTGCCTTGCCCATTGGTCTAACAATGTACAAGGTTAAGGCAGACAGGGTATGTATATAAAGTCATTGGTTATTTATGTTTACACTACTAAACTGGAGGATAAATTACTTAATACAAAATTTAAATTCAATTTTCAAGTAATTGTTTAAATGGGTAGCATGTTTTTTGTATTCTTTTTTACGCTCAGTAAACTATTCTGTACTCTCCTAAAGCTAGAAATACATTTCTCTCTAGTTCATCAAAGGCCACTTCGCATACTTAGTTGTTTATAAAGATTACTTTGGTCTTAGTTTTATCTAGCTGGTTTTAACCTTAGAACTATAGATATGGAATACTGGGAGAACGAGCTGGAGTCAACACAACTTCCCCCACTATCTGAGGCTCGACGCGCCAATGTGCGACGCTTACTTTTTAATTTTTATGGTTATTATCCTCCGGATTACAGGTAATTACTACAGTGGTTAAGTGGTTTAAATATCTGCAATAAATAATCCGATTGTTGCTAATGGCAACCAGTTTCGATCCATCCATGGGATCATCATCGGCCGTCAAGGATATTCAAAATGGTCATTTGAAGATCGTCGATATTATCAATCCATTTAACATTTACACACCCATACACATACACGAACATTGACGAAAAACACAAAATACTAAAAAATGAGGAACTGACACGGAGAAAGAAGTTTAGACTGCCGGTCAAGTTGTGCAGTGTGTCACTCTCCCCCCTTATCACTGTAGGTTGCATTCTTTTGTTTCTCCCCCTCCAGTTTTATGATGGCCTTATCATATATAAAATTTGATCGAAAAGACAACTTGTCATTTAAAACATTCTATTGGTCTAGTTTAACAGCTTTGTAAATTTCGAACTTTTCGAAAGTGTACGTTTGGAAACAGCCATTCAAAAGACGTTAAACATGCATATTATTGTTGATATCAGAGTAATTGTGGTTATACTTAATTAAAGGTGTTTCGGCAAAAGTGGAGGTTTGAGCAGAAGTTATTGTTTTACTACTGTGAGTTATAACATTCAAACGGAATTTACAATGAAAGAAACTATGTGTCTTTGAAGAAACGTATTTTGAAACTAACAACAATCGTAAACATTCAACATTTTAGCGTATCTTTAGCCGCTTAGCCCTAAGATCAATTTAAAACTTTGATCATAGCTTGGTTTAACATTTGAGACTTTAATGACTTTGGGGCAACCCGTAATGGGGTATGGGGGGCGGAGACCCCATCGATCCGTAGACGAGTTACTATTTATACATTTAAAACTCGGCCTTCCCTGGTGCACTAAGTTGAGCAAGTCCAAATAAAAACTTTGACCCAAATTTGAAATAACTATGTGTTTGTTAATAGTAATTATTTTTTAATCTTTTCTAAATATATGTATTATTGTATATTAAATATATTTAAAGTGTTAGTGAAAGTATGACCAACGCTTAAAATCATATACTGTAGGAACAATATAAAGTTTAAGAAAGAATAAATATAAATTGTTAATACGGTTCTATGAATTTAAATTCTAATTGTTATCTTAAAAAACTATAATTAGATAAAAATTTTTTGTATGTAAATGTGAAACTTTTACATCCAAATTAAATTATCAATGAATGAAATGAAAATTAAGTGTTTTATTGCATGTTCAGTACAGATTTTACAATGTTTCTTATAAACTAACACATTAGCAATGGTCACAAGAGACCGTCTGCTGAGGTTGTCATTACTAGTACTGCCTTAACACGTTCGCTACCAGCCGCCGCATATATGCGGCGGTCTTGCCAATCCCACAGCCCACCAAAATAATCATGGACTTCCCTGTAGACCAGCCCTAGTGGTTGTGACTCATGCCACAGACCACGAATAGAAACCGTCCAAAATTAGTTTTCACACTTAAAAATATCTTAATTTCATTAAATAAAAAATATATATGATTTTCTCTTCATTTTTGGTAATTTTTTGAGCGCCGCACATTTGCGGCGCATGGTCAGACACTAAGTGACGCATGATAGCGTCGGCACTAATATAACCTTATTTTTAGTCATAACTTTTGAAAAGCGAAAAATAAAATACGGCTTATACATAAAAACATTGTATTGAAATATTTTGTTTACAAAAAGAGTTGTTTACAATTCATTTAAGCTAGGTTTACACTAGTCAAGTTACTTGAGTCAAGTAGGCGACTTGACCATGACTTGACCCGTGTAAACGTCCTTTCAAGTAAAATTTTTGTTATTCAAGTAACAGCTGTTTGTTGTTGTGACCAAAAGTGGTCGTTTAGACGGTTCAAGTTACTTGAATCAAGTCAGAAAAAATGGACAGTCAAGTCGACTTGACTCGTGTAAACGTTCATTCAAGTTAAGATTTTGTTATTCAAGTAACAGCTGATTTCAAGTAGACATAAATTGAACATGTTTGATTTCACTTGCATCCTTCATTCAAGTAAAAATGTATTATTATTACACGTGCAGCTACCTGCAGTAAATTAGTCCAACTACTAAAACCCGTTTTTGCCAAAGAATATTTTACTAGCCTACAGCTGATTTCTTAGACCTTGTTATGATTTTGCAAAAATTAATCATGATAAATATAAAATTGGTTTTTGGTTTGTATTATTTTGTAGGTATATTATACACTGTATTAAATTACATTTTTTATAAAATGAAACATAGTTCTTGCTTTTTATAGCATTTCATTTAACTGTAAAATTTTAGAAGAATTCGAGACGGATAGTTTTTTGTCAAACAAACTTGAACAAACTTGAAGTCTGCTTTGTGAAGATCAAAGCCACGACGTAACTGTACAAAATTCTATCGTGTGTGGTAGTATAGGTTAATATAATAAAGGTGGTGGTTGTTGCAATATCTTGACAAAGAGTTATAAATCGGGCTTTCCTAGTAGATAAGGAATTTGTCACCAAGTGGAATTATGTCTCTTAAACAGTGATATAGGCCTACATAATTGATTCCAACAATGCCATATTTTTTAAATAGGTACCGGTAGCCTAAATTATTCACACAGTCTATTTTAGTCCGCATGAAACATAGGGTTTTCTGGCAAATAAATAAAAATATTAAGGCCACCCCATGCATGTAACTATCGGTCAGACGGATTCATCTGGACAATCCCGACCTGGAATGAGTCCTTTGACTGATCGTTCCGTGTGTATGGGTCGCCGAACGACGAAGGAGAAGGCCGCGTGAGCCCGCGTTCTTTGTAATTATAGCTCATTTTTATAGGCATTATGAGTTTGATCATGGTTTTATATATAACCAACTTTCTTTTGATGGGTAAATTTCAAATTTTTTATGATAAATTTGGACAAAGTTTTTGCAAAAGACTCACAATAAATTTGGAATTTTGGGGACCAGTGTAGTTGAATACACCATTCTACAGGTAGACTTAAGCGAATTATCACTTAGAAAGACATATATGAGCCTACTCTTAGGGTAGTAGGCAATGCATCATGTATCATTCATATTACTAAATGTTGTTCATAATAGCGACGGTGCGACCTAGACTTGGAACATAAATAACCTGCTTTCGTTTTGAATAAAAAAGACGTCACAAAAATTGTTAACATAAAAAAAATTTATGTGTTTCATAAAATAATCCTTTAGTACACAGCCCGTCTGTCTTGAGGAACATTCGTTTTACATTGTGGCAACCAAATTTTGTTAGCAAACTCGTGTTTACTTTTTATACTAGATAACTTAGTGGTCAATGCATGGTAAGCAGTTAATATTTATGTGCTTAAGGCCCAAATCTAACATTTATGTAAAAAATTAATATCCAGTCTAATTATTCCTAATTAAAATTTAACCACGCAAATAATAATAAAAGCAAAGTAAATAATTATTCATAATATTATATGCATAATTTATACTGTACCCAATTTACAGTTTAAAAGTCTTTGCATTTGCATTTAAACTTGGTTAGATAGATTTTTCACGGAGGTTGTTTATATTCAGCTGATCATACCGGCAAATCATAACACAAATTATTAGCCTACTTGATTCAAGTCCACATGAAAAATCAAACAGCCAATTTTACTTGAATGTTTACATAACATTCAAGTCAACTTGAATCAAGTAACTTGACCAGTGTAAACCCGCCTTTACGTATTATAATTATGATGTTTTACAAGTTTACAAAATGCAAATGTTTATACATTTTTCTTACACAATAAACTTTTTTCAAGGTGTCATATAAGAGATTTGATGAATATATGTGTAAAGATATATCAAATACGTTAAAAATGTTGCTTTCAAAAATACATTAAATAAAAATGTACGTAAAACATTTTAGTGACGTCAGTGATCGTTTTAGCCACAGACCAAGCGCCGCACATATGCGGCGAACTATCGCGTAGACCGCGCCTAAACTGTCTGACCATTAAAATAGACTGCACTGAAGAAATTTCGTATTTAGTATCATGGAACCATCGCCGCAGATATGCGGCGGCAGGCTATTTTAATGAGCCCAGCCGCCGCAGATATGCGGCGGTTTGCTCTCAGTAGAACTCGCCCACCGCAAAATTGCGGCGGCGGGCTGTGGTTACGATTTTTTTTTTAACATTGTGGTAGCGAACGTGTTAACATCTCTTTCGTTCATTTCCACAACAACAGAAAACACTCTTTTGTTTACAGAAAGAACAACTATCAAAAGGAGAAAATAATTGTTAGACCATACAACCTATTTTTACAATATTAATTAAAACCTTGAACCTTAACTATTATAAGAGCACATTTAATGTAGGCGAAGACTTGTTAACTAATTATTTTACATTTTTTATATTAAGGATATGACAAATATATATTACATATTTCAATAGAAAAAGTTAAAACCTATTAATAGAAAAAGTAAAATAAACCTATTTATTTTATTTTAATTGCTTATTTATTTTGAATACCAAAAATAGCCTTTTTACATTAGTGTTACTGATCAAAATTAAATTCCTGGATAAGATCCCATCTTATTTTCCAAGCAGTTTTCATGAACACCCCTAGTGCTAACCAATTCTTCCCATTTAAAAATTGAAATATTCCCAATTATTTAATTTAGATTTCCCCAAACACACATTTCTAATGGCTGCAAAGACAGGGCAAATCGCCACCAAGTGCTGAACTGGTTCATATTCATTTAGATTACATAAACTGCAATTGTAATTTTTCCCTTCCTACCAAGGTTTAAAATTCAAATCAACGAGTTCAGCTCTAGCTTTAATTGATCATGAGATCGTGGAGATATGGTAGTCTCCGGCAAACGCACTCCTGTCGCCAAGGTCAAGGTCGAGAGTGAGATATTGAGAGTGATAACGCGACGTTCGGGCCCTGCCGATCAGCTCCCACCGCCATCTGACCTTCTCCGCTTCCATTGTGCTCAACAATTGCATTCTTATTCGCTCAACATTGTTTATGTCTAATACTAACTCACTGCCGGGTTGCTGATCAATTGCTGATCTCCCTCCACTAAAAGCCATACGATATAATATAATAATAATAACTGCCAGGTTTTTGGCCTAACGTTTTCCATTCTTTAGCCCAAAACGTATTTTTCCCCATAGTTATTTTTGCCAATTTATAAGATAGCCTATTGTGGTCGAGATTTAATACTTTAAAAATATAGCAAGCATGAACATTAAACGTATAAAAATACAATTTTTCAAAGCACGTTTCTAGAAATAAAGTGTAATTTGGAGTATTTTTTGGCAGCCTTAAAATATGTTTGGGGGTAATGAAATTTCTTTGCACATTTTCTACCGTACTTCTTCTTATGAATCCCTATACCTGCGCACCATAACATAAAATAGACCTAATTATTGTGTTAAAACAAGTAATTTTAGTATGCAAGGGGACTTTATCGCAATTGATAAGACTGCTCCAAACGGAATTTATTGCCAAATTAGCTGCTCACGCCTTATCAACCAAGTGAGATTCCCAAGAAAGCTTTGATGTAAGCAAAACGCCCAAATATTTGTAACTACCAACAATTTTTTCTATAACACAAATATAGGCTTAAGACAGGGATACCCGCTTTCTGCGCTTTCTGTTAATGTTCTCAATATTCATAAATGACTTGCCGGATGGACTGGGAGGAGGCTACATTGTGGATGGTTTGAGAGTTAATTGTTTGATGTATGCAGACGATGTTGTCCTCTCTCCTACCGCCACTGGCCTTCAGCACATGATTAATAACCTAGAAAAGTATTGCAAAACTTGGAATTTAACAGTCAATTTAAGTAAATCAAAAATTGTTGTGTTCAGGAAAGGCGGGGTGCTAAGCAAAAATGATAAGTGGTGGTATAAGGGCAAGAAAATTGAAATCGTCGGTAGGTAAATTTTTGTGTTCATAATGGCAAAAAAGTCAAATAAATTGTGAAAATAAATTTTTTAATTTCATTTTATTATGTATACATTTTTCACACGATTTCAAATTAAAAAATACTCTCTCGCTTCCCCGATTTTCAAATTTACATTTCTCACATAATTTTTACTTGAAAAAGTATTTTTCTTTTTACTTTTTCTTCACATTTACATTTTCACGCAATTTTCACCTGAAAAAATTATTCTTTTCACTGTTACATAAATTTTACATTTTCACATGAAAAAACGCAATTTTTACATTTTGTGCTGACTGGGTTGCAACATTCAGAATGCAACTCAATTCCATTAGAATTGCACTCAGTACACACAGGTTTATTGCAGTAGGGGAATTGTAATTTTAATTTATAGTGTGAGATCACAACCAAATTGTCAATAGTCCATTTAAATTTATGTAAATGAATGAATGAATGAATGAATGAATGAATGAATGAATGAAAATACTTCTTTATAGAGGCGAGTTTAGGGCCAACATGGCCCTTTCTTACAACTAACCTCTTAACTAATAAAACAAACAGAACTTTTTACTAAAAACAAAAAAAAAACTTATTGACGATTTAAAATAAACAATAATCACAAAATAACTATACAAAGGCAAAATAAATAAAACAAAATTAATAACATCTCACACACTCCACACGTTTCATTTTCTACAACACATAATTGATACTGTATGGTATTTTCTTTGCACGTTTAAAATGAAATTTTTGTGTTTTTTTTTTAGGATGCAAGAGAGAAGTTGTACCGTACAGGCATGGTTTCTTACAGAGACCGAGACTTCAAGTTCATTTAATTTCAAAGCAAAGGAAAGTTTTGTGATGTAATATAGTGTTTCATGTCATCTCTTTCATAGTTTTATTTCATGGCAAGTTACATGCTATTTATTAAGCAAGTAGTATGGTAATTAACTATGTGTAAACAAACCATGAAATATAATAATATTTTCTGTTTCTATGAAGTTATTATTGCTATTCCCATGCCATTTATTGTATATTGGAGATAATCTTCATATGAAATTCGACCCAGTTAGGGGTAGACACATAAATCTTGATCTGCGTCATCAATTGGGCTCTTATGTCGACCAACAAGTCATAGTCATAGTATTTCATTTTCTACAACACATAATTTGCTTCCCACATTCCACATTCACTGCAGCAACATGTTTTGGAACATGCATGCAAGGCACCAGGAGCTGGTGAAGTTCCGGAACGGTGCCCATTCATTGTACCGGGTGTTCATAAAAGAGCTCCATAGTTTCAAAGAGATATTTTAGCAGTTAAACCTACACTATCTGGAACAAATCATCTATTACATTGAAGTCAACACAATCAAGTTTTAATTTAATCAAAATTCTCAAATGACTATTGTTATATTTTCAGAAGTTAAGTTACAATTTATTTAAAAATAAGTCTTTTTTTCCTAGTGTGCAGGTTTTGAATTTGGTGTAAAATTCTGGAGCGATGAAAAAAAGTATTTTTAAATTTTAATCATTCCTTTAACACAAATGTTTGACAAATATTCTAAAAGAATATACTCACTGGGTTATGTTATATCCTTGTACAAAATAACTTAAAAGTTTAACCATATTCTAGTGTATTATACGCTACTTAAGCAAATTTTTTACCTGTTAAACCAACGCATCAGGTCCTTGTTCACATGAAAACATTATTATTGCAGTGCTGTTCTGTCACATTCAAGTATTGGGGTTTCTCTGAAGAATAGGTGGTATATTTTGTTTCTAAGTAATGATTGGCTTTTATGTCCAAGGAAAAATCACTAGCCCATGGTTTTGTTCACTCCAGAATTCTTAACTAAATTGTTTGTGACTATGATTAAAAAACGTTTAACCGTCTTATAAATTGTTAAACCGTTTTTTGCATTAAATAATGGTCATATTGACTATTTGTAATTGAAACTTGATGAGTTCACCTTCATTTTGGTATATTTTGTTAATAAGTAATGTAGGGCTTCTATGTCCAGGAGAAAAGTACTATTGTTTTCTTCACTCCAGAATTCCTAACTAAATTGTGTGAAAAACATTTTATGTTTGGATAAATTGATAATGGTTCTTTACATTAAATTATAGTCATATTGACTATTTGTAGTAAAACTTGATGAATTTCACCTTAGTTTTTGCCTTTTTTACCTTAATTTTGATATATTATGTTTTATTGTAGGTAGTTTAAACTAAACTACGAATATAACCCATTGAAACACCTGGTATTAATGTTGCTTTTGAACACAGTCTGTTTGGAGTGTGTTGCAGTCGACTCCAAACACTACTGCAACTCAGAAGTAGTGTTTGGAGTCTCGGGTTGAGGGTATCTTGTACAGGGTGTCTACTGGTCACGAAAGTCACGAAAAGTCACGAAAAGTAACGGATTTTGAAGGACGGTCACGGATGTCACGAAAAGTAACGAAATTGGCAAAAAAAGTCACGAAATTTTTGGATTTTGTATTTTAATTAATAATGTCAGCAAAAAATTGTACTAGCATATATTGGTAAACCTTTGACAGGTCCAGTTTTCTAAAAAAAATAATAAGTTTCTGAGGCTGATTTGGTCCTTTCGGTAATCCGCGTTGTCTGCCATTGTTACGGTACTAAAGATCTCAATTCAATTCAACACGTACGGTAACCAGTTAAACAGTCGTTTCTCAATCACCGATACTACAAAACGGTCATTATACCTCTTGTCCCAATATCACTATTACATATATAGGATAACAGTTACCGCAGCCGAAGTGTTTACAACCCCCCTTATTATTATAATGAAGGTCCTTTTATAGAACAGAATCAATATTATCGAATAAACTTGAGATCAACCTGATAGGGTAATAAAATTAATAAATTCATGAACATAAAACTGTAAATTGTGCGAATGATTAAGAGAAGTGCTCGAAGAAATGGAATCAAAGTTTGACTTAACAGGTAATCTGGGAGCTGAAACGTTACAACAAATGTAATGTTTTGGAATCCTGTTGTTACTAAACGAATTGTTTTGGATTGCTCTAAATACCGTAATATGAATATTGCACCATAGCTTGAGAAAATTGTTAGGAGGGTTAAAACCTGATTGTAATTGTTTAAATATTTCATTATTACACATAATAAATTATTATAAGCCGAGTTTAACCTCCTAAATTGGCAGTTTTTATCCAGCTATCTGCCGAACTATTTTCTCTTCTCGCGTAACATTTCTACGATTTTGTCCCAAGCAGTCTATAATAAAAGGTATTTGGGAGACAGCATGACACTCGGTCACTTCTTGTGTCCCCCAAAATCATCAGATATCAGACATACCAGTAGTAAAGAGCGTATCGTCGGCTTGGAGCGCCACCGAGGATTCACTAGCGCCCAGTGTGATTGGAATCCGAGTTAACTCTACAGCCAATCACGACACCGTTATAATCCTGTTGTTCATGTTCCATCCGCATGAGGCGCTGATGTATCAGATTTGTTTGGAAAACCACCGGCTGAGTGCGCTAACTAATGTAGGGACATTATATATACATGT
Organism: Neoaliturus tenellus; assembly: GCA_030545055.2. Lineage (NCBI taxonomy): Eukaryota > Metazoa > Arthropoda > Insecta > Hemiptera > Cicadellidae > Neoaliturus > Neoaliturus tenellus. The sequence continues at coordinate 164,613,061 of CM061532.1, read as the reverse complement.
AGTTTCCAATACACATGTCGTGATTTGTCACACGGCTTCATTTATCGCGTCGCCATTCGTCGCTGCTCGCCGGGCAGATGACAGACGACAGAGTAGTGACTAAGTTTGACATCGTGTGTAACCTTCCAAGTGATTTTTCGTTTAATTCAACTTTATTTTATTGATTAATTAGTTAAATTCAGTTTTGACGATCTGATGTTTATTCAGTGATATAACGAGTAGATCGTGAAGTCAAACCATCGTAATGCCGGGAAAGTGCAAATTTCATGACTCTTGGCTAGAAGCCGAAGACTGGAATAAATGGCTCAGGAGGGGTAATGATAAGTACTCAGCTTTTTGTTGCTTTTGCAAAAAAACTTTCGACATATCTCATGCCGGAATAAATTGTGTAAGAACTCATGCAAAAGGTAAAAAACACACTTCATTTGAGCAAAATGTAAAAAGTGGGAAGCAAATGAAAATGTATGCATTCGCTCATGTGCCTCCAGCACAACACTCTAGCAGTTCTAGTCCTAGAAAAATTTATGAACAATCGATGCCTAGATTAGTTGATAAGGAAATTACTGTGTTACCAAGTACAAGTAAGTGTACTACATCATCTAACATTGGCCTATCTCAAATTGAGTGTATACCAGATATTCCTAGTTCTAGGCCTAGTCCTACAACTGCTACACCAGGCTTATCAAGTTTTATAGTACCTGATAGTGTGACCAAGGCCGAAATATTGTGGACTGCACATTGTGTGTCAACTAATACTACTACACGGTCTGGCGCTTTAGCAACAGATCTCTTTCCATTAATGTTCCCTGATAGTATAATTGCGTCAAAACTTCAACTACACAAGGATAAGATTTCCTATGGTGTAACATATGGTCTTGGACCTTATTGTTCCAAACTAGTAGCCACAAATGCAAGGAGAAGTCCATTTTTTTCTTTGTCTGTTGATGAGTGCCTGAATGAAATATGTCAAAAGCAGCAGATGGACGTGATGATCAATTATTGGGACCTTGTAGAAGATATGGTCGCAACTAGATACTTAACTTCTGCTTTCTTAGAAAGATCTACAGCAGCTGATTTACTTGATAGTATTACTCAATGTATTGCAGAAGCCAATTTGTCCTTGGATAAACTTGTCCAATTATCCACAGATGGACCTAATGTTAATTTAAAACTAATTTTTGACATAAAAAATCACATGAAAGAATCACTTGAAAATCATCAAGAAATTTTGGACATTGGCACATGCTCTTTGCATATTGTGAATGGGGCATATAAAACTGCTCATGCAAAAACTGGATGGAATCTTAACCAGTTCATGAGATCCCTTTACAGGTTATTTAAAAATTACCCTTCACGAAGAGCAGTATATTGTCAAATTACTGGCTCTAAAACTTTTCCTAAAAAATTTTGTTCTGTAAGGTGGACTGAAAACAGCACAGTAATTCGAAGATGTTTAGAATTATTACCACACTTAAAGAAATATGTTCAAAAAATTGAAGAGCCCCCAGCAACTGAAAACTTTTCAACCGTAAAAGATTTTTTGACGGATGCAACACTTGAGGCTAAACTACATTTTACAGCCATGATTGCTGAAGAATTAGAAGAGTTTTTAATCATATTTCAGAAAAATTCTCCTCTGTTACCATTTCTTCATCAAGAGGTTTTTAAACTGATGAAAAGTTTAGGCTCTAAGTTTATTAAGAAAAAGGTCATGTCCTTGGCAACTACATCTTCAAAGCTTGTGAAGGTAGATTTGAACGACCAAGATAATTTGCAGCCTCTAGATAGAATAAATATAGGTTTTGGAGCCCAAGCGAGTTTGAAAAATGTAAAAGAAGTGGATTGTGAGCGTTTTCATTTAGATTGTAAGAAATTCCTAACAGAATTATTCAAGAAACTTATGGATAAGAGCCCCCTCAACAAAAAGGCAGTTTTAGGTGCTTCTTGCATCAATCCGTCCATAATGTTGAATGAGAATTTGAGGATATTAAGGGCAAAAGCAGCAATTGATTCATTCATTGCTTGTTCGCAAATAACACCTGCAGATGGTGATATAATACTTCGAGAATACCAACGGTTCTGTGAAAATTCTTGTGTACAAAAAAAGCTTGAACAATTTAATTGGAAGAAGGAAAGGCTTGATATGTTTTTAGTCTCCTTGTTAAATTCGTCAAAACTAGACCTCAGCAATAAATTCGAATTTTTCATCAAGCGAATCCTGGTTTGCTTCCATGGAAATGCAAGTGTAGAAAGAAGTTTTTCTTTCAATAAGAATTTCTTAGTGGATAACCTGACGGAAAAATCTCTGGTGGCTCAGCGATCCCTTCATGACCACCTAAATGCGCTTTCAGGTAAGATTTTATGGCCTGTCATCCTCATAACTATCATAGCCTATATTTTATATTAATATAAAAGAATAATAATTACTTTTGTACTTGGGCTATTCTTTTTCTTATCTTGTACAGTTAAATTTCGTGGGGACCGATTCGCTTACGGAATTATATATATATATAGATATTACTGTAAAGCCTTAATAAATTGGTAATATCAAACTGTAAACTGTGATGTAAAAAATAATGGGTAGCCTATGTAACAGCAGTTGGTGTAAGTAAAAATGTCATATTTTATTCCCATCAGTTGTTGGCACAGTGTTATCTATTTTAAATTTTTAGGCGCATTTACAAATAATTAGGCCTACACTTTTGATAATAATTGATGCAAATTTCATTATAAGTTTCACTTAATTAGTTATGCCAAAAGCAATTTATCACCTTTTTTTAGGCTTCTCCAATTCTTGTAAATTGTGCAAGTTTTAATTATGTAGGCCTAACAGCTAGGCTAAAGTATTTTTGATTTACAGGTGGGGTGCAGTCATTTGTAGTGACTAAACCAATGATTTTGGAGTATAGAAATGCCTCTGCAAGACGGAAGGAGGATTTGAAGAAGAAAAAAGAAGAAGAAGATAAAACAGCTTCAGAAAGAAAGAGAGCGGCGCAAGAATTAAAAGACTTAAAATTAAAGAAACAAAGATTGCTCGAAGAAAAAAGTGAACAATTACAAGAAATTGACAAGAAGCTCAAAGAGCTCCAACGAAAATCATTATAAGCCACTTAGTTAGTGTCCTGGAACTCTTAATGTTTTAATGTAATGTTTAATATAATGTTCAATGTAATGTGTAAGTGTTTTTAATTTAGTTGGCCTATATCAATTTCAAGTGTTTCTGCATCAGAATCATCTTAATTATAAGGTAAGAATAGGGTAAGCCTTAAAAAATTATTCAGTCCCACCTATATTTTTAGTCTAAATGCCCCCCCTCCCCCCCAATAATTTAAAATCCATTAACTTACTAATTGATATTTTGTTCTAGTTTTAGTATAAACACATTTTATCAATGTGTAGGCCTATTTTGTCACTGATGATAATTTGCCGAGATAGAGCTTGAAGAAGTCGATCATCGTCATTTTAGGTCACCAATTTTTTCAAAAAATGGTCACTAAAAGTCACCAAAAGTCACTAAATTTTATTTTTACTTACTAGTAGACACCCTGTTGTATTTTAGGAGTCTATAGAGCAACTTCATTTTGGCTAGGTAGTTGCCGAATTACTGGAGTGTCATCCAGTAAAGTGTTTGAGAAACTCCGGCAGTTAAAATCTGATCCATTTGAATTGGATTAAATTGTGAATTGTTACAAGCATAATTGGTTCGGCGAGGTCTGAGTTGGTCAATATGACGTCGTATTTCATACCATCATTTTCCAGTCGAACTACTGACGACCAGTAAAGTAGTTACTTACAGCCCCTTACCACCAGTTATCATTAGGCGATAACTTAATGGACCCGTTACGCTTGTGATCCTGGCAGGTATCCATCTTTGCCCTCTGACTATAATTCTTAGCAAAGACTCAATCATTCTCCTGAAATTTTCAGGGTGGTTTGTGTACATAATCGTGAATAAATGTGGGTTTTCCCAATTTCTTCCTTATTATTGGAGTAGTATGGATAAACACGGTCTAGGATTGTTTTGATTTGCCATCTGTAAATTAACTCTAGTTGTCCCTTGTGTTGTCAAATCAGGGTGTCTACTGATACTGGAATTACTGGTAATACTGGAATTATACTGGAATTCTATTTCCATACTGGAATTACACTGGAATTTCAAAATAGATAGTGGAATAATTAAATTTTATTAAAATCCAAAATTTGTTATTTTTAAAATGCGTAAATATAGATTTGGTCATTTGATCTGTGCATTTCGATGTAAAAATGTTTCACGTGTCATGATTGTTGTGTTGCAAGTATGTTTGCAAACCTAAACCAGAAAACTTGTAGTTCTGTACAAATAATTGATTTAGCAAAATTAAGAAATCTAAACATTTGTGTAAAGATTTTTGAATTTTGTATTAAAAAACTACTTTTCTTTCTTAAATTTTATTCCTGATGTATTTATATTTTACTTTAAGTATTATTATATTTATTTAGTTTTTCAGTTAACTGTTCTATTTTATAATTTTTTTTGTTATAAAAATACAAAATGTGGGCTGTATGGAGGGCTAAGGAAGGGGAGTTTAAATGTCCTAATAAAAAATTAATACTAAAAAGTGTTATCATTGGAAATTAATTATTAATCACAATCATAAGCACATGGGCGGAGTTCACCTCTGATTGCTGGGAGGGCCACCGGGGGTCAGTGATAAAGGAAATTTGATACCAATATTCTCTAAATTCAGGTTGACACACAGCCGTCTTTAACTAGGCCGCCGCTTTCGAAGTTCGAAGTTAACACTGATGGTGGATAGCGCATTATGATACAAGTATTTTGGGAATACGAATACTCGGTCAGTTTTTATGGAACCCAGGAATGGGGAACTGCACTAGCGCTCCTGTTGTCTGGACTCCCAATAAGTGAATACCGGTTTGAACTATTTTAATGATTTATTAACTAAAGGATTGTCCATGTAGTAGATGCACGACATTTTGATAAAAAAATCATATACAGGGCGTCTTTAAAGTACGTCACCAAACTTCATACCGTAATGTGGTTGCTTGGGCCAAAATAAGCAAAAAAGTTCATCTAAAGGTATATCCTAAAATGCATATCTACCTAGATATCCGCCATATTGTTTTTCCACTAAATAACCAATGTTCATAAATAATACATTTTGTTTTACTATGGGTATTTTTTTAATAGCGGTAATTTTAAAATCATAATCTCAAATATTAAGTGTTATATGTTATACAATTTTACATAAGACAAAAAACTCTAAAATTTTATTATTTAACCAATGATAGGCCCTACCAAGTCCGTAAGGATCTGACAACATATCATGGAGTTATTGTGATTTTTGTATTAAAATAACCATAATTCGCATTAAATATAATACAAAATGAATGTTTTTGGGCTAAAAATCACAATAAAACTTATTTTCGTCAGATCCATACAAACTTGATATTATTGGTTAGATAATTAAATTTTAAAACTTTATAATACCATGCACATTTTTATTAAAATTTACCGGTGTTAATATATTTAAGTTTAAAATGAACGTCATTATAGGCCTTGGTAGGCCTAATATTATAAAGGTCCATTCCAAATATGAAGTTCCAACAACAATCCGTCAACGAAATAAAAATTATTAAGTGGGATAAACCAAATGGCGGTTAGGCCTATCTATAGGTATATTTCAAGATATTCCTTAATTTGAAATATTTTTATTAATTTTACCCGGGGGGGGGGGGGGGGGCACCAATTGACCTACATGACGCTTAGCCGTCGTGCCATTTGTCCTACATTTTAAAATTAAATAATATAATTATTCAATAAATAGCCGGAACCATGTGTACAATATGTCACTTGGCCGTCTTGTAATTTGTCCTACATTCGAAATTAAATATTTAAAATTAAATAAATAGGCGAAACCACTAGACCTACATGAAACTTGGCCGTTGTGCCATTTGTCCTACATTTTAAAATTAAATTATAATTATAAAATAAATAGCCGAAACCATGTGTACGACCTGTCACTTGGCCGTTTATCAATTCGTCCTACATTCAAAATTAAATATAAAAAATTAAATAAACAGGTGAAACCAACTGACACTAGGTCGTCATGCAATTTGAACGTATTACGGAAACGCCCCACAGTTTGAACACTTTTTGACTCGCAGGTGTGGCAAGTATTAATTCCCGTCAAGCCAAAAATTCCCTTGATGTTAGGCCTACTGGGAGCCCGAATTTTCATACGAGTGTGAGTTGAGTTAAGTTAGAACTCACTTTTCACCTAATTGGTATTTTTGAACAGTTTAGTTGGTAACTATCCCACTCGTCAACTTACCCACTCACCACCTAAACCTAAATCAATGTATACAGTGTACATTGACATAAATCACTTACAGTACAATTGTTTTAACTAGAAGCTGTCAAGATTGGGTGGACCATCTTTGACGCTGAACTTCTTTTGTTCGTTGTATATTTATGAGTTTCTACTTTTCAAATTTTACGTTCAATCAAAACAAACAAACTGTCAAACTGTACCTGTACCCCACCTCAATCGGACAAATGAGCCGGAAATGCCAGGCGTTTTAATTTTTCCTTAAAAGCTTTTATAACAATTTCAAAATTTAAAAACTTCCATTGCCTGCTACTTCTGGCTTGGTTGTCCAATTTAAGTCGGGTTTGCGGCATTGTGTTCTGTTAAGTGATGAGACCTTTAATATGAGGTACATATTGCCCTATGCTTACATTTAAGATTTTCTTGTGACTCCTAGTGGGCCGTCCCTCATTGGGGATAAAAAATCACTTTGTACCACAAAATGAAGTATTAATGACCAAATATGAATTTACAGTAGTTACATTCCTCTAAGTCACCCCTTATAGAAAAAATAAGATGGCAATGCATTAAAATTCAATAACGTCTGTACTGAAATGGCCCAAGAATGGATGAGCCTTTTTTCACTGTCACCATAAAATAAAATACAATATTGCTCTTTATCCTCATGCCGAACACAGTAACATTATATATCATTGTAAAGCTAAAATAATTCTCTACAAACTAGATTTACGGTTTTACATATAAACTTCAAACAAAGGAGCTGTAAGGGAAGGTATTTATACAATGAAAATAAAAAAAAAATCAATTTTTTACGTTTGTATCGATTTTGCCACAAAACCTTAGGTTTTTGTAATAAGTGGTAATGACAATTTTTGTAGCAAATTTTATTCGGAACAAAATAAAAGCAATCCCACTTCGATTGCTTTTCTCCTTACGAAACTGTAGTTGATTTTCTAACATATTGCAACTTTAACTTTAAGGGGGCGTAGGACGGAAAGCTCGAGGGGAATTTTTCGGGACTTTTGGGAAAATGCATATTTTATCATAGTCTATCAACTGTGAAAAATTCAGCTCCTCCGGAATTACTTCCGACACGAACCTATTTTGACTGGGCTATTTATCGGCAGCAATCTCGATTGCAGACGCTAGTTGCAGACATAAGTTTGCAAATTGTGCTTGCAACTGTACACAGTTTGCTTCTGCAACCGCAACCTGCAACCGAGCCATCAGTCAGTGTGTATAATGCTGATTGGTGGGAAAGGAAGTGACGTAGCCGATGGGCGGGAGGGGTGGCGGGGTTAGTTGCAGACTCAAGTTGCAGATCAAATAGGTGCTGCAACTCGGGTTGCCGACCGGGGTTGGCAACCGCCTTTGATCTTTACCGACTCCGGTCGGAAAACCAAAATTCGGTCTCCTACTCGAAAATTTGGTTTGCAACCCTAGTGAAAATATCAGTGAAGGTCAGCTGACATTAGGTAGTATTTCGCCCACCCGATCTCAGCGAACATCAGCTGACCTTCACTGGTCTACACATCAACTGATATCAGCTGACATCAACTGGTATTGGGTAGTATTTCGCCCACCCAAAACCACCTGACCCTCACTGATGTCAACTGGTATTGGGTAGTATTTCGCCCACCCAAAACCACCTGATCCTCACTGATATCAACTGGTATTGGGTGGTATTTCGCCCATACAAAACCACTTGACCCTCACTGGTATCAACTGGTATAATTTGTTTAACAAAAAAATATTCCAATCAGCACTATAATTTCCCTTCCTTGTACTCAAAAGGTTTTGAAACATGTGTATTTATACACGGCCAGTTTAAAAATCATTCAATAATTTTGTGCTATTTGCTCATTCAAATTCAAAAGTTTGGCGCCAGCAGTGTCAAACTTGGCACTTGGTATTTTGCCCCCCTCCCCACTACTGTAAATGATCAATAGAGATAAAAAATTCAAATATTAATCAAAATTAAAATCGTTAGTTGACTTTTCATAACACAAAAACATCAGACGAAATTGACCACATATTATAGAAACAACACTTTAAACTAAACAATGTACTAGTAATTATTGATAGTCTGAATAAATTATTTTTACCCACAATCTTACACTTCAGAGTTTAATTTCAATCCCACAAAAATGTATGATGAAAACAAATTACAAATAATTTAATAAATAAAAAAAACTGGTCGGCTTAAAAATTAACAAAATATTTTTTTAAAGATTTTTTAATAAAATAATAATTGAAACATTTCATAAATAACATTTACACTCATTCCGTTATTATTTTTTAATTAGTCCAATTTATATCAGATACCGAGTCCGCACTAAAAATATATCACGTTTGGCTTCTGCTTCCAATTGCTGGATTCCAGCTAATTCATGATTTTCCATGTTTTTGGGAGCAACCTGCAACCAAGAAATTTTGATCAGACAGTGTGAACAGTAGGCCTAATATACAGTAACCGGCCATTTGAATATTTAAGATCAATGGATCAAAATGGATCACATTTAAAAATTTTAATCCATAACTGTTGAGTAACATTTTCTATAAACATTTCTTTCGTAATCATATGATTGTTTAATTACTGTATGACAAATCCAAACATATTAGTATCAAGTGTTGAAGACTTAATAATAATAACAAATTGATTTTCCAGGAGCCGATATAATAGTCGTTCACTCGTTTAAATCTTGTATTTTTGGCTCTAAATGGCGATCGGGCCACAGAAAAGCAGTAGCGAATTGGTAGCTAAATGGCCAAAAAAGCTAATTCATTATGTCAATTTCGTCGGAGAATGTCGGTCGCAGCTTGTCCAGAGTGTTGAATTATCGTGAGTCGAGTTTTATTATTTTATTTGAAATGAATTTCACCTAAAAAACGTTATGCTTTGTAATACTTTTTCATCAAACCTCTATGACTTGAAAAAAGTGTATATACGGTTAACGCAGGTTAAGCGGAAAAGGAAACTAAATAGTTCCTCACCCTGCTTAAAAAAATTAAAGTGTTTGTTATTTTATATACAGTTTATTAAAATTTTAATTGTTATGAGGGCTTTCAGCTACTACTATACAATTAAATGACATGATAATAACTATAAAGCAATTAAGTAAAAGGTCTACAAACTATTAAGATAGATCTACTTACTCCTTGATTTTGAAGCTTGTAGGATTTTGAAGGTAGTATCACTACCAGGCTATTCCCGAATGATCCAAGCATAGGCCTATTCTTTTTCGTTTATGACAGAGGTTTTCTTTTAGAACTGAAACAAAAAAACTTTGTAGCTCTTTACACAGTTTAGATTTAGATAACTGTAAACATTAATGTGACAAATGCAGAAAGTCAGCTAATCAGGTGATTATGTTCAGATACCTCTTTCTATACCTTTACTAGCCTACTTATTGCTCAAAATCGAGCAATTTATTTTAATATAGCCTAATACAAAAGTAACATCTCGTTCTAAACAACATCCGATCAATCCAATATTGTGAATATCAGTAAAAAACTACGCATGTATTTACAGCTGTACATTAACAGATGTTTAAAATGTTCAACCCAAACCCAATGTTACTCTAATGGGAAAATTTCAATTTTAATTTATGTAAGTTACAGAACCTTTATTTTATGTCAGATTTTCATCAATTTTTTGTGAAAAAAACTACAGAACAAGCCCTATCCAACGACATCAAGAACCGAAACCTACCATAGGATATTATTACAAGGCTTAGCAACAAAAACTCTTAGTTTAAAAAAAAGTTTATGTTAGCCTACCCTACTTCTTTGACAAAAGTTTATTATCCAGGCTCTAAGTTCAATCAATGTTTACAATAGATCTAACAATATAACAACCTTATAAGTAATGATTCTAGGTAATCCATTTTGGCGAAACTTCGTTATCCGTCTCCACCGTTATTATCGATGTGGAAATTTCGATATTGCGATAGTATTGCTATTATATCGATGATACAATTACACGATATGATTACGATTTTATCACCTGATTTAGTTTCATGTTCTAATATAATGAATTAAACCTTTTGACAATAAGACAAATACCTTAAGTAGCCTAACTGAAAATAATAACAACAGAAAAAAGTAAAAATTGTAGCTAATGTAACCTGTAACAAAGAACAACACAAAATACAGTAACCAAGTTTGTTGTATATAGCTGTTTCTTAAATACAAATTGTGAGAAGAAGCAGACTTCATTAGATCTAAAATGGCGTCACACAAATGCTGCCAAATACAAATCAGGAAGGTATTTTTTTCTATTGTATTGAGGGAATATGCATTTTAAATGTTTCCAAACACCATTGATTTTGTTGTTATAAACATCGCTGTCAATTAAAGTGACGGAGGTTTACGGTTACACTGTTAGGTTATAGATTATTATTATGATAAATATCTTTTCTCAGTATCGTTGTTGATTCGATTGTTTTCATCGCTCAATTTCAATTGCAATATCGAAATTTCCACATCGATAATAACGGTGGAGACGGATAACGAAGTTTCGCCTCCATTTTTTAAATGTGATTCATAACATTGTTAAGATATTGAAAGGTAAAAAATAGGTCTAGGATACTTGTATTAATAGCAAATTAGAAACAATAACAAAAACAAACCTAGGCCTAACTTATATGCCTAAGCCCTGACCTAATTTCTGTGATCTTTGACTTCTTAATTGCAGTTTAGGCCTATATAGGCTAGCTGATTTCAACTACCAAATGGTATGGGAAATATAAGATGAACACAAAATTAGAATCACCGATAACAGTAATAGGGTCTGATAACGAACTTTAGCCTTTAGGTATAGGTATACAACATATTGTATACAAAATTAAGTTATCCCTAGGAGCCTCTTAATCAGAAGGGGAGAGTTGAGATACCAGTATAGACTAGGGTACGTTCTATACAAATGGACACTGTTTCTAAGTATTGGTCTAAGAAATTGGCTGGTTTCACTCAAAATTGTGATTAGCAAAAACAGCTAGCCTACAATTAAAAAAAATCTCTAAGTTTTAGTAAAACTTAACCTCCAAATGAGAATTAACCTAATTTGTTCCAGTATTGATTGTAAATGGCAGCAAAATAATGCAAAGTCCTACTTAAATAGGGTTACCATACTCTCCGGGATGAAAAAGAGGACACCCAGTATTCGTCACGAGCCGGATTAATCAATCACAAAAATCTTAATTCCTGACACCCCCTCCCCCCTATGTATAATTAAATATAAAAGAGTGAGAAACAGTAAAATGTTTTTAGTACAATTTATTGTAAATCTCACCTTTTTTAATTTAAACTTAAAAAACTAAAGAGGGCGCAAATTTCCATAATTAAATTTAATATTTAGGGAATAAATAGATGGGTTTTACCTAATCAGTATAGGTTTTATTTTGTTATTTATTAGAAATAATTTTCTAAGAACCATACCAACAAACATATGAGAAAAATATTGTGACACGTCTTGAGCTCATAATTTATTACCATAGTAGGCTACACTGTAGTTAGGAGGAGGTTTTTCAAGATTAACCTTAAATTAAATCAAAGATAAGGAAAAAATGTATAAAAAATATAATTAGTTACTTTTAGATAATGAAATATAGTTCCAATAGACCCTTAACAATTACTCGGTTACTTTTTCACGATTAGGAATAGACTCTTGTCAGTAATAACTAATGAAATCATTTCCCAAACCAATGGTCGCATTAATCAAACTAAGATGTAACAAATAAAAAGCCGATAATCTGCTAAAACATAACCTCACTCAATAGACAAAAGACTGCTGACAGCAATAAATGCAACCCGACTATTGGCGGCACTGGATTGTGGAGCTTACGTCTTAACTCTGAACGGAAAGGAATAAGGAATAGCCTATCGTAAAAACTGTTTTAAAGTAAGTTTACATATGGTATTACTTTTTACTCTAGGTTAAACATTTTAAACCAATTAAAATGCGGTTTACTAACAATATGGACGCAGTGACAATAACAAAACCTCTTTATTGGTTAGGTAAAACCATAAATGCAGATATTCATTTTGCTGCTTCCAAAAAGCCGGACAAACGGACTGATTGTCAAAAATCCGCCCGGACGTTTTTTTATGCTCTAAAAAGAGGACATGTCCGGGGAAAAGAGGACGTATGGTAACCCTATACTTAAATAATAAAGCACAGGCCTTACTAATACTTTTTAATACCTAAGTTTAGTATTAAATTGTTCAATAAACTCACCTGAATAGGTATGCATAAATATGAGTATAAGAAATACAATCCCTTTTCCCTAAGAGGGAATGTATTTATTTAGGAGATGTAAGATGTGCTATTAGTCGTCCGCAGCTCAGTCTCAACTCAACGTACACAGCAATCAATTCGTAACTTAATTACCTAATCATTTCAAGCCCACAAAAATATGCAGTTAATATCTGAAACTACATTTTCTGTTATATTAAGTCACCCGAAATAAAAAAGGCGGAAGACGAAGACGGTTGAAGTCGAAGTTGAAGTTGAAAATATATGTCAAAAAGTGCCACTGTTAGCCGTTAGCGCCACCTGTATCGGCTGAACCAATAGCATAGCAAAGAAATAAGAACCCGCGGACTGCTGGCGCCAAACTTTTGAATTTGAACTTAGCACAAAATTATTGGATGATTTTTTAACTGGCCTTGTATAAATACATGTTTCAAAACCTTTTAAGTACAATTACTTGTAGGTACAAGGAAGGGAAATTAAAGTGCTGTTTGAATTTTTTTTGCTAAACAAATTATTATTTTCCAAAATAAATAATTTGTTTCTATTAAAATAATTTAATATTACCACTCTTTGTAAATTGAAAACTATACCAGGATTTTGTATATTTATTTTTAAAATACTTATTTTTATGTATCAATGTTGGACTTAAACATTGTTATCCGATTAATATTTTTACCAAATTCTTATATATATTTTCTAAACTAAATTTTCACTTTAGGGGCAGAATAAGTTCAGTGATATATCGGTTCCCATAAAATACCCCCTCCCACAGTTTTGATATGATGGCAACTGATATCATTAAACACAATTGGATGACACCAGCTGGTACCAGTGAACTTTAGTAACATCAGCTGAGATCACCTAAACAGTTCACTTGCCATCAGATGATATCAGTGAACCTCGAGAAACGTCAGCTGATATCATTTAAACAATTCACTTGATATCAGGTGACATCAACCAATGGTCAACGGATGTCAACTGACATCAGCTGATATTACTGAGGTGTCAACTGATATTAGGTGATATCATCCAAAAGTCAACTGATGTCAATTGATATCATTAAAACTCTTCACTGACATTTTCACTAGGGAACTCCGGTCGGCAACGCGAGTTGCAGTTGTTTTAGTGCGTCTGCAATCGAGATTGCCGATAAAAGACTTGGCGTGGCGGCGGCGGCAACCCCAACTAGTGGTGGGGGAAGCCGGCTCGTTTTAGCGCTATTCCACCATCTCAGTTAGCTATCCACATGTTTTCTTTATATCTATCGGGTAATGGCTCGTTTTAATTGCAGCATTGTGCTAGCAATCTAGGTGTTTATGTTTGCTACTCTCTATGTATAAGTTTTTTAACAGGCTCCCAAGTGCAGTGTAGCAGCTTGAGGTGGTGGCCTTCAAGAATAAGATGGCTGCCTAAATCAAAGAACAGGCATACTACTCCATTCAGGAGTTTGAGGAGGATGACCTCAATAGATTATAGGGACCCCCAATCGAATTGAGCAAACCGGAAGTCCATGTTTTTATTTTTTATATGTATATATTTTTTATGTATATATTTTTTTAGTATAGTCTGTAAATATATGTTTTTTTTGTGAGTATGACTCTCAAGAATCTGACGCTGTCAATCCCACATCGTGGGTAAAAGACGAAGAAGGAGGTATGAGGTATAAGCATTGTCTTAAATTCAATGGTAGTCAATGGTATAAGTTATGAAAGAATGACTCAATGGTCAGTCCGTCGCACAGTGGAGTATTTGACCCCAAAACCTGGCCAAAATTGTTTTGCACCAAATTTCGCAATTTTAACAAGTAAAATATGTATGCATGTGTGAAATAATTATTTAAGATCATTTAGAGCCAAATACTATGGATTTCATATCAAGGTTATACTAAAAATGAGGAAAAATCGGCAAAAATATCTGAAAAATCAGAATAACATATAGGACAAACTTTAATTTCCTATATCCTCTTAACCATTCAGAAAAATAAAAAATACACAAGTATAAAAATATCTTAAAATGATGTTTTAAGATCACACTTTTCATTATAACATCAAAATTTTAGAAATTTCATAATTTGTCCGCCATTTTGGAAAAAGTTCATTTATGAGTAAATGATAATTTTTATGAGTGAAATTATCTTAAAACATTATTTTTAGACACTTTTATTCTTGAGTATTTTTTATTTTACTAAATGGTTTCGGTGATACAGGCAATACAATGTTGCCCCATGTTATTCTTAAGGGACTAAAATGACTTTTAATTGCCTGTAGCTCCCTAACAGTTATGTATAGAGAAAAATGTCACTTTATAAAAAAGTCTTTAAATTGCGTATACAACCAAAAAACTACATAAAAATTGGGGGTTAGCTTTTGAAATTTTTGAGTTAGGGGTTGGGGTGAAAAAGGGGTTGATGAGGGGATGAAATTTTCATGTTAAATTTTTCTTCCCCAACTTAAATGGATGTGTCCAGCAAACTGAACAGTAATATTTATTTGCGTTTTTGAATAAACATAGGTGAGCTCAATAAGGAATATTGACCACTTTATATTTTTTAAATTATTTTTTATTTTTATTTTTTTTAACTACAACAGTAGTTTATTTTTTTCAAAAAACCAAAACAATATAATACCATTATAACCCCTTCTATAGTTATTGAGTCCTTTAACAAATTATTTAAATTTAAACACAATGATAGGCCTATAATGTTGTAAATGTTTGCATGAAGTATAGTTTAAAAAATCGTATAAATAGCATTTTTTACAATTATTTAAATTTAATAAATGGAGCAATTTCGGATCGGTAACTCCATGTTGCGAAAACGAGCCGTTACCCCCAAGGTGACTGTAGGCCAAGGCCAGGTGAGTCGCATGCCATAAGAGCGATGGTGTCACTTTCTGCGACATCCATGGATGTCGCCTACCGGCAAGTGTTGCCAACAAAACAGCAAACAACAATCGTTCTCGTTTGCGTTGGGAATTTTTTGTCTCAACAATCACTAAAATGAGGAATTTCGAAGCAAAATAGGGTAGAATTCGTGATTTTAGATTTACCTTGATTGATAATTTGTAATTTGGTCATTACCTAATGGTTTGCTATCAACTAATAATCCAAATTTAAAATAGAGTAATATGGTGTAGTTAGGTAAATATCGTACCCATGGCAAGACTGCTTCATTCTCTCTTTCAATCAGCTGTGTAATGGTAAATATTATAAGGTAACTTGACTTCCGTTTTAGTTTAGACACTTCATATCCGGAACACAAAAAAACGCTATACGGCTGACCTGGGAATAAGTTATGCTTCTTCCTTTACAGACCTTGCGTTACCCCCACCACTAGCCAGTATTCGTGGTCAGTGTTGCCAACCCTGTGTAAGTAATTATGTACTGTGATTTAAATAAATAAATAAATAAATTAATTGATTGATTAAACTACAGTAATACTGTATTTTTTAGTCTTCCTTACCTATGAAATGATAAATTTTAGCCTTATGAATGTGTACTAATACAACCAAAAGCTGCACAGTAAGAACCATCTTTCATCATCATAATCATAATTGAAAATTTAAAATAAATAATGTAAAAAACAAGAATGCAGCTGACGCACCGACAACAATGATGTCAGCTGTTATTCAGCGCGGCGCGGCGGCGGCGGCAATACTGGCTAGTGGTGGGGGAAGCCGGCTCGTTTTTACCGCTATTCCACCATTACAGTTATCGATCCAGGTGTATTAGTATATATCTATGAGCAATTTCTGAAAATTGGACTAAGTTGTACAAAGTCTGAACTTTCATATTCAAAAGAAATCATTTTGATCGACTCTATTCGGAACATAAACAAAAAACCTTTTGCAATTTTAGAATTTTTTCATTTTGTTGTACAAAAAGTAGTAAGATTTAAAACTCATATAAAAAAACCAAAATAATATTGTGGCATGATGTAATCCTATATTTTAGTGCTTCTGTATATAATAATGAAGTGACGATAACTTTTAATGGATAAAACTTTTCTTTTATAAAGTAATAAATAATGCAATATATACTTGACTTTCAAGCTGTGACGCGCTATTAGTCCACCTTAAAATTACGGTCGATTTAAGACATTTTTTTACCAACCAACACTTAATTTAAAAATAAAATTTTGCTTTTACTCAGACCTAAATTTATCTAGGAATTCATAATCAAAATTATTTCTTAAAAATTTTGAATTTCATTTTTTTGCTTTTTGACCAGCTTTTGGGGTCAAATACTCCACTGTGCGTCGTCCCGTCGTCTCGTCATAACAGCGCCTTCCTTCCGTGACAAGTTATCAGCTGACGTTTGTTGTCATTTTTTGTCATATGATAAGTCATATCTTTTCAGCGTTGCCGATTTCCGGGGAATTCCCCGGAATCCGGGGAATGGAGAGGTTCTCCGGCGAAATTCCTGGGAATGGAGTAATTCCGGGGAATTTCCGTGGAATGAGCCAAATTTACGTTAAAATTCCGGGGATTACGCTTTTTGATGTTATCCATTACAAAAATTGCATTCATTTTACTCTTATCAGTAAATATACGAAGAGAAATTTTACATTTACTTATGTAAGAGAGATTTTTACTTAAAATATCAATTTGAGAAATTTGTCACATTTATGCAACAAACTAGATGAAAATTGCTATTGCAGGAGCCAACTCGGGGAAATTGTTTGGTTAAAGGTTTGTAAGTTTGTTTTCATTCTTGGGAACGCAATAAGCTCGTTCACGTTCATCCACCGCAATAAACCGCAACTTTTTTGCCTTTCACGTGACAAATTCTAGACACGTTATTTGTGGGTAAATAATAGTAAATTTGCAGTTCATTTATTGCGATTTAGGGTGTTATTTTATACAGGGTGTCTTTAAAATCACCAAACTTCATAATATGGCTTATTGGGTCAAAACAAGCAAAAAATGTCGTATGAAGGCATGTCACAATATGCATATTTACCCAGATATCCGTAATTTTGTTTTTTACACTTAATAATTTTTATTTCAGGGACGTATATAGTAGAAGCTTTAGGGTGTTTCAGAACTCCCTACCAATATTTTAGGGCATTGTTCCTGGGTTCAAAACATATCTAAATATCATATTTAAATTGTCCGGAAGTCTTAAGTTACTCACACAGCCGCCATTTTGTTTTTTACACATAATAATTTTTATTTCCGTAACGGATGGTTGTATTCAGATCGTATTTGGTATAAATCTTTATCATACCAATGTACATTCCCAAGAAAAAAACTAATTTTTTCCATTGTATATTTTCAAAATGGCGGCCATTTTAAATTTTCAAACTCAAATATCTCAAAATCGGTAAATTTTATAAAAATTTTACAGGTCACAAAAAAGTTGCCAAATTAAATTACCTAACCAATGGTACCAAGTTTGTAAGGATCTGACAACAAATAACGGAGTTATTGCGATTTTTCTTCATAAAAACGTGGATTTTGCATTGAATTTAATGCAAATAAGGCCATTTTAACAGCAAAATCAATGTTTTTATGAAGAAAAATCGCAATAACTCCGTTATTTGTTGTCAGATCCTTACAAACTTGGTACCATTGGTTAGGTAATTTAATTTGGCAACTTTTTTGTGACCTGTAAAATTTTTATAAAATTTACCGATTTTGAGATATTTGAGTTTGAAAATTTAAAATGGCCGCCATTTTGAAAATATACAATGGAAAAAATAAATTTTTTTCTTGGGAATGTACATTGGTATGATAAAGATTTATACCAAATATGATCTGAATACAACCATCCGTTACGGAAATAAAAATTATTATGTGTAAAAAACAAAATGGCGGCTGTGTGAGTAACTTAAGACTTCCGGACAATTTAAATATGATATTTAGATATGTTTTGAACCCAGGAACAATGCCCTAAAATATTGGTAGGGAGTTCTGAAACACCCTGTATTTGGCATATAGGCCCCAAGGTGTATAAATAATACACCTTGTATAGGCCCTACCTTTATAATATCAATGACCATCTCCACAATAAAAATATTATTTCTGCGAAGTATATTTTCAAAATGGCGGCCATTTTAAATTTTTAACCTAAAATATCCTGAAACCAGTAAATTTTATTAAAATTGTCCAAGACGCATAAAAGTTGACAAATTTAATTATCTAAACAATGATAACAAATTTGTAAGCATCTGACAACAAATAATGGAGTTATTGGGTTTCTTCTATCAAATTAACCTTCATTTGCATTAATTATAATGCAAAATCAACGTTTCTCTGCTGAAAAATCACAACAACTCCATTATTTGTTGTCAGATATCCTTACAAAATTTTCATTATTGGTTAGATACCTAGTTGAATTTGTCAACTTTTTTATGCCTCGTAAAATTTTGATTAAATTCACTGGTTTTAAGATATTTGAGTTTAAACATTTAAAATCGCCACCATTTTGAAAATATACATTGCAGAAAATTAATTTTATTGTGGAGATTGACATTGGTGTTATAAAGGTTCATGCCGAATATGAATTTTTTACATCAATCCGTCACTGAAATAAATTGTTAAGTGGGGGAAAAGGTGGATATTTGTACGAAATGGTTCAAGCAATGAATACTAAAAAGATTTTGTGGCGCAACTCCCCGCAACGGAATTCCGGGGAATGCTATTTTGATTCCGGGGAATTCCGGGGAATCCACCTGGGGATTCCGGGTAAAATAATTTCAAAACGTTGGCATTTGTTGGCAACGCTGTATCTTTTGTTTGTTTGGTTACGGACACTTGGAGCTTGGAGCAGCAAGTGGTTTATGGTTAGTTTTCGAGTTTGAGGCACTGAGATTAAATTATTATCCAATTCTTGAGTGAGTAGTTACTTTATTGGATTTTTAGTTTTTCTAGGTGAGAGTGATGACTGACCCAGTTTCGGACCAGAACATCAATTCTCCTAGCCAATTACATAACATTTACATACAACATATCTGTGATTCTCTTTAGAAGCCAGGATTTTGTTCTTACTAAGGTAGAAAATAAAATCTTTCACCTAATTTAGTTAACATAGGCATAGCGTTTACGTGGGTATAGTTTGGAGAGCTTGCCACCACTCTGAGATTTTTTTTCTTTTATTCATAGGTCTGTAGTAAAAGTAAATTTGAGCACTGCTTTTGCTACAAAAACTTATTATAAAGGTTTAAGTTTACCTGAGTCTACCGATGTGATTCTCTGTCTCCTTCCTAGGTGACGTGTTTCGAGTAGGCCTAATAAATACTCATTGTCGAACCTTACCTACAAGAACACTTTAACTTAATCATCACTCGTACAAGGTCGTCAAAGTTTAAAAAAAATTACAAACACAAAACATTTAAAATGACTCGACACGGCCGGCTCGCGTTTGCGCACTTGAACGGGATTGTCATGACTCACTTGACGGGATTCATGACAATCCCATTCAAGTACGCGCATGCGAGCCGGCCGTGTCAAGTCATAAAAGTTTTGTGCGTTTGTAATTTTTTTTAAGCTTTGATGATCTTGTACGAGTGATGATTTAAGTGTTCTTGTAGGTACGGTAAGGTTCGACAATGAGTATTTAATACTTGAAACGCGTCACCTAGGAAGGAGACAGAGAATCACACTGGCAGACTCAGGTAAACTTGAACCTTTACAGTCACTTTAAATGATTTGGAGACAAAAACTCGGAAATATGAAGAAAAACTTATTTTAAGTGATTTTACTTACGGTATGTAAGTGACAAATCAGAAATCATAAATAGTTTTCATCATTGAGCTTGGCACAGTAGCCTATAAACAGTGATGAAATTCAAACATATCAAGGTGCAACAGATTGCCATTCACAGTAAATGCAGGTACAAATACATAAAGTCAGGTAGGCCTACAACAAAACCTTTACCGGTATCAAACTGAAACTGGTATCAAACGTGTGAAAATGAAATAAGAATAGGGCCTAATCTAATAAAACATTTTGTTTAATGCTATGCCTACATAAATCCATAAAATACTGACACGGTACCCAACAGAGACAGTAGGCTAACAGTGGACATTCAACAAACTAATCATGCGTAATAATTAATCTTAAGACAGGTTCCTACCCTGTTCAGAAAAATGTGTGGTCGAATTGCAAATAAATTCCCCATTTTTTCCCGTTCCTCCCTCTGCTGACAATCCAACCAATTGCAATCACTAAAAATTAGTAGGCCTCTAGCTGTTTAATTTCTCATATCACTTTATACCAATGTTTATCTTTTTTGTAAATAAATATTGTTATTTTGATGTTTGAGATGTAAAAACAAGCGCTTGACACGGCAACGAGGTGAAGTAACATGTTCTATTTTCTACTCTGAATTTTAAGGGTGAAATTAAATACCGTAACACTTGATTTTGAAGAAAATAGGGGAATAATTAAGAAAAGTATTGAGGGGTTTCCCTTATGGTGGGAAATACAATTTTGTCTTTCGGCCGCACATTTATTTTGAACGAGGTATAAAATAGTACTAGTGTAAATTCACCTTTGGGCTGTTCATCTGGGACTTCTACTGGGCCGAGTTACACGCGGGTTGCACCAACCAAAACTCACAATTTCAGTCCTATACAAACGTTTTGTATTTTGTTTGAATTTCTATTTGGTTTTATTTGTATTTTGAAAATATATTCTTTAAATTAGGGTCAAGTGGGGTAAGTGGACGCCCGGGGCAAGTGGACTCCCAGCTAATAAAAAATTGGTTTATTATTAAAAAAAAATTCAAAACTTAGACAAAGGTATTTCAAACTATGCTCTTTCAAATTATAATCACTAAAAAATTGTCTGGTTATTATTACTGTGTGTTTTGATGAGTTTAAAAACATCTTACGTTTCTACTCTAAACGCAAGTGCCGCTCGGAAAATTTAAAAAATTACCAAAAATTCAAATATTAAGATAATTATTTTAAAATTGGTGATCTGACTAATTTTTTAAAGAGGAATTCAAAAATAATATTTTTATTGCCCTACAAAGTCATTTTGGAGGACT
Organism: Neoaliturus tenellus; assembly: GCA_030545055.2. Taxonomy (NCBI): domain Eukaryota; kingdom Metazoa; phylum Arthropoda; class Insecta; order Hemiptera; family Cicadellidae; genus Neoaliturus; species Neoaliturus tenellus. Next base: position 164,591,482 of record CM061532.1, on the reverse strand, counting down.
TGGAGGGGGGGCATACACTTACCCATTGTTACATCGCTGTTGGGGCAAGTGTACTTTTACCAATGGGGCAAGTGTACACCCCCAAAATTGACTTTTTAGGGCAATAAAAACATTATTTTTTAATTTCCCTTTAAAAAATGAGTCAGATCACCAATTAATTTTAAAATAATTATCTTAATATAGGCCCTATTTGAATTTTTAGTAATTTTTTTATTTTTTAAGCGGCACTTAGGTTTAAAGTTACTTCACCAAGCGGAGGTTTCCAAGAAACTTCCAAACTATTGTATTTTTCAAGATATTTTGATGGACAAAAAAACAAAATGAAGCTCATTTTCTGCTCTTTAAGACCTATTAATTGTCAATTCACTGAAATAGTGTTATCTCTAAGTTTTCATTTACTTTACAATTTCTTAAAAAACTGAGTTTTCTGTTTTACCGTGCGGAGGTTCACGAAAAAGTTCATTACTCCTGGACCGTTTGAGATATTTTGATAAATAAAAAATCAAAAGAAAGCTTATTTTCTCCTCTATAATCCACTTGCCCCAACATCAACATATATGCAATGCTAAGCTACATTAAGGGGAGGGTGTACACTTACCCCAGATTGAAAGGCAAGTGTACGCCCCAAACATCACTTTACAAAAAAAATTATAAAAAATACAAAATTAACATTTTTAACAAAATAAAAATAATACATATACAAAACATTCCAAAGAATAATCATACAAAATTTTATGTTTATATCACTGACATGTGTTTTTTAATCTGCAGTCAAAGTGGTACTATGTGATTTGGGGGGTCCACTTACCCCACTTAACCCTAGTCAAAAATGAAAAATAAATTTTCAAGTTTTATTTACTTTAAGTTAATAAAACTATTGAAGTTTAAGTGTTATTTTACTTTCTTATAGGCCCTATTAAATTTTAAAAATTATAGATATCGCAGAATATCTTGGCCTCTGACATACTCCACTTCTGGATTCAAATTGGTAAACACTTGGCACTAAAAACAGTCTGCGACAATTACCAACATTTTGAAAAAAATCCGTTTTCTGATGGCCGTAACTAAACTGCCCTAATTAATAATTACTTTTAATGATTTAAAACAGCTGATAGCAATACAATTAATGGTAAAATGTGTACAATGGGAAAATTTTTAAGGGTCTGTGTAAATAGTACAAACAACAAAATATGAACAACAACTGGCTGGGTAGCTGAGTGGTTATAGTGCTCGCCTTTGAATCCAAAGGTTGCCGGTTCGATCCTGAGGAAAGTTAGTAGCTTTTTAAATGATCGATTCCGGACCCAGTTGCCATTTGTCATTTGGCTATTAATTAATGATGCTTTCTAACAACTGGTCGATGTTAGATAGTAACAAGACTGGGGTTTGGACCGTTCCCCGTCAAAACGTAAAAAAATGCCTCTGGCGTAGACAAAAAAAAAAAAAAAAAAAAAAAAAAATGAAGGAAAATTAACTCTTGATTAGGTTAAATTAGTTGTGAACATCCTTCAGTACCCCTGTGATGATGAACTTATCATCATTAGTCATGCTGGTTTTTTATAGACCTAGTGGATAAAATCTTCAGATTTAAGTTAATTTAGTAAATTATTATATGTTATATATAAGTTGGAGTAACAAAATTATTAATTTTTTATTAATTTTTCTAGGTAACTTATTTTCTTTCATAAAAGATTCTTAAAAGTCAGTACAATAGAATGATTCTGATTTTAATTGGAATACTCAGCATTTTGATGTTGTTATACATTTATGATTATCATCGCACAAAGAGAATACGAAAGATGTTGGCAGCTATACCTGGGCCTAAGGAGTATCCACTTGTTGGATCAGCTTTTGCATTTGGACAAAATAGTGTTGGTAAGGAAAAGTTTAGGTAAAGTTTTGGAATGATTTTAGTTTGTAAAGGGTCAAAAGTCAGCTAATAGTTTTGGGAGGAAAAGAACCACCCAAAATACTTAAAACTTATTTAATACCCATACCATTCAAAACATAACATTCTAAATTTTCAAAAAAATATAATTCAAAATTATAGATGACATAGATTAATATAATTATGATTTTGATTTTAATGAAATCATATATGGTAACTTAGCATGGATTGAAAATTCTTGTTGTACTCGCTTGTGCAAATGCAAAAATATTTTCAGGAAAAATTAATTTAACAAGAGTAATTTTGAACTATATATAAATTGTATAGTAATTTTTATAACAGTGCATCAAGTTGTATTACTATAAGGTATAGCAAAAAGAGTTGATTGTTTTTTACGTGCTTATTGTAAATGTTTTCAAAGGGAAAAACTAGGGTTACCATACGTCCTCATTTCCCCGGACATGTCCTCTTTTTAGAACATAAAAAACCGTCCGGGCGGATTTTTGATGATCAGTCAATTTGTCCGGCTTTTTGGAAGTAGCAAAAATGAATAGTTGTTTTTATGTTTTTACCAACCACTAAGAAGATTTTTTAAACTGATACTTCTTCCAGATTATTATCAAATTGTAATTTATATTGTTTAAAATGTTAAATTTAGAGTTAAAAGTAATACCACATTTAATTTACTTGTACTCTAATGAAACTATTTGTAGGATATTCCTTTTAGTTAGACATCATTGCCAGAGTACGCGAAGTGGCTCGATTGTATTAGAGTGAGAAACTGAGGTTATGTTATAGCATACATGTTATCGGCTTTCCATTCATTCAGGCTTGAATTTGATTTAATATGCCCATTAGGTTTTTTTTTCATAATTTGATTATTTGTTTGTGCGTAAGAGTAGTCTTTTTAAATCACTGATTGTGAAAGTGACCGAGTCTCGTCTTTAATACTAAATTTCATTTTCAAATACTAACCAATAATATTTTTTATTTATTTTTCCCTTCCTTAACTTAAAATTTAAAGTGAATCTTGAAAGAACTCCTCTCCATGGACGTAGGGAAAAACTTTTAAATTTTTATTTTTTATGCAATTAATATAAATTTCCTTGCATAATTAGCATTAACTATGTACCTACAGTAATAAATTATGTGCTCTTGACATTTCACATTTTTCTCATTTATGTTTTTTGGCAATTCTTAGAAAATTATATAAAATATAAATAAAAAAATAAAACCTACTGATTTTTATGGCTAAAACCGTCTCATGATTTTCCCAAATATGGAATTGAATTATAAAAAAATAAATTGCGCCTTATTTAGTATTTTAAGAAATAATGTATAATATTGAAAAACTTAAATAATCTATTAATTTTAATTTTAAACATTTGTTTGCTCCCCACTCTGCGATATTTATATTGGGGGGTGGGTCATAAATCCAGATTTTTTATTTATTATAGTTCGACTCCCGACGAGTTCTAGGGTGTCCCCTTTTTCATCCTGGATAGTATGGTAACCCTAGGAAAAACTTAAAAAGAGTTACAAAACAAGAGCTGTTCATTGTACATGGAGGCTGGTGGCCAAATTGACTAGTACAACTATTAATTCATCATAGCTATAAATAAGAACAACTGGATTGCTAACTGAAGTGTTAATAGCGCATTGTTATTGTTGGTGGATCCATTGCATTTTTGTTTGTTTACATTCTTTTTTTACCAATGTTTTTTACATTCTACATTTACCTTACAATGTGGAGGTAACAGCTTGTTCTTGCAGCGTATTATGAGTGATCCAGATGTTCTTATATATTTATGCTATTTATAAAAGAGGTTATAAAACAGCTCATATTTATTATCATGCATACAGTATTATAGTACATCGTTTTAAAGGGCAAGTATTGCAGAGCATATAAATTGTAATGTTGGCAACATTACTTCCACCAACATCAACAGCTATTTTTAAGAAGAATAAAACTTAGGTCAGTCTTAGTTCCATGCCAGTATTACTCAATTGTTTACTCAATTGTTTACTCAATTGACTTTTACAATATTACTCAATTGAATGTTTTGATACTCAAGTACGTTGTTGTTATGGATAAGGAGACTCGTGGGCCGTACCGCTAAGCATGTCTGCCCCTTTTGGGCATTTTGCACAAGCCCCCAGAAGGACGATTGGATATTGAAGGAAAGGAAAGTGTGAGGAAACAGGACAGCAGATGGCCAAGAGGGCAAACTCCTGTGCTCCTGTGAAAATTGGCCTACTACAGTATAATTAATTGAAAGAAATTATACATTAAACTATCAAGGAGAAAATTATCGAGCGCTTGATAACATGAGGACCTACAAATTCACCACAGACGGATGTGGGTCTTCCGTCTCCTGTCCAAGCTTAAATACAGTAGTGGATAATGTTGAGATTGGGGCAGTGGCGACATCCTGTAATCCAGCTACTTGGAGGTCATGAATTGTGGATAGTTATAAGCGATGGCTTGTGGATGCGATATTCCCTGGTGGGGATTAACGTCCACACTAGTGAATACTAGTTTATTCATAAAGACCATCCTCATTATTAGACCAATTCGTATATATGAGGTCGGAATTGTGATTCGGATCCCACGTTAAACTGTAGGTCCCTAGATACCATTGGCTGTTGGGCCATTAATTAACAGTCCTGTCTGAGGAGAACGTCGGCCTTAGTCAGTAACAAGACTACATGATCGCGCCACAATCATCCTACACTCATCTCTCATTCATATTCAGGTTAAAATACCCACAATGTGAGGTCCCTGTCTCAAAATAGTGATATAGGATTTTCATGGGATTTAACAATATTTATTTTTATTACACAGTGACAGACAATCTGTTTTTGTGTACAATCTGACTTAAAAAATTAATCTACAGGTAATCAGCTGTTAAGTAACAATTCACATTTAAAAATCTTGAAAAAATTAAGGTTGGTCAACATTATAAAGCGCTCTCTAGAAATAAATCAAAGTTTAGACCAGAAGGAAGCCTAAAATAAAATGATCTCCATTCGCACACATGCTAGATCATTAGCTTTAAAATGATACCTCGATCCTAAAAACCGGTTAGGCCTAGTAGGTCGAGAGAAAGTGGGATGTAACAGAAGAAACCCTTATTGAATTCAGAAGATATATTATTAAAAATTTAAACATTTTATTTCAAAATTAATTCATAGTTATCTAATAAGAAAAACTTCTAGAGAATAATACTATTTTTAATGTTTTGGTTTTCAGAATTATTTTCAAATTTGCAAGGATTGATTGCTGAATTTGGTTCTGTTGTGAAAGTATGGCTTGGGCCCACAATTTATGTGATTCTCTCTGATCCCAAGGATATTGAGGTTGGTATACAAAACATGTATTTATATTTACATGTATTTGTATTTATATATACAGTCCATGACAAAAAACTAGAGTTAGCCCATATATAAAAATATTTTGCTCGTGTATAAATATGAGGTCTAGCTAGAAAATAAATTTTCCCTGTTGTATAATGTTGTCCTCTTTAACATCTCGTCTAGTGCCAGCTCCTCAGATAAGCTGCTACCAGTTTGTTCACAGTTCCTTGTTCCGTGCCTTTTTAAATTTTTGATTGTGGGCAGCCCTTTAGTGGCCGAGAACGAAATATCTTTGATGACAAACCCTCGTGCTCCTACCCCAATTCTCCAGGGCCTGAACCTCTGTTTGCCCTGCACCGTTACGCACAAGGCGCTGTGGTAGCCGGGGGTCGCCAATATCAGCAGAGTCCGACCTCTGTATCTATACCTTCCTCTGGCTCAACGAGCAGGCTGGGGTAGTGGGAAGGTCTAACAGCTCAATAAATAATGTTATTTCGTCTGAAAACTTTTGTATTCTCCTCAAATAGTGTGCAAACATTCCAACAATATGTTTAAAGCGGTTGCTTTTGTGAGAAGGTTTCTCTGGGTCCGGTCTCATTTTTTTCTACATATCAAATAACAACACACTAGTAGAATTTAACTTAGAGAAAGCTTAAATTCCATTTTATTTAAAGTCAGAATGTATTTTTGAGCAGCTACTTCAAGGAATCCTAATTCAAATAATGTTCGGTTGTCTATAGTTATGTCACAAAGGGCCGGATTTAACAATCAGGCGACCTAGGCCCTAAATTTTTTGTGCCCCGAGGTTTGAGATTAGTTGTTCATAAATTCATTCTAAAAATACTGTTTAGATCTATTTATCACTTGTTTACAAACTCCATTTCATAACGTGCTTAACACAATTATTTTGTAATATATTAAAAATAACCTAGATTACAACATGTGTATTGTTCAACAATCATGAATGTATCACTTTAAGGCTAAAGGTAGATTATATTTGCTCCCGTCAGGCTCTAAAGCATCAAATTTCGACCAATCATACATCGCTAGGCCTTAAGACAAAATGACAGAATTGAAAGAAGGGCGTCCCGACAAATATCCTATTGAATTCAGACACCCTGTTTGTTGTATCTTGTGTTATAATAAAATCTAATATCCAATATTTAATTTCAACTCAGTAAGATGTTCCAACTCCTGACGCATCTTTTATTAAAATTATCAATTTCGCGCTTTACTAATTTCCCTTTTTCGTATAAAAAAAAGTGGCCATTTGCTAGAGTTTAAACACATTTTAAATTACTGATGTTTTCATTTGCTGTTCCTACACAAAGTCATAGTTCTTATATTTAAAAAATTTTAGTTTTTAATTAGTAATATGGTTATTAAACAAGTGTTTAATACCGTAATTTTGATTTTCTTCATTTCAATAATTTGTGGTAAAAATGAACAGAAGAATTGATAATGAGTCACATCTCCAAATCTGTCCACTGCAATTGCTAATATAGCTGTCTTTATTAACTTTTTACTATTTAACTTTTAGGCAGTTTTGACCAGCACTGTACATTTGAACAAACCGGAAATTTATGTTTTCTTGGAGAAGTGGTTGGGAAATGGTCTCGTAACTTCACAAGGTAAATATTTTGTAAAAATGTTTGTTATGCTGTGTAGTACAATTTTTGGTTGTGTTGTATAAAACATATTATGTTGTATTGAGTTTGAGGAGTTACATCTGTTAAAGGTTAAAGAGATTAGATTCTTTATAAAAAACAAAGTTTAGAAGAAATTTCATTGGCTACCAAGCCACCTTCAGTGAAACCGACTGTCTCAGATTCTTGTACCTGTTCCGAGTGCAAGATTATTTTGGTCTTACACTAATTGCCTTTATTTGAGAGAAACTTACTTGGTACCTATTAAACCTAACAAAAAATTTAGTTACTGCCACTAAGTGTATTTTCTTGAGAATGTACTGAAAATAATCTTTTTAAATCACATATTTTTATTATTTTCATTCTTAATATTATGTTAAATTGTTTTAACAACATTTTCCAGTTTTTTAACTTTTACCAATTTCCAGCCGATACATGGAAGTCTCATCGGAAGTTGTTGACGCCAGCTTTTCATTTTAAGATACTTGAGACTTATGTTGACATTTTTAGTAAAAATGCAAGAATTATGGTCGATCAGGTAAAAAAAGAATTGGGAAAGGAAAAGTTTGATATCTCACACTATGTTGACAAATGTACATTGGACATTATTTGTGGTAAGTGTAAGTTTTACTAGTGTCTTGAGTCAAAGGCCCCTAATTATAAAATAAAATGGTAGATTTTAGATTTAGACTTTTTTATATTTATTTTAAAATGTTGATTATAAACAAAGCAGATTTTTTAAATTCCCATACTTTTTATGGGGAATACTTAGATGGTATTTCTTATTTAGTTGTAAAGTTGTAGACATACTGCTATTTTTACCTAGTCTGTGGGATAGACGTCTTTAATTTACTATGAACTCACTCCAATCATTCTGCAATTTGTGAAACGCCTAAAAATTTTGTAAGGAAATTCCGCTTACAGAATACTAATTCTTTGTTGACTACCGCACTAAAAGTTTTAAGTATAATGTTATCTTCACTCAATTTGATGATAATTTCACTTGAATGTTTTATAACCAAACTGAAACTAATTCTTCAATGTAAACAATGTATTCATTCCCTATGTGGACTATGTGAATTTAGTCGTATGTGGGGACTAATTTCCATGTATTTATGTAATATAACTGTATAATGTATGTAATAAAAATAAAATAATTTAAATTTGAATTTCTCAAACCACTAATGATTGTCCTTTGTGTCCGGCTGAGGTAGCCAACTGCTTCATCGACCAGACATTTGCTAAAGCATATTAAGAATGGGGAAACTACAGTTATAACACAGTCATAGAAATTACGGTGTCTCCCCCTCCCCCAATGAGTAGGTTGAAATTACGCCCATGCTAGTTAATAACAATCATATAATAATAATAGATCTTTATTCATCAAAGTACATAATATACAGTTAGAGGAAAAAAACTACATTACAATAAATAGGTTCTTGTTATGGTGCCATTCGTCTCCACTTTCCCACAATCAGTAAACCAAGGCTTAAATATAGATTTGATTATGTCTATTAGCCTTAATAACTTTCATATGATTGTAATGTTATTATAATTTTAAATTTTAGAAACCGCAATGTCCACAACTATTGACGCACAGCTGAATGAAGAATCTGAATTTACTAAATCATTGAAAATGTAAGTCTAATTAATTTTTTAAACTGTATATTACTCACAAAATTAATTACATAATGAATCGGAGCCTTTGTATTCCCTAACTTAAGATGAAATCTATCTATTTTGCTGAAGAGAGCTGTCAGTATTTTAGTCAAACTTAGATCAAGAGAGAGTTGCAGAAATGGCTTCACTACCATAAATCTGTAAACAATCATCAGCCTATACATCAGAGAAGTCATATTGCATGTTTCAAATGAACAGCTGAAACTAGTCCACAACATTCACTCAAACAACACACGCCATGTATCGAACTTCCACCTTCCTCTACACCATACTGAGCGGAAACCATTATACTTGGGTATGAAACTCTACAACCTCCCACCTTAAGATTTTAAAACGCTGAGCGGGAAAAGATTGAAGACAAACCTGACCAAATAGCTAACCAACCCCCCATTTTACTCCATCTAAGACATCCTGGATTGGATGAAGAGAGAAGAGAATATCCATTAGAAGAAAGTCAAAGTCAAAACATCTTTATTTCATAAACAAATAACATATATATATAATACAAAAAAATACATTATGAAATAAATCCCACATAGGCATAGCCTGTGCGTGGGATTGAGTCCTTTATCCTATATACATAAGATTTAACAATAATGTTTTTCTATAAACTATAAGTTTTTATATCAAGAGTTTTTTTATAATTAACAAAACAATTTAAAGAAAACAAAAAACAGAAAAACAAAACGGCTACAGAAAAAACCCAGCGTTGTATAGGTAAATAGATATTATCATCCTACAGTATTTTAGTTGATATCATCAGATGCGCATCCCATCTCCTCACCCCTCTACAACACATGCACTTGCTCACTTCCCTCTCAATCTCTCTTTCTCTCTCTCACTCTCTCTCTCTCTCTCTCTCTCACACACACACACACACACACACACGTACTTCTTTCCCTCTCCCTATCCACTCCCCACGCACACTGCACTCAAACTGCACTCACATACACTCGCCTATACCTCATATGCACACTCCAATCTACAACCTGTAGTTTGAGATAATGATGTTCTCAATATTGGCACTTCCAATGTTGTGAAGCCATAACTTGACTTTAAGTTTGTACGTTGATAGCTTACAAGAAAAAAAATCTTTTAGATGATCCGGTAGATTACGGTAGATTATGTGAGCTATATAGCCTAAAAAGAATTAGTGGTCGAGAATGTTTTAACTAATTTAGGAAATTTTATAGCCAAAGCAGCGTGCCTAGTCGAATACTGATGTGTAGGGCATTCAAATATGTTATCAAAATTCTTTAAAATGTAGGTAACGATTACTCTAACAAAAAGCTGCCTTACATCCAATACTCGTGTCTCCGCATACAACGCCTCGGACGAGTAACGCCGCCACCTTTCTAGGGCAGCTTTGAGAATTGCCTTTTGAGTTGTAAATAAAGGGTCGAGAGTAGTTCTGTAAACTGCCCCCCACATTATGATTCCTCCCTCCAGGAGTGATTGCGCATACGCGTAGTAGGTCATTTTAATTTCGTCTAGGTTTAGAATTTCCTCTACTTGTTTGAATGTGTATATCAGTTTCCTAAGTCTGTTATTCAAATCAAATATATGAGCCGCCCAAGTCAGTCTATTATCAATTACTACCCATAAGTATTTGTATGTGTCTACCCGCTCCAGAGATTCACAATGACATGTCAAACTGTAAACATCTAATGTAACTTAATTATTTACCAATTTGAGTATCACTGATATCTCTAAGAGCTATGGGCATGAATTTAGATTTGGATATGTTCAAGGAAAGTAAATTTTGATCAAACCATTTCTTGACAAGTGACAAATCTCGCTGAGTCTTATTTTATAACTTCGTCCCAACTAGAACCTTCTATGAAAATAGCAGTGTCATGGGCAAAAAGCGATAACTTACCAGAGATTCCAACTCCAGATAGGTTGTTCATGTAAATTAAAAATAAAATAGGGCCCAGCGTACTTCCCTGGATTACCCCATAATTAACCGCTGTAAGACTACTATTGACCCCATTTACTGAGGTTAACTGTTCGCGTTTATCGAGATAGCTTTTAAACCAATTGTAAGCGTTATTTTTTATTCCCACTAACTTTAATTTCGAAAGTAGCTTTGTTCTATCAACAGAATGAAAAGCTTTGGCCAGATCGAGGAATATCATTAAACACTTATTGCTATCAGACACCGCTGCATTAAGGTTTTTAAAGATATGAAAAAACGCATCGGAAATATTTTTACTTTTTCTGAACCCAAATTGGCATCCCTTTAAGATGTCATTCTCCTCAAGATAACAAACTAATTGATCTTTAATTACTTTCTATAATACTTTAGAGAACACACTCAACAAGCTGACTGGTCAAAAATTAGATTTCTCTGTTACATTATTACCTTTGTACAATATGTGAATGGAGTTAACTTACTTACATTACTTCAAAGCCTAGGAGCCTTCTTCTTCATCGATGGCCAGTAGTAGTAGACTGGATGGATTAATTGTGTCACAATTTTAAAAATAAACTAGCAAATTTACGTAAAACTAATATTTAAAACTTTGTATGACCAATTTCACTATTTTATTTGAGTTTGGGTTTGGGCGGCAGTGTCGGCACGTTGGCACAGACAGTACACAAGAAAACTGAAGGTCACGACGAAATTAAATCGAAGAACAAATAATTAGGCCTACGAACAACTAATAACATAAACAAACTGATTATGTGTCACTATGAAATAACTCTAGATTATTATACAACATGAAGACAGCAGGAGCAGAGATAGATTTCGAATTACTTAGAAAGGTTAGTTGGAAAATGGCGGCTCAATGACAATGACGGGCGGCTGCGATGCAGGTGCAGGGCAAGAGGGAGAGAGAATTGTGGGTATGCAAACCTTACTGAAAATGGTTTGTCAACTTTTACGCTACGCTCGCATTAACCGCCCCCAACAAACTCTACGCATAAACCGTTCAGGCAGATTTCCTGCTCAGTTGAAACATGAAAGTTTTCACGTCAATCGTCTGACAATGGTAGAGCAAAGTTAGCTGTAAGCATGTGTGCTATCTGGGATGGAATGACCTTACCGACCTTGAAGGCGTCGGGAAACTCGTCCGAGCGTATACTGGTATTAATAATATGAAGGAGCGGTCTGCTGAGAGTTGGAAGGTTATCGTTATCGATTAAAAAGGAGGCAGAGGTAATCATACCCTGGAGCTGAGCCTCCGCGCAAACTTGTGACGTACCGTGTTAAGTCTAGCTCGGAAATAGTCCTGTAGGGTAAAAGTAGTGTTAGTAGGATAGTCATTGTCGTCGATAACAAGTGGACCGGTAGAGTCGATCACCCGTGCCAGGTTGTAGCCGACTTGTGCAAAATATTCATTGAACTCCTCTTCAACGTGTTTACTTTGTTTTGTGACACCATCATTTGGAGCAAACGTCCTGTTCGCTGTAAATTGTTGAAGTGGAAAACTATCTTTATTTTTTGCCTTTCCTGCCAATTCATTAATTGTTTACCAAAACAATTTTGGATCATATCTATGGATAGAAATCTTATCTTTATAATATTTTATTTTTGTTTGTTTAATCCAAAAATTTAATCTATTTCTATGCAACAAATATTCCTCTTTGAATAATCTATTAAAGGGCTGTTTCTTAAGAGTTTTGCTCATCATATCCCTTTTCTGAATACCTCTAACTAACTCCTCTGTTATCCATGGTTTTATTTTTTTAAGTCTTGGTTTGATCGCGGAAGTTTAAATCGAAAGTTCTGTAAAATCTTTTAATATATTAAAAATAAATTGGTACTATTGTTCACATCTGCAATTTCTGTAACGCAAGACCAGTCATAATTTATGACAAAGTTTTTGAGTAGTTGTTTGTCAATAAAAGTAAAGCTATCATTTTGCTCAGTGTTTGTACATCCTTTTTTGATCTGCACATTTAGACCAACACAGTAATGGTCTGTAATACTAGTTTTGATAACAGCAGTGTTAAGTTTGTCACAGTATTTATGTCTCACTAATATGTGGTCTATATTAGTCCTACTGTCAGCAGTCACTCTTGTGGGAGAATGTATACCACACATGAAACCTGCACCATACAACACATCTAAGTACCTCTCTGTTTTATTATAAGGCTCTAAAAGGTTAGCATTAATATCCCCTACGAGTAAGTATGTTTTGTTTGTTAACAAGTTATAGTGCTGGTTCAATGCGAGAGTAAAGTCATCCAGGTCGTTATCATGAGTCCTGTATACTGCCAGTAGGTTAAATAGTTTACCGTGATAAGTGAAATCAAAACACAAGCCATGCACGCCGCCCAGTTCCACCTCTCTCACGACGGACACATTCACTCATTCACTCCAACACTAACACACCATCATTCCTTTTCGCACCCCCACTGGCATGGTAAGCCCTGTACCCTTCAAGGTGTACTGCTCCCCCTTCATTACCCAACCATGTTTCGCTTAAAACTATGATATCCCATTCAACTTTAATTGCATCTAAATAAACTAAAAAATTATCAATATTTTTGGTGAAGCTTCTAATATTCATGTGAATAATTCTAAGGGCACCTTCATTTTTAAAGCATGTAAAATAATCAACATTTAAGATATCATCAACACAAACGCTATTGATCCTTCTGTAGCCATCAATTAAATCATTATCATCTATCATTCGTAACTAAATGACTTAATATTAATAAAAATAATACTAAAAAAGAGAAACAAAATAGTTTTGATGGAAAACTTTGGAACCCTCTTGCTCTGCAACATCAGATAATAATACGATATGAGCTACTAGAAAGTTAAAGATAGGCTTATAAATAAAGAATGCACTGCCTATTTCAATACAAAGAATGTAACTTACAATATAAATAACAGTGCTTGCAGCAGATCTATATTTACTGATGTATCTCAGGAATTTACTGTTGACCCGCACAAGAATATATAAGAAGATATCACAAGAAAAATGAAATACAATTCTGAGACGAGATAAAAGGAAAGAAAGGAAAAGGAAAATTTAATCTACAAAGATAATCTTAGTTGGTCACATATGATTTCAATTTACAACCGATATTGATTTCATTTTTCTAATCTCAAGGAGAGTATAAATTTATTTTAGGAATCTTGACCAATTAATTGTATCATAGAGAATTATATGAATCAACTACAAACTTGAGATACATTGTCTTTTGTCTTACTTTAGTCACGTTGAACTAATCTAATATAATTAAAATTAAAAATGAATCTTTAAATTGTCATCACCAAAACCAAACACAAATTAACATTTTTTGAGAAAAAACCCTCATACATAGGACTAAATTTTTAATACACTTGCCATCAGTTATAAAAGATGAAAATAATATACGTAGATTCAAAAAAATTTTAAAATGCTTTGTAACGGAGAAAGCTTTTTACTCCCTTGACGAGTATTTTTCCACCTCCTCTAACAATTAAAACCATTAAATTTTTATTTCATTCTTCTTCAAATGTATATATTTTTAGCATAAGATTTTTAGTTTTAGTTTGTAATCATGACGCTCAATGTACATTCTGTATGTATTATATGAATAAAGATTATTTGACTTGACTTGACTTGACTATATAGTGTGGTAAAGAAAAGAACTTAGACCTTTAAAAATAAATACGTTTCATCGGTACAATGGAATCTCATGATTAGAATTAAGTGCTGTACTCTCTAAATAAAGTACTTTATTTACAATGGAAAAAATCCATTGTAAAAACTGTTGACATTGTTGCATTTCTTAAAGAATTTGGTTTTTGTCTATTACAACTTTTAAGGCATCAAAATAGTTTATCATTATATTTTAGTAATTTGCTGAATGTTTGGCTTCAATTGAGTAATTTTAAGGAAAGAAATAATGAAAACCCAATATTGCGTGGGATATAATTTTTTAAAGTTAACTGTCATCAATGAAATAATCAACAATTTGTCTTTCAGTTGTTCCGATGCAATTCTTGTAAGAGCATTCAAGCCTTGGTTGTTTCCTAAACTTGTCTTCAATATGACACCTCTTGGCAGAAAGTACAACAAGCATATTGATTACATAAACGACTACGTTGATAAGGTAAAGTGGTTCCAAGTGGATTCACAACAGTTTACAAAAATTAATAACAAAAAGATTATTTATTTAATCTTTTTCTGAAACTCTGATAACTATAAATTACTCAACAACTAAAAAAGTATTGTGTTAGAAATCGTGCTGGCCTTTTCAACCTGTCATTCAAACATTCATTAAAACATGCAGATAGCTGAGACAAGGTCTATTACATTTGAGGCCAAAGGGCAGACTCCATAATGAACTATGTAATGACAGGGGCGAACCCAGGATTCAATTTCGGGGGGGGGGGGGGGATATTTTTTGCGGAGTGGTAACACCGGGGGGGCTTTGGGGGGTATGGAATACCACCCAAGAACACGGCGGGTCCAGGGGGCCTCCCCCGGAAAATTTTGGAATTTTTGAAGCTAAATGGTTAGTTTAGTGAATTTCAGAAGCTAAAATTAATTTAACTTTATGCAGACCTCTCCTCCACCAGAATTTGAAGCAAAACTAATGGGTTTTGAATATTAAATAAAGGGATCAGGCTATCATTTAAACTTGGAAAAATCTGTTGACTTTATATTACGACTAGAAATAAATTACATTTGGAAGTACTAAAAACAGTTGTAGTCTAAAGTTTATTAAAACACCGAAACACATTACTCATCAAGAGGTAAATACGCGATTTACCTATAAGACACAGAATACAGAGTCAGAGTTAATTATAGTAATAACTAACAAAAGTATTACAATTGTAACTTAAAAGTGACTATTATATTATTTTAATAGTGCAGATATCAAGGCAAAAGATATCGTGTCTTCTTAAAAAGAATCAAGATGTCAAAATTCAAATGAAGTACAGTAAATGATAGTCTACAGTCTCTAAGAAATTCTGAAATAAATACACTACTTAAAAATTGTAAAATATATGAATTATCGTTATCTCTAAGATACACACACATTTAGACTAACTAAACGACAAAAGCACAAAATAACTAATAAGTTATAGGTGACAGCACTGCAAGTGAATTAGAGCGCGCTTAGAACCAATTGCAAGAACGAGACAGTGCCGACGCGACGCTTTGTATGAACTCGTCAGTAATGCCAACGCGCAATAAATAACGTATTTAATTTCCAAAACTAAAATGACCTGTTTTGGATGTAATATTACAGTTTTATCTTTTTCCATGGTGCAATTAAAACCACTATTACCCTATTCTTTATATAAGTACTTCTTATATAAAGGGTACTTTCTTATATAAGTATTCTTTATATATTCTTTATATAAGTTGGCGTTTATATCTGTTTGTAAAAGTCTGGTGCATGAAAATAATATTTTAACCATTTTTCATATATTATTATTATGGAGATTAGGGCTTTCCAGCATATTTTTATTTTTTATCCTCCAACATTTCGGGGGGGATACATCCCCTTTATCCCCCCCCTGGGTTCGCCCCTGTGTAATGACCTCATCTTCAGTCACCCTTCTCAGCCATTTGTTGTAGTTGAAATCCACATTTCTTCTCTATAGATACCGGTACTTCGAATTGATCGTTGTATTATAAAATATGCTCCATATTGTAAAGTTAATCAATACTTAACAATACAAAACATTACGCGCTCCTTAAATTAAATTTGATGTTTGGTGATTTTAAGCTGGTTGCCATGACCTAAAACTGAACCATGAAACAATCTATCACTAGAATGAATTTACAAAATTATTTGAATATAATCTCTGAACACCTAGTTTTTTTAATTATTATTACTGTGTGTTGATTAGTCCAGTTTAACTATTCTTGTTTTACTTGATATTTTTTGATATATCAATATTATTTAACGTTAATACATTACTTTCGATTGATAATAATAAAAAAAGAGAAATATAAAATACGCTATAGTACTAATATGTATATATGTTGATAAATACATTTTGTTATTAGGTGATAATCCAGAAAAAGAAACGTTTGGAACTAGAAAAAGATGATCTGGATGTGGACAGAAGTGAGCAGCACAAAGATGAAGACTATTATGGTAATCGTCAAACTCGATATGTTATGTAAAGTGGAGTAAAAAATCCTATTAAAATTAACTATAACTGGGTTTTGTATAAGCTTGGGATGAAATCCCAAAGGAAAGAACTTGAAATATCTTGATTGATAGACCTAATCTATGTCTGGTAGGGATTTATGTTTCCAGTCCTTCCACAGTGATGATTTCAAATCAAATCGAATATCTTTCTTTGCAATAAGACATATTTACATGCATCAGCTTGCGTCCAGATTATTACAAAAACATCAAATAAACAGAAAAAGAATTTAAAAACTTGTTCTTTAAATAATCACTTCTTTAAATAATTACAGTAGAACATTAATAATTCGGACATAAAATATCCGTAACTTCAATAATCCAGATTTGTATTTAGCAGGAAATAAGACATCGTATATCGTCTGACCTTGCACTATGCTCTGTACTCGAGGTTTAGCAATGGGCTAGCAAGGAGTAGAGGAGTAGCATGGAGCGGAAGGGGAAGGGGTCATGTTCAAGGTCACACAGCCAAATCTAAACCTGTTACGTTGCACCATGGTTGTGCCTCGTCACCCGCTATTCGGCAGTCGCATCACGGCATCGCTCTACTGACCCTGAGTAGTACTGAGTAGTAGTGCATTATAACGTACAGAGTAATGTTTTAGTCAAATTTGAAGTTGGAGATTAGGTCTGTAGCTGCAAAATTTAACCACAACCACAGTTCAAAAGCTCATCGCGAATTTTTTTTTAAAACCTCAAATAATGTCTGATTTTATTACTGTACACATTCAATGTTGCTATAAATAAAATGTGATACAGTACTTGACATAAAAATGTTTTAAAATTAACTCACTTCTAGAACTTTACTGTATAAGATAAAATATTCAGTTTTAACAAGTATTAAGCTAAAAGGTGCAAAATGGCTTTTTTAAGGTATTTTCAACTATCCGGATAATTTGATAATCCGGTTGAGGTCCGGTACCAATCAGTCCGGATCATTAACGTTCTGCAGTACTATATAAAATGATCTATCTACAAGAAAACTTTTCAGTTTAGTTTTAAAGCACCGTGGATGTCTTTCAGCCTTTTATGCCGTCAAGTAATGAATTGTATGGCATTGTGATATAGAATTTTGGCAATGGCATATAACATTGTAATGGGCGGTTTCTAAAATTTTTTTTTAGGAAGTAAAGGGTGGCGAAAAATGAATGGTTACATTTTCAATTAACTTAACTCAAGTGTTTCTATATAACTCTATATATTTATTTTCATTTTTGGGTTTTGTAATTTCTCCAATTTAAGCCAATAATGTTAAAAGTGGCAATGAATGTAATTATTTATCATACACAATTTTAATTTATAAGTTGAAGCACGTCACCTAATGAACTGTCGCTGCAAGGACTCTGAAGCTTTTACATTTTTACAATTTTTAAAACTCCATTTCAAGGTTTATTGGTTTGACCGCTGAAATTGGGTGCTCAGTAAATTTTATTACTCATCATCGACCCAGCGGTCTGAAATGCAGTGACCTAACCTAATATTTATTTTCAGTCAGTGATTTGTCCATTTCTTGTAAGATTTAAGTCCTGCCGAATAGCCACCCTGCTGAAAAATATTAGTTCTAAAAAGACTGCTCCAAAGTGAAAAGATGTGGATCTATTGTCCACTGAGCCATCTTTCAGAAAACAGGCTAAAATGGTCGACGTAAAGAATTCCGGTGGATGTCACCCATCACTACTACCACACAAGTAGAAACCGACTTTCCTTTTTGCGCCACCCTGTACTACTATGAAAAGGAATATTTCCTCTGTAGCTATTTCTCATGCTACGCTTTCTTAATGCTCACATTGACTTTCGTTCAATAAAAAAGGTTCTCAAGTCATAAAATAAATTAAAAAATTACTTCAATGTTGACTTACTTAAATCACTGATTAAATCACTGTTTATCACTAAAAATTACTTAAATACCTCTGGAAGGGGTTAGCATTGTTTAAAAATGTATTTACAAACACATGTTATAGTAGGGGAGAGCGGGGCTAAACCGTACAGCGAGGCTAAACCGTACACCCCTTTTTTTGGCCTAGATTTCAAGCTAGACGATCCCGTCAAGTGCTGCAGCCTAGCTGCAGGTTGCGCAAAGTTTACAGTATGGATATCGTGCCGCTATGCGTACGAGTATCAGTGTCTAAGTCAAAAACGTGTTTTTTACTCTTTTACTTCTAATTTTCGTCCAGTACTAAATAGAAGGTAACTGAAGAATCTTTTCTTGTATTCTAGTAACTGTATTATCATAGTAAACTACATCTCCTTAGCTTTCTTTTGGTTACTAGCAATGATTGGTTAAGTGATAGAATTTGAGGTTATGTTGATAAATTCCCACGAGGTACAGATCGTACGAAAGTGTACGATTTAGCCCCAAATGGTTTGTTATGGCAACATATGTTGATTGCAATTTACGACGAAAGCACGAAAAATGCTAATGAATTGCATTCTTTCCTAACAATATATAACCATAGTTTTCGTATAACTATAATTTTCATATAGTTATACGAAAATTATGAAAATTATTGCTAGGTATAAAATGAAAGTTTTTTCAGATTGTTCGTAAATATCAGAGGACCAATCAAAGAGCCAAAAGGACAGAAGAATCGATGAATGCAGCTATTGATGATGTAGTAAATAGCAGAAAGAAACTAAGAGAGGCGGCTAGGACTTACAATGTTCCAGTAATGACATTGAGTGATAGACTTAAAATCGTGACACAACAAAGTTAGCTATTTCTTCTGAGATTTTAAAATAGTAATACACAGTTTCTTACCTTTAGAAGTAATAAACAGTTTTTATACATTAATCTATTGCATTGCCATCATTACTTACCTAAACAGATGATTTTTAAACTGTACGGTATATCCTCTTCTACTGTACGGAATAGCCCCGACCCCCGGGGCTATTTCGTACAATGTAAACTTTTTTTAAACACAATTTTTTTTATGAAAAAAGTTGAATAGTTGGAAAATGGTTATGTATAATCAGTAGCCAAATAATCAAACTATATATTGTTTTGGTTTATATAACCTTAACTTAGTAATTTGCTATTCACTGACAAATCTCCCTTATGTGTACGGTATAGCCCCGCTCTCCCCTATTATACAGTGTATGTATTATAAGCACATACAAATGTGAAATTAGTTAAATTAGGACACATACAATTAGTCATTATTGTAAGTACAGTTTCATTTAAAGTATAAAACAAGTTAAAGATACCCTGTTGTATTTTGTTTTAGGCACCAAAAAACGGCTTGTGTTTCTTGATCTCGTTTTAAAATATGCCAAGGATTCTTCCATTCACCTCTCAGATAAAGACATACGAGATGAAGTTAACACTTTCATGTTTGCGGTACGTCATTAAGCAGTGAGGAGGCCACTCTGGTGTGGTCAATTGAATTACTTTATCACATTATTTATTTTCATATTACGAGGGCTATTCAGAAAGTAAAGAACGTTTTAGAATATAAAAAAAAACCAACTACAAGAAACAAATGTTATTGTATACAGTGTGAAGAGTAACTAAAATACTACTATTCTACATAGACCCCCATGAGATTAAGGCATTTGTCAAAGCGGTGAACAAGGTTTGCGATTTCCTCTTTGTAAAAATCTGCCGCCTTTCAATAGGCTATTCAAAATCCGTAACAACCTGTTCAAAATTTCAACCTGTTCAAAATCCATAAAAATTTCAAACAGCAAACTGTGAAACTCGAGGGAAAGATAACGAAAGCTCCGTTATGGTGAAGCGGCGGTTTTCACGGATCTTCTCGTCAACTTTAGTGACCTGTTTGTCGGTCGTAATTCTTGAGTGTCCACTTTTCTGCTCATCGTGATCATTGGTTCGGCCATTTTTTAACAGAATACACCACTTAGGTAAAAGTACCAGGTTAACCGAGCCTTGCGCATTGGTTTTAATTTACTATTGTTATAGTAACATTGTAATCCGTCTTTGAAGTTTACGCCAACGATACCTTTTCACAGGTGACAGCTGTTTCAAAACCAATGCTTAAAAGTAGCATTCTTTAATTTTTTTTCTTTCAGTGTTATTGCGTTGATGGCAACCCATAAGACCAATTTTAAAAATTACAATTTTAAAGTTAGTGTTTTTAAAACTATTTTTCCTGGGGTTGGGGATGTTTCAAACTCATTTTTGGACCAAAACATGTTCAAATGCAAAGTTTAACCAAATCTACTCGCTAGATTTTGAATTAATGGAAAATACATTGCCTCAGACACTGATTTTATTATAATAATATAGGATACATTATTTTTGTTCTATAAAATGTCCACAAATCCGTCAATATCAAGTCAATAACGATGCATTGAAAAACTTATCACTGTTTAAGCTTGCATTGAAAAATATATGTCCATTATAGGTTTTCCACAATAGTGAAATGTAAGCTAATTTTTATTTTTGCCTATAAGTCCCTTAAACACAAGTGAACTTTGATACATTTCTTGTAGCTCATTAATTTTAGAATTTACCTATTTTATTATTATCACTCTGGATAGTATTTTAACACTTATACCGAAACATCGGTCTCACAGGCACCCAGGGAAATTTGTTTTTTTATCGTGGTAGCCCTGGGGGGTTGGCAGCACTGACCTTCACAGTAGCTAACTTTCTCCCCCTCCCCTACAACGTGGAACAATATCGATTAGTTCGGCTCGGGCGTTTGACCTTGGTACATCGTTTTTCAAAATCGTAGCGGTCTGTCTGACCGGGTGTTTCGTTTCCCGTTCTTTGTATAGCGGTCTCATAGACCGGTGTTTCGCTTACAGTATGTAGTGGAGTGTGAGACCGGTGTTTCGGTTAACGTATTTATAAGTGTCTTTTAAATTTACTGACTTATAAAACTACTGAAATGGCTCGACGAGTTAGTGCAAAGGATCCAGACTTCAGTGACACAATTCGAGACCTTTTGAACGAGGAAAACAGTGACAATGAAGATTCCAGTAGTGAGGAAATAGATGATTCGGACGCCGATCCAAATTATGTTTTACCCGAAGAAGAAAATAATACGGCAGACACAACGGACTCTGATGAAGATAACCTCTTAGATGAAGAATGTGAGGATGACGGCCTTGAAAATGTACAGGACAACTTGCCAGCGTTTTTCGTCGAGAGGATGAAGAAAAAAGAATTCGGACCCCCAAACGCATGGGCAAGTAAAGCTCCACCAACACAGGTTAGAGTTCCAGCTCGTAATATCATTCGAACAGGCTTACCTGGCATAAGAGACCGTGCCAGGCTGTTAGGGAATAGCCCATCAAAGACCGATGTTTGGAAATTGTTCTTTGATGAAGAAATGCTGACTAAAATTGTAGATTATACTAATGTAAAGATACAAAGTGTAAGGGCTACTTTAAGTGCAGAAACAAACAAAAGTAATTACAGAAATACTTGTATTGAGGAAATAAATGCTCTTTTGGGACTGTTTGTTCTTTCATCAGTTTTACGCTCTAAAGACGAAAAAATTAGCTCATTGTTTACCAAAGATTCTTGTAGCCGGCCAATATTTTCTGCCGTGATGTCAGTGAAACGGTATGAGATCTTGACTTCGTGCCTTAGATTTGACGATGTAAATACAAGAGATGAAAGAAAGTTGATTGACAAAGCTGCCCCGATTTCAGAATTGTTTCAAAAATTCATCACAAACAGTCAAAGTATCTACTGCGTTTCATCAGATGTTA
The DNA here is from genome assembly GCA_030545055.2 of Neoaliturus tenellus. Classification (NCBI taxonomy): domain Eukaryota; kingdom Metazoa; phylum Arthropoda; class Insecta; order Hemiptera; family Cicadellidae; genus Neoaliturus; species Neoaliturus tenellus. The sequence goes on along the minus strand of CM061532.1, from coordinate 164,569,114 downwards.
CAGTTGATGAGATGCTGATTCCTTTCAGAGGAAGGTGCAGTTTTAAGGTTTTTATGCCTAATAAACCAAAGAAATATGGCATCAAAGTTATGTGTTTAGCCGATGCTAAAACATCGTATCTACTAAATGCCTATATATACACTGGTAAAGGAAGTGACAGTGTATCTCTATCTTTACAAGAAAAAAAACTTGCCATTCCCACTCAAGCTGTGGTTAGGGTTTGCAGGCCTATTGAAGGTTCAAATCGAAATGTCACTGCCGACAACTGGTTTACCTCTCTAGAAGTTGTCGACGAACTGTCAAAGAGAAAACTAACATATGTGGGAACAGTCAGGAAAGACAAAAAGTTGATCCCCGTAGAGTTCCTACCTAGCCCAGAAAGACAAGTAGCCTCAAGTCTTTATGGATTTAGAGGTAATTCGACTCTCCTTAGCTTTGTGCCCAAGCAAAATAGATCAGTTGTTCTGATTTCTTCAATGCACCACAGTGTTCAAACAAACCGCGAGAAAAAGAAGCCTGAAATAATTTGGTATTATAACAAAACGAAATGTGGTGTTGACGTGCTCGATATGAAGTGCGCAGTTTTTACTTGCAGCAGGAAAACTAGGCGGTGGCCACTTGCTGTATTTTACAGAATGATCAACATCGGATGTGTAAACTCATTCATTACTTATATGAGTTTCACAGGCATACCACTAATGAAAAGGTTCGAGTTCGTAAAACAGCTAGGTCATGAACTGGTTGTTCCTCATCTTCAGAAAAGACTGGCAGAAACTGTGAACCTTCCAAGAGCCTTGAAGGCTAGCATTGAGACCGTTTTGACAGAAAACAAAACCGAACAGCCAGCTCATCAGCGGAGACAGCAGCACCAGGGATTAGAAGAACTGGTAGATGACCCACAAGAACCAGGACCATCCCAAGTAACCGTCCCAAGTGACAAAATGGAGAAGAGAAAAACGTGTTCTTCGTGCCCTTCCTTCAAGAAAAGAAAGACAAGCTATATGTGCATTGCTTGTAAAAAAGCAATATGCTTAGAATGCAGTAGGAAACTATGTATTGACTGTTCTAAAGAGAAAAGTGGTTGAGGTGATGTTACCACTTGTAACAAACGATCAGATTTTCGTTATGAATTTTGTTTGGTTATTTTCGTTTACCATCTTATAACCAATCATATTTTAAAAGTGGTAGGTATGCTAATCTCGCAATGTCATGTTTTTATACTACTTCTTTATGTAAGGTTTTTGTGATTAGACCCATACGTGACCAGACCCTACTGTACACATTTACATTTCATGTACTATTCACTTCCATACTAAATAGAATAATTTTATTGCCGTAATTTTATGATTGTATCTGTATTATTTTTTTAGCCATATACATACTTTCACAAATATTGTATCTGGTATTGTTGTCTATTAAGTTTTACTTTGGTGCAATTTAAAAGTATTCCATTTAATGCAAATTTTTGCGTAAATTGTAACTTTGTATTAAAAAAAGTTTAAATTTTTTAAATGCCAATGAGTTGTTTTACTTTTTTTTATATGTATCTGACAATATATTTTCAGAATAAAAGTATTTTGTAATTAAAATGTGTGTGGTATAATTGTATTTACCAAAAATTCAGTAAAAATCAAATAGCGGTCTGTGAGACCTTATGTTTCGGTTAACGTTATAATAATCATGTTTCGGTATAAGTGTTAAGAAAAGATTTTATGATCTCATAAAGGCTGATTTGAAAAGTAAGTTGTTTAGATTATGTTCAGTATAGCTTTTTGAGATTTGTCTTTGCTACACAAGAACCACCTGTGTGAACAATTTGGCTAAAATATTACGTTGCACTCGTGAGAATATTTCATAAATTTTACCATTTTCTTTTATTTTACGTATTTTTTATCTTTTATATATTCTTTTATCTTTTTATTGTTGTGCTCCTTTGATAAAAGCTCAAATGTTTTAGGGCCACGACACTACTGCTTCTACAACAAGTTTTGCTATTTATTTACTGGCATCACATCCAGAAGTGCAGGTAAGTAAAATACATTATAAGACAAGAAAGTAATCCAAGTGTGCAAATTGTTGCATGTAAAAATAATCACAATGTACAGTAAACCCCTACAAGCTCTACCCAATTGCAACTAAGCAATTTCACGTTTGGTGTTAATGGAGTTTTCCGTAAACGATTACCCCCACTGTTTGTTCAATCAGACCTTGTAATATCGGCTCTCAATGGGCCATGGAAGAGGTCTCAAACAGAACCAAGTCAAAAACAGCCAACAATACAGATTGAACATTTCAGTATTAACTGTTAAAATCAGCTTTGGTAGCAACAGATTGCTCCTAATGTCTGTAAAATTAGTGGACTGTCGATAAAAAATCACTGCTTATAGTGATTAGGGAGTCACTAGATGCAAGATCAATGAGCAATGAGGCCTACTGTAGGGGCGTAAGGAGGTGTTGAGTTATAAGGGTTTGAGTTTGTTAAACTTTGCTGAGGTACAACATTACAGTTTTTTAAACTTCTACTTTAATTTGAAATGTAAATAAAAATCATAAATACTTCAACGGCAAAAATTTAAAAAATCTGTTCAGTTAAAAAATTAAACACTGAAATAAATTTTTCCAATTCAATTTTGTGTAAATTTAAGTTTTAAGTTTTTAAGCTAATTAGAGAAAATACAAAACCCATAAAATCTTTAATATTTATTAGTTGAAAAATACCTCATGGGAGTTCCAATCGGTCCTGCGGATTCCAAAACATCAAACACGTAAATTGATGTGTGATTGCACTTCTTGACTCCTTTTTTTGGGTTTACTTGCGAGTCAAAGTGAGAGAATAGACATTATCAGGACTTTATTGCAGTTTTTGCATTGATCCTTATTCCCACAAACTAAAGACTGTGTATTATGCAAAATGTTATAGGCCTAGCCCTAATAAAACATAGTCTCTCTGTCTTGTACAGGACAAAGTTGTAGAGGAATTGCGGAGCGTGCTCGGCGACTCAGATAGAGATCCGACATACCAGGAGTTGCTAGGGTTCAAGTACCTAGAGCAAGTGATCAAAGAAACTCTTCGATTGTACCCGGCAGTTCCGTACATTGGCCGCCTTCTGTATGAGAATTTCACTCTTCCATGTAAGACAGACTTTTTTAGCATCGTGGTTGATACATTATTTCATAAAATTTGCACAAGGCTAACTTATAGATGTCCTTTGTGTGTTTTAACTCTTGACTTGTAGACCATGGTATGTTATGCATGGTTGGGCTTATAAATTTTGGTTGCAGCTGGTGACAGACAAACTTTTTGAGCTTACTACCGACAGACTAGTGACAGATTTTGCTGTCCACAACAGCCTAATGACCTTATAAGCAATGGGCATTTAAGGTTCTATGAGGAATGTTCAGGAAATAAGTTCTAGAAAAAAGGAACCAGCAAAAGCAGGGGTAGAAGAATGCCGAAAGAAAGGCAGATTACTTTTGAAAGGCATGTACTCTTTGACTGCTATTGACGACCCTGCTAACTGGAAAAAACCATAACAACCTCTACGACTGGTGTACCTTTTCTTTATTTTCCCTATTTGTAAATTTTTTTCTTATTTTAATCAAATGTTACTTGTAACATAAAAATACCTAATTTTGAATCTATGTAACAATTAATTATAATGTATGGAATTGTGATTAGGAAATTCAGATGCATGGTGAAAATCCAGGCCTAAAAGAGATTCATATAATGTTTGTTGTTGTTGCTGTAGCGGGACACACACTGCCTGCTGGCACCTCCCTCTCACTCTTCCTCTACAAGGTTCACCGCGACCCCAAAGTGTTTCCAGATCCTGACAAGTTCAACCCAGACAACTTTTCCCCTGAGAGGATGATGAACCGTTTTGCCTTCTCCTACACACCCTTCAGTGCTGGTCCACGAAACTGCATTGGTTAGTTTACTTAGGTTACCGGTCCATTTTAATAATGTAGTAGTTTTATAAATAATAATAATAATTGGAAAATTAATTTAATTTAATTTTTTTAGTTAATACAGTCGACTCTTGGTAACTCCAAGTTGATAACTTTTTTTTTTTTTTTTGAGGGAGAGACGGAAAAATGCATTACGCACACAGGTGGCCAGCCTGTAGTGTGGGGCTCCCCTAAAAAACGGGTTTACCCTCTAAAAAACCTCCTCTACTCTTAAGGAATCTAACCTGGAATTGTTTATCACATTACGTCAGGCTAGGCCTACATTTGGCTTACGCCCGTGGGGCTCGCTCCTTATCCAGCCGCTCAATCAAGGGATCTGGGCCACTTCGCGGTCCAGATCGGTTTTCTTTTCCAGGAGAATGCCCCGGTCGAACTGTGACAAACAATCCCAGTTGCCCTCATCCTCCAAAATCTTTTGGCAGACCGAGTCCACCGAAAATGCACCAAAGATTTGTGTGGCCTCCAGGCGGGGCCCTTCCCAACGGGGACAGCGGAAGAATGTGTGTTCCGCATCGTCGGGAACACCTGGGCAATAAATGCAGTCCGGTGAACCGGTCTTTCCCATCCGGTTTAGGTACGACCGAAAATAGCCGTGACCTGTCAAAAATTGGGTCAGGTAGTAGTCCACCTCCCCATCCCGCTGTTCCACCCATGGTTGGACCTGCTTGATAAGTCGCGCAGTCTATCGTCCTCGGGTGTCGTGCTCCCAGCTGTGTTGCCACTGCTGGAAGGTTCGGGAGTGCGCTTCTGTTCTTGCTGTGTCCTTGCCGATCTCGCCTTGTCTCTGATAAATCGCCTTCCTCTCTCCTGCCAAGAGCTTGACAGGAATGACTCCGGCGACCACCAGGACGGCAGGCTCGGACACTGTCCGGTAGGCGGAACACACCCGGAGCGCCGCTTGACGCTGAACCCGGGCGAGTCGCAACCTGTAGCACTCCTTATCTAGAGCGTCTGCCCACACCTCTGCTCCATAAAGAAGCACGGACTGGACTGCGGACATCAACAGACGTCTTCTAATGGACCGGGGACCCCCGACATTGGCCATCAGCCTACTAAGGTAAGTGACTACCTTAGCGGCCTTGTTCGCCGTACGGAAGATCTGATCCCTCCAGCTTAACTTGGTGTCCACCATAACCCCGAGGTATTTGGCGTTGATGTGACCACCTCCCTTCCCACTCAAAACGGGACGACGGTGTCGATCCTCTTCTTCGTGAGAATCACGTTCTCCGTCTTACTGAGAGCAAGCGAGAGACCGTATTCGGACATCCAGTTGTTGACCACCCGCATAACTCGGTTCAACTTCAGTTGGGCCAGCTCAACGTTGCGTTCAGCAATGAGAGCTGCGAAGTCATCGGCGTACCCAACCAAAGTGGTTTCCTCAGGCATCTCGGACCTCAGAAGGCTGTCATAGGCAACGTTCCAGAGATCTGGGCCGAGTATTGAACCTTGTGCGGCACCAGAAGTGACTTCCATCGTCCGCGTTCCGTCCCTCGTGTCATAAATCAGGCTTCGAGAGCGTAGATAATCCTCGATGAGCCGCAACAGATATGCAGGAATACGAAAGGTGTTGCGAAGCGCATCCAACATATCGACCCATCTCGCCGAGTTGAAGTTGATAACTTTAAATATTTAATATCTTGAATTATATCAATCCTCTTGGAAAAACCTATCTAAGTAAAAAAATAAACCATACACAACAAAAATAAATTTTACAGAAAAATTACTTCTAAATTCACTGGATACATCAAATTCCAATTTGTCCTTTACCTCCATAAGTTGAATTATCTTGAAGTTTTTCTCTGTGAACCCCTGTATGTCGAAACTCCATGTCTATGCAACATCTGTGTCTATGACACATCCGGTACAGCGTTTGTCTGTTATCACAATACTGTACAACAGTGTGTTACCTCTGTAAGTTGAAATTTAAGAACATTACCTCTGTAACTCGAAGTATTCCTTAGTCCAACTGTTACGTAACCCACTGGAAAACTGTTTCTGTGAATTTGTCATGCTTTCAAATATTAAATTATAAATACCTGATTTTTTTATTTCATTTTAAGTAATGTACTACTGTTTTTTTTCAAACTTTTTCAGGTTTGAATACTTGAGTTGTTGTTGAAGGTTTGAATACTTGAGTTGTCTTTGAAGCCAAATCTCTTATTACTTTTTAAGTGTTAAAACATCTTTGGCTGGGGGACAATAAATAACTGTGGTTCATACAAGTTTCATAAATAACATGGGTTAGAATTAAAAAGAAGAAAAAATAAATCTTCTATGATAGCATTATACAGTAAATCATGGATGGTTACACCGTAGCACTGTTAAACATTTTATAGCAAACCAGACCTCTGTATTATTCTTGATTTATTTTACAATGTGCTAGGGGCGTAAGAAGAACTGTATCTAAAAACTTTCAATTAGAAAAGTTAAAATGAGGAATATTAAACTTTACAATTCAATAGTCAATAGTCAATAGTCAATTCTTTATTGTACATTACGCCTGGTACAGGATTACAAATAATGTAATACACAAGCTGGTACATGGTCAGTTGTATCTACATCCAAGCTACTCTAATTTAATCATTATTCCTCTGTAATAATAATATACCGTACATAATAATAATAATAATAATATAGAAAAGAAAATCAAAACATCATTAAATAAACATAAGAGAAATCCATATTCAGAACTTATCCTCAATAAATGAGTCAACGCTATAATAACATTTTTGGATTAATGCCTCTTTCAATTTTTTTGTGAAACCTTTAAAATTTAAACTTTTAAATGTATCAGGTAAATGATTATATATATTTTTAATCCCACTATACATATATTACATAACTGCAAAAATTTGGAAATTTTGAAATTTTGTTTCTGATTTATTGGTTTATTGAATTGAGTTCGTTATATTTATATTATAGTATCTGGAGTGTTTGATAAAATAGTAATTAGCATTATAGTAGTCTTAATTACCCAACATGAACTAGCTGTAGCAAGGTTGGATAAGTGGAAAATTCGGATAACACGGATAATGATGAACCAATGTTGAAAGTTTTAAATTGAGCTTTAGTAATATTTTAGTAATTATTTAATCTATCAAGTTCAGACTGCACTAGGTGCAATGTAAATTCACCCTATTGTTTGATTGTGCACATAGACATTCAAGTAATAAAGGTCACATAATTAATTTTGTTATGTAATTTGCATAACAGGTCAGAAATTTGCAATGCTGGAGATGAAAGCTGTAATCTCGAGGTTTGTGCGAGCGTACAAGGTCAAGGTCATGCCTCCGGCGCCTCTGCTGGCCTCGCAGCTCATCCTCCGTTCTGAAACCGGCATCCACGTTCAGGTTGAGAAAAGGCCAGATAGAGTAGGTTAACCACTTGTGCTGGATTCATCGTATTACAGGGTATCTATCTTTGTGGAGCAGAATCAGCAAGTCCTGTATAGTTTAAACTCATTTTACATGCAATTTAATTCTTGTACAGTAAACTTCCTCTAATCTGGCATTTCTGGGACTTGACACATGCCGGATTAGGAAGTATTCCGGATTACAGGATGAATGTCAGGAAAATGTGAATTAATGGAAAAACTAGGCTACATTAAATGTAAGCAAAAATACGTCTTACTATTTACAGTACGGTATATAAACATTGCATAACATACGGTTATGAAAAATACCGTACATTATTACATAACTAAAATGAGAGTTATACGATGTACACCAATTTAGGATAAATATGGCTCTATCCCCTGCACGCATTCCAAAGTGCTTTGTATGTTGTCCCCTTGCAGCTTCGGATCCCAAACGCACTTGAACACTCATTATTATTTGTAAACCTGTCAATAAAAGTTATTCTGGAAGTTGTGCCGGATTATTAAGCGTGCCGGATTATCAAGCGGCCTGATTATCAAGGGTGCCGGATCATAGGATGCCGGACTAGAGGAAGTTTACTGTATTACCTAAGGGTGGTAAAGGTGGTGTCATTAACAAAATAACTAACTGCCAGCTTATTAACCATAAGATAAAATCTGACTCTCTCAAATCAAATCACATCAAAATCAACTTTATTTATGTAGTATCCTTCCTTACATATACATTGAATAGTGTCAATAATGTAATAGTTACAATCATTTACAAAGTTAGACAAAGTTGTATTTTACAAATTGATAAAGAAACTAAATTGATAAACTATTTACAATAAACTTTTACTAATTGAGCGTAGTAAACCCTGGTCTAAATTAATTGTTACCTTTGGAATCAATGAAAAATTCAATTGGGCTTTTAATTTTTAACTAAAATATTCTATTATTGTGTATATTGCTTTATTTATGCACCCATTGTTGCTACCATGCATAACGTAAAATGTGTATATGTTTAGAACTAGCTTATCATCATGTGATTTATTCATAACTGTATCTAATTTATTAAGTAACAGGACAGTCTTTATCTTACCTTTTCATTAACCCAGATTTAACATGCAATGTGATTACATCTATTCAGCAGAAACCTGGGTTAACTAACTAAGTACACTAGAACCCCATTAATCCAAATTAATTGTGATAAAAAAAACTCAGTTTTTTAGATGCCGAATGTTTGGATCTACCCAACATGTTTTCAAAGAAAAATCCATTATAATAACATAATAGTTTTAAAAAACCTTACAACAATGTACATAAAAAAATATCAGTCCACTTTTTTAAAAGCATCACTCATACAATAAACAAAAGAAAACATTACAAAAATAACTTGTGCTGTTTGAGTCACATTTAAATAATATTTTTCTACCTATCTCTTGAATGGAGTTGTCCAATATCACAATATATTCTATACCACAACTTTGGTGATGTTTTATTTTATTCATGAAAATTAGATGGATTAATGAGCTATCATTTTTATTTATTTTTAGATTTTTTTTACAACAATTGATTTGGTGTCAAGAAGTTTTGTAGTAAGGAGTATTTAATCGGTAGTATCTAAACTTAATTAATATTTTTTACTTCCACCGGAAATTTAGTAAAAGTAAAACTAATCTTTGGTATAATACAGCATGTCATTTTAGGCATTTCAACACTCAAGTCAACTGAAGCCATTTTTTCTATTAAAAAACATGTCCGTTACTTTACATTATTTTACTGACAAAAATCATTTTTTAATTCCGCTCAGTGATTTGGATTATCTGGATAGTTGGGTTCTGGTTACTGGAGTTCTAATGTAAGCATTGGACGGGTATCATTAATTTTAGAGGTTGACTTTTTGTTAATACTCCCAAAATAAAAAAAGAGTACAGTAGAAGTCTAATAGGCAGCGACCGTAGTTGAGTAGTAGAGCTCTGGGTTATCACCTAGCGGGTAGCATTCAAATTCCAGCTTGGGGACAAAAAGATCGTTTCAGCCGCTCTTGTGGTTTGGAAGTCACAATAAGCCGTTGGTCCACCTGCATAGGAAAAAAGTGCAGGCAAGGAAAACTCAGTTAATTGCTGATCTTTCTCCACTAAAAGCCATACGCTTATTATTACTGGGGATCTAATGTACACGTTGGGTATCATTTTTAGATGTTTGACATTTTGTTAATACTCCCAAAATAAGTTTAGTATAAGTCCAATTAATTATCAGAGTTCCAGTTATCCGTGCTGCCGGTATAACCGAGGTAAATTACAAAGTTATAACTGGAAGATTTTTACAAAGACTTGCAATATTTTTACATTTTTGCAATCAGTGTGTATATTAAATTAATCTTGATACTGAACAATGTAGTGCTTGCATAAAATGGCTATTACTTGGTCAGATATGAGTTTCACTTTGATTGATAGTCACAAGCATTAAGGATTTTTCGTTTGTCAATACGTTCGTGCAGTTTCTCAGTCAGTGTATGCCAATAGCTAAGCTACAATCTAATCTACACAGTCACGACACTCGTAATGAACCTACATGTATGTGGCTATTTGTCCCCAAAGTTAGCGCTCTCAAGCCAGCGGTTTTTCAAACAAATCTTATATGTTAGCAACCTAAGCGGGTGGAATAGAAACAACCAGATTCTGATGGGGTGATTCGCTGTAGAGTTAACTCAGACACCAATCGCCAAGCATGCTAGTGGATTATCACTATTACTTCAAGCCACTGGGGTGCCAGGTTACTGGGGAGAGGGACACACCTTACATGACCGAGTGTAATGGCTGTCTCCCAAATACCTTAGTAGACTGCGCCTTGTACGCAGGTATATATCCAAAGCAAGGTTAGTGCTTTTCTTTTCAATATCAAAGCCATATTAAAGTCAGTCTTGTCATCGACAAAAGATGAATGGTGAATTTAAAAGAGTAGGTAGTAGTATTATTTTAAAATTAAATTCAATTAAAGGTTAAATGGAGGGGGAAGTATTTTAGAGGTTAGGTTAGGAAATGAACAGAGATTAGGGAACGGGGAAAGATAGCGGTATGAAGCAGACAACAGTTTTATGGAAACAATTAATTGTTTGGTAGTCATTTTTCTAGTTCATTAAATTGCATATTTTTAGTTTCAATATGTTTTCTTACCGATTTTCACCTCATTCTGTACAATCTAACTGCATTCGTCGATCAAAGATAAAGTGTTAAATTAAAAGTATTACAAGCATTCCTTTATACTACATATTACTCAATTTTTTTACTATCTGAGGTGATCCCGGTCGCGTTTAGCTTGGATAATCGGACTTCCACTGTAAGTTTTTTTTCTTATTATTATTTTTTTTTAATATAAATTATGTAAACATTTCATTCCCAAACAATCAGGGTGCTGCTCATGTATGATTTTGTATATTGAAAAAAAAAACTCTTTTGAGTTTATTCTTGACACAGTTAGGATTTAGTTATGCAAGTTGCCATTTTTAAGTGCCAGTAATATAATTGAGTTATTTTGTTAATAATAATTATTGATATTTCTACAGCAATATTTTTTTTTAGAACAGCTTATTTGTCTAGTAAGATATGCGCTTAAGTAAGAATTTTAAATATGTTGTATTGAATATTGAATATTCTTGTATTTAGTTACTGTAGATAATTGCACCTGATTGTTCTGTAACAAATCATTTATTTTTGTGTAATTTTATATAATTGTAACAGAAGGCATTAAAAAACAAAGATACATGTGTGCAATGTTAGCTGGTGATATAAAATGGGCTCATCGTGCCTACCAAACTTAGCACTAAACTCTAAACTGAAGTGTGTTTTGAGTTTAGTTTGCATCTCAGGATGTCAGTAGCGCTATCGATGAGCTCATTTACGCGTAATATTAGCTGATATTGCACAAAACTTTGCAATTTCTACAGATGCCAATTATCCGAGCTTATAATAAACAAAACTCATCCAATCACATTCCAGGAAGCAATAACTGTAATCAGGTATACTGTAATGGATTAGTCCAAACCATGGTCTTGTTATTATCAAATGTCGACCTATTACTAGGTAGAACTGCAAATAATTGTTTAACATTGTAATTTATCACTACAGTATTCCTTAAGTCATTGTCTCTCACCACACTTTTCATAGAAAGGTAGAGATATATGTTTTGACTTATTTGAGCCCGGAGAGTGCTATTGTTTATGTTGCTGGTTATTTACTGTTGTTTCGCAATTTAAAATTATTAATGTCTTAAAAGGGAAGTCAACAAACTTATGAACAAATTCTAAGCATTTTATTTGGGTTTTATCTTACTATTGAGTTGGTACCATGTTAATGTAGTGGTCTAAGGTAGATCAGCTATGATGGGATGTTAAAATGGCTGGATTTGGAGTAACAGACTTGTAAAGCAGATTAACTAAGTTCAAGAGTAATTAGTTAACATTTGTTTGATGAATTTAAATTAGCTTCAAATCAAATTTAATACTCAGGACCATAAAATATTATTGTGATACATAACTGTTACCCTTGTTTGTGAATATTTGTAAGTCTATTTATCAAATGTCTTGTTATCATCTATTTGGGTCTGGCGTTAGAGAAACTATTGTCAAGACATATATATTAGTTATACTGGAGTTTTGCCTAACTTCATAAAATTGTTAAGGTTTTTGACTTTTATACTTTTACACAGTTACCACATGTATTTTATATAAGCAATTTTATTTACTATTAATAAATGTTGACAAATAAGTTTGTAATAATTATTTTGTCCTTCAACTTTATGTACTCTTCAGAGAAAAATTATATTTCTTCTTTATACATCCTCTTATAACTTGAACAATGTGTATACTATATTTAATGTTCTTTCTGGACCAAAATAAAAACTTACATTATTTTGTTTTTTTAATTAAAATCATAATAAAAATTTAAAATATTAATAATTATTATACTGTAGTGAACAATACAAACAGTATAATGGACAGAGCCAAATAATAATTTCATTCAGCTTATGAGTACAGTAAGGATTCCGCACCACTTCCGGCGCCACATCACACTGTTAGATGGGCCAGCTGATCTGAAATGATACTGTGATTCCCCTCAGTATTACCAGGAAATCCCTTAAAATACCAGAATTTTAAAATTATTCTATTTGCAAATCCCCGAAAATCAGGGAAATTATCCGCTTTTGATCTCACTGATCAGCCGGCCCATCTGATGGTGGTGTCAATAGAACCGAGACTCGGACCTGTAGTGAAGTCAGCCTTGCTACAATAGAGATCAGCAATCTGCATATGGTTTTAAGTACTATATGAATAGACATTTTTTCTGCTCTGCAATTCTGCTAGGTAATTTTTGGTGAACTGCAATACATTGACTTTTGTTGGGAGCCCCACATCAAGTGTTTCTTTAAATCTAAAAATGATGTTTTTTGTTTTTCCTTCATTTGAAAGAAATCCAAAGATTGGCATGAGTTAAGGTGTTTTAACATTTTTTAGAGTTCAAATACATTATGTGTGGATAACTGAAAATGTTTAATCAATTGAAGTCATACATAAAAGTTACTGGACTGTGACTCCAAAAAATCTAGTGCATATTACACGTAATTCATTTTTTTTTTTTATAAATAAAATCTGATCAATACAAAATAGCATAGTAAGAAAAGCTATGTTACAAAATAAGCTAATGAGCTTGTGAGATAAAAGGATAAAAAATTCACCACAGTTCAAAAATATAAGTTTTATATAAAATAAATAACTGTACAAAAATATCTTACATTAGCAAACTATATCTATTTTTATCAGTAGACCTTATGTAAAGAGTGTCATGAGTTTATTTTGGACTTGTAGTCTTGCTCGATCTGCTCGAGTGACCGCCCCTCGGTCTCGACCATGGTGTGGTAGAGGAAGATGACGCCAAGAAATGTGAGAGAGCCATACAGCAGAAACACGCCGCCGAGAGTGAAGGTTGACTCGAGGCTAAGGAATGTCTTGGTAGCAATGAAGCCGAGGACGTATGATGCGGCTGCAGCCACCCCACTGGCTAGACTGCGACCCCTGCAGGCAACATCAATAACGTGAGGTTAGGTGTGAGGGTGTACTCGAGGCTAAGGAATGTCTTGGTAGCAATGAAGCCGAGGACGTATGATGCGGCTGCGGCCACCCCACTGGCTAGACTGCGACCCCTGCAGGCAACATCAATAACGTGAGGTTAGGTGTGAGGGTGGACTCAAGGCGGCAGCCATTCCACTGGCCAGGCTGGGTCCGCCGCGGAAAAGCTAATACATTTGCTGGAAAACTTCAGGTAAACTAACTTAACAAAAAGCAACATCAAAACATGTAGATGACCGTCTGTTTGGTTGGCATCATCAGTCCATGCACTTCATTTGTTCAAGATTCTCCACATTGTAAACAAAAATTAATAATTTACTAGGTAAAAAAGAAATATCCATATTTAAAACAAACATAGCATATTTAAAACAAAAATAAATAATAATTAGTATCTTTTAAACAAAAAATAAGAAAAACACAAATTATATTCCTTCATAAAATTTGACAACATAAAAAATTCTGTAAACACAGTTAAGTTAAAATTCAATACAATTCGAAAAAAGTGAAAATCCCTATTCTAGAATCATTTATTAATAAACCATTAATTTCCATTATCATTATTGTATTGAACTTAGTTTTGGCAGGAAATTATGTCAAGCTATTGCAAAAATAATAATCTATACTTATTTAATACACTCAGAGTTTATTTTGTGTTGAGAACTCCTCCTACAATTTTTAACCGATTTTTAAGTTTTTGGTGTTGTTGGATAGGGCTTGATCTGTAGTTGTTTCCTCCAATAACTGACGAGAATCGGACTAAAAATAAAGGCGCTATCCACCATTGAAATCTCAAAATTTCTTATTTAAATAACATTGGGATGTAATAAAAGCATTTTAAACATCTGTTAATAATCAGCTGTAAATACGTGTAGTTTTAATGATTAAAGAAACACAAAACAAGATATTCACAATATTGAATTGGTTGATGTCATTGATTTAGAGCTAAAAGTAACATTTGTATTGTATTAAAATAAATTGCTCGATTTCAAGCAACATTTATAATAGTAATAAAGAAAACAATGAAAGGTAAACAAAAATGAAAGATCACTCCTTCTAAGCTTTCTTAATGAAACAGCTGTTAACTGTGAAGAGGTATAGTGTTTTGGGGCGGTGGTGCTACCGATCACCATGTCCAAGGTGTCGTTAAAAAGATTTTAGCATGTAGTTTTGCCATCAATTATAAAAAAAATAGAAAAGTCACCGTGGACATGGGAAAATATGAGGTTAAAGTCGCAATTTTCCCCATAGACATAACATGCAGTTACAAACCAACGATCAAGAAATCAGCTGTTTATTTAAGGAAGTGGTTAAACAAATAAAATCTGAACCTGAAAAATGGTTATTGAACGTACAGCTGGCAACAAAACTTCAGTTTTTATTTACACAACATCAAAACATAACCAAAAAAACTTTTGACATAATGGAGACTATAAGACGTCGACCGGATGGCCAAGAGGAGGAGGCCGACGAACTTTAACTGGTAGACGCGAACGAAATACAAATAATACTATTGTCGTTGATAGCCGAATACAGCAAGCACCCTTTCCGTGTTGGGTTTAAGTGTGCTCTCCAACAGCCGCCTGAAGATTTCACTTTTAATTTAGGACTGTTGGATAATCGCTGCATAAGCTGTTCCGCATATAATTTCAAAACCAAACAAACAAGTGGTGATCACCGAACCTTCAGCCTTTGTTGTCATAAAGGAAAAGTTATTCTACCACCGTTACGCGTTCCACCTATAATTCAAAGACTACTTGAAAATCGTGCGTCTCCCAAAAGCGGATGTCTGTTAATTATATTGAGAACATAAGATCGTTCAACGCCATTTGCAATGGTTAGCTCCGAGTGTCATCTGGATGACAGTGTTGCCATTGGTGTCTCCAACTTCAAGATTCACGACACAATCTATCACCACATTGGAGGGCTTATCCCTCACGATATTCATCATCCGAAATATGCTGAGTTATAGTTTTACGACGTCTACATTGCAAATCGAGAAAGACTCAACAATGTAGCAAACCAAAACTGTGACCCGCAAGTGATGAATGAAATTGCTTTACACTCGTTCAATCTTTCAAGATGATGCTCGAAGTTGTTCAAGAAGCAGCTCCAGAAGAAATTCTAGACGATACAATGATGCAAGGTGCACTGACGTCACTGCAATCTTTAAATCTGACAATGGTTTGGTAGTGTATCCCAAAGCTGAACAGCTACGCTTCGTTTCTGTTTTGGAGCCATCTCTCGAGCCAATGGCTTATCCGTTTTTCTTCCCTTATGGCGAATTAGGCTGGCACCCTCATATTCAGCATTCATCAGCTAATGCAACTGCTCAACGACAAAAGACTAAACTGCTGCAGTTTATTTCATATCGATTGGCTAAACGAGATGGATCCAGCATCTAGCACAGATCTGCAAAACTTTTCCAGCAATTTGTTGTCGATGCTTATGTGAGAATTGAAGGGACTCTCTTGCAATTTATTCGGCGTAACCAGTCACAGCTTAGAGTTGATTTATATTTGAACGCTACTGATTACGTACGACAAAGGGCGTCTGATGAGAATATGCCAATCGGTCAACAAATCATTTTGCCGTCAAGTTTTATCGGATTGCCCAGGAACATGAATCAAAACTATCTTGAAATAGCCCTCGCTATTCATCACCATGACATGCAACCCATGTTGGTCTGAAATCTCGGATAATTTGAAGATTGGTGAATCTGCTTATATGCGAACAGATTTGGTTGTAAACTAAAGAACAGAACGGATGCTGTGTGGAGAATTTTTGAATATGAAATGCAATACCAGACCCACACTATTGTTCGCCTTGACTGTGATCTTCCTAATCAACAAGTTGTGTATTTTCGCGGGGGCAGAGAAGATCAGGCAGTTGCTAATCCCAGGCAAACTAAACTACAAGCATATTTCAGATTGAACCAGGTTGATCACGAGGCATGTATTCATCTCTACAATGAAATACCTCAGCATTATACTTGGAATGAAAGCAATAAGTCTTGGAAAAAGCGACAACGTGGTCCTGATAAACTTATAAGTCGGCTTTATACAGTAAACCCTAAAAACGTCGAGCTTTTCCATCTTCGGCTATTACTTCTACACGTGAGAGGAACCAAATTTTTTGAGGATATGCGTAACATATAACAGCGTGATTTACAGTAAATTTGTAGAAGCTGCTCATGTGAGAGGAATCGCGTCGAACGACTACGAATAGTGAGAAACGTTATTAGAGGCTTGCCAAAACCAGACGCTTTATGCACTGAGACAACTTTTTGGCATAATTTATGCACTTAACGTGCCAGCTAATGCATTGGTGTTTTGGGAAGAATTTAGAACTCCAATGTCTGAAGAATATTCCAGACAAATGAGAGAGGATATCGCAATTAACAGAGCACTCATTGACATAGGAGAAATCCTTTTAACAAACAACACATCATGCAACCAATTGGGACTTTCAACGCCGTCTACAAATTCGAAATTAGAGCACGAGTTTGACATTATGGAACAAAACACTGTTTTTGAAAAAATGTATGCCAAGGCGAATCAAGACGAAAACCATCATCGATACCATTTTGCTATCTGTCCAAGGTTTATCCAATCAAAAAGTTTTCTGTCTTTCTGCTCATGCAGGATGTGGGAAAACCTTCGTGCAAAAAGCAATTCTTTGCAAACTTCTTTCACTCAATATATCTTGCCTCCCGTGTGCCTTCAGTTGAATCACATCATGTCTACTACACGGCGGGCCCACTCTACATGATCGGTTTGGACTTCCAATTCCGATACAAGAGAATTCAGTGTCATCCATAACTGCGAACAATGCTAAAGGTGATGCTATTCGTAACAGTAATTTGATTTTGATCAAGTAGATGAAATAGATGAAATATCTATGTATCCCATATACGCTTTGCAAACAATTGACCGCCTGCTCAGAGAATTTTTTCAGGTGTTTGATGGCAAAACCGTTCTTCTTTGTGGAGATTTCCGGCAAACACTAACGGTTATTACTCGCGCAAGTTGTGTGGTTACCGTCAAAAATTGCGTCAAGTATTTTCCCGGTTGGAATCAAATCAAGCAACTTAAATTAAGCACAAATATGAGAGCACACAATTCCGAAACCGAACTCATGTCTTTCTTGAAAAATTTGGGAGATGGCACGCTGCAAGTGGAGCTTGATCTAAGAGAAGACATAATCGAGTTACCTAATCAAATCATTGGTGTCGGCGATCCAATTGAAGACATTTATATGTTTCGATTTTGCCGATTATTATTGAGACAGCAATTCTCTGCCCGAAAAACGAAGATTGTTCTTTGCTAAATTCAACAATTTTGGAGAAAATACCAGGCCAATATACAATTTATTATAGTTTTGATAAGGTACTCACAGAAGACGGCAGCAGCGATATCAACTACCCAACGGAATTCTTGAATAGTTTATCAATTAGCGGACTTCCGGCTAATGAACTCAAGTTGAAGGAGAACGCCGTGATCATGACAAATGACAAATCTTTATTGCCGTTTTCACATGTATGGCATTGTCACAATTTGCAAACATGTCTAAAAAACAATTAAGTTTTATACAAAACTAATTAACAGATTTCATTTTTTTTATAAATTCATCTATGTCATAAACACTTTAATCTAACAATAAAGCTTTCAAGGTTGATTTTAATTTCTTATGGTCTAAATACTTATAATTTAATGGTAACAAGTTGAAAACCCTCTTACCTAATTCAAAAGTTGATTTAATGGTGGCTTGGTAATTACACTCACTGACTCAAAGAAAACTACTTTGTCTGGTAAAGTGTGAGTAAACAGAGCTATTAACAGGAATATCATCTAAATTAGCTTTAAAATATGACAGTAGTTCTAAAAAAAATAAAGCTGCCACAGTTAACACGCCAAGATTTTAAACAAAGGCTTACAATGGGTCCTACTGTTCACATTACATATAATTCTCACAACTCTTTTTGCAAAATAAGTAACTTTTTATATTACTATCACAGCCCCAAACAAGGATATTAAACAATGTCATATATAACATTTTATATGATAAATGACTTTGTGAGCAAAATATACAGATAATAAAATATCTACACTAACAATTAATTTCAGTCTCCTTATCATAAAAATACCTTTAGAAATCTTTTTACAAAGCTTTTTTGTGTGTGCTTTTTTATGTGTGCTCCACTTCAGATTCAGTTGCAAATAAGGCCCTAAAAACGTAATCTCTAAATCACAATAATTTCTTAAATTAAATTTAAAAATCTGAGTTTTGTTTTTGTTGAGGCACAAAAAATTAGCAGCAGTCCAGTCTTCTATGACTATGGTGATTCGTAATCTCGATGCAGCAAAAGGTCTAATTAACGGAACAAGCATGAGAATCAAGAGAGTTCATCGTAATTAATTGAATTGACTGTGAAGTATTAACTGGTGCTCAAACAAATAGCAGAATCCTTATACCACGAATACATAGCACTTACATACATACCACAAATACATACCTTAAACCAACGAGCAAGGCTCAGTCAACCTGGTACTTACAGAAAACCACACATATCAATAGTCTATTTTAAAACATAAAAAAGTTAGCCATATAATGTATTATCATTTTTATATTTATTAGCGGTGTTTTTTACATGGTCGCCAATGTCACACTGAAGTTAGCAGTCAGCAGACAGCTTTCGTTAGCCTACAATAATTGCAATCCTATTTCTAATATAGGGCCTTTGTTGACAACCTATATTAAGCATAAGCTAAAAAATTCGCTTGGCATTCGTCCACTTGACGCAGTTTTTTTGCTAGTGGACGCTTGTCTGTTGACCGATCGTCATATTTCAACATCGCGTCGGAGCAAGTAAATTATGACTTTAAAGTTTAAACCCTCTAACAATAAATTCATTAGGTGTTATGATATGCTTGGTAGTTAAATACACCCTATTAGTTCATCTTTATAACACATATTAACACAGTTTCAGTAACTTGTTTTATAACCTACCGGTTAATCCTGTCATCTTGAAATCCGGCCGGGGGTTGCCAGATTGAGGGTGTCTACTGTAGTAACAAGTTAAACAAATATGACAACCAACAGTTGTTGTTCATAAATATTTTACCTAAAATTAAATTAAAACAAAATATACCTGAAAGGGAACACTTCGCTGACAAGCATCCATGGGACAGGTGCCACTCCATAGCCTGTGAAGAACTGTAACACTACCAACATGCAGAACGGCAACCACCCAGTCTGAGAGGTCGAGTCGGTGAAGAACGTGTACAGTGCTGTCGTGGTGGTAGCAATGGCACAGGCAGTGAGTGAGACCAGGGCCATAGGTCGCTTTCCGGTCCATCGTACACTCACCATGCACAGGATGTTGGCCACAAACTGGATCACGGACAACACTATCTGGGTAACAAGCAACAATATTAAGTGTAAACAAGGTCAGTGTGAAACCCTTGTTTTTATGAAACTACATAATTTACTCCGTCCTAATTAAATTATTTTGGTGAAATTACTCTTAAAGTTGAGCTATCCACAATCCACATTGACACTAGCGGTTGCATTTACTTTTTATTTGGCACAAAACTGTCTATATATGAATAATTTGGTGAGAGTTATGCCATACAAATCAGAAACCCCTAACCCACCATTTTAACATGTTACCAACATCGAAATGTAAAAGTAATGTAAGCAACTCATTCATTCAGTCAAGGATCAATTTCATTTGTACAGTAGAATCTCGATAGTTTGACACTCCTTATAGTTCAACACGGTCCGTCACAACTTACATGTCAATAACGAGTAATAGTGTCAAAGGTGTCAAAGGAAACTGACAAAGGTGAAATGTAGACAAACTGGTGAATGATTTGATGTTGGTTATGTTAAAGATCAATCAGGTTATGACTTCATTAAAGTGTTTGATGTGTTAAAGTGTGTTAATTTTAGTGTTTGATAAATTTAACTCATGAATTTTTACACACCCCATGTTAAAATTTCCTATATACTCCCAATAGTTAGACATCTCGATACTTGGACACTCCCATGTTGAATAATAATTAAATGCATGGTAAATTTTGTGAAGTCCACAAACTATCAAACTAACAAGGTTCTACAGTATTATATCCTTATTCACAAATTTCTTCCAAATTTTTTGTTTAATATACCAATACACTTTAGCAAACGTCTGATGTAGAAAATAAAGTAGAGCTAAAGGCAATTTAAGATGTTATGTACATTGTAAAGGTTGATGGTCGTATTCTAAAAATTCTACAGTGCACTTACCGTCGCATGTAGAGGCGTTATGGGAAAATTAAGTTTCTCAAAAACTTTAATAAAGTAAGGCCTCATCGCTGCTATCCCAGAAGCATTTAGGAAGAAGAAGAACCCAATCACAAGTCCCAAAGGCCTCAGCATTTCTGGCCTAACGAGGTCCTTCAACCTGACTTTCCAGTCCGTCTCATGCTCCCCGCCACTCGTAAACATTGTTTTATCACATTTTTCAGCATTATTGTTACACTTCTTCATGTCAGGTTTATTAGTCAAATCAACAGTCACAAATTCACTTTTGGTGTCCCCGTTGGTCGTCAGAGTCACACTCTTGCCGCCCTCATCATCGATGCTGACTTGGTTGGAGTAGGCGGCTTTCTCCAGACTCCCCGCCTTGCGGAGCTGCGACGCCTCGCTGTAGCGGATCATCTCAGTCAGCTCTGCGCGAACGTTCCTCGGGTCGACCCAGCCCCGCAGCCAGCACAGCGCCTTCTCCGCCTCCTCCAGCCGGCCTCTAGACAGCAACCAGAGGGGCGTCTCCGGTACCTGAACATCCAACACGTTAGCCATGTGTGGCTGGATGCCTCAGGTAGAACTGCCATCACATGACTTGAGTTGTAAGAAGCCAAAGCTTATAAAACTTTCAAACTTAAAATTTAAATTAGCAAGACAAGAACTTTGACATTGTAAATAGTTGTTATTTATTAACTAGATCATATAGATAAAGGTAAATACACAATATAGGATGAGTGTTTTTCAGTGCTAGTAGTTTTTGAATTGTCTTATGCATCGAAATTGAAAGATACAATTTTTGTCTTAGAAATGGTCATTTAATAAAAATAGTACTATCCCTGTTACTTGAATTAAAAAAGAAAATTTCCCATTAACGCGTTCACTGCGCGCTACTGACCGATCGGTAAAACATGCTCCCTACAAATCTATTCTGTCGCAGTCCTGCAGCACCCTGGTGTGGACGGGAGCTATTTCGTCCATGTTTCATGAAGGACAGTGGCTATCTTTTGGCGCAATCCGTTCGCAATTGTCGTTACTGGTTCTGTTACTGTGCCTGGTGGGATTTCACTCAAGTTTTGATTATATTTAATATAATTGTTCGTTGTAAAAGTGTGTTCTATTATGAAATAATGGCGACTATTCACAAACAACAAGTGGCAGACAACGCCAACGTGACCCTTGAGACAGTTGATCATTAGGGAGCAGCTTTCATTGAAGGACAAGTTCATTGAAGGAGGAAAATGGGAATACTGACAATGAGTATTTTTTGATCGGGTAGTAACTGAAAATACCTATATTTTTATACAACACACTATTATTTATGTAATAAATAACATATAGATTAGTTTCAATGCACTAAAATGAAGTGAAAGTGGAACGGCGATGTAGTGGGCAGTCGAAGGGGGGTGCCAGGTGCTGACTACCGACTGGGCGGTACTATTTTGAAAATGGCGGCAGACGTTCAAAATGCGGCGGAAACTCAATTTCAAGCCTTGAAATCATCTTTGGACAGTATAAGGTGTGTATTTTCATGATAATATATTTTAGTGTTTCAGGTAGGTTTTATTATTCCTAGCCACAGTGAACGTTTTAAGACCATTTTTGTATGTAAACTTCTAAAAACTTCCAGACGGAGTGGATCTTAGCCTAAATGGTATGTAAGCCTACTTTGACATGAGTAACATATCTATAAAGAAAATACTTAAGTTATTTACAACTTTAAATCAACATCAATTGAGATATAGCTATTGGAATAAATTAAGCACATCAAGATGTAAATATAAAACATATATTTGCAAAACATATTACTTGTACCTGAGAGATTGCAATGATAGTGATGACAGGGACAGTGCAGCTGATTGCTGCAACATGCTGCCAGTCAGTGAAGTTGCCCATCGCGTATATCAGCACAAATCCGAGAGATACGAAGATGCCAGCATATGATGTCAGCATCCCTCGGAATCTTGGCTCTGATATCTCACCGACGTATGTAATGATCGGAGCTTCCATGAACCCCACCCCTGGCATCAAACAAATCAATTAATGAAAGGTCAAAATAGATTATTATTGTACTATTATAACCTCAGACCCCCCCCCCCCCCCTCATCAAGTAATCTTTTTTTAGTGGCATTACTATGGCATATACTTTATTACAAGCTCCAACTCTAAAAATTCTTTGTGTGCCTGAATTGAAGTGATTGTAGAAATTTTTAATGACGAACTAATCATATAATGAAGATTGATTAATGTACAATAACTATAGTAAGGTTATCCACTCAAAAGTGTATCCTTTGGACTTGGCTTCACCACAACTGTGAGTGCACCACAGTTGAACTAGCTCTGACCATGTCCTCAATTTGATGAGTAGAGTACCTATACTGTTGTGCAAAATGACATAATGGCAATAGAAGTTTCGCTAAATGTGAGTACTGTATTGGGACTTTCAAGTCTTAATTTACATCGAGTCCATTCAAACAGTGTTTCACCAGAAATTGCCATCATAAGTGGACTTTAGGATGACAGCAAATTATTTCCCACTTAAGAAATGACAGTTATTTTTTAGTTTTCCCTGTGCCTTCAGTTAGTTCTTTCTTGCTTAATGTGGAGACTAATGTGGTATACGCATGGTTTAGATTTTAGGTATCTGGATAATCGGCCTTCAGCAGTCGTTATTTTAATTTTTAAGGCAAACAGTATGAAAATATTTGCTTCTGCTTATTAGCCAACTATCTGTCTCCCCTCTTAATCCTGGCTGACAACCTCCTGAAATTACTTGTAAATTATGCCTTGCATAAAGGCCATCAATTGCTGACGATACAAACTATTTGAGATCCGTGTAATGCAATTAAATATATGGCTGATTTTGATTTTCTTTCTCAAGATCTCAAAGTATTCCATTATAGAGTATTTTTTATATTTACCCAGTCCCATGATGACGATGGCAGTGAACATGGTGACTAGAGAGGTGGCGCTGTAGAAGAGGTACCATCCGATGATGTGAGGAACATTGACCAGCAACATGGAGTATTTGCGCCCCAGGGGCTCCAGCACGATGCCCGACAGCACGCTCCCAAGTGGCTGGCAGATGAACCCTACACTGCCTGCAGCACATAGTCACACAGGCAATGAACATAAGTGTTAAAAGTTTCACCTGACATGTAAGACAACCCAATTGTCGTAATACAAATACATAAATACCTATGTAAAACAGCTCCATTTCAAATATTGACTTAATTCAGGATAAAGAGATGAAACGTTAATTTTTAACGTGTCATAATTTGTATACTTTTATTTTCTTTTAAGGAGGTAATTTTGATCACAATCGGTCACAACTTTAATGAATTCCTGGAAAGATATGATTAGACTTCAAATGTTTGCTAATTACCATGCCAAATTTTTAATTTGGAAAGATTTGCCTCTTACCTAACTATCCAACAAAATCTGAATAAATTTTTTTACCCTGTTCAGTAACTTACCAAACCATGAGGCTTGTGAAGTTGTAAAAGAAAGGCCACTTTTTGAGTTGAGTAAAACAGGAATCACAATCGTAGGAAAGGCCACAGTCATTCCGAGGTCCAGAAGAATCAGATTTTTGGCTGTGCTTGCCAACACCTGAGGAACATAAAGAATACAAAATGTATTTATATTAGAACAGTTTAGCAAAGCCTTAATAAAAAGTGCTGCCCCTTTTCATGTATGTCATTAGAAAGCAATGTTCAATCAATTTTGTTGGAAACACTTAGTAAATTGAATAAAGGACTGTTTCAAACCACATTTCGTTTCACTTATTAGTGCAAGTGACTAGATAACACCATTTTTTTAGTCAATTTTGTCATTTAAGTATAAAGGGTGTCTCTAAGTCAACCACCAAACTTCTTAATATGGTTAATTGGGTCAAAATAAGTAAAAAAGTTTGTGTAGAAGGTTGATAGTATAACAGACAAACACATGTTAAAAGCTAAATAGAACTTTGAATTTTTTATGCAAAGGGGCAAGGTTTTATTTCCAGGTACACTCTGCACAGGTACCCCTAGTATTTTATAAGACACAAAAAAGTTTATAAATTGCATGATCAAGGTTGTAAAGATTGAACTTTCATTGTTGTTTGCTTGTCTGTGTTATTAGATATGAAGTTAAAACATATGAGTACAAGAAATGTTGATATTATTATGCCAATCAGCTGATTGTTGCTAATAATCAGCTATTTTCTAACAATGTAGTAAATCATTACAATGCCACCAATTTTGTATCTCCAATTGTTATTTTCGCACAATGTTAAAACTGGTACTGTAACATAAGCCTAGATATACAGAATGTTCGGAAACTCTCTCATGAAAATCTGTATGGTGATTCCTGGAATCAGAATGAACAAAAAAGTTTATTTGGACATATGTCCTAAAATGCTTTCCAAAAATATGCCCTAAAATGTTAAACCGCTAGCAGCCATTTTGTTTTTTACACTTAATAAGTTTTATTTCTGTAACGGATGGGCATGTTAAGTTCCATGATATTTTTTGTCATTTTGATCCAAGGAGTCACCACTTGGAGTTTAGGAGGAGAGTTTCCAAACACCCTGTATATAATAACAAATGGATCGCTGACTGAGGTGGCAGAATAGCGCTAGGAACAAGCTGGCTTCCCCCACCACCACAGAAGATGCCCCTTAAAGTGATACCACCACCACCGTGCCATGCGGCATGTCAGCTGATGTTGTTATAATTTTTCCATCCAGTGCATTCTTGATTGTATTCACTCTTTTATTTTACCTGAAATTGCTGTTAAGGTAGGTTTACACGTGAAAGTTTTTCACTCTCAGAGAGTTTCGTACTTTCAGGAGGTACTCGCATAGGTGTTTACACAACCAGCAAATTTTCCACAATAATTAATTCCAGACAGTTTCTGCGAGTACTATCAACAACTGTCTGAGATTTTTATGAGAGTAACTAACTAACTCTCCGAGAGTGAAAAACTCTCACGTGTAAACTAACCCTTATTGGTCTGTCCACTGCATTATTGTTTGTTTACATTATTTTATTTACCGAATAACTATAACTATCTAATGGTGGTGAGGGTAACGGCTCGTTTTCACTGCACTGTATTAGAGATCACGTTGTTCTTATTTTTATGTATGAACATAACTAAAAAATGTGATATTTACACGTGAGGTTTTTTCTGATTCTTTTAGGTTTTTAATACAGTAACTGAATGAAAAAAAATATTATAAACATAAGTACATAAAATTATTGTATATTACATTAGAAATTACATATAATATTTGAATCATTTTGTAAGTTCTACATGCTGTGTAGGCTAATACCTGTGTGGTGCAGTTGTGGGTTTGGTACTACATGCTCAAGTGTTGCACCTCCCCCTCCTCCTTGAGGTCTCTCTCCTCCTGTGGTATAAGTCATATGTACAATGTGTGGGTAAGGTACCGTACCTGGGGCAGCGCCTGCCTGAAGGTGCTCACATGTTGCACCTCCCCCTTCTCCTTGAGGTCTCTCTCTTCCTGCGCCTGCTTGTCCCTGACGAACTGCTCAGCCGCTGACGACCTCTGCTCCCGCCGCGTCCTGCAACATGCCATCAAACCATCAAACTATCACATCGTCACACAATGTCTGTAGCATTACCAATGTTTCATTTGCTGAGAAAGTGATTGCCGCAAAAACTTATAATTTTAAAATGTGGGAAAGGATATTGGGAACAACATTTGGAACTGCAATAAGAAATAAATTAGCAATAATGTTGTTACTGGAGGTCACTTTTTTAATATTAAGATACCAATTAACCAGTTGGATCTATATTTGGTAAAAGTTTTGCTTTCATATGGATAAGCCTTTGAATTTGAAGATATCTGGTTCGACCCTGAGAAAAGTTAGTAGCTTTTTAATTGTTCGAAATTGGACCCAGCTGCTATTGATTGTTTGGCTATTAATTAATGTCATCCTTCATTCATATTCGCTTTAAAATACTCCCTGCTAGCATCGGCGTCTTAGAAAGTGATTAAGTGGTTAAGTGAAGGTCATATGTTCATCAGTTTTGCTCCACATCCAGTTATTGTACTAATTTAGGTCTAATCTTAATATAGGCCAGCAGATAAGTGGCAATTATTGGAAGGATTGTGATAGAAATTTGATGATAGAGATCTAAAATTTGGAACACAAACACTCCATGTACAATGGCTTAAATTTAGATTTGAGCAGGCAATCTAAGACTTTCTATGCACGGAGTTTTCTCATTTTTTCAGTTTATTTTTTAATTACATAAATTTGAGTTACACATATTGCAAAAGCTAAAAAAAGAACAGTTTAGTATTTCCAACCGTTAAATTATCTTTAGTGGTTGCAGATAATTAAAAAGAAAATATGATCTGATCCGATTCAATACATCGATAGATTTGTTCGATAGTATTTTCGTTTAGTACCTACAAAACTATAGAATGGAAAAATCTATCAATATATCCCATTGGATCATAAATATCAATATATCAGATCAATTCTGATCAATTCTGACTGGGACGGTGGCGACGTCCTGTAATCCAGCTACTTGGAGGTCACGAATTGTGGATAGTTATAAGTGATGGCTTGTGGATGCGATATTCCCTAGTGGGGATTAACGTTCGCACTAGTGAATCTAGTTCATCCATAAAGACCATTCTCATAATTAGACCAATTCTTATATATGAGGTTGAAATTGTGGTTCGGATCCCACGTTAAACTGTAGGTCCCTAGATACCATTGGCTGTTGGGCTATTAATTAACAGTCCTGTCTAAGGAGAATGTCGGCGTTAGTCAGTAACACGACTACAAGATCGCGCCACAATCATCCTATACTCTCTCTCATATCAACATTTCTCTCATATCAACATTTTTATCTACATCTCTCATTCATATCAATGTATACAGAACCGAATAAGTAGGGACATCCTTTATGGGGAAATGAGAACGCCGCCCCCGAAACACAGATAGCATTACCAAGACGTAATTTTTATTCATGGATCATGCTGATTGGTTGAATGGAAACAGATGGCTAAAATAATTTTACATACGTTTGTTATTGTTTTGATTTTTTTGTAAACAAATACGCTCATTTTGACATTTAAGAGCTAGAAAGAGCACTTCCTGTGACAATGAGGAGAAGTAATCCTAGCATCTGCGCTTTATTTTACAATGGTTTTCGGGGGAAAAACTAAAACATTTTGACATGGGATGTCCCTACTTATTCGGTTCTGTATACATTGTTCATATTCAGGTTAAAATACCCACTATGTGAGGTCCCTGTCTCAAAATAGTGATTTAGTGATTCAGATTTTCTTTTAGAATTTTCTTTGCAACCACTGTAGAAAGTTTAACGGTTAAAAATACTAAATTGTTTTTGAGCTCTTCCAAGATTTGTAACTCAAAATAAAAAGTGAAGGGTAAAAATTGAGAAACCCCTTTTGAAAGAAATCCCATAAAACCCCATACATGGAAAATCTAGGATGCCTCCTACCTAAATTTAAGCCTCCTTTGTACAAGGAGTATTTGTGTTCCAAATTTTAGATCTCTATCATCAAATGCACAATTTTTCCACATGCATATCTGCCGGGAACATATATGTTGCTAAATTCATACTAGATGTTCTGTTCAGAAAAAACTACGACTCAGGTAACAGAGTATTACTCAGACAAAAAAAAAATACCCCCCGTCGCAGCAGACCTGCGTACTCAGCGAATTTCCAAATTAGTAATATTAATTTTGACCAGCTAAACTTGTAAACAAAATTTCATTAGTGCAAAATAAATAGGGAAATAAATGTCTATTCTCCTTAAGATATAGGGAAAGAGTATGCAGGTATGCTGCCATAGGGGACACTAAAAGTAGGTTTTTAGCTTAGAAAAAAATTATTTCGACCATATAAAGCCATATAGTAAGTTTCATCAATATCTGTCCATAAATAAAAGAGTTTGCCTATTCTCCATATGATTAACATGGGAACAGAGTATGCAGGTTTGCTGCCATGATAAGTAAAAAAAACCAAGATTTTTACCTTAAATGGATGAATCTCAACCAAATGAAGCTAAATACTAAGTTTCATCCAAAAATATTGGTTAATAAGTAAAATATTAACACATCCTTATTCTCCATAAGATTAACCTTAGAGCCCCAAAAGACAATGTACTGTCTTTAGACTTTGTAATATCTCGGTAACCAATGGAGATAGAGCAAAGCTTCAAAATATTAAATTGTGTGTTTTTTTGAGCTAAATCCAATGGTCAAAATAAAAATTAAAAAATTTTTAAATTTACATATGAAAAATGCAAAAAACCCATTTTTGGGGTACAAAACCCCCCAAAACTACCCCTTCTGGTAGGTCGATATGTCTGGTTTTCGAACTCATCCGAATAAACGTAGGATTACACATCTGTACCAAATTTGGTGTCGATCGGACCATTTTTACGAGAGTTATCGTGTCTAGGGACACATACATATATATATACATATATACATATATATATATATATAATTTTTAATGACTATTAATTTTGGTCTCTGGGCACCTCAAAACGAAAAAGTAACATGGTCCCGGGCTTAGGTCTTTCCATGAGACCTACGGTAATAGCTTATTCCCTATGGGAAATTCGCTAAAAAAAAAGAAAGTTTGTGTTAAAAATATTTAGTCCACAGGACAATTTCACTTAACATTCTCCCATATGTAGCCTTTGCTTGCAACCTAAAAATGACATCCAATTGAAAGAATTTATAGGTTTGTATCTTAGGAATAGAAAATGTTCTTAGGCGTGTATATAATTGTACAAAAATTTTCCAGAACGAGGTAGGACTGAACATTTTTTAATTTTCTTTGAAGAACATACAATTTGCATGTTTTCTCTATGAAAATTGCTTACAAGAGTACAGTTCAAATTTGTATATTTTCTAAATCTGTATTACCATATTAGAATAACTATGATAAGAACAGACATGTAGCTGCAGAACGTGTGCAAAAGCAAAAACACCAATTACAGTGGCTCACTGCTTTGCAACAACATCTCCGGCCATCCAAAATAACCGATAACACCACTTTGTGCACATTCCATTGTATTTTAAGAGTATGTTTTAAGAGTCATCTTCACCCTTGTCAAAACGCTGAAAACATGCCCCCTGTTTCGGACGGCGGTTTTGGAAATTTATTGGTAAAATTTATGTTTTATTGTAGATTAAGGTTAGATCTAAGTCCCTCATACCTGATATATGATTAAAAATTTATGGTATAAGTACAACAACAAAACAATCTTAAAAGTAAGAAAAATCGAGTTACTTTGCGATGTCATAAAGAGTAATATTTATGAAATTTTTTAACTTTTGAGGTATGAGGGACCTAATATAATATAACTATTTAACTAAACACTTACCAAGTTTAAAGAAAATCGGTTGAAAAACGGCATCCGAAACAGGGTAATAAAATACCATGTTTTGCATAAAAGCTGTATGGTTAATATTGCCGACTGCGCAACAATGGGGTACTAGCCCAAAGGTGAAGATAATGTAGTGTGCTTTGGTGAAACACAGTGTAAAATGATTAATAACATTTGTTAAATAAAGGAAATATCGTGTTTTTCAAACTTCTGAAATGCTTTTAATTTTGGTTGAAAAATATACTATGTAACTTATTTATGCCTGCCAAAGTTAATATAGTTATAGTTGAAAATTAGAACCCCGTCGCGGCAAAACTGCGTTACTTTTAGCGAATTTCTGAAGGAATTTGAGACTTTGTATTTTCCCCATAAACGGCATAAGAATGAGTGTGTAGGTTTGAAAATGAAAGTAACATGGTCTGGGCTTAGGTTTTACCATCGCTACTGCCGTAATAAGTGTATTCCCTATTGGGATATTCGCTAATAACTGAAGAGGTGGCCATAACAACGTTGTAACTTCCATTTTTGGCGAAATTGAGTTATAGGTGAAACAACGTTGTAAATGTCTTGATACAGGTTTCTGATAGGAAAAAGACCTCCAAAACGAATATTTAGTAGGGAATTTTAGCTGTTGATAGTTGGTCATTCTGCTGATTTTTTGACGACGCTCCGGTCAACAACGTTGTATCTTGAAAACAATGGAAAGATGGCTGACAGCTACATGGTTAGGTCATCACCTAATGACATTAAAACATCTTAATAGAGCTAAAAAACCCAAGTTAACTTATATAAATTAAAAGTTTATGTAGTAAAAAGGAAGAGGGATAAAGGAGAAGCATACATACTTCTAGAAATTGACGTTTATGCGCATTACTTCCACCAAGTGGGGTTGCGCGTGTTAACAACGTTGTAACTTCCTAATCTATTATCATACCACATTATAATCCAGATGTATTGCTAATAATTTTAACATTATGTTACTTTAACTTATTTATAATCAAGTAGGCATACTCACTGATCGAGTTGATGCTTTTTTTTGTTTCAAAACTAAACCTTTTACCTACCAATTACTAGGCCTAAGATTATATTGCAAAGATTATCTGTTTATTTATGGTCTTATAGTATTGTTTTGCAAGGCATAACTATTATTTATTTTTCATGAAGAGCTTCAATATTGGTAAATTATAATAGTTTTAAATTAATACACAATAACAATTATTTTAAAATATTTTCTAAATATTAAATATGATATTGGCTATTAAAAATATTGGTTATCGTGTATTAATTTAAAATTATTGTACAAGTTATAACTATTTCATTTGGGACCTTTAATAACACTTTTTATGGATTAATATTTTATATGACTTTGAGTTTTGAAGCTTTATAATGACTTTTAGGGTTTTATAGCATTTTTTGCTGAAATAGGTTATGGTCTTACACTATTTTATACAAATAAACGTGTAATAAGGTGTAGGAAATAAACATGTTTTACATTTTACAGAAGAATCTTTGATGGGTACTACCTTACTAATCCTAATGGTATGGTACATTATAGAAATAAAACAACCTTGTAACTTACCAGTAACCACAACAACGTTGTAACTGGTATGATGTTACAACGTTGTTGACACGTTTATTTTTTTAAACCGTGAAAAATAAGTTTTTTGTTGAACTATGAAAATATTTTACAATAATATGTTTCTATTTACTCATATACAACACTTGAGTATCAATAACAATTCACAAACCCCTTTTTATAGTGATTTACTGTGTTGAAATACATTTTCCCCTTTCCTGAAAAATTTGCAATTTGGAAGTTACAACGTGTTATGGCCACCTCTTCAACTATACACTATTTATCTAGTTGCAGCATGAAAATAACAACATGAACTACTTGTGGTCAGCTTTTACTGCTTTTGCTCTTAACTAAAACTTAGCAGATCCAAAAGATCTAAGATGTCAAATGTTATAAAGATTAAACACAAACTCGCAGGGATATGAATTTGCTGGATAGGCTATTCTGTTATCAGTAAGTTGACAATGACCTTGTTAACACTGACTTAGACATAGTTAGTTAGGCCATGAAATGCTGGTAGTAACTGATAATGCCTGCACGAGGCAACTGGGAAACCGAGTGGACTCTTTATCAGCTGCAGTGCAGCATGCATTTCAATTTATGGTAAAAATCTAAATCTGTCATGTCAAGGGACTGAGTAGAGCCTACACCAAAGCAAACAATAAAGCAGCAAGCTTAGTCAATCCTACTTTTCCTGATTCAGGATAGGCTACGTTTTCTCCTTTAGGGTGTGTGGAAAAAGGATTTTTATACACCGTAATTTGTCTTAAATATAATGATTGATTTACTGGTAAAGAAGCACTTATTACCATGACATTCTGAGAAACAGAACCTATGCCAGTTTCCTGGGCTTCAAGATAAAATTATTATATAATTTTATTTTAGAACTAGCTTACCGGCATGCTTTGCAATGCCAACTTGAAAAAGTTTTTGCCTTTCAAGTGAGCTTGTTCGCTACGCTCACTCCCCATTAGGTTTAGCTCGTTCGCTGCTCTCACTCCTGATCAGGCTTAGCTTGTTTGCTACGCTGATTTGCCGCAAGTATATAATATCGTCTAGTATATTTTTTTAATTACTAATCTTCCCTCAATAATTTAAATGAGAACAGATGGTTATAAAATTAATGATCCTTTAAGTAATCATTTGTTAGAATAAAAAAATTTTGCTTCCTTAAGAATAACATGGTAACTTTGAGGACGTCTAGGGCACCTCAAAGTTATACCCCTTTGTGAATATTAATATGAAAATAGTCAGACTTTAATCCGTTAAGCCTAAAGAATATAAATATACCGTACCAAATTTCAGCACTCTAGCTAATCGGGAGGTTGGAGAATCAGTGATGAATGAGTGTGAGTCAGTCAGTAAATGAGCATGCCTTTCTTTTTCATATTTTTATGAATATGCTGCTCAATCGTCATAGCATGTTTATGTTTATGTTATTGTCATAGTTATGTTTTTCAAAAATAAAATCCAAAACTTAGATAAGTAAACATCTAAGAAGAAGGAAGGAAAAAAGAAGAAAACAGCAAAAAAATAATAGTTGAAAAGAGTGGAAAAAGTTATAGCATATGGTGAAAAAATCCGGTAATGTGAAACATATTGAAAGACTTTAATGGAAATTACTAACAATGTAAAATATTGCCAGTGGAATAAAATTATTATTATTATTATTATTATTGGAACAAATAATTGTCTTCTGGTTTGAGTGAATTTGACCTTAAGTAATGTATTGCAAAGTCTAGGCTAGCAAAATCTGATATTTTTTTTATTTTTCACAAAATTTTTAAGAATGCATATTAGGGAAATGCATGATGGAGCTGCAGTTTTACTCAAATTTTGATTTGTTCGTACGGAAATATAACGGAAATATAATTAAATAGTCAGGTTTAGGTTATGCTGATAAAATAAAACCAGCTTTAAACACAAAAGATTAAGGCTATACAAACAAAAACTCTAAAGGCTATGCCTGTGCATGACATGAATGAAATCCAAACAAAACACTTGCATTGGCAACTGTGGCACTGTGTCATGTGTGTTACCGCGTTCACTAATCGTGACAGCGGCATGAATGGCAGGGATGCAGGAACACTGAGGGGCCTTGGAGCGGCAAATGTGCCAAGGCGTTGGATGCGCAAGAAAGTGTCGGAAGACCTTGGCGTGGGACTTGACAATTGGAGATACAGTATGCAGCGGTAGGCCTATGGGTACGCCCGGGCCGCGAGAGGGGAAAAGTGTTGCTCGATGGACGATATACGGGCTTTTTTGTAGTCTACATACTGAACATTAATTAATTTTTAGCTTCCTGATTTCCTGGTGTTTCTAAAACTAAAATCACTTTTAACAATTTAATAAACGTAATAATAATATATTAGATCCCCTAGTTAAAAGGCTGTTGAGGATAATAATAATAATAATTAATAAAAACTCTCAACCTTATAAATCAAACAACATATACATTTTTCAAACTCAATAGTTTTGGGAAAGTAGTTAACTGATAGGACTACTGTAGTTACAGGGAGTATAATAATGCTTGCGAAGTTAAAAATAAAATATTTATCGTTTTTATATTCTATTAATTGTTGCATTTATCATAATGTTAAATCGAATCTGAGTATTTTCCTGAGTGTTCGTGGTCTATCCGTTAACACTGCCAAAGTATAGCCTGATAAAACTAATGAAACTAATGTAAATAATGAACAAATTAATAAAATAATGAAATTAGGGTAAATTATAATAACGTAACTATTTTAACGAGTTAAAGTACTCGATAACTAAACAGTACTGATTAAGCTTAAGATTTTAAATATTGAATAGTATTTAAAATTAGTTTAGGTTAGTAAATATACGACTTTCTCGAAGAGTTTTACTTAGTTATCAGTGTGTGACGTCATTTTTGTGTCATACATGACTTAACGATGACGAGGTTCATTGTAGGTGGGATGGAACGAAAATGCAGCAGCATGCATAAATTTGATTTTCAGTGCGCCTTTATCTTTGTAGATATGGATTTACGACGTTTTGTAAAATCGCGATAAAGAGTAATATTATAGCAAATATAATAAACGGTATCAGATAACTGACACATACTTTCTCCCAACAATATAAAAAAATGTGTTAAAAGCTTTAAACATTAATGTCTAGATGACTCTGTCGGATAGCTACCAGCAGAGCAGCGCGAGCTTGACCCTAGCGCATCCGTGACTTTTAACAACGTACTGCGTTTACCGCTAAACGAAAAATTGAATTTTCTCCTCAACCACTTGACGTAGAGCAATAATTTAAAATACTGGATTATTTAGTTTTTTGAGCTTGATTTAATGGTGATAAGTAAAATTTATTTCGAGACAACAGCTATTTTGAAAATCCAAAAAATTGATTTTTTAAACACTTTTTACTCCATAACTTTTGAACGCGCATTTTCTCGGAGATGCGGGTGGTGTCATTTTATCCACCATTTTAAGCTTAATAAACCACAAAATTTTAATCAAAATCGTTAGAGCCGTTTTTGAGAAATTTTGATTTTTGATGATTTTTGAGGGTTTTTGGGGGTAAAATACCCTTAAAAATCAAAAATTCAAAAAAATGAAAAAAACGCCTGGAATTATCGTGGATTTGGACCTATATACCAAATTTCATTAAAATCGGACCATTAGGGCATTCTCTAGCTCTGTTTACATCCTGACACACACACACACACACACACAGACACACAGACATCACTCCGAAAACCACTTTTTTGGACTCAGGGGGAACCAAAATGGATAAATCCACCAACAACTCAAATTCGAAAATTTTGACGAAAACAATACTTTCTCCATATACTATGGTATAGGGGGAGAAAGTAAAAATAGATATAAACATCATAATCATAAATAATATATTATTTGATTATTCTATGGAAAGAATTATTTTGTTTTAATTCCAAGCAATTCCGTCACAAATTTAAGTCCAGTAATTCAGGTTCCATTTTGTTTTTGTAAAAATAATGAGTCATAATACGATAAGAAATTGCCGTCTTCTGCTGACATTATAATTTAATCAGCAAAGACCATTATACGTAATGTCAGAAATATGGAAGAGATAAAAAATCCCTACCAGTAGGCCTAGTGCTAAAAGGTAAAATGTGATCTTATCGGCGAATTAGGCAATAACATTTATAATAGTTTATGTTTATATCATATGCGAGTACTTCCTTAAGAATTGTCCGTTTTGGATTAGAGAAACCGTTGCTATTTATGCTAACGTTAGCTACATTAAAAATCATAGTTATGTAAGACATGCGAAAAAGAGTTTTTAATTTCTGTACATAAAGGGATATTTTATTACCTGACGAAAACGTGATACAGTAAATCACAAAAATAATTACCTGTAGAGGTCGCCAGCGAAAGTCCCATTACTGTATCTGAGTCGGCTATTAGCGATGTTGATTGGCCATTCAAAGGAATGATATCTCTTTTGAAGGAAGTGGAAAAAGTGAGAGGTGTTTAGTAAAAGGGAGTTATTTAAATATATAAAATTCAGTCTTGCGAAATTTAACCAAGTTTCACTTAGGCTATTGTCAAGTGCAGACTAAAAACATTTAAAATTTGTAAGAGTAACTCAGTACTTTATTGTTTTGTCTCTCTTTTCTTTTTTTCTAGACTTCAAGTCTACCAGCAATGAAGACAGAATAATTGTAAAAAGTAATTTGGAATATCCTACATAATCTCTAAATATTTTAATATTTTGATTCACAAAATTTGTTATATCCCTAAACTATTTGGTACTACACCATTGACTATATGTACACTGACGTGAATAGACTTCTCATGGCATAGGAGTGTTTGATACCTATTGACGGTGGTGTGATCTTCTGCGGCATACATGAAGTACAAGTGACACATTGATAGATAAGCAGAAGTATTACCACTCTTCTCAACCTAGGATGGGATATTTTATAATTGAGGGTTATGATAGAGTTTTTGCAGCACTGTAAATCCAGCTGAATATTTGCAACATCTACTAACTGCAACGAATTTTTCGTGACGTACACTTACACTCCAAATTTCGGTATCAAACAAAATGCATTTGATGTTCTCATCAATTGACTTCTGTCTATTCATCTTAGTGTAGTATATAGTCAAAGGTACTACTTAATATTTAAATAATTGTTCCGACTATGTTATTTTGTTTTCTCCTCATTAACGCCAGTGACTTTCTAAGCAAACTGTCAGATAAATATTGAAATTTCAACTTGTGTCTTAACCATCGATATGGCCTACGTATCACGACTCATCGCAGTGTGTGGCTAAAAACTGCTATAGCTTGGACTTTTGTGGTTAGATAAGACGCGTGTTTTAGGTACAGTATTAATTTACATTTCATGCCCTAATAAAACCTGTTCACTACCAACTGGATGGCATTGATTAAATTGTTGTTTATGTAACCATCACCGATGTATATACAGAGGTACTGTGTACATTGCCATTACATAACCCAGATAAGAATAGGTCTGTGCCTATTAATATGGCAAATGAATCAGCTAGTTAGGGGCCTAACACTTCATCTGATCCATCTCACAAGCCCTCCAGGAATATTTACTTTTAAATACGTACCCGATTTCGTTGGTGTCTCAAATCTTTCAAAAAGTATTTAACTAAAAGAAATTAAATTTCCTTTTAGTTCACAAACAATTACCTAAAATCACTGAATGATTCCACAATATGCATTTAATGCAACAAAAAAGACTTATCAGTTCAATCTAATATGTTTACTAAGGTTTTCTTGTAAGTTATTGAGTTACCGTACCTCCTGGACGGTAATTTTTCTCGGCGGTATTATCACCTGAGGCGAATTTAACGATCCTTCTCGCAGATATAACTCTTCTCCGTGGTAAAAGATCATCTAAATTAACCTAACCTAAATATTATAGTGTTTAACTGTTACCGTGGACAAATTTTACTGACGAGAAAATTTATCTGTAAGTAGAAGGGCTCCCAAGTTATTATTTTTAGAAACCTCTCAGAAGTTAACATTAATTTGACAGGGCAAAGAGAGATTTATGTTAAAACCATTCACTGAATGAAAACCTGTCCAACAAATTTTGATTGAGCTGTGACCATTAAATGGAATGGCTCCACCGGTCTGTTAGCCGATCACTAAATCACTATTTGAGACAGGAACCTCACATAGTGGGTATTTTAACCTGAATATATGAATGAGAGATTAGTGTAGTATGATTGTGGCGCGATCTTGTAGTCTTGTTACTGACTAAGGCCGACATTCAGTTCCATCATCACCGAGAACGGGTCCTATGTGTCCGTTTCTCTGTGGTTCGATGTTCCTGTTGACCTGTCGATTGTAACTTTTATACATTTTTCAATTATATTAATTCCCTCAAAATTATGGGTATCATTTGATGTACATATCTGATTGCCAGAAAAATTTTCGTCATTTGTAAACTTAAGAGTGAAAGAACACAAAGTTTCTTTCTGGAGAATATCGTTGATAGCGGAAGTCTCTTTTCCGTCTTCTAATGGTAATGGTAGCCTGGTGCTGTGACGCTGTGACGAGTGGAAAGTGGAGTGTGGCCTCATATGAGGCGGTTGCTGATTGCTCTAGAGTCTAGAGGCTACTGAGGTCATGGACCTGTACGATCGAATTTGCAGTTCCGGCTGGCATAACCTACATCTAGTTTTTTTTCTAGATGGGCCTAAACTAATGATCTAGGTGAGTGTGGAATACGTTTATTCCACCCCATTGCGTGGAATAAAAATGAGCCGAAGTTACGTTGTCAAAACCAGAATGTTTGATGTTTTGGTATACGACATCACTGAATCCGTGCAATATATGTTTTGCCCCGAGCAAATGTTGAGTTTTCTTGAGTCCTTGTAATAGTATAAGTGGTTTTAAAATTTTTGTCAAACAAAGATAAAAGTAAAATTCAGTTTTCCATTGAAAATAAGATGAATAATCTATTTGGCCTTTCCTATAGACTGTCATAATGTTGAGTGTTAGGCCTACATCAACGACAGACGTTTTCCCCGAACATATTTACTCTTTCCAGCTCCAATTAAAAATCCATTACAAAATATTAATAATGGATGTAGCTTATGTCACTTAATATCACCCTTAAACATTATATCAAACTACTTTGAATGTCTCTATAGTTGAATGTACTCAGTAAGTTTTAAGATTAGAAAAAAAATAATAAAAGAATGACCACATTTTTTGCCTCTTTATCTATAATTATTATTTAATTCGTTAAGGATTTTTAGTTAACATGTAACTCTTGCTAAAATTTTCAACCGATTTTCAAGTTTTTGGTGTAATTGGATAGGGCTCGGTCCGTAGTTGTTTCCTCCCAAATAATGAGAATCGGACTTAAATTAAAACCGCTATCCACCATTGAAATTTGAAATTTCCCCATTAGAATAACATTGGAATTGGGTAGAGAATTTTAAACATACGTTAATGTACAGCTGTAAATATGTGAAGTTTTAGGCGATTATCCACACTGATAATCACAATATTGGATCAGACGGTTTTAATTTATGTATAATTTATTGATTTATTTGTTTGCGTGAACTAAACGTAATATTTATGATCGACTTCGTGCAACCTTTGCCCTAGTTTTATTTATAAAGTTTACACTGCGCTTTGACCACTACACAGTTTTACCTTTTTTCTTTGGTACGGTATTCTATCTGATTGTTTTCATAAAAACATATTTTAAAACTAAATTTTATGCTTCCATGAAAACCTTAATATTTTATTCGTTTCCTAGGAAACATTAGATAAAATGTTTTTGCAAAACAAGAAACAATTTTGTTTAAAGAAATTTGTAATTTATTTTAAATACATTTTTTATTCATAGGAAACATGTATTCTTTTCAACAATTACAGTATTACACTCCATATTAAAAAGTTAATTCACTATTTTGTATTTATGACGCTCTTAATCAACTTTCATATTTTTAATCATTTCACCTAACAAATTAACTTCCATTTTAGTTTATCCGTCCCTATTCAGTTAGTTTGCTGCTTTTTGAATTTGTGCTGTTCCATCATAAACGCTGTGACGAAAATGTCTCTTGTCAAAATATATTTTAAAACGATTACAGTACTTATGTTTCCATAGTAAATTAATTCTGTAGTTTCCTAAGAAACCTAATTATTAATTTGTTAAAAAATAAAATATTTATTATTGTTTTATGGTGCTAAGGACAGGACGGGGCAGCTTATAGCGAGCGGTTTCAATGGTCGATGGCTGTTATTTGTCCGCCACATGAACTCTGCTGGGTTAGGTAAAGGAAAATGAGAAACTAACAGTACAGCCAAGAAAACTGTGTGATAAGATAAGCAGTTAGAGCATGGAGCGACCTTTACAGGACCTTAACCTACTCAACAATGTACATTTAATTTAGAGACTAATGGTGTTTCTACGACTAGCGATTTAGTCTAGAAACACTTTAGCTCCTTATAAATCACAAAAATAATAGTTACAGCAGTTTTGTGGCCTCATGTGAACTGATAAGTACCCTGTGGTTTTATGAAGTGGAGGAAAGCCAGTTTTTGACATAAGGTATACAATTTTTTTTACACATGCCGATAAAAAAGATGAAAAAAGCGTGTGCCGATCAAAATATGGATTTCCACTAAATTGACTCTGTGCTTCAGTTTTAGCAAAGAGTACAATTTATATTAGTACTAAATATAAATTTATATTAGCGTCACATCACTAAGGGATTCGTAATAGCCGACATCATCATGCATTGTTCCGCATATTGCCAACACGCAGGCCACGTTCGTTTTGCTGCCAAATGACTTCTGAACTCCTACAACTACATAATTTTCTGCCGACGCGGTTGAAAAAATGTTATTGCCCTTTCCACAATAAAGACGCACGTGGAAGTTCTGAGTTTTATAGGAATAAAGCACTAGCTATGCTGCTGGGACCACTAATGGGAATTAAAATTACAGCGAATAAGAATAGGAACTTTAACTTGATATGATCAGTGATGGTTATTGATCAGCAATTAAAAAAAGTTACTTTACGAGTGGTGAGCAGCATTACGTAATAACTTCTTGCTACAAAAAAATAATGCAGTAGTCAATTAAAACAAGTTCTTTAAATGCGTTTCAGTGGATTTCAGACAATGCCACTATACATCAACCTAGTTATATTTTTTTCTCATAAGTATAAAACCACCTCTCTTTTTGCCAAGTTTGATTAAAGCGACACTGTAACAAAGTATAAGTACCGTAGTTGTAAACTGATTCCAGGAATTCAAGGTGAACTTCTCTTTATAACTCAATATTTGACCCTGACATTAAAGTGTCTGAGTTCATCGATTAAAAGAGTCGTTTTTTGTTTGTTTGTTTTTTGTTGTTGTATGATACATATAAGTATGGATTGGCCAAACACTCGAGGAACAACATTTTACGATGTATCCAAAACGAGATTGGGGTATAACCTGATTCCAGGCTCTTTACCTTAAAAATTATTTTATATGTTACGAGTGAATTTAATTCTGGGTACTCGGCTAGCCGCAATTAGAGATGAACTATGATAACTAACATGCATAGTTAGTAATCACTCCATCTATCAGATAAATTAAGAAAGATATCATATAACAAAAACTAGGAAGCAAGTTTAGATATACTGCCCAAATAAACAAGTCTAAATATGACAAATCAAAGTAAACAATACACGTGGTACATTTTCTCATGGTATAGGT
This sequence comes from Neoaliturus tenellus, assembly GCA_030545055.2. Classification (NCBI taxonomy): domain Eukaryota; kingdom Metazoa; phylum Arthropoda; class Insecta; order Hemiptera; family Cicadellidae; genus Neoaliturus; species Neoaliturus tenellus. Next base: position 164,527,690 of record CM061532.1, on the reverse strand, counting down.
TATTAAGGATCCAGATAAAGTAAGCAACGTAAACAACTATAAAGGATCGTCAGCGTCACGTGATTCCCACGGTTGAGGTTGAGGTTCAGATAAGGCGTTTCACCTTCAGGTGGAGTTCCCAGCAATTCGCAGCAACTGCCGGCGACTGTCATTAGATGCCAAGGACTTGCACTAGACAATAGAAGAGTTTTTACTCCTGCGACATAAAACAACATCCTAGACGACAGATATGGCAATGCAATTATTTTAATATTTAATTTTAATGTAACGAATAAACTTTGACGTAAAATATAAGGTGGCATAGCCTACAGTCGCAGACAAAAAACCAATTGTTATAAGTTCCCTCGTACAACACGTTCGCTGCGGCATATAAAATGTCAAAACTCAACCACCACGCTGAACTATATTTACATTCCTCCAACTATAGCGCGAAATTATAAACCTGTAGAATATATTAATCACAAGTAATCTAAAAGCTCAATACCCTTACCTTCACGCTAATACACAATGTGTTTCCTTCTCAAAAGCTAGAGCAGAAACAGTCGCATTATCTTGACATCGTCATATGAACCGATCGGATACATCCGCACCCGCGAAGGTACGCCTTTGCATCCTATCGGATACATGCCGCACTCAACGTGTTAAGTAATTGTTCTGAGGACCGTAAAATAATAAATATATTTGTTGGACCTTTATAATTAGTTTTTTCCTATGTTTTGTATGCCTAGTAAAAATATCAGCCATTGTAATAATACGCCCTATAATAATCGTGCACTATATATTTGATCGTGCAGTATATATTTGATTTTTTCGCTTATGCAGTCATACACACAATGGCGGATCTTACACGGTCAGGGATATTTGGATCATGATCCTCGATCACGACACAGATTGAGTGTCTAAAGTCAAATATTGATGCATGATTCATGGATCACACATTAATATTTGACGCTCAATCCATATCGTAATCCAGGATCACGATCCAAAAATCACGATAAGAATTGACTGTGTAAGATCAAAAAATTACATCTTAATTGTGTTGCACATGACCGAACTGCACTGTCAAAAACATGATACACACTGAAAACTCAGGTATTAAAGACACACGAAGTCACAATGAAGAAATGCAAGACTGTTACTAAGGACCTGAGAAAGTAAATTAATCTACTGTATTGACTAACAAGTAAATTATATGAACTTATGTTTCGGTTAATCGTGGAAAAGACGACTTGAGCCTGCCTCAAGACAGTTTTATGACTGTGGGACAGCATTATTATAACTACTATGTTTGGTATTACTAATATTATTCCGCTAACCGAATATAAACTAACGATAAGGTCATTTCTAATTAGGTGTTAAATGTTATAGTTTTAATTTATATAGAACTATAGGGAGATATAGAAACTATACGGATATTTGTTGGTCAGATTTTGTTCCTATAGGCTACATAGGAGTTATTCTTTTAAAATATAGAACATGAATAGAAGGAATAGAAGGAACTAGTGAAAAGTATTTCATGGGAAGACTCACAATCTATTAACGAGCAATTGATTTTCGTACACGTATTTTCTCACCGAGGTTGTAAAAAGCATCATATAATTGCTAGAGCCATACTATAGAACAGACACTTACCCTACTTTCCCTTGATTGAAAGAAAATAGAACAACAGCATACCCTAAAATTTATGGAATACATAACTGTTTTTAAATATTTACCCTTTTAAAATAAAATCATAACAACCCGTTATAATAGTAATTATTATTGTAATTATTAGGGATATATATTTTATTGGAGGCATTTTATTGTAAAATTCTTCCCAAAACCTGACTTTTATCTAGTTAAAGTTTTCAATAAAAAACTACTGTAATTAATAAGAAAAAACTTCAAATTACCAAACACAATTCCCCACTCTAACTGTTGATTTTATCTCATTCTTCTGATAAGCATACTGTGATGATAATTATCATCAACGTTTCCTTTTCTTACTAACGGATTCTCCCAGCTACTGAAGTAGCCTATATCAATATCTGACAATCAAATTGACTGACACTCCCTTCAAGAATCACTTGCAATGCAGGTCGCACAACACCTGATCCTGTAACTCCAGTACTGGCCCTGGCTTCTGCGGCATCGCATGCGGCTGCGGCATTCTTGTAAACAATGCTCTGCTGTCCCAATCGCCATCAGTGATCCTATACCGCACCGAGGTCTCGTGACATAACACCGGATCACCTTGAGTGAGAGGTAGGACTTGGAACGGCATTTCACTGGGCGGATTTCACCTAGCCAAGCTTTTGTTTTCATTTAGAGACTGGGCATTTTCTGAACAATGATCACAATTATCTGTGGAAGGATGATAACCAGCCGCTTGTGACTTTAGCTATTAGCACCATTTACTTAGAATTACGTGCCCTTCGAACGAGGAAGATTGGAAACAGAGTTACGTAACAAATATATTTTATTATTGCCGTTAAGTTTCACCGTTCAAGATTTTACATTTTCAAACCTCTTATTGTAATGAAACTTATCAGTAATTTTATTATAATCGCTTTTATTAAGTATTATCAGGTACGTACAATAAAACTGGGGTTTTTACTCTTATAGCTTAGTAATAGGGCCTATTTTATTAAAGACAACGGTATCTTAAAAAGAACAGGGTTAATGCGGTAGGTTTATGATTATATATTAGCAACTGGCTGACATTTTTTATGTGTATAACCCATGCATTTAACTGACTTATGAATTTTCTGTACTACATAAATTGTGTTTTTAAAGTTCATCAGGTGATTACTACTAGTATACTTGTTCCTCGAAATCGAGAAATTTATGTTGACGCAATATAAAAATAACATTAGTTCTAAACCAACGACACCCAAAGAATCCAATACGGTATTGTGAATATCAGTAATTGCAAAAACTACACGTATTTACAGCTGTACATTGACAGACGTTTAAAATGTTCAACCCAAACCCAATGTTGTTCTAATGAGAAAATTTCAAATTTACATTGTGTATAGCGCCCTTATTTTATGTCACATTTTCATCAATTTGTGGTGGAAACAGCTACAGACCAAGGCCTATCCAACGACACCAAAAACTTGAATATCGGTTGAAAATTATAGGAGGAGTTGCTCAACACAAAAAAAACCCTTAGCGTATTAAATATGTATTGATTTATACTAGAAGTACGCTTGTTCCACGCGTATGGGGATGAACGGCAACATAAGTCAGATAATAATAGTTCCATGCTGTTAAAAATTAAATAAATAAAAAATTACACGTCTATCAAATTACACATATTAACTACATAGAAAAAGGTTTGTTTTTTTTCATTTAAAATTACCAATAAGCAAAAGGTACTTTTTACATTTTTAAATTTTTTATTATTATTTGTTAATTCAAAATATATCTTTCATAGTATTCATAACCTTTTTTAAAATATTTTATACATCACAATTGTATTATATTTAGTGCAGTTACAGTACAACAGGCAGAAAATAGTTTTCATAACATTATGCTTACTCTATGTCTGACAACAAACAACTCAAGCACCGTTTAACATAGCCTTAAGCAAAATTATTTATAGCCCACAATGCATTTCTTATGGAAAATTAAATTACGTCTCATTACTTTATTACTTAACAGAATAACTTCAGAAACGAACTTCACCTTACAAATTACGCCTAAAATCTACTGCGAAAGTTTGAAGTCGATCTGAGGCTTCTTACGAACGTAATCGTCGGTCAATGAAATCGGGATTTGTCACTAATACTGAGCTACAAACAGTCATGTATGAGGATTTCACTCCTCTTCGATTCGTTCATCCAATTATATAGCCTGGTGTACAATTCTAGGATTATCATCCAATCTAATTGATCTAATTGTCCTGGGACAATAACAATGTTGTTATTTAACGTCACTTATTGTACAGTGTCCCCAAGACCGTTGTACAACTAACTGTTGTTCAATAATTGTCTTCCTCTTTAAGCTGAAGTAAAAATTAGACATCTAAAATATTTTAGGAAAATGCTGAAAACCTTGTTGGTATAGAATACATTACGCCCTGAGACTTACTTAATGGATAAAAATAACAAATGTTTTCTTTTAATGCTGAGTTATTATTTTAATTAAAGCTTATCCGTGCAATTTCAAATAGAATCGTACTTATTACATGTAACACTGGCATTGTTAGTACAAATAGTAATTTGTTAATTCTGAGAGTATATATAAAAGAAAATTCATTACTGAGTTAAAATTTAGCCACCACATTTAAGTCACCACTTACTTCAAGAGAAGATAAGTTATTTATTTCTTTTACTTTTATATAGTGCTTAAAGGTTAGGCAATTAACTAAAATAAACTAGGATATTAATTAAGGTTGATTTCCATAACATCATACTTTGATTTTACAGTGTTTTTTAATATTCAATTTTAATGTGCCTACTACAGAATATTTTCAGCTTTATATAACAGGATAAATCAGAGCGAGTATGTCAGAGTTTGACCTGTGCAGTCCGTGGTTGGCAAACCAGTTCGCGAAAACCAGTTTACCAGCTAGAAAAACTCAAGCAACGTGGGCCACTTAAACCCTTTAATAATACGATTTAAATACTTATATAAAGTACCATCCCACTGATGCGATTCTGTGTTAAATTTTTGGTAATTTCTCCAGTGTTGACCATCACACTATATTGACATTTATATTTTCTTAAGGAAATAAATTTGGATGTTACCGTTACAGATTTGTGAATGAAATATTTTTGCATAGGAATGTGTCTCTCGCAGACTACTGAGGGCACAAACCCTTTAGGGCCAAAGTCTATATTGTGAATCCTGACATTAAAATACATTTAAACTGTGCTAAAGTCTATGTAGTTTAAAATTTAAGTAGATGTCAACAACATTTATATTTACATTTATTTTACACAAAAACTTTACACCGGCATTGTTTGCTTCTTGGTTTCTATCAGAAAAATACATAACCATATACGACTGCTGATATATCCTCAGAGACAGCTGCTGAAGTTGCATTCTTTATATATCTACAAAGAAATCGTAAATATGACTTGTTTGGTATGGGTAAAGTATCCTAATTAATTTAAAACTTTTTTGTAAAATCTTGAAAGTACGGTGACAGAAATGAGAAATGAATAAATGAGCTTAAACCGATAACTAGAAGTTTTTCATCTCTTGACACTCATATATTGTAATGTTTTATGTTTTGGGAGTTGTCAATGTTTAATCATTTACGTTGAATTTGTGCCTATTGTTTATCTGTTCACAACACTATATTCATTATAGCGAATTTTCATTGTAGGTATGAATTCATGTCATTGAATTGAAAGGATAACAGATTTTAATTAATGTATAATTATAATACATTGTGAAAATGTACAAACAAGGCTAGTAGCACTATCTTATTATTATCACCGACTTTAGGCTTTAGTTGTATATAACAATATGTCTTAGTAGGCTTATTAATATTAATTTTATTTAGATAAAAAAACTAGATTTATGCTTTAACAATATGGAGTAGAGTAAAAAAATAAAACAATAGTGACAGATAACAAAATATTACTCACATGATATTTAGGAAGTCCTAACTATAGTGAAGTTCAGCACTGTTAGTACACATGTGTAGCGACACAATTTGTAGTTTCCAAACAGAAACAACCAAACCGGCCAGGCACCGAAGTGTGACTGACTGGCTGAGCGGAGGTGGCCTAGGCCGGCGGAGTCTATAGTCTTGACACAAACAAACCACGCTGTACAGTGTACTGTGTTGCTGGGGGGGGGGGGGGGGGGCACAGGTGTACTCAGCATGCCAGCGCAACAATTAGTTTGTTCGCAAGGTACTCACCTAATTACATCGAACCGCTGTCTGTCGAACGTTACGACAGACTGCGGATTAGATCTCATCAAGACCGACTTGCAATGACTCCAGCGGCGACAACGCATCACTACCAGCCATTTGTATACTTTTTATAAATTAACTTAAATGCATATACGGTATCGGTATCTTAAGTTTTTTTTTATACAGTATTTGAGCGTCACTCGCCTTAGTGAATTTTAGAGAGGGGAGTCCTTGTCAATTTACACCGGCACACAAATTTAACACAATTTAACACACGAAAAAATACACAAACGAATATCCGTTTCGTTGCACCTGGATGTAAGCGTGCGGCGTTTTCAATGTCCCTTAGATTTTCCCGACCACGGTCGCGGGATGCGTTGCGACCGTGTAATTATGGTGAAATGGTGGATTCGGAAACTGTGTAAGTTAATGTTTGGCTGGCTGGTTGAAGTCTTAAAAGTGAGTCGTTTTTATTTTATTCCTATTGGCCTAGTCACAGTAATTTGTAATGAGGTGATTTTATCTCTTTTCATCCTTTATAAAAATATGCGTGGTAGGTAAAAAATATTAAAGAATATATTATGTGAAACAAAGAATATCAATATACTACTGTATATTATATTGTACATTATATATATATATATATATATATATTATATATATATATATATATATATATATATATATACGTATTACAATAAGAATATAGGTAATATACTAATGTGAAACAAACTAAGAACAAATCAAGTTAAAGGTTAAATATGTGTGACTTTTTTTCCAGCGGTAATTATTATTTACAAGATAAATTGCGCTCAATTACATATCCAACCACCTACGTCATCGTTTTTAGTTACTTTTCGATTTAGCTCAGTTACTAAAAAATCGCAAAGAGAAAAATGCAGGGTTTATACTTGTTTTGATAATCGGAACTCCTAGTCCACGTAAATGACAGCCTCTCAAATCAAATCAAAATCAAATCATTTATTTTGCCATTAAGTACATATATACAATAATCTACGTCAAATAATATTTAACCTAAATTAATTTTCAGTCCATGCAGATTGCAGAGTTCATGAATTTACCTTACATTTTAAAACAATAAGTGTTTTATCAAGTTGAAAATAATCATTTATACAATACAAAGGATTCTGGAGGAGCCAGCTCTTAATCACACTTGAAAATTTAGATCTTGGCAGGGACCTAACCTCAACAGACAGATAATTGAAAAGCTTAAAACCTGAAACAGGAAAGCAATTCAAAGTTTTAGAGAGTCTGATCTGGGAAAGAAAATGTCGGAGCTACTCCTCGTAAAATGAGTATGCACATCATCATTAGTTACATACAGGTCAATATTGTCCTTAATTGCTAACAAACATTGAAGAATATATACATTATCTACAGTTAGAATTTTGTTGCATATGAACAATAGGGCGGCAGTGGTCCAAATACCCTGCAGTAGAAAGAACCCTAATTGTTTTTTTTCTGGACCAGCAAAACTATATGTGTGTGAGCAGAGTGGCCCCATAGCCTAGTGCCGTAGCTCAACAGAGAATGGAAAAAAGCATAATAGGCTGTCCTGACATCCTCGGGTCTGAGTTCATTGGACAGCCTCCTACTCTTCTTCTGACTCAGTCTCGTCTCGCTTCTAACAATAACATATAACTAATATCACAGAATAATCTTCACCCCTGTGCCAGGAGCCCATTGTTGCGCAGTCGGCTATGTTAATCATACTTCTTTTAATTCAAAACATGGTATTTTATTCCCCTGTTTCGGAACCCGTTTTTCAACAGTTTTTCTTAAACTTGGTTAGTGTTTAGTTGAATAGTGATATTAGGCCAATCATACCTCGAAATTTTGAAAATTTAACAAATATTACCAAGGAAAATCGAGTTACTTTGCAACTTCACAGAGAGTAATATAACTATTCAACTAAACACTTAGGCCTACCAAGTTTAAGAAAATCGGTTGAAAAACGGCGTCCGAAAACAGGGGAATAAAATACCATGCTTTAGCATGAAAGCCGTATGGTTAACATTGCCGACGGCGCAACAATGGGCTAGTGGCCCAGGGGTGAAGATGACTCTTAAGTTGTGGCTTGTCTGTGCTGATATCAATATCTAACCCATAATGCCTTTCTTCCGCACTTGCGCTATCATGTGAGTCACTAATGACAGGAAGGTAGTACAATGAGAAGCTATATACTGTGTTTTTTAGTTTGATTTCAGCATTTGTTTCGTTAGGTACCTAAAAAACTACACATTACATGTTTTATAAAATTATGACAAAATAATATGCAAACTAATCGTTATTAAAAGCTAGTGTGGTTAGTAAATTAAAAAACAAATGTTTCATATGTTAAAATCTTATCGAGTACGTCATGCTTATTGCCTTCCTTAATTTTTTATCCTTGATTCTTAAATAAAACTAAATTTTGAAACTTTAATATTACCATTGGCTATGAATACGCAAGTGTATTCATAGTGTATTCATAGTCAATGATATTACTAATTTGGAAATTCGCTGAGTATGCAGGTCTGCTGCGACGGGGGGTATTTATTAAATCATTATATACAAAAAACGTGAAATAAGTAATTTGCGTGGTGGCCTTTGGTCTTTGAGTTTATAAAGTAGGCTATCAACATTATAATGAAAACATTAAGCCTACTCGTATTACAAAATTTGAAATATGGACTTAAAATGACATTAATTCCAAATTTTGGCAAATTCATTGAATCCTAGAAAGCAAAATAGAAATATAGACCAAATATAGAGGATATCAGCCAATGTGGAAATATTGAGTGATATCTTGCTTCAAAATCTTAATGTTTGCTGTACGAAATTAATTGAAGTCAATAATTAAAATTAGAACATTACTACATTGTGTTTCCACACCGTCTTATAATGGACATAGTTGGTGGTCGCTGATAACAGTAATTATGTGTGAATCACTCAACAATCTAATATGACAAAATATTTTAACAATGGTGTTTACAACAATATTAGATTAGGGACCGATATTTCAAAACAAAGAGCCCTGAAATGTGAATTAGCACTTTCTTTTGATGACAGGGCAAAAAACTATATAAGCCATGCAAATTACCCTTGTAGTAAAATTTGGATAAACAATCTTCTACTTGAACCATCCGGTTCTAGTTTTCATGTTATTATTTGGAGCGTTTTGGTCTTTCTGGAAAATACTATTAAAAATTCAAACTAATAATCTATATTTATCTGTATGTAGCTTTAATATTTGAAATGATACATATCCTAAGCGCGTTAAATTGGGTCTATAGGGTCCATTATCAATAAGGAAAAGATCATATATGGTTTTACCCGGAAGGGGCGAATGTTCCGCGAACCTTATAAGAGGGTGACGATCGGAACTTCAACTGATGACGTGGACGCTGTTATCAGCAAATCGCACGTTCCAGCCCAAGGCAAACCGGTACATCGGCGACCTACAACCTGTCTCGGAGAAGCTACAACAATGAGGAAGGTCCTGATCAACTTTGTGGTTACAGAGGATGATGCTGTAACACACACATAAAACATTGCTGGAAGATGCAATTTCAAATATAAAAATCTTAAACATTTTACGTTAATAAAGAAAAATTATTTAAGAACTGATTTTCCTTATACTAAGCTAATTTCTTTTAAAAAGTAAAATTTTGTGCAGTTAAATGTAAACAAGTGGCACATTATAAAAAATGTGCTAGGCCTGTTTTGTGGTTCATATCCGAAACAACAGCGGTTTTTTGATTAGGTGAAAAGTCAACAACAAAACCAAAGTTACAAGTTTTAAGTAACCTGGCGAAAAATTTTTCGTTTGTATATAATGATCCTATATTTCGAATCAATTTTGAACGACATAACTGTAATCACCCAACATGAAGGTACGCCTTTCTCGCCCCAGGATAAGCGCAGATTGCTCAACGTGCAAGAGTCTTGATAGCTGGTTATTAGTTGTTTTGCGTACTTTTCCGCCAGACACACACATTCGGCACGAACGAAGGCTTGAAGAGAATGATCTACGTGACTGGCTTTATCTTCAAACATCATGAGGTTGCACTGTCTTCAAGCAAATGTACAGTTTTAAAGGAACAGGTTGATGTTGTAGTTTACCCACAGCATTGAACTGCAAGTTAATGTCCTTTAGTCTAATGAAACCCTTCGCCAAACAGAATAAGAAACTCCATTCAAAATTTAAATTCAGCCGAATACCATAATGATCTTATTGAGTAAATACTTTCAATTGGGTTTTATAATTTTAATTTACAGTAAGTAATTAATTTTACTTTTAATTTTACAGTACTTTCAATTGGGTTGAAAAATAAAGTTGGTCGAGAAAGATCAATATATTCATATATTTCAAGTTGCTTGTTTATTGTATCTTAAGTGTATACATATAAAAATAGTGTTATTTTATACAAATCTTGATAAATTTTGAATGATAGGCTTAAAAAAAGTCATAATTACAACAAAAAATTAATGAATGACAACATTGTTTTAGGATTTTTCTAAATAGTTCTAATAATTTGTTTCAGTCTGCATTATTTAAAATACAGAACTAAAAACAAATGAAAACTGAATTAAAAACAATCGAAATTGTCTGTAAAAATATCAGCATAGAATCAATATCACAAAAAAATATGCTATCACACGCAGCCATCTTAATGGTTGAACTAACAACGCAACCGATTCCGCAATTTGTGACATTGGCATCACTGGACCAGATAGCAAACTATCCTCGAAAAAATTAAAACAACTACATTTTTATGTTAGAAAATTTATTTTAGGACTTAGAAAAAGTTTATCATTTTAGTATTTAAGCTACATTTGGCGTGGTAGGCCATGCAACTGCATGAACTGAATTGTAAAATTTGAAATGGTATTACTTCTCGTTACACGTGTGTCCTTCATTTATGAGGACAAATATTCACCCCCCTTGATCAGCCCAACATTACACTCCATTAGGCATTAACACAATCCTGGACTATAGTGTAACCATTGACTATATACACTACCTGAATAGACTTCTCATTCAATGTTTTTTGTGTGATACCGAAATTTGGAAGGTTCGTGGTACGTCGTGCCAGAGGCGTAGCAAACTATGTAATTAGCTGGATTTACAGTGCTGCAAAAACATTTTACCACAACATAATCATAAACACTAACGTGAATAGCCTTCTCATAGCATAGGCATGTTTGAAACCTATTGGACGGTGGTGCGATATTCTGCGGCGTACATGAAGTACAAGTGACGTATGATAGGTAAATCAGTATTACCACTCTCTTAACCAAGAATGAAACATTTATACCAGAGGGTTGTGTTTAAGTTGTGGTAAGTAGTAGTTTTCATTACTAGTCTTGAGAGTGACTTATTGCGGGGAGAGGTTGTATTACACGCGAGGCGAAGCCGAGCGTGGAATAGGCTATCGAGCCCCGCAATGGCACTTTTTAATACGAGTATTGAACATTATTTTTCCATTACGATATCGAAAACTTGTAAACAACATGAATATTTTTGTTTATTCAACTTAGTATCAAGAAAAATAACCGAACTCATAACGCTGAGTTTCCGTGCTTATGTCGAGGTACAATGAATACGCACGGAAACAATGCAACAGCTAATTGGCCTAATGCAACAGCTAATCGGCCTAATGAAATAGCTAATCGGTCTGCACCGCAATTCCCATAACGGTTACTTCCGTGCATCACAAATGCACAGAAAGTTAACGTTATGTAATTTTGCCATGCAGTGGCGGTAATAACCTATTTTCTTATCTCATTTACGTTTAGAAAGTGTACTTTTGTGTAGAGCAATGAAAAGTGTTTTTCAGCACTGAAAATCCAGCTCAATAGTTAGTTACACCATCGATTTAAACGCACCTGACGCGGCGCACACGAATCTCACAAATTTCGGTATCAAACAAAATACATTGTATGAGAAAATGTTTATAAGCATAGAAGTAACCAGTGTGAGATATAATATCTATTTATGTTTGACATTGTCAAGATTATAGTGATTTACTATTAATTTTAGTCTGGTGTACTTTGGTTGTATTAAGTGCAGTTAACTTTATTTCGTACGGTACTAAACAGTTTTGCAAATATAGTTTTTGAAGCACTTAAGGGCTCCACCACACTGGATTTCAAAATTACTTTAGGGCATTCGCGGGGTTGAAATTTTGGGACATGGACGTTCTCTTTGCTCATGGGTGCTCACTAAGAAGCTGTTTTACCATTATAGTTTTCGAATTTAAGAACATTCTGCAGATATAGTTTTGAAGCCCTTTTAGATGCGTACCCCACTAGACCTTCAAATTACTCTAGGGCCAGGGCCCACGGGGTTGAAATATGATGGAGGATTCCCTTTGCCCATGGGTACTCACTAAGAAAAGGGTTTGCAAGTATAGTTTTTAAAGCACTTAGGGCTCTACCCCTCTGGATTTCAGAATTACATTAGGGTCTTCACGGGGTTGAAATTTGACATGGACATTCCTCTTTGCTCATGGGTGCTTACTAAGAAACGGTTTTGCAAATATAGTTTTCGAAGTGCTTTAGGTTCTGCCCAACAGGACTTCAAAACATTTTAGGGCCTCCGGGGTTGATGAAATTTGACATGGACGTTCCCCTTAGCTTAAGAATTCAAAAAAGTGTATATTTGGAAATTCTTTAGGGCTTCTGTCCCACAAGTCTGGAAAATTACTTTGGGCCCGCGGGTTGAAAGTTGACATGGACGTTTCTCTTTGCTCATTGTTGCTCACTAAGAAACAATTTAGCAATTTACTTTAGGACTCCACCCCAAAGAACATCAAAATTACCATAATATATGCTAAGGGAATTAAAATCTAACGGAGATGCTCCGTTTTCCAAATAGGTGCTCACTTGGAAACGGTCTTTGCAATATAGTTTTCGAAGTTCTTTTCCGCCCCCATAGGACTTCAAAATTATTCCAGGGGCTTCCCCCACAAATCCTCAAAATTACCATAAATCCTACGGTGTTGAAATTTAACGTTTATATTCCGTTTTGCTAATAGGTGTTTACTAAGAAACAGTTTTTAGAAATATAGTTTTTTTATGTTCTTTAGGGCTCCACCCTACATGATTTTAAAATGACTGTAGGGCCTACGGGGTTAAAATTTGACATGGTTGTTTTTTTTGCTCAATGGTTCTCATTAAGAAAATGTTTTGCAAAATTCCTCCAGAGCTCAACACTCAGTAATTTGTTGTTTCAATGTCAGGTACCAGGTTAACCGAGCCTTGCTCGTTGGTTTTGATTCAATTTCAATATTTTTATTTATTTATTTGAGACACCTACATACATCGTAAGTCTTTTAAGGGCGTAACATAGGCCTACATTAAATAATCTAACTCAAACACTACAGTATAGGAATTTCACATTCAGTTAATTCTTCTTGCTTCATTTCACTTTCATAATTTAATCTTCTTTTCTAAAATACCCTTCTAAGGAATAAAGTGATTTTGAAATAAGATATTCTTTCAGCTTTCTGTAAAAACTCTTATTATTTTGTTCTATTTTTATATGGATTGGTAAATTTTTGATGAATTTTAAACCTATGTAACTTGGAATTTTATTATAGAAATTTAAATTATGGTGATTCGCCGTAGAATACTTATGATTTCTTGTGTAATGATTATGATTTACAGTATTAATTTTGATTAGGTAGTGTTCTTTTGTATATTTAATTGTCTTAAAAATGTACAATCCAAATACAGTCAAAATTTCCATCTCGGCAAAATATTTCTTCACTGATTCTGTTATATTTTAAATTTAGCATTATTCTCAAGCTTTCTTCTGTAGTATAAGAATTTTGTTTAAAATTTTGATGAGATGTGGATCCATAACATGTTATTCCATGGACAATGTGAGATTGAATAAGAGAGAAAATATTACCATTTAATATTCTTTTTAAAGCATAAATTCCAGATCCATTCTTTTTGCTTATGAAATTTATATGTCCATTAAAACTTAAATTCTTGTCAAATACAACACCTAAAAATTTGGTTTCTTCTATTTCTGTTAGTGTGTTCAAATCACAATAAATTTCTGGAGATGGTTGATTTTTTTTATTTTTACAAGTACTGAAAGAAATAAAATTAGTTTCATATTATTTAATAAAAGATTTTGCTATTAAAATACTGTTTGATGTGTGTCAAATTGATAAATGAAGAAATTTTTAAAGACGTAAGTGATTTTCCACCAACAACCAACTATACCTCTTCACAGTTAACAGCTGTTTGAAAAAGTCTGCTTATCATTAATGTTCTTTTATTTTTGTTTACATTTAGTTGTTATTTCGTTACCAAAATAGCAACCCATAAGACCAATGTTAAAAATTACGATTTTTAAACTTAAATTTAGATCAAATTTGATTTTTCCTGGAATTGAGACTGATTCTAAACTTATTTTTGGGCCGAAACACTCTTAAATGCAAAGTTTAAGCAAAATCTAACAGCTAGACTTCGAGATCGTGGAACACACATCCCTTCAGACATTCCTCGTATTATAGTATAGGATTCTTAAGGAGGAACATTTTTTTGCTGTTTTTAAAGATTTTATTACCTAAAAAATAAATTCAGTCACGGGCGAAGCCGTGACGGGGAAACAGCTAGTCTTATATAAATAAAATATATCAAGCAGATTCAATTGACGATTGCTGGACTATTCGGTTTCGGATGTCTTCTAAAACTTTGCGTTGGTGTTATATTTTTGATCGTTAATCTTTTTACGTTGGGTGATTCGCGGCCCGATCGTCGATGCTACACGGAAGTTAGGTCACTATGCAAATCCTGTCGCCTTTACGGTCCTATTTTTAGCGAATTTCCCTATAGGAATACGCTATTACGGTAGTAGTCACGGTAAGACCTAAGCATGGGACCATGATACTTTTTCGTTCTGAGGTCCCTAGAAGCCAAAAAACACCGTTCGTTCAAATTGATATATCTAAATTATATACTCCCGAATGTGTAACTGACTCACTCACTCACTCATCGGGGGTATCAGAAATTCGTTTAAAAGTCGGTAAAGTAGATCTCCTATATATCGCTTACTACAGAGTGATTCCCAAGCGAGAACTAAACTTACGACCTGTATTATTGAGAAATTTGCCAACATACTGGGAGTCGCGGATTACCGATGTCAAATACAAACTCTCACTTTAAATATTTTTTTTAGTTTTACACGGTTTTTAAGAAAACTTTACAATTTGATCTTGTACGCGTAATTTTAGCAGATTATTGAATATTTGAGGTTGAAATTTAGATTTTCCTCATTCTTCTCTGAGCATTTTAGGTTAAGCAAAAATCTCTCGGCACAAGAATGTCTTAGACTCTTTTAAATATGTTTCCAACAAAAATTGTCAGTTTGGTCCAAAAAGTTTTTTTATTAAGTTTACAACATGACGGAGATTAATGAACATGTATTTAAATGTTTAGTAAAACTAATCACGTGATAATTGATGTTTAATGATTGGTATATTATTTTAAATGAGGTTCTTAGACATTTCATGGTTGGTAAGTTCTGTTATATGTAAAATGTTCAGACATAATATATGTTAAATTTTCCCCAGTTAAAAAAAATAATGTCATGCTATTTATTATTCTAAATCAGTATGATTAGGGTTTAAATATTAAATTTTAAAGTTGCTTCAAAATTACGTCTGGGTCCCCTCTGTATTGAAATCAGTGTCAATCAAAAGAGCAAAATGTGTTTACCTACAACAGCACAATTTGTTTTTTTTTTCGTACAATATTAAAAGAGGTGCAAGGTTGGTATGGGACACCCGGTAAGAAAGTATCATATTTGCACGATAGTCCTCCCAAAAATTGGTTCTTTATTTGGGATGGCACTTAATTTCTAACGAACTCATTAGGAAGTACATCATTGACTTTACCTGATAGCATGCTAATTTAAATTTTACAATTCAACAAAAATTTTAACTAAAATAGCAGATTACACAATTGATTTATCTTTTAGTGCGTACTAAGTTAATGTTTAATTTAAAAAGGTGGCAGTACAGTATTTTCATTTAAATAAAAAAGCCTTTTAATTTCCTGCCCAAGAAAACTATCTGATTTCAAAATTTAGCGACCAAACATTTTTACCCAAAATAAATATGACATTATTTTTTTCTACTCTAGTGGCCAAATTATAACATCTGAGGCAATCCTCGCGAACATCTTTCAAGTTACTACAAGTTTGGTTGTATGAATTTTTGCCCCCCCCCCCCCAGTCCACACAATTAAACATAATTAAATGTTTATTTATTTTTGCGGGGAATTTTACCCCATGTAGACGTAATTTTACAACTACTATAAAATTTTACTCAGAACCTTCACTTTGCACATAGACATATCTTGCACTACCAATATCAATTAAATTATCAAACTTAAAAATTATAATGATGATTTTCAATATCACGTATTCTTCTTTTGACTGTGAGTCGGAACGAATTGCTATATCAAGCAACTGTTGTTTTACTTAGATTGTTATTTACTGACCTGGTCCTACGGCTAAAACATACGTCCTTTGATGTGTATGGTAATTTTTAAAATTTTAACCATTATTTAACATACTTTTGTTAGTAACTACTGTATTATTGTATTTAGAAGCTTGAAGTATTTTTATTTGCCTTGACAGTAATTTTTAGGAAATTAGTTAAATTTAAAAGTTTTACACCATTAAAAACTGAAATGAAGGAATTGTAATGAATGCCAATATTACCTTATGTATTTATCATTGTATGTTCAATATTACTGGATCGTTATGTTATTCCCTGGAATTTCAACACAACTAATTGAAGGATAGTAACTGAATAGTATTTTTGTAAATAAAGGGAGTTTTTGGCAAGTTTTATCCACTTTGTTAAGATTTCCAATTATTTTGTTTTTATGGAATTTTTCATTGTTTTCGATGATCTACTGCACATTTTTTTGCAGTTAATCAATTTAATTTTTTTCATATATTTATTTCATGTATTTTTTTTAACCTTTATAGAATTCGGGGGAATTAGGGTGGGGGTTTGGGGAAAGAGTCTCTGAAAACGAGCCGTAGGCGAATATATTTTCATTCCTTAGATTGAGTTAGTTGCATAAATTCAAATTTAGGTTATTTCTGCAGTCTTGGGAGTTAATTTATGTTATAAATAAATTACAAACTCATTTATTTTGCTATTTTGCTCATTCACAAACTCTTATATTTATATGTATTCTGTTCATTATATGCGACTTAAACAACAATTAACGAATTTCTGGGTAACCCCTGAGGGGGCATGGGGGCAGAGCCCCCATCGAGCCGTAGGCGAGTGTATATATATACAGTGTTGTAGTGGCAAATTTTCCAATATGGGATCGCTTACTATGTTGGTCAAATTCCCTGAAAATTAGGATAAAATTTCCCTGAATGCGTACGATAGCAATAGCTTTGCGTATTGTAGGCTAGGCCTATGTATTTTTAAGCTAGAACTGAATTTACTGAGGATTCAAGAATCTAACTTGGATGATTTTGCAAAAAAAAAATAAATAAAAAAATAAAAATAAAAAACCAGTACATTTTAATATTTAGGCCTAATTAACTTAATTGTTTTACAAAAAAAAGTTGTTTCAAAAAAAGGTTATTAATTAATTTACTAACTACTTTTACGTACGTTAACCTCCAAAATAGCAACATACATAACCTAATTTTTAAATGACATATTTCTATACAAGTAAAAGCACAGAACTAAAATAAAATAGAGGAAAAACAGAGTAATTAATTACAATGAAAGTTCATTGACAGATTGTCAAAATCATGCTCATAAGTAGTCGGCAAATGCATCCTCTTCCGTAGTGGTCTTATGTTTTTTATTTTGTTGCTTAGTGAAGAACGACAGGAGTGTTTTTTATTTATTATTTATTTTTGTCGATTCCATAATACACTGAACTGAGGCAACTAATTTAGAACACACTTCAGTTTATTAGTAGATTTATTAATAAACGGTTAATAAATCAAATCAACTCAAAACTAAATAAACAAACAGGGGAGGGTTGGGGAGGGACGGTAGAGTGATGCCCACCACGTATGGTATCCCGTACTCTGGGCACAATACAAAGTTCAAGCAAGAGTGAGATTATCCTTGGAAACAAATAGATTAAAATCGTGTTTATAAATGTTTGTTAAGTATTGCATTTTATTATTGACATCAAATATATTTTTAATTTTTATACTGTTTGATTTGTATTTAAAAATATATTAGCTATTTTACCGGATTTTCCCTTAAAAAATACTTAGGCCACTAGGATTTTTTCGGGTTCTTTTAAAACCAGTGTGGGAACGCCGTTCCCACGCGTTCCCGCACCACTACACCACTACACCACCATATATATATATATATATATATATATATATATATATATATATATGTCCATATATATATATATATATATATATATATGTCTATATATATATATATATATGTGTCCGTGAACACGATAACTTTTGAACGAAACCTCCGATTTTGATGAAATTTGGTACAGGGGTGTAAGCCAGCGTCTACTAGGTTGAGTTCGCGAACCAGAATGATCGGACCATGGGAACGGGGTTTTATGGGGTTTCAAAAGGGTTAAAAATGGGTTTTTGGCTTTTTTTACTTTTATTTAGAAAATTCAACAATTTTAACTTAAACCATTTAAAAGAGCTTAAAAAAACAAAATATCTAGTATTTTGAATTTTTTACCTAGCTTAAATGGTTATGGAGAAAATCCAAAAACTATGTTTTCCATGTTATGCTTATGGGAAATCAACAAAACCTTCTATCTTGCTTATTTATGGACATATCTTGATAAAATTTGGTATGTAGATTCATTAGGAAGCGTTTAACTTATATTTGCTTAGAAAACCCATATGGCGGCAAACCTACGTACTCACCCCTTTAGGGTTTATGGGGAAAATAAAAAGAACACCATAGAATTATACAATTTGGTATGTACAATCACTAGGTATGGTTTAACTTATATTTACCAACAAAACCCATATGGCGGCAAACCTACATACTCTCATCCCCATAGATTTAATGGGGAAATAGAAAATTTACCAAAATTCCATTGGAAATTCGCTGAGTACGCAGGTCTGCTGCGACGGGGGGTATTCTATTTATACGTTAGGACCTTCGTAGACAGTAGACTAGTATTATTGTCTTTGTCTATTAAAAACAGGTTCATCGCTAGCGAACGCTTGTCCGTTTCCGATGGTCATTTCGGCGCTACAACGTCTGAGAGAAAGCAAATTATGATGGTTACAAAGTTAGGGGCCTACATATAGCATTGATTGGGCAAATATGATACCCTTATTGTTAAATACATCCTAATAGGACATTGTTGGAACGCACATATATAATACAGGTGTCTGTTTAACCCGTTTAATGAACCGCCAGTTAATCCGGCCATTTTAAAGCAGGAAACCCACTAGCCCGGCGGCCTCCGTCACCGTCCAGCACAGAAGAACACCGGCGAGTCCAGCAATTGCCGTAAATTTTCCCGCGAAAACCCATTTGTCCGTCGCCAGCCCGGCAAGCTCTGTCAGAAATCGGAGCTAAATAACATAATAAACGGAAAAATTTTATTTTAGAAGATCCTTTTTAGCATCATAACTTATGAGAATTTGTAGGCTTTTGTAAATAAAATTAATATTTTCATAACGTTTGACGATTGATGTTTTCCGTGACAGTACAGACCAATGCCGGACGGGTATAGTGGGTTACCGGCCATTTAAACCAATGCAAAGCAACATTGCCGGGAGTCGCCGGTGCCCGCCTGTGCCGGACGGTGACGGAGGCCAGGCCGCCGGGCTAGTGGGTTTCCTGTCAGGGGTGGACTGAGCCGCCGGGAAATTTCCCGGTGCGCCCTCCCTATCAAGGTGCTCCGGCACCCCTCGGAGGAGTTTCTTCATTTTAAGGAATTTTAAAATATTTTTTGAGAGCACAACATTTATGAAATTTTTTTTCAAACTATCAACATGTTTGTACTTTATGACTTAGCCTAAACATCCTAAGTTTATCTTCATATAAATTTAAAGTTTAAATTCAATAAGTTTCTCCAACTGGGAACTCTTAAATTGTAGTTATTTATGGGAACTCTTTCGTGGTATAAATGACTGGACATAGTTGGCTAACATGTGCGGCTAAACAGCTGTCACAATGGGAGGATTGAGACGTGCTATTGAATAGTTAGATTTAACGTAATCGAACTAATAACAGCCCTCTCATTGATAAGCAATTTAAATTATTTCAATGCAAAAGTTCGGGACTATGCTAATTGCATTGTGCAGAAACTGTGCAGTTTCCAGACAATCCTCCGTTGCAATGACTTTCCTGGTGATTTTTCAACACACCAAACCACATTCAGATTACCTGCAAACCAAGGATCTTGACTATGTCCAAGCAATGGAGGCTAGTAAGTGCACTTTGGAATATTATTCAAAAGGTGCTAGGCCAAGTTTGCCGATGTCATCAAAGCTGCAGAAGTCTGTGTCATACTGAAATGGCGAACAAAAACAAATATTTGTCGGATACAGTTCCAAATCTGGAAGAAAGAATTATAGAAACAAAACTGCCTAAAGTGAGGAGTAGGAAGAAGAAGAAAATGCCGGGGGAACTTGATCAGGTGACGTAATTGAGGAGAGTACTCGCAGATTTTAAGTAACCGTTTTTTAACTGTGTTATAGATCAAGTTGTCAATAGTATGGAGGAAAGGTTTTCAGCAAATCAAAGTCTATATACTTAGATGTAGAATATATTGATCCCAACCGGTTTAACAGCATTGACATTTACTCTTCTAACTTCCAAAGGATAATTGAATTAGTTCCCCATTGTGACGAGGGGAAACTGAGGAAGAATTACTATCTTTTTCATCAGCTTGCCACCAGTTGTTGAAGCCAATAAACATAGCCTTAGAACCAACCGATGATTTTGAAGATGAGCTCTTGGAGGAAGAATTGATTTCCAACTTAAATGATGATGAAGAAAGAGACCCTAACGATTTGCAGTATTCAGTGGAAAGTGGTAAAAAATGCAATACCTGATTCAGTTGTGCATTCGGCGTCTTACCTCAGTACAATATGTATTCAAGGCTGTACACAAACCTTTTTCAAGTTTGTGTGAAGATATTTTTAATTTTAGTATGTTACCCTATCTTTTTACACTGTAGGTAGTAAAGCTGTTTATAGAATAAAATACTCAATTTAAAAACATTTTTCCTTGAATTTAAATTTTTCTGTCATTTTTTATTTTGTAATACCGAATACACCGACGGATTACTAAATATTCAGGAATATTTAGTAATCCGTCATGTGTCAAGCCACGCCGAATTAGAGGAAGGTACTTGCATTTGCTTAAATGAATACATTTTAAATCAGAAAACTGGGCCTAAAGAATTCTGTTATTAGAATAATAAAATTATTTTAAATATTTTGGAGACTGCCAAAGTGCTGCCCCTATAACTTGCCGCAATAGGTTGCAGCCTTTACAGCCTATTTAGAAATCCGGCCCTGCTAATGAGACAGACTATCTGTGATAATAACATAATATGTTATATTATGATATAAAGTCCTATATTGCTTATAGTTTTTCATCTGTCTGTCTATGTGTCATTTTTAAAATATCTCTGTCAAGGATTAAGATATAAAATTAAACTTTGCATGGTAGTGTATGTTAGTAAATTACATTTTATTAAAAAATTCTAAAAACATCACTAATCCTATACTATAATACGAGGAATGTCTGAAGGGATGTGTGTTCCACGATCTCGAAATCTAGCTGTTATATTTTGCTTAAACTTTGCATTAAAGAGTGTTTCGGCCCAAAAATAAGTTTAGAAACAGTCTCAACCCCAGGAAAAATCAAATTTGATCTAAATTTAAGTTTAAAAATTGTAATTTTTAACATTGGTCTTATGGGTTGCTATTTTGGTAACGAAATAACAACTAAATGTAAACAAAAATAAAGAAACATTAATGTTAAGCAGACCTTTTGAAACAGCTGTTAACTGTGAAGATATATAGTTGGTTGTTGGTGAAAATATTAAAATTGAATCAAAACCAACGAGCAAGGCTCGGTTAACCTGGTACTAGTTTGAAAATTGCGGACATTTTTAAAAATTTGTTTGGGTAAATATCTAAAAAAGCAAATATTTTAAAAATTTAAACACTGAAAAAAACTATTAAATCTTATTATTTAAAAACAATACAAAGAATAAAAACATTTGACAAAAAATAAGAGGGTAATTGAATTTTTTCCCAACCGTAGTATGCTAAAGATAAGCCGATCATTGCAAATTAGCATATTTTCTTTAAGAAGAGATAAGACAGTCATAAAACAAAGTAATATAGGACTAGACATCATCCAGTAAAATTGTTTTGAATTGATCCAAAAAATAACCTTTCAATGCAAAATTTTATTAAATTTTTAACTAGAGTTCAATAAAATAGGGTTAAAAGAGGAAATCAACAATCTTTACAAAGGAGAAACATTTTATTAACCAAAGTAGTGCTCGTAGCACTAACTTTCGTTATAACTCATTGTCTGTACATTCTACGACATTTGGAAGATACCCTCTGAACAGTCTCACGATTGAACAATAATTGAGTCCTAAAACAAAACGGCATAGAAAAATAACTTGAAAACAATATGTGTGTGATAATTCATGATTCCTGTTTACCGGAATTCAGAATTGGGTAAAAATCCAAGCCTTTGTTTCCATAACTAGATGGAGTTGGCTATTACCCCTTATAATATTTTATATGCTATATCACCCAAAATATTACTAAAAGAATTTGCTTTAAAATAAGCTCTGCCCAGAAGACAAATACCTTCAATGGGGTTTAAATGTGTACATTTACTTTGGAATAGAGATAAATTTGATTAGCATTCATCCAAAAAATCTGGTATGGTTATTTACCTTTGGTGATATTAATAAGTTATCGGTACCTTATTGAAAGTATTTGCTATACACTAAAAAACTCTTTTCTTTATATACTGAACAATCCTGAATAAAGAGAAACACGAATTACCCACAGCAAAATACTTAAATGAAAATGTAACAATTCTTGTGTTAAAATCGAGCTAATAATTAATATCAGTATGAAATGTACAAGAATCAAGAGCACACGTAGGTAGATTAGTTGATGAGTTCTTACACCTAATCATTTAAACAATTATTGCATGTTCAATAAACCAACTGTTTACATAATTACATATTTCAACATTGAGTATAAAGAGTCAGTTCATATACTTGTATTCAAAGTTTGAGCTAGAGTAACATAGCGCTAGCTAGGTAGGTTTCATTATATGTACAACTTACAGCTATTTGATATGCACGGGGCCTAGTCTAACAGGCAATGGAGAATGTACAAACCACTGTTATCATTGACAACAAAACAACGTAACTTTTAACCCTTAATCAAACCTTGAATTGAAAGGAACACCAATAACTAGTTGGTTAAGTGATTTGAACTTTCAGTGTTGTAAATTTATAATAATCTTCAATTATCATGTAAATTTATTATTTTGAATATGCTTTAGGCTATCAAGCATTAATTGACTAATGACAGATTGTTTAGTTGCTTTTAGTACTTTAAATAAAGGAATATTTAAACCCATAACTCTTTTAGCACCAAAATCATATAGAAGAGACAAAGCCATTGTGACAGATTTGTGACAGGATTTTATTGCAAAATATAAAAAGAGTAGTTCTTTATTTATTATATACAGTAATCTGTATGAAAATAATTTTGGAAGTGTTTCAATGGAGATTATTCAGAAATAATGTGCACATTTAACACGTGTGAATGAAATGACAATCACTTTTAAGTCGATACCAATAGTAAAATATGTTCAATAATATAATCTTGATTTTTGATTTCAGTCAAACCTTAGTAAGGAAAAATTTTAGTTCAATTATTTAATGAAAAAAATAATACCTGAAAAGTTTTTTACTTAAATCATTAGCTTATCAGTCCTGCATATATCTTTGAATGATTTTTTAAAATATTCTTTGTACTTGAATATGTATGTATAACACGACTAAATAATTAACATTCATAACAATTTATCTAAAAAATTCCGTTCAAATAGCTTCAAAGTTTGCACATATCATTCTAACTTTGATACGCTTTTCGTGTCTTTTGCAGCAACAAGGTTTGACTAAGAACGACAATAAGCAGCAAACACTCAACAATTCACAGTTAAAGCTTGTGCTAGTGATCAACATGTAATGTTTCTGTACACAAAACAATATAATTCCTTTATACCTATAAAAATGTAAAAAATGCTTTCTTTAAACCTATTACTTTTACATTGTATTTTCTCTATGTACCAGATCAAATTTCTAACTACTGGTATCTTGAACTAGGTCAACATTAAAAGCTAAGAAAAGATTTATTTGTTTCTAGAGAAGAATTTAAGGGATACTCAAAAGAAATTTTGAGAGTATGTTACAAAAAAATTAAAAACGTAAAAGTACTGTCAAAACTTAGAAATTAAAGCATAAAATTTACTCTTTGTTGATAAATAAAATACACCATACAAAAAAAGCAGATAACAAACATATTCAAAGCAGTTGGAGTATGAAACTAATAAACAATTAGGTATAATAATATCTTGGATCACTTATTTATTTAAAATTAAGTAAAACATTAATTTTTCTCTGTGTAGTGAATACTTACAAGAATTGTTCAGTAAAAACTTTACGTATTATTTAGTTTATGAAAGATTTTTTTTGTTAGATTTTACAAAAATGATTGTGAGCATTTGGTCCTAGAATAGAAATTGAGCAAGGCTACTCTGGATAAAAGAAAACAGCAAAACATCTTAAAATTGTATATCTTGGTATGATAATCCACAAAACCTTGTAAATCTTGTAAATATTGTATTAGTTAGGTACTTTAAAGCAAATATCAGTGGGGCTCAACCAAAATGCAAATTAAGATTTTAACAATTTATTTTACAAAGACTAATAGTCTAGCAATTCTGTCAAAACAATAAATATGTGAGCCTAACTTCAATTATTTATTGAAAAGTAATTAATCTTATACTCTAAAACAAGCATAGTTTGTATGGGCAAAATTTTTTTGCTCTCCAAGGATATATGGGGTTTTTGGGCACAAGGAATCGATTGGAGCAGCAGATCTTGTGCCTGGAACAAATCCAGATTCCTTCCTAAAGCCCCTCAATGTTGCAATGTTATCTTTATCTTTATATATTTTGTAGCTACTACAACATAAATTAGCTGATTACTGTTAAGAGGGTGCTAAAGGAATAGAGCGATTATTCTGCCTGCTCAGTCGAGTGCCTGTTGCGGAAACTACCAGAATACGTTTCCCACTGGTTTCAACCATACTGAGAGCGAGAAGCAATATCCAGTATTCGGTGTAAAACACTGTGGCTAAAGAATTGCTGCTGCACCTCAGCAGTGTGAACCCAATACTCAGGTGAATGATGTTAAAAGAGGAGATTTGGCCATCGAAAGTAGGCCTTTTAATTAATACATGCTATGCATTGACTACTTTCAAAGCAGTTTCAGCGGCTGCCGATAAAGGCATAGAAGTTTCAGCGGCTGTCAATAAAGACATAGCAGTTTCAGCAGCTGCTGATAAAAGCTTTCAGTATTGTGGGTCTCGCGGATCAAAAAATCTTCTTACAGTGCTTCACCTGCTCCCATTTTGCGCCTTTATTTTAAGTCCGATAAAGATGGTCGTGGGTTAATGAAAGCTAATAACTAGGGATATTTTATTCACTTTTTTTATTCAAAATTAATATTTTGAATCCATATATCTATGATGGTTTAAAGTTGATCTAAAGTTGATCAACTTTGAACTATTATAGCTTAGTATGGATTGAAAATATTTAAAAAATCAAAAAGCGAATCCAAAAGCCCAAGTCTTTATCTTTCATTTAAAACCCCTCCCATCTTAATTGGACTAAAAAAAAAAAAAACGCAAATGGTAGCACGGTAGCAGGTGAAGCACTGACGTTCTGAGAGGTGCCCTTCAGCCCCCTCTTAAATTAGAAATTTTACATCTTCAACAAATTTATACTCTTAGGCATGGCAACTAAACGAAGTGGGCGAGCTCCTCTTGAAAAATAACTTGCCTCTTTGGGTTTGGTATTTCAGTGTATCTGACCACAGTAAAATAATAATATGATGTTATACAATGTAAGACGTTTATCGAGCAATTGCTCTGTCCTCTAAGTACTTGAGAGTAAATCTTTTACTTTGCTTTTTATTTTCTTTACCATCTAATTGAATTATCTTGTATGTGATTTTCTCATGTCGTATCACTGACTTGATTGACTTAAACACAAGTCAAAGAATAGCTGTACAAAAAAATTTTGCTGACAGTTTTGCTCTGTGGTTTTTGATAAGGTCATTCAATTTAACATTATAACATGAATCTAACCTATGCGGTGGAATATGAAAAGCCAATCAGTTCTGCCATCTTTCTAATCCTGCAAAGGGAACTATGTTTATATTGTGTTTCACATTTATTTGGGTGGTACTAAAAATCGGCTGAGGCATTTAAAAACATAGTCAAAAGTTGTAAATTTTAAACAAAAGCAATGGGTTGTTAAGTTTAGCTTTTTTGTGTTAATATAAATATGTGAGGTGACACTGTTTACTATCGTATTGAATATATTATTTAAAATAAACTGAATATAACTTAGACCAACATTTTTTTTAATGTTTAGCAAATTAATAGGTTGCAATAAGTAAAATTCTAACTAAAGTAAATTAACAGGTTAGATCCTTCATTTTTCTTGAAATTTCACAGTTGGATGTTTTTGATGTTGATAGTTTACAATAATTATTTTTTAGATAGATATGTTTTAAGTACAATTTTAAAAATTAGGGTTTTTAGAAGATAAACAAAACAATAATGAAAATAAAAATAAATAAAGGGAAAAACAAAACAAAATAAAAATTTGTGCAACAATTTTTTTATTAATATATTGTATCATCAAAAGCTATATATAACCCCTTAACTCTAATACGTAGTTTTTCACTACCTTACAAATGGCTTACAATATCAAACAATATAATATTTTGTCATTTACAAATTTAAAATATCAATTAAGAACTTATCAAGGATATGATGAGGGTTATCGACAGATATGTAGAATGAAATGTATAAGATGGAAGAGGAGGCGGTTGGTCGTTGGAGATGTTTGTTGTGCGGCACCTCATTGGCTGCTGGAGTCACTGGCGGACGCTCGGTCGTCGTCAGTCATTACGGTTACTAGCTCCGAGACTGCTTTACCCAGGTCTCCTACAAAACAACACATTACTGGTTAGGTGCATACATTGACACTTCAGATTAGCTTAGTACAGTATATCCAAACATATTGACTCCCGAGCGAATTATCAGTGTTGTGGCTTAGCGCCAACAGCCAAATTTTAAGTTTTTAACTTTTTTAACAAGTTTATTTAATTTAATGATTGTTTTTCTCATTTAACGATAGTTTTTTTACCGTTTCAAAGTTATATTAAGCTGTATTTGAATTAATAACAAGATTGATTATTGGCTATATAAGACCAGCACCCGTTTATCACTGATGACTGGGAGTCCACAATATTCACATACTATCCATGCTAGTACCTCAAGACAAGAGCAATCGGCCTACACGTTAAACATGTTAAACCGCTAGTTTTAGCATACAGAGATTAAATTTAAAAATGAAAAGAATGAAATTAATATATAGAAATACAATTCAATTGGCAAAATCTGAAACTTCAAAACTTAAATTACTGAAGGTTGAGACACTGCATTTGTGTTTAAAAAGGTAAAAGGATCAATGTGTGGTTATGATCAAGTACATAAAGCAGCACACTTTTTTTCATAGTCAAGTGTGTCATAGTTGTCCATAGTGTCCATTAGTTGCATATAGTGACTATAAAATGTAGTGCAGTGGTTCTACAATACATATTTTTACGTACAGTATGTGAAGCAAATACAATCTAGAATAAACCTAATCAAACTAACTAACATACCATTTTATTATATTCTTCCTGCTGTGGCATGAAAAAAAGACAAACGTGAGTGAGAAATACTTCTAAGGCAAAACTTATTCTAATGTGAGTTTGAAATCAGGAATTGTGCACGCTAAATAATCTGGGTGAAAACTAATTTTTTTAATTAGATTGTTGTACATCAATAACTTATTAAATATTACAATATAGTAAATAGGTATATTATTTACAACCAAAGAGAAATATAATGATATATTGAGAATACATAGTAATGGAGTGATGACATCATTTGTAAGTAATTATTTTATCTTTTGTAATACTTCTAAAAATTTTCCCTAGTGTATTTTAATTCAATATTTCCTGATAATGACAAAAACTTTTTAAAAGCCTGAATATGTAAGACACATTTAATGGGACCTATAAACTAGGATCTCAGGATCTTCTAAAAACTCTGACGTTGTGTAAGAATTAGTTGACCTAAAACAGTCATAAAATCTTTAAACTAGGTACTCATATATTATAACTTTAGAGGAAAAACAAAATATTATTATTTACCACAACAATGAGCAATCAAAATAACATACTTTAGTAAACATGACATTTTTAACGATGAGCAACAAACAAAATTATGATCAAGTTTGTTCTGCCAGTAAAGCAATGATAAAATAATTAATTCAATATTTTTCATTTAGTACTAATAACAATGTGAAATACAAAACTGCAAACACTGTGCATAATTAAAGGATGCATGGTAAAATAACACAAACAATTTATTTTAAAAACATAAAAAAATCCTCCTAAATCTTAAGACGAGACAAAATACAATTTTATATTTTTAAGTTAGGTTTTTAGTCCTAGCATTAGCATGTTACATAGCATATCATTTTGATATAAGTCTCTATTTACGTTCTGAAATACACTACAGAGTAGGATTTTTATCCACATAATTTATATTTTAATATGTCTCTAATAATATTAATACTGAATTTCAATCTGCAATTATGTTAGTCTGAGTTTTATCTCAGGTCTCAAATTGAGAAAGTTTTACATATTTTGATCAAACCTTTTTGAACAATAAAGAGTATCAATGTTTTTAATAATTTGGAAAACATGTTAATTTTAATCGAAAAGTTGTTTAGCAAAGAGCCTAGTTCCAAAATTTATAATGATAACTCAATTCATTTAATTTAAAATTCCCAAAGGCTGACAAACGTCCATGTTACAAAAATCGATAATCCTAATGATATTCAGTCATCTTTTTGGTTTCAAATGAGAGACTTAATCAATGATGATAAGTCTCAACATTAGAAGTAAAAAGCAAAGCTGATTTTTGACTGAGCAGCTGACTACCTTCAATCATGCCAGGTAAACTGCAACAACTTAATGACTAAACACCATGCACATGCACAAGCATACTACGACCAAAGCAACACGATGAGTAGCACACTACATAAGCCACACTACAAGCAACACGCTAAGGTAAGCCATGCAGCGGGATGGCAGACCTGCCATGTGGTGCAGGTGGCCCAGGTTGTTGTGCGAGGCACTGACGGGGGGCGGCGGCGGCCGGTCTAGGCTGCCTCTCTCACTCCACCCTCGCCCTCCTGTCCGACACAGCCACCACACATCGGTTACACCCTCCACTACGACCTCATACTACCCCTCATAACCTCCTCACACGGCTCATTAGGTCTCGAGACCTACCACTGCCTATACCCTTCATTCATAAGGGGTATGAGGACTGTACAGAAAGTAACACCATTTTGGGATAAAAGATTATACAGGGTGTCTCTGAACTCCTTACCGACCTTTTAAGGTATTATTCCTGGACCAAAGACAAGTCAAAATATCATATTTAAATTGTCCGGAAGTCTTTAGTTACTCACACAGCCGCCATTTTGTTTTTTTCACATAATAATTTTTATTTCCGTAACGGATGGTTGTATTCAGTTCATATTTGGTATGAATCTTTATCATACCAATGTACATTTTCAAGAAAAAAATTAATTTTTTCCACTGTATATTTTCAAAATGGCGGCCATTTTAAATTTTCAAACTGAAATATCTCAAAATCGGTAAATTTTATAAAAATTTTACAAGACACAAAAAAGTTGACAAATTAAATTATCTAACTAATGGTACCAAGTTTGTAAGGATATGACAAAAAATAACGGAGTTATTGTGATTTTATCCATGAAAAACATTGATTTTTCTGTTAAAATGGCCATTTTATAATGCAAAATCAATGTTTTTCATAGATAAAATCGCAATAACTCCGTTATTTGTTATCATATCCTTACAAACTTGGTACCAATGGTTAGATAATTTAATTTGTCAACTTTTTTGTGTCTTGTAAAATTTTTATAAAATTTACCAATTTTGAGATATTTCAGTTTGAAAATTTAAAATGGCCGCCATTTTAAAAATATACAGTGGAAAAAATTAATTTTTTTCTTGAAAATGTACATTGGTATGATAAAGATTCATACCAAATATGAACTGAATACAACCATCCGTTACGGAAATAAAAATTATTATGTGAAAAAAACAAAATGGCGGCTGTGTGAGTAACTAAAGACTTCCGGACAATTTAAATATGATATTTTGACTTGTCTTTGGTCCAGGAATAATACCTTAAAAGGTCGGTAAGGAGTTCAGAGACACCCTGTATACATTTAAGATAAACTATAACACTAACCAAATCAGGTTCTTTATTTTGATAGATCATTTCATAAATTATCACCAATTGAAAAAAGCATTTATCCAGACTTGGTACACACTTTTCAAATAAGCTCTTTCTAGAAATCTGCCATATGTACGTCCAACCACACTGGTTTTTAATTCAAACTGCATACAATTGACCGTCAGTGTGAAAGCTTTACGTGTCAAGCTATGTTTTAATCCCTGTAGTAGGCCACATGATTGAAAACTCTCCATTTAAAACCATCCAAGGTCTTGGGTAATATTGGCCAAATGTGGACGAGCAAATGTGAACAAAACTTTCTTACTGATTTTCTCTGGTATTTTGTAACATGATGCTGTAGTTTTGAATGTTTGGCAACACCGCTCTGTTTTGATTGTTTGACCAAGTACTGGAGATAAATTTCAGTTGATGGGTGATTTTTTTGCCAACAAAAACCTTATCACAGCTGACAGCTGTTAATTCACAAATGGCAAGATTTTAAATTAATTTCAGTGTTCATTTTAGTAATCCTGTGTATAAAAATTAACTTAAGTGTTGATAGTACATTTAGTTCACATCCATTAGACCTGATTCCTGATTCCATCATATGCAGTCGCTTTTCTGCGGTATTGTCATTGACAAACGATATTACAATATTTGGTCAGTATTTACAGCCATTAAAAATGGTTTCATTGCTTTATCGACTGTTTCTCTGTGGGCCGATCGTCATTGAATAAACAATGGGAGTAAAAGCGGCTGCGGGAAAATCAAAATTCACCAAACTTGACAGTGCCCAGTCCACATCAACTGAGCCGTGTTTAAAGGGTTTTACTGTATAGGCAAAATACACACTTTCATGATTGGATGCTACTGAATGAGCAACCAGGCCTGATTGACTCCGTTGTTACTTCCTAGACGCCCTTATATTATATCATACCCCAAATGGTGTAACATGAAAAAGATATATTTTGGGGACTATTTGTTGTACTAAACTATATTATCATAATATTTTCAGATTATATACTAATTAATTTCAGTTTTTTTTTTCAGTGAAGTCCAAGTTATAGACAAAACAAGACTGAACAAAGTATTACAAAGTGAAGCACATAAGATAATGTTTTGTCAATTGAAATATAGTGTTAAGTTTCTAAATTTAGTTTATGACCATACTGTGAGAACTATTTTGTAAAGAATAAAAAAACTGAATTTATTTTTGTATATGTTTAACGAAATAAATGTATTTTTATTAGTTTGATTACAAAATCTAACAATAATAAGAGAAAAAATATGAATTGGGACATTTTTCAAAGACACATAAGTAGACTGGAACATTTCTGTAGCAGTTGATTTTACCTTTATTATATTTCAATTCAGAACGTTTAAAATGTCATACTTGGAAGAACCATGATATCATGATGATTCAGCCATGAAAATAATGTACCTAGACCCTCCACATGGATTATGTTGCTGGCATGCAATGGCAAGCAAGTAAAGTATGGGTTCTTATGTGTGAACCATAACCAGTTTTTATCCAAAGCCAAGTGGTAAACATACTCTAGTTGCTATTTGTGCTTTTAATTCTTAAGATCTACAGGTTTATACCATCCTGAGGAGTTGACTATACACATACACTAACGTGAATAGTTCTTATAGTACAGGCGTGTTTGAAACCGATTTACGGTGGCACAATCTCCTGTGGTGCACATAGAGTACGACAGTGACACATGATGAATAGACCAGTTCTTCCACTCTTCTCCTTGAATGAAACATTTTATAATAATGATTCTATTTTTGTTTTGATGATGGGTTTTGCAGCACTGTAAAACCAGCTAAATAATTACAATGTTGATTGTAGTTGTGTGGCGAAAGAGAACCCCTCCAAACTTCGGTAACACAAACAAATACATTTTAGGAGAAGACTATTCACGTTAATGTATATTGCCAATTGATTTAAATATTATGTCATCATAATATTTACAGTGTATCGATAAAGTAACTTCAATTATAAAATTAATATTTTAAGGCATATGTACATATGTATATTATAATTGACCAACTAAAACTAAAATGATGGGTTAGAATACTCACTAAATTTTAAAGTGTATATAAGACAATGTTATCCATTTAAATTTAACAAGACATACTTATTTTGGTATCCGATAACTACAGATTTTTTGGTAAAATAGTAGGCCTACTATAGTTTGTCCATCAGAACTTGGCGTCTGGGCCCCTGGCTACCTGCGGGCCGGCCCGGGTCGCACCCCCGTCTTTATGGTCCTCGCGCAGCTGTTTCAGTGATGAGTCACCTACTGGCATCACTGTTGCTCTCTTTAATATTTTTACGTGTGCCGGAAAATCATATTTATTTTAATATATTTGAAAAGTTCGCATAACAATAAGAAAAATGATACCCAACACAACACAATTAAGTTTCCAAACGATGTTCATTTTAGCTATGTTCAATAACAAATCCTGATTTATCATAAACATAATTGTATCGTGTTTGGTATCATTTTTCTTATTTTTATGCGAATTTTCCAAATATATCAAATAAATATGATTTTCCGGCACACGTAAACATATTAAAGAGAGCAACAGTGATGCCAGTAGGTGACTCATCACTAAAACATCTTCGCGAGGACCATAAAGACGGGGGTGCGACCCGGGCCGGCCGCAGTAACCAGGGGCCTAGACGCCAAGTTCCGATGGACAAACTATAAAAGATCATAAAATATTTTGGTTTTGAATATGAATAATCGGTTGATTTTAACAAAACTATATTATTAAAAACTCGCTGCCTAACAGCAATCCTGTTTTGTTCAGATGCAAACAATTGTTTCGCCCCTATGTTCTAGCGGCGTTATCAGCGCCCACTGCCACGAGGTTAAACATAGCAAACGTAAAGCTCTTGTCAAAGTTAACATTAAAAACACATTTAACAAGCACAAGACATTTAATCAAACACGAAAGTTTTACATTCACGGCTACACATCTTCACGTATTAAGTGGCCATATTACCTCACTTTCCGTAACATGGTGCAGTATCTGTAGCCAGTATGTACGCAGTATGAATGGCCGCAAGTGTAAAACTTTTGTGTTTGATTAAATGTCATGTGCGTGTTAAATGTGTTTTTAATGTTAACTTTGACAAGAATTTTACGTTCGCTATGTTTTAATTTCTTGGCGGTATGCGCTGATGATGCGCATGCACTGTGCATGTTCGGGAAAGTGAGATTAGGTGGCCACTTGATATGTGAAGTATGTATAGTTGTAAATGTAAAACTTTCGTTTTCGATTAAATTTTATGTACTTTAAATGTGTTTTTAATGTTAACTTAGACAAGAACTTTACATTCGCTATGTTTTAACCTCGTGGCGGTACTCGCTGATGATGATACCCACAGGATATGGGGACAAAATAATTGTTCGCATCTGAACAAAAGAATATTGCTGTTAGACTGTGAGCTTTTACTAATTTTACTAGCAATTTCTGGTCACCAGCCACCACAATATAAAAACTATAGTTTAATCCTGGATAAAATTAAAAAATTTTCTCCCCCCTGCCATGTAAAGTCCAACATTACTCCTTGTAAGGGGGGGAGTAAACCCATATGACTGAAAACTTGCAACACTTATTTGACTCTATATCCTTCATATATCATTTTTTGTTGTAATCAACAATTGTGGAGTGCTGTTGGTTGCTGTATGTTGGTTACCTGGGTGATCCGAGTAGTGTCCGTTCATCTTGGCCGGGGAGTCAGTGGCCAGCTGTGACGCGGTGACTGACCGGGTCTGCAGCGTGCCTGTCTTGACAGGTGAACCACTCGCGTTCGGCTGCCACAGACAACAAACACAATCAATGCACATCTGAATTTTGCAATAATATATTAAAAAATTCAATAATTGGGGGCAAAAAAATTTTTATTTTATGTTATGTTGGAAGAACAAAGTTATAGATTCATTTTAAACTGATGGAACCTTTCTAGTAGAAAATCACATTTTCTAGTGTTATGACCAAATAAACAATCTAAGATTTGCCATTTTTGAATATCCAGTACAAAATTAGTAGGACACTATCTCATGCAACCAATCTTTATACAATGTTGACACAACAACGTCAAAGGCAGCCAGCCCACTTGAAATTTTAAGTAGATAGCCCACTAATCAAAAGCAGTTTTGTAACTCCCTTGAATAAATAATTGATATGCTTGGTCTAAATATAACGACTCTTTTTCACTTCTTAAATAGATAAAATAAACGCAGCAATTAAATAAACTAGCTCCTCAACTTGAATTTGATTTAGTTTATCAAATAAAAATGTATGTTGTAGAGCTCCATAACATAAATATCAGTTGTCAAGTAACTTTTAGTAGCTAGGTGGTCTACATCCCAGAGTCATTTTAGTTTAAACTAAAGACCAATTAAATACAGCAAGCTACCAAGAGTGACAAAACCGTAGGAACAGAAAACCCATTTCAGAGCCTTTGTTGATTGTATGACTGACAAAAGAAACAAGGTTAGCAGTCATTAAAATGGTAGTGATGCATCAACTGGAAGACAAAACGGGCCTCTATACCTTTTAGATTTGTTTCCCACATTAGGTTTTGTTGCCAAATTTGTTGTTTGTTCACTGCCCTGTACATTAATGTATACATAAAATCATTTAAGGTGGCATATGGTTAAAGTGTAGGCTTAAATGACTACTCCCTCTAATTCTCCTAATAAACAGTTTATGTTCTTATTATCTTAACATTGAATCTCGGCTCCCTCCGTTGCCACCTCGACCCATCTTGTCCAGTAGCTGTTACAGTTGCGCCCCTAGTTGGCGGTTTTGGTCCTGTAGTATCTGCATTATCGCCTCCAGCCGCAACTTGTGCTGTCCCAGTAGCCATGCCTCCGCTAGTCACCCCCCCCCCCCCCCCTCCGCATGCACCAACCAGTTAAGTCACTGTACCCACCTCGTCCAGTAGCTGTCGGAGCCGCTGCAGTTGCGCCTCCAGTTGCCGGTTGTGGTCCTCCAGTATCTGCATCCTTGCCTCCAGCCGCCCCTTGTGCTGCCGCAGTAGCCGTGCCTCAGTAGCCATATCACCCCCCGACTCGCCCCCGCCACCACGCAGCTCCTCCGGGGTTCTCCGGGGTTGCCTTACTGCAGCTGCGTAGCCGTTCGTACTCAGCTTGTAGTGAAGCGTTCTCCTCCTCAAGCTCCCTGTCGGTCAATTAGTTATTAGTATTTAAAATTTAAAAACCTGTTACTTCAACAATAGTGTATTTGCTGTATTCAAATATGGATGAAAATGAGTGTAGATCGAACATAATGTAGTATGTAGTTTTATTTTTACTCAGATCAGCCGATCCTCTACCCCGAATCATTGAACAATCGCAGCCAGTACACTCATGAACCTTCACTAACTTGTTGTCCAGAATCAATCTGGCAGGTTGTGAGGCAAGTGTTATTAAAATTTTACTATCCAGGGAGTAAAATTAGGATGTGTTTGTTCGTCACTAAAATAATTAAGAAAACTATATGTAAATGGGAGGTCACACATGACCTATATGGTTTAGGATTTCACAAGATGAATGAATGAATGAATGAATATCTTTTTTATTTTCCAAACATCAACATAAAAATAAACAGTTTTCTCATACATAATAATATATACATTTTTACATATACATATATTAACATATACATTTTTTAATTTGTTGGAAAATAATTAGGGCCTCAGAGGCTATGCCTGTAAGAGGTTCCTTATCACTTAATTGGACAACTGATAGCATTCACTGGACAGTTAAATCAACCTAACTTATAACTGAAAAATCTCTTTGTTTCATCAACTAGCCTACATTACAAGCAGAGACCGTTTTACACATAAAAATAAAATAAGGAAAAATATATTTCCAGATAAAATAGAATAAAACCTAATATAAATTCAAGTTTCCAATTTTAACAAAAAATCTATACTATTAAGACTTAAGAACCATTTGTAGAGTCTTTTATTAAACATTTTTTGACAAACAGAACTTTTGACTTCAGCTGGTAATTTATTATAAACCCTAGGGCCTACAAAAAGAAATGACTGAGTGAAAAATGTATTGTTTGGGCGGGGAACTAAAATGTGACCTGAATTTCTCAGCCGATTTCTGTATTCATTTACATTAGCAGCCGAATTGCCACTTCTTAGGTAAAAATTTTGTAAGACTTTATAAACATACATATATTTTAATGGAAGTATTTTAAGAGCTTGGAATAGAGGAAAAGATGATTCTGTTTTTGCCTTTTTCAAAATTATTTTAACAAAATTTTTCTGCAAAACATGAATTGGATTTGTGTTTACATTATACGCACCCCCCCAGCATGAAATCGCATAATCAATTCTACTGTGGACCACGGAAAAGTACACCATTCTCATTACAGCCTGAGGTATACCCAGGTTGTTCAAAAAATAAAATATTCTTAATGTATTGTTTAGTTTTTTCTTAAGATTCAAAGTGTGTTGTTTCCAGCTAAGTTCTTGGTCTAGTATTACCCCTAAGTATTTTACAGTGCTAGCCTGACTCAGGGATATATTTCCGAATAGGCGGACTAGGCGCGCGCCTGGGGCGGCAAATTTTAGTGGGCGGCAAAATTTAGGGAAAAAATCATTTTAAAATTGGAGTTTTAGTCTTTAAATGTAATTTAAAATTATGTTGCATGCCTTCTTTAGCAATAAAAAAAATGTTTAGCAAATAATTTTGAGAACGACAATTCGGCTATTTAAAATACTTTCATTAAGTATAAAATTATTCAAGAGCATCTTAACGTTAAGGCTTTGGTCTACGTGAGCTCGAATGCCGCCTCACGGCCGCGGCCATAGCGCTAGGCGAGTTTTAAGGATGCAGAGGTTTACGGGAATCATGTTTTAAAATTAATTAAACCATTAAGATAAAGATCGACCCCTTAACTTTTTCTAAAAGTAGAAAGAAGGAGATCGTGTTCTTTGGTTTTAGAATTTTTAAATAAAATTTATAATTTCTGTTATGTCTAAAATCAACTGTTTTTCTCGATGCAAATGCAAGGGGTTTTTAGAATCCTGTTATCTTCTTCTAAATGTAGCCTATAGCTATAACTAAGGTGCCCATTAAAGAAGAATTACGGTGCTAAATTTCCTTGGTTACACTTATATAATCTCACTTTGGTAATTTCATTTAAACTAATGGAAAACTCCATTAAAAAATCTAGAAAAACAGCAGGTGATTTTAGATAGTTATAGCTGAAATTAGAAATTTGATTCAAAAATTCTAAAACTAGAGAAGATGAGATCCGTCTTTATACTTTTAGAAAAATTTAAGATTCAATCTCTATCATAATTAGTTAAATTTAAAAACACGATTCCCGTAAACCTCTGCAGCCAACAAACTCGCCTAGCGCTACGGCCGCGAGGCAGCATTCGGTAACGTCGCGTCGTTCGGGCTCAGATAGACCGGAGCCTTAAAAACTATCAAACTAAAATCATTTATTCACTACACTGCTGTACTGAGTTTTCCGTGTCGCCCTTTTCCTATTGGTCTGGCGAACGTAATGTCGTGTTGTTGCTCGCTGCACAGAAAAAGGAAACAAAATCGTTTCCTTTTTCTGCAATTGCAGTCGCGGGCGTGGGCTTTCGCTACACCCTCCCGTGTTTCCCTCGTAAGCCACTTTATTATGCTTACTTCGTTGGCAGTGGCAGCGTCAGGCCTCAATGCTAATTGCCAATGTAATCATTGTGGTGTGTAGTAGGTAGCCTATACTTCAATTCTGTTTCTACCAACTTGTAATGGATAATTGTGAGTTAAAGTGTTTAATTTAAATAGTTGTCTCCAAGTATGATTTTACAGTAATACTCAATGGACTTAACTACAGTTATTGTTTCAATTTGCTAGATTAAAATTAAGGAGAAATGTGTGAAGTAGTTCCAACTAAACCACATTTCATATTATTATTTTAAGTGAAAGTACTTAATTTTTTCGTTTTTATTAATTTAGTTTCTTGTAAATATACCCTTTTGTAAATACAAATATTTTTCAAAGACATCTTATCTTTACACGTCTATTCAGTGTATTTAATGTTCAATAACAATAGTTAAGAGTTAAGAGCCCTTATATATGGACATTTTCATGTGCCGTTTTCGAGCTGTAAAACGCGATTATGACTTCTGATTGGTTACAACAAAATGTTGCGCATTGCAGCTTGTATCCAATGAGACTCACTTTTTGAATGAAAACGGCGCAACAAATACACTCTTAAAAATGCTCAAAATGTAGTATGTTTGTTGATGCATTTTAGAATGCAATTACTTATTACTTTTCTACAAAATCAGCTGACACGGCATGCGAGGTCGGGGAGTGCGCTGACAAGTTTGGTGGGGGAGGGGGGCGGAGGAAAACTTCGCTGCCTAGAGGCGGCAAATACTTAAATACGTCCCTGGCCTGACTTACAACAGCACAACCAGTGACACACATTGTGTGTTATTCATAAGACAGGCTGAACACTTATAAATAACTGGAGCATTAAAAGTAAAATCACTTTTTAGACTAAAATTGACAAAATTGACAAGGGTAATATGACAAGGGTTTCTTTTGCTGTTCTTGAATTTAGCCACCACTGGTCATAGAGCTATTAACTAACTCTTTCACGACAGCTAAAAATGATTCTCTTCTGAGGACAAAGTGGAGTACAAATCTACATAATGTTTAAAAAAGATATAAGTTTAATACAAAGTTAAAACAAAACAAATTTGAAGACTGTTGTAGTTTATTCGGTTAAGGAATTAAAAAATATAGCACTATAAAGAGGAAAAAGGTGTAATGAAAATACAACTAGGTAGCCTAAATATAAAATTTGTGAAGTTGACAGTGTTCTGGTTTGTGTGTACCTGATCATGGCCTCCAGCTCCTCGCGCTGCTCTTGGTCGATGGCCACCATGACCTGGACGGGGCTGCGGGGCACCGTGACTCCGTCGCCTCCGTTGAGCGACTGGCAGTACTGTGCGATCAGCTGGTGCTCGTCCTCCCTGCCAACCACAACCACAGTACGTACAACAACACTACGTACATACAACACACTGACACACTGCTCCGGCTAATGGCTACCATCACACACTGATTGGGGGGGGGGGGGGGAGGGGTTGTTGCACAAGGAGTTTGGACAATATCAGTTGAAATCTAAGGTTCAGTTGGGACTTCAGTGCAATATCATTAAAGAATCTCAAAAGGTTGCAAAACATGGCTTGAAAATTTTTTGACATACTAGCCTCAAAAATGGTGCAATTTTAAATAGCGTTCTTAATTTTGTCATTATCCACATATATTCAATGTAATTGGTAACTAAAATACAATGTTTTTTTTTTATATTTTTAGCTATCCAATTCATAGATTAACACTTTTCAATGAACGCCCAATTTAATTTTCTCTAAAAGTATTAACAACAAGTTCTAAAGAAATAAGAAATTTTGATTCAAATTTAATGTCATCAAAGCTAAACAAATTTTTACAGAAAAATGCCTATTATATCTGTGTCAGAGTATTTGAGAGAACCACTTATTTATTGAGTACTTGAATTTCATATATGCTGTTTCCAACTCTTATATTCAGTGTATTTTTTGATACAGTATTATGATTTTAAAAATGTTATTGTCTTCTTTTATTTGTTAGGCCAATTTTGTGATTTTTCTCACAGTCTATTTTTGTATATTTGGTTTAAAGCACCAGTTTTGCAAATCCCTGATGTAATATAAATGTATTAGCAACTACATGGCCAAGCTTCGCGACAGTAAAACTTAGATTCCTTGGTTTTAGCAATGTATACAGAACTGAATAAGTAGGGACATCCCATGTAAAAAAATTTAGTTTTGCCCCTGAAAACCAGAGGAAAATAAAGCGCTGATGCTAGGATTACTTCTCCTTACTGTCACGGGAAGCGCTCTTTTTATCTCTCAAATGTCAAAATGAGCATATTTGTTTACAAAAATCAAAACAATAACAAACCTTTATAAAAATATTCTAGTCATCTGTTTCCATTCAACCAATCAGCATAATCCTTACCATCTTGGTGGTGCTATCTGTGTTTCAGGGGCGGCGTTCTCACTTCCCCATAAGGATGTCCCTACTTATTCGGTTCTGTATACATTGGTTTTAGTATACTTTTAGCATATCATTATTTTAGATTCCTTGGCCAAAACAATGCAAAATTTTGCACAGCTGACAACTAAAAATCTGGCAATTTAAATTGAGTTATATTTTTCAGTAGAATCAATTGCATTGGCCAGATACTCTGAAGGGCTTTTGGACTTGATCCTAAGCACGATTATGTATTTGAAGAGCATTTTGCAAATATACGCATCATTCCCTTTAATTTGACTTACAATTGTGAAGAACGGTTCTGTAGTTTTTGAGAACTAAGCCTGTATTAATACAGAGTGAATATTTAGGACGTGGTTTTATATGGATTTTAATTATTACTTTTATAGGATTAATCATGAGTCACCAAATAACCAGTAAACTGATATAAAGTTCATTTATTAAACGATTAAAGTATTACAATATTCGTTGAAAGTATTTTAAATGTATGAAAATATATTTTATTAAAGTCTACTTAATTAGTGATGTTAACTAACATGACAAGAGCCTCAGATGTGAAATGAATCAATTAAAATGAATCTATGAGAGTTTTTTTTTTCATGCAAAAGGAGCCTCATGTTATGAAATAGAAGAGTCCTGCTAATCCGAAATAATTGGGACTGGACCCTGTTCGGTTCAGCGAATTTAAGGATTAGAGAATTACTGAATCCAGCCAAAGTATAATCAGATAAATTTTCATACAAAAAAATGCAAGTAAAGACATAGTTTTTACTATTACTAATCGTAAAACTTATAATTGCAGTCGTTACATGGTGGCATCTAGACTTACGAATCGGGGGTTGAGTTTGTGCGTGTGCGGAGCTCGACTTCGGCTAGCCGAGAGGCGTACATCTCGAGGCGAGAGTGCATGTCGGGGGCGGTGAGGGTGGAGTGCTGGGGCGACGGGGCGGGGCTCTCCAACGCATCCCCCTCCAGCACCGTCTGCACCGGCAGGTAGCCCATGCGCGGGTGCTTCTTGAAGTAGCGCTTCGACTTGAACTTGTTGCGCAATGCTCGTGTAAAATCCCTAACGTCTTCTCCTGATGTTGTCTGCACAATAAAATGGAATGTCTTAAGATTTATAAGGGGTTGATCATCAAAATCACTTACAAACTATTTGAAATTTAAATTCTGCCAGTAAATTGTACAAAATTTAAACAAATAACAAGTAAGAATTAGATTATCAGTTTTCATTTTAACAAATATTGAAGATCACCCGGAGCCTGGATTAGTTGGAATCATCAAGTTTCTTAAGTATGATAAAATCGTACTAAGTTTTTATTCATAGTAAAGAGATTACTCACCGCTGTGCAGTACTCCTGCATTGGGTGCGTCAGCTTGTGGTTCTTAGCTTTGCGTCCAGAGAAGAAACAGTTTTGACACATGTCAAAGTTAAAACACTTCAAGCAACGATACCTATAACAGGCAAATTAATTACCTAACTACTTTGCCTATATTGTTAGGAAAGAGGACAGAATATATGCCACATCAAACATTTATAATTTATTTATCTCTCACACCTTGTTCTACAAACTTTTAAAGAAATGATTAATGTTGCACTTAGGCTAAATGCAATTAACAAATTATCGGAAAAAAATATATTTTTTCTGCTGAGTAGTTATTGTGAGGTAAAGCTCACAAGTACAATTTTAATAATTTCTAAGAATGAACAGGATGATGGCTATTCATTAGCTGCAGGTTTTAAACTGTAAGCGTTTTAATGTACAAGCCTAATAATGATTTATTTCCAAATTGAATATAAAAATACAAAATTTTTTAACCTGAAGGTAAAATGAACTATTCACAGTTTATGATAATTCCACAAATGGAAGTTTTTTGCTCCTTAATACACTCATCATGTGCTTTATAATGGTATGGTACGTTAGCTCACCTAAAGCCGACGATTGGGTACTCCTTGCAGATGTTGCACTTGGCCTGGTGCTTGGCAGTCTCAGCTGCGGACAGTCGGTGCAGCACGGGCAGCCAGACCATGCTCTGAGGCTCCTGCTGCAGCCAGTTGAGGAAGTGCACTGCCTGAACACACAGACACAGACATGGCATGTAACTAAACTAATTAATACATCGTTAGGCTTTAGTGGAGGGGGATCAGCAATAAACTGATAGTTAGTTCTCCTCACATATAAGAAGTGTACACCTTTTTAGACAGGTGGAATAAATATTTATTATGGCTTCCATAGCTTAGGACATAGCTAAGATTTTATTTTTGGGGTGCTGAAATCGACAAAGTTTAAGGATGTAATATTTTTATTGGGATGTAAAAATGAAAGAAGAGAATATTACAAAAAAGTCAGTTTTTTACTGCTTAAAACAATCCTGTTTTAAATAAGTATCCACTTATTGCAATATAATTAATTGCATGGTTCTAAAATTAGTTAATAATCAGTTGTGTCATAGTTAGCTATGTTAGCAGGGAAAAACTATAAGAAAACCACCCTCCTTGACACGTTTGTCATTACATCCAATAACTGTTCTGGTGAAACACTGATTGTGCCGTACTGAGTGGTGACACAAGAGTGCGAGATCAGTTAGTATTTTATTGTTCATTCTGTTTCTAAAATAGTTTGGAAAAAAACACCCCAGTCCAGCACAAAGGTTGTGTTAAATTTAATGATTTCCTGTTGCCTACATCAGATCACTTTCTAAAGTTACAAAAGAAAATCTGGTCCTGTAAAATGATTCATCACCCTAAACCAGGCCTTTCACTTTTAATGTCCAAAGTGAAGTGTAAATTTTTCTCTCTCTCTGGTTACCTCGATGGTGGTCCGGTCTTTGCCAGCCTTCTCAAAGCAGGAGCGGACGGAGGGCTCAATGTTGGAGCCGCCGAACGCTGCTACCTCACCGAGCTGCCGCGGCACCTGGATGCAGTCGTGCAGCAGGAGGCCGAGCTTGCGCTGGTCCACCAGGCGGTTGGGGTCTGCGATCAGCCGGAACAGGTCTGCCAATCACACAACAACCAGTCATCTCGCTAACTCAAACCTCGTAACCTCAAAATCCTCGGTATCTTGAAATATTTTCAATAATCCTGCCCAAGTAAAAACCATATATAACTGAAAATAATGTTATGGTAACAAGTTACCTCTGTAACTTGAAGAGATACTACAGTTGTCTATCACTACTACATGTTGAATATCAGTACATCAGTAAAATTCAATTTCCATTCTACCTCCACAAGACAAAGTTTACATACATGTCTTGAAGTTTTCTGAAGACCTCTGTAAGTCTAAGCCCAGGTGCACAGATAACAACTAGTCTGTGACACTCCGGTCTCTTATCTGTCTACTGTCACCATACTGTACTCTACGTTATATCTTTAAGTTGAATTTAATGGAAAATTACCTATGTAACTCTGTAAACGGAATGTATTTGAACTATTCTTAAGTTAAACCATACGTATCTCGAAGAAAAATTCCTGTGAATTTCATGTTAGCAAGAGTAAACTATATTTAGTTTTTCTAGTTTTTTGTGGTATTTATTTTTAAGATAAGAGAAAATCAAATTAACGAACATTAATCTTGTTTTATGCAATAACAATTAGATGTAGAGTAAAAGTTCTCTTACTTGCCATTCATAAATCGGCCTTCGAACGGAATTGTCCAAAAAGTACTAAATTCAATTTAAATGTAAGTAAGGAGGCCAGACATCAAGTTTTAGTGGTAGAATCTTGATGTTGTACGTCTTTCACAGTCTCAGCTGTTTCCTTTAAATGTCATACTTATTAGGATAAATAAAAAAGGAGGGTGATTGATCCAACAAGCAGCTTAAGCAAGGATGGTTGAAAGGGTTTCTACTGCATATGTTTGTGGGGGATTCACTATGAAGAGCACTACTT
This sequence comes from Neoaliturus tenellus, assembly GCA_030545055.2. Lineage (NCBI taxonomy): Eukaryota > Metazoa > Arthropoda > Insecta > Hemiptera > Cicadellidae > Neoaliturus > Neoaliturus tenellus. The sequence goes on along the minus strand of CM061532.1, from coordinate 164,483,147 downwards.
ACATCTGTATTTCTCCTCCAGGTGACCCTTACAGAGGAGCACCAGGCCCACCTTGAAGGACAACACTCGCACCTGACCTGTGCGTTGGCTGCAACACAAACAAACACAATATAATAGCTATAACATTACAGTTTAAACAAAAGATCTTTTGCTCTATTAAATTGGTATAATCCTAATCCCCAGTTGATTTTAAATTGACACAATTGTTGAGGGCAGCCACTCCAGTCTCCACAGTTTGTAATGCCGATTAAAATAATTCATGAACAGGTTTCATCAAGATATATTTGTGTATTAAATGTCAATTATACTATGCAATTGTGTTTCAAGTTTTTATTTGAAAGTGGAGAAAATGACCCATGATATTGCAAATGTCAATACGGTACCTGTCATAAACATTGAGCAGCCAGTTGACGGCGAGGTCGAGACACAGAGGCACGTTGACGAGTGAGGGGTTCTCGGCAGCGAGCAGTTCGTAGACACTGGCGAGCACGGTCACCATGTCCGTCACGTCGAGTAGCTTGTCGTTCTGTGCTCGGAGCCCGTGGCTGTCGAACGTTTCGATAGCGCGGTTCAGCGTCAGCAGATCAACTGGACAGTCACAACAACAAGTCGAGTTAATGTTATACTGACCATGTTTAACATATACAAATAATCACATGTGGTTTGTCTTGTGAAAGAAACATACATTTATCTCTCTAATTTGTTACAAAATTATGAAAACTACTATCTGTTTATTTATGTTGTAATACACCTATAATTCATACTGAAAAATCCATTCTAATTCATGCTGTATCCAACCATCAGAAATCTTTCAATTATTTTTTATTTTTAAGTTTTAAAGTTTTGACTAAATTAAACTTAGTTTTGATTTGCAACTCCATAGATCAGCATTTCACGAGCTGTGCACTAAGTATGCTAAAAATATCCAAATACTGGAAAACAATGTTGTTTTGCCTCAGAGAGAAGACTTGTGTCTTCAAATAGTATTCATGAATATGCCTTATTCTTTGAGTCACCGTTATCGTCAAAAATAAGACACTTCCTAATCACAATATAGACTACATTTTTATATTGAAAAACTTTAGTTTGTAGGTAAATTAATGACATAGTATAGAAAACTTACGGCACATTCGCTTCTGGACTGTGCGAAGTTTCATAGCCGTTCTGTATGCAGAAAATCTAACTTCGTTGAATTCGGTGAGAGAGTTCATCAGATCCATCATCTTGGGATGGTCCCAGTGAGTTGTCTCTAATTGGTGACTGTGGCAAACAGATTAGATAAATAGTTTCAAAATAAAGTAGAAATTGTTACTGGCAAATAAAGGAAATATACATGTCTACAATAAACTAATTAGAATTTAATGAACAAACCAAAATACATGAATGAATTTCTCTTTCCAATGAGCCAGTCAGACATGTAACTGACCGTAGTAATGTTTGCTTAAAGGTGGTGGTACTCACTTGATGTAGTAAGGCACTCTGTTCTGGGTGGTTGCCCGCTCCCAAGGATGGTCGACGGAGGCTGACAGGAAGTTCTGGTTGGGCGGGGCCCCGTCTTTGCCCAGATCTCGCAGCTGCTTGTACCTCTCGTCCACCCCGACTTGCAGCAACTTCCATCTGCACATCAAAACACAGCTAGTTGTAGTGCTGTCCATCTCAGAAAATACCAAAATCCAAAACTTTTCATTAGTTTTTATTTTTATTATATATTTTTTTAAACAAACATTTGAACTATTAAGGCTTTTATAGAGATGAAAATAAATAAAAAAGGTGATCAACAGTGGATTTATGGTTGAAAGAGTATTTAAAAACCATGACCACAGAACTCCGCACCAGTTTTGCACCCACTGCAAAACCACTCTGGTGCGGAGTTTCATTGTGGAATTAATAACGCTTAGATAATTTTTGGCGATGGACAAGTTTTGTTGCGACATGGTTAGACCATTAGTCATGGTCGCCCTAAAAGCAAAGCTCTTAATTGATAAATTTTGATGAGAACACTATATATAGAAAGCATACCAGTACAAAGCCAAGTAACTTCATCATATCAGCAAATTTTTAAAGAAATGAAAAGTCCTAAAAGTCAGCAATGATCTGAGGTTAGTAAAACTATGCAAATAAATTAAATAATCTATGGATATGTAGACAAGGGGAGGAAAGGAGAGGAGAGGAGAGCGTCACCTGGTGTTGAGGTCCTGCAGCTTGTTGAGGTTGGCTGGTGACACGAGCACGTTGTTAGAGTTGAACATGGCCGCCTGGTCGTTGACTTCGTCCAGCGTCCGCTGCAGAGGGCCCATCCGCTCTCCGAGTTTCTGAAAAGCATCAAATAAATTAATATTGCTTAGAGAGTCTATGATTAATACACTATTGAATATAGACTAAGACATAATGATTTTTTTCATTGACACCCTTGATACACAAGGTTTCCTATCAATGTCTTTACCCACATAAAGTGGCATTATTAGCAGGTAGGCAGGGTTGCAACAGCCTACTCTGACAATGTTGGTTTTCCATTAAGTGCAACGAAGTCCAATTTGAACAGTTACTACTATTGTCAAAGTGATTAAAAAATTACATTATTTAGTCTACACCATACATACCTGCAGGTCGTCCAGCAAGTCAGGTACTTGGGTGATGTCCGTGGGGTTGATCCAGCCGCTCCTCGTGCTCTCTATAGCCGACAGTCTGACCGACGCGTCGTCCATATTCTTCTGGAACACCCGCATTTTCTGCAACAAAAACATACACTTTCGAATGAGACAGTCTATTAACACGGTGTAAAGCATTTTATTCAGTGCTGAAGTGACGGTGGGGAGCCAAAATTAAACTGACACTATTAATGCACTATGGATGTTACTACAAACTGGGGACTTAAGCGGAGGATGGAGTTAATAACTGCCTGCTGATGTTTGAACACTAGGTGGATTTACCTATTTTGTTTACAGCTAGGGGTTTGAATTTTGCAGTCCCAAATCATAAGTCTTGTAATGCAAGTCCTGTACTGCAACAGCAAAAACAGCATGTTTCTCCATTTTATAGTATAGTCATATAATGGTAGCATAGAATTAGAGAAACATGCTGCAAATATTTTAACTTTAAAATTTTTTACAGTTTATTTTTTTATAATTAATTTTCATCAAACCAATATCTTGTCCGTGGAATTTTTCTAAAATGTGGGTTTTAAATTTATAATTTTTACTACATATAATTTGTTGCAAACAGTAGTATTGTTGTACAATTTGATTTGCATTGGTGTTAATTGTTTTAATTAATGTATTGTTGACCTCAGAATATTGCAGAAAATTATTTATTATGTTCGAGTTTGTGACCCTATTAAGACGATTCCAATGTAATTCTTGGACTTTATTGTTAGCCAGTTTAATGTGATCATGGTACAGTATCAAAACGATTAATAATCTATAAATTGCACAGTCACAGTGTCAATCTTTATTGCTCTTGTTTACTCTGACTGTTACTTAAGCATTCCAGAATACATTAATACGATATTATATTATACATATACAATCTATCATAAATGATAGGGTTTATATTGATGTACAGAATATAAAGACGTATACGAAGTATGTAGAAATGAGTATTGAAGAGAAAGATCATGATTCATATTTCACACATATTTTCTAAATGTTCGAACAAAAGAATCTGAAAGAAAGAAAGAATGAGCTTGAAGGCTCTCTGAAATAACACAGAAGAAAGCTCTCTGTGATTAAGACATAAAACAAGAACGAAAATAGGAACAATACACACAATGTGCAATGGCATGGTCGCGATTAGGTTCAGGGTACAAGGGTTGAGGGGGGGGGGAGTATTGGTATTGTTGTGGACTCGTATAACTTTGGTTGGAGACATGAACTGGAAAAGTATTGTTGTTAACCGGGGCTACTTCTATTATTTGCCATTCACAATACAAACAAGTATTTTACAGACTGTAATTATTTTAAAAGTTATGTAGATAATCACAGAGAAGGTTTTGGAATCATTTATGATTTTTTTAGTAGTAAAACACAAAAATTAAGTGTAGATCTACAAGAAATAATTATTAATTAGAAATATAGATATGTGATTAAACGAGGGGTAACATTACTCGTATATTACATTACTGTAGTAAAAAAAAATAAAAAACGCTATAATAAACCTACTGTATTTTTATTAGAGATCTTTAATTACATTAACTACTGTTATTCATTCAAAAGTCTAGAGTACAACAATTCCATAACTTTTTCCAAATCATAAAAAATGCTATATACCTCCCGTCACAGCAGAACTGCATCCTCAGCGAATTTCCAAAGGATGATATTGTTTAATTAACTAAATATGTGGTGATATATATGAGTAATATATTGGAGTTATTTTATCAAAATTATCAGGTAATCCACACAAGAAAAAAATCATCACCTACATCATATAATTACTGACATTAAAATTAATTTTTTTCAAGAACAATAAAAAAGGTGCACAGCAACATGCAAAAAGAATTATTATAATTCTCAAAATATAAACATTAGGCCTAATATGACAAATTTAAGAAATCAGCAGATTAGATTAGCTGATTATGTTCAGTCACCTCTCTCAATTTCTCTCCCTCCCATTATACACTTAAAGTACTTTTGAATAATCTGTTTAGAAATGTTGTGAATTTTAAAAGTTTTAGGTAAAAAATGCCAAAAACACATTTTTACACTTTTGAAACCCAAAAACCCGTTCCCATAGTCTGATCGTCCAGGTTTTTAAACAACCTGAAGAACGCTGTACTACACCTTAATAATAAATATCAATGAAATCTAAGGATTCTTTCAAAAGTTATTTTAAGGTGCGCTTACAACAGAGGTTGATAACCAACAGTTGTTTACTGGATACGGTATAATAGTTAGTCAACAACTTTTGCATGTCAACCACTGGTGTAAAAGTGCCTTAAAGGGACACATTTTTTTAAGAATTCATATTATTGGCCCATTTGGCATTTGAAGCATTTTATCTTATTATGACCTATTTTCATGAAATATGCACAGTTTTAAGGAGTTGTAAAGGTTAAAATAAGACTGCCAAAAGCCAAAAGGCGCAAAAGGAGTTGTATATGGTTTGTCCAAAACGAAGTAAAGTGGTTTAGCAAGCATCAACAGACAGCAGAACATCTGGTGGAAGTAAGAGCAAACATTCAACATTCACTGTTGCCAACTGTCAAACTCACACGCAACAGGTCTAACAACTTACCACATCAATTGTGCAGTTTGTAAACCGCAGGACAATTATACCCAATAAAAAGTAAATACAGTATTCCGCTTTAAAACTTTGAATTTTTTGTTTTTCTGACTAAAGTTTAATAAAATTAAAAATACATAACTTAATAAGAGATATTGTGTTTATAACATTATAAAAGCCACACCATTGATTTTATATATAAAATCAATTGTAATACATAACAGCTTTTATGATAAACTAAAGATGATAAATAATTTTTGTAGATTATTATTATTATTATTATTATTATTAAACCACGTGTGTTTAACCACAAAAAAACTTAAGGTTTTGTTAGTCTGTGAGCGAAGTGGAAGGAAATAAAAATAGCTTGAAAAAACTACTGTATTCATGCATTTTGGTTTATAAAAGAGTTTTACTGTTTGTCTCACAGTTGCTAAGCTAAGTCAAACATTCAGTAACAGATGGGACAAAATGTCAAATGTCTGTTTTGGTTATCAACTGAATTAAGGAGTAGGAGGGGATAATTCTTAAAACAGACGAAGTTGAATGCTGTGCATGAATATACAGATAGCCACCAATCGTTCATAATACGACATAATTCTTTTAGTTTATGTACGTCCAAATTTTTACACCTTACAATTTATCCTGCACTTTATTAAACATTCGAGTGTCATGATTTAATCCAGAAAATTTTATAACTTATGCAAACTAACGAGTTGAGCACACTCGTTGTATAACTTTTTTGGAATTTGAATTGCTCAGGGTTTTGAGACTTTTAAAGTGAAAAGCAGCTAAAAAGTAATTTGAATAATAAAAAATATATATAGAAAAAAACCTTATAATGGCAAATTCCATCTTAATATACAATATTTTTTTCACAATCTGACCACTTGTGCTTTCTCTAGGTCCAAATTTGTAAATATGCTGAAAGATGTGGAGTTAAACGTTTTAGGCCTGTTTAGTACCCTATTATTAACGAAATATCCACAAAAGCAGCCGTTGTTCAATTTCTAGGAGTATTTTCGAACATGGACATAATAAATAATGTCTTAATTTTGTTAGAATTTAGTTCTGAATCAATGATTAACATTATAATACAACCTTTTCGTCAAATTACCAATGCGTCTTTGAGGCAATAACATATATGAACATCAAAACGAGGGCTTCTTTATTTATGTCATGTAAGCGTTCGGGATCTTCACAACTGCATTTAAATGGCATTTAAATAATGACTGATTCTAGAGATACGTCTTTAAACAATTGCTTCCTGATTCAGCACTGAGAGATAAGCGATTATTGTACAACCATCATCTAATAGCGTAGTTGTAACAAGTATTTTAGTATAATGAAAAAATATTATTATATATTTATATTTTTTTGTCTTCAAATAGTAAAATAAAAGTGACCATTGCTGGTCAAAAGTTAAAGATGCAGATTATTTGTATTTTTATGAAAGATTGATTTTTTAAGTCAAGGAGAAATTAAAGTTTACTCCTCAACGTCTACGAAAAATGTTGGGGTGTCACCTTAAAAAAAATGTAATAAAAATAAATTACTTATACATTATTACGAGTTACAAGGATCAGAATTGATTTTAATTATGAGACATGCATATACGTCTTAGAACATTTACTAATGATTTGTGTTACTTTCACCTCACGTAAATTTGGACTACGATGACTATCTCTAAAGAATGAATCTCTCAAGGTCCGATACAGCTGTCAGGCTGTTTCGCCTACACGTGGGAATCTTTTGTTTACATCTCATACACTTGCATTTTTTGGTAGGTTGCGCGCATTACACTAACATTTTAAAGCTCCGCACAGTGGGTATCACCTAAATGAACTATATAGCTAATGTTTCGTCCCCAAAATTGTTCACAGGGGTTTAAAATTTCCTACCTGAGTTCCAGGTGTTGTCCGAAAGCTTCCCACATGGTGAGGATTTTGAAACCGACTACACTCACACTGCCTACAGACGGACCGAACCGGCGCCTACGGTCAACTGCGACTGGCTGTCGTCCTGTCTCCGTCGTCGGACGGCTTGTGAATCATCACACACGCACTCGCACACGCACGCACGCGGTGGCGGCATCCACCACACCAAACACCACACAGCACACAGCTGCCGGGCGACGACGAACGGGGGGCGGGGCCGGGGCTCCTGGGGCCCGCACCCAGGCAGCTGCTGCCTGAGACAAACCGTTTACACCCTATTCATCGACACCAGTTGTAACGTAATCTAGTTAAAGAACGCGATGTTGGGCGACCCTAACCAAACAAAGAATTCTTTGCGCGTCTAATCTTAAAGAACTCGAACTTTGATTCGGGATAGGTTAATGTTTGGTTGTACCGTAACTTAACGCAATATATTGGAGCGTTTAATGAGAGCGTTTACCGTCGGGACATCAAAGCGAAGTGGCTTTCTAAAATAAGACTGCTGTACCATTAAAAAAGTTGTATTCTGCCGCTCTGGACCCTCAAGATCAATGAAAATAGGAACACAAAATACATTAAAACTATATAGAACGCTAACGGTAGGATTAATAACAGCGCCATGCGTATAAATTTGAAACAAACACTTGGTTGGGTAGAGTAACAGATATTTTAACGTATGAAATCCATTAAAAAGATTAAGATTCCAATCTAACGAGCGTAAGGAAGGAGCCTCAGTGATCCAAAGTTTTGTGTTCTAGTTCTAGTAAAAGTACTAAGTGCCTCCTCGTGCTTACCTTTACTTTTTGAGCAACTTGAACTTGCTTTAAATTTGAGTAAAAGAGTCACGTGACCATCGAAATATTTATTCGTATACAGAGCTGTAACTTATAGGAAGTCTCAGTACCCCATGGTCAATCTCGCATCCTGTATGTGTCGTAGCCTGAATGCTAACAACGATAAGGTGAGGGGATTTGCCTGATACGATATTATAACCAAACTGCCATGTGAAATGCATAATTGTTTATATCTGGTGGTTTTCAGATATATTATATATTAAAGCTTACAATGCCATAGCAAGAAATGTCTCTCCAAATTTTGTTAATGTGTTTTAACACAATGTTAAATGTAAATAACATTATAGAGTCGATAACAAATAATAGGTTTCGGAGCAGATTCTGCGGCTAGTCATGGCCGAGACCAGGGTAGATAATGCTGTATTTAAATGTGTGGAGTTTCTTTATGAAAATCATCGATGTTCCGCATGTCTAAAGAACCAGCTGATCTTAGCCAGTATAACAAAGCTACACAAGGCATCACACCCATTCTACACTCATCCTTCATTCATATTTGCCTTAAAAAACGTTCTGGTAGCGTCGGCGTCTTAGAAGTGATTCATCTAAAGGCTTTTCTCCGCCCTCCAAGAGCCCTGTAAGTTTGTAATCACGTTCTTTTATCCGATGTATAATGGTCCAATCCAAACCCAAAAAAAGTTCCTGTTCCTATGACAGATTCGAGAGTCATCAAAATAGTTTATTAACTCTCAAGACACCGAGAGAAATACAGGTACAGTAGTGTGTCATTGTTTTTTCAATTTTTAACGGAATACTAGGATTGTGTGGCTTGTTTGCCAGTGAGTCTTTCTTAATAAAATGTAAAACTTATGAGTGGTAGCTGGGATTGGAAAAAATGTAGGCTATACCGTGAAATGATAATGAAATGTTGTGAAATATTTATTGAAGCCCAGTAGTAATCAGGGGTGGACGAGATATTGCAAACGAAGTGCCATTTAAAAGGGTGGTAAGTAAATGAAAAAAAAAAACAATTATAGAAGCCCTTGAAGAAATACAGTGATCTTGATTAGCCTACGTAATGTAACGTTTTTGGAAATGAGATGGAGTTTGTCCAACAGTGGTGTGGAGATAGGAGTCAGGTTGAGGTTATCTTTTGATAAAGCAGGAGAATAAACAGACGTGGTGATAAAGGGCAATATGATATGTTGTTGGACAGTACAAACACATGCGCGGGAATGCAGCACGACCCATGGAACTGAGACTACACTACACGGCCACGGCTACGGCTACAGAAGTTACCGGAACAGCTCATGGAAAAGCTACGCGACAAACGTGAACGAACGATAGAAATAAAAAACACTGCACACGAGCTTAGTGCATAAGTAACCAACAATGTTGATCCAACTATAATGGTAGGCCTACTTAGTACCCGTGTTAAAATGACTTGTAATTTTTAGGTATGAAGGAGATACGCGGTGAGATGGTAGGCCTACTGTATGAGATGAACAATAAAATTTACATCTTAAAAAGGCCTTTACACACCGGCGTCTGCCGCGTCTGCGACTTCCGCGGACGTCGCAGACGCCGGTGTGAAAAGGCCTTAAACAGAACACTCTGGATATTTCTAGGTAGGCCTATGTTAAAACAATATAAACAACCATCATTATTCCTGAAGTTAGAATCGAGGCAAGAATCGTGAGAATAAAAAAACGTAGTTACAAAACATGGTTTATTTTTTACTTTTGACAATGTCATTTCGTGAATTTGTAAACGTGTGCAAATTATCTGTCGTCAATTATTAAGATGCAGTATAGACGGCTAATCTCCAGTAAGTTTTACGAAAAATTTTATAACAAGCCTATAATTTGGAAGTATGTCTAATACTCTTAAAAATATAAGCGCAAAACAGACTTAAATTAGGTTTAATGTACAAAACGTGTTAAAAATGTGGAAGTTAACGATAGTGTTTAATGTTAATGTGAAGCGTCACGATGTTATATTTGCTGACAAACTAAAAAAAACAATTCAAGTCAAACCGCGATACTTACGTTGATTTCATCCCCCAACCACTACAACAAAATGAAAAACGATGATGTGAGAACATGATAGTGAGTGATAACAAAGTGATGAATAGATGAGTACTGTATTGTATATTTGGCAAATGTACTACTCACTCCTTCAGCCCGGTACCATTCTATGACGTAGGTACGGGACTGTTTGATGCGGGCCTTCACGAACAGTTCGTTCATGTCCGCTGGAAGTGTTGTTGAAGGTACGGACAAACGACAATGTAGGGGTTCACAATAGTCACCAGAGTGTAATAGTGTTAACCGTTCAGCTGCGTACACAAACTGCGTGGAAATGTAATTAAGACATCAGAGATGTGAATCATATCGGAACCATCTAACAGTTACGCAATTGGAAACGTATGGAAAACTCTACGATTACAAAATTGATTCGATGACCCGTTCCCTGTGTTGTCACGAATGGTGATGACCTATAGAACACCATTTGCAATAATAGACCGCTGATTGTAATACCAATTGACGAATTCTGAATATTTTGTATTTATGTTTCAATTTATAGGGTGAAAAATTAGTTTAACACCCTGCGCTCCTGATATTTTCCTACTGCTGATACATTACACAGATGCAAAAGAAATTGAGTAACAATATCATCTATAGGATAATATTGTAAGAAAAGGAGCGGCCAGAAAATGTGGCGGCAAACTGCACCAGATAGCCTAAGCGTTTGGAGCCGCACGTTCTGGCGTCCTTTTCTCATTTGTCTCATTTACAGAGGAACTAATTGTCCCATTAATTGGGCACGCCAGAAGTGTGTAAGAGTAATAACTAACACTGGCGGCTCGATGCTCCGTCATACTGGCGGCGTTCGTAGCGGGCGCGCCGCAAAGATGAAATGCCGTCAAATCGGCGAACCGATGGTGAGGTCAGTTTTGATAGATCAATAATTCAACATTCAGTAATAATAATTCAGGGACATTCAAAACTGTTTGGAGCAGTACTTTTTTCGGACAACATCGATTAAAGTATACGACCCACAACTACAGATGTGCGTAAAACATAATTATGTCTTCTCTCGCAACAACTATAACATAAATTGCACTTTTCAATTATTTTGATTTGGTGGCATGATTACGGTACTTTGGAGTACCCTTAGGAGCACTAGGTGCACTTTTTCATTTCAGATTAAATTTAAAACAAAGCTTTAAATTGATTTATCAGTTTATAGTAGAATACCTATTTTTTAAAGTTTACAGTTTTTTTATTTGTAATTTAACTGAGTTAGTTTTAAACGTGTTTTGGAAAATCGGTTCTCAAGTACTTTTTTTATCTTTTCAAACAATATTCGAGCAAATAAAAGTCAAATTGAAGCATGTGGAAAAATAATTTATTTAGCAGAACGGTACTTTCCTCATCTACTCTCTTGAAAATTATTGTACAGATGGTCTGCAGTAACGCGCTGCATGTATGAAAGATTAAAGACGGAGAAGAAGAAAGGGAACACAAAGGTGTAATCCACACGGGCACATTGCCATGGTGGTGAGGGGGGGGGGGTCTGGCGTGGGCACAACAATCACAGCCTAAACACTCCCTTACCCACCGCTTCCGCCCCCCCCCCCCCTCATCGGCCGCGCTCCTGCGGGACAAGACGACCCTCCGTGGAGCGCTAGGGACCGGTGTAGGATGTAGACTTCACACCTTGCCAAGATCAAGGACGCCCGATACTGCTTGTCAAAATAACGATCGACTTAATTGTTGTAAGAAATTAAATAAATCGAGGAAAATTTAGGGGCGAGGGTGAGATTTACACCAGTTGCAAATACTCTAACTCGTACAGTACTGTTATTAATAATCATTTAACGTTTCATAAATGTTACCCCCTTTAGCGATGAGGGGCTAAAACAAAACGCAGAGACAATGCATGCAGTAGTTCATGTGAATCCATAGCTTATCTTAAAAGGAGTAAGAGCACCAGCTCTTAAAATTGTATAGTGGTCTTGGAAATTGCAAAAACGGTAAAGGTAACAGGTCATAGTTGCCGACCCCTGGATAACCTCAGGGTGTTAATGAAAATAGGAGAGTTTTTTTGCAAAACGATAATGAAACTACTTTTATTTGTAGTTTGATTTTTAAATCTTAAATGTATTTATTTATATCAGGACCTCATACTATGTATAATATATATATATGATAGGTATATCTATATATGATAAGTAGATCAAATATAAACAAGATTAAGCGTAAGAAATTGGGTTTGAACACCATATCTCGAAGGACAGAAGGGGTAAGGGGTAGAATATTGTGAACACAAAATGTTTGCATTTATTTAAAATTCTACTGAAGACTGTAAACATGCAAAATAAGTAGATATTGATATTGAAAATTTAATAACAATACGTAAAAAAACTACAGTACAGCTTTACAGAATATAAAGCTAACGAGCAAATTTATATATATAGTAACAAACTTTTAGAACTTGAAAGAATTTGAAAAAAGTACAGTTATTTTATTGCGATTTACATGAAACATAACGGGTTGTACTCAACAAATTTATAATCAAAAGTTTTATAAAAGTGTACCATTATCTTCTCCTTAATTATTACTATTATCATTATTCTTGATAGTGTAGGTACCATTATCACGTTAAATGAAATGAAATGAAATGAAATGAAATACTTTATTCAGTAAAAACAAGATTTTAACAATACATAACATAAACATATATACACTGAAAATATTCCCCCACATGGGCAAAAGCCTGTGGGTGGGGGAAGAGTCCAACTGTCAGTCCTTAGTCTTAGATGAAAAATCTTAAACTATACTTACTTGTTATATAATACATATAAAATTATTATTATATTTTTTAATTTATAACTAAAAGAGCGAAAGAAAGATATTTATTTTTAAAGAAGATAATGCTATCGTTTTGAAACGGATGAAATAACGATACATGCACATACGTAAAAAGTTTAGTCATCTGCTTTGCGCTGTCTGAGACCTGGTCACGTCACACGTCACACACACACACACACACATACTCCCTCCCACTCACGCTCTTTTTCAATCGCCAGCTCTCTATCTCTCTTTTACACATACATCCACACACTCACACACACACACACACACACACACACACACACACACACACACACACACACACACACACACACACACACGCGCGCGCGCGCGCGCGCGCACGCACACTTCACACAACCAATTTATTCGAAAACAGCCGCACACATTACATACATACCTTCCAACAATGAATCTTGGCTTTTACAGGTATGGAGAACTTAAAAACTGTCTAATTCCATCCCGCCCTACAAGTACCAACCATTTATTTATTTCGTTTTTTAAACAATCTAAACTACAAGGCTGAGGATTTTTTAAATGTGTCGGAAGTTGAGAAAACAGGACGTTTGCAATATAAAATGATGCGGTCGTGGTAATTGTTTTGGTCAATCTCGGGACAACAATTCCCAAGTTTGTTGCCGATCTGGTTGGGTAATTGTGAGTGATTTGCTGAAAGAGGCTATTCCGATTTTTCAATATATACAAAATTAATGTCCGTGCATATAATTGTAAAACATTAAAAACTTTGAACTCTTCAAAAAGTAATTCAGTGGGATATCGACGGTTTTTATTCAATGCGGATTTAATTATGGATTTTTGAAGTGTTTCTAATTGCGATATAATACTTTGAAAGCCCCCTCCCCACGCTAAAATACCATACTGCAGAACAGACTGTACGTATGCGTAATACACTGTTTTAATTAGATCATCAGTTAAGACATTATTTAAATTACGAAAAATAAAAAAAAATTTACGAAGTTTATTTCTTATATAATCAATATGGCTGGTCCACTTTAAACGGTTGTCGAAAGTGACCCCAAGGTACTTGTATTCTGTCACCCTTTCCACATATTCACACGACACGCACCCATTCACATCACCACATGTGTGTAGACGAAGCGGCAGGTCTGTAGGATCGTGATCGGCTCTCACGGACACTGGCATGTGCTTTGTTTTTGATATGTTAACAGAGAGCCGATTTTGATCGAACCATTGCTTGACGGAGAGCAAGCCGCGCTCGGCCAGGAGGTACGTTTCCTCCCAGCTGTCACCCTCGAAAAGCAGAGCCGAGTCGTCAGCATAGAGAAAAATTTGTCCTTTGTCCAAAGTAACTTTACCAAGGTTGTTAATGTAAATTAAAAAGAGTAAAGGTCCCAAAGTTGAGCCCTGCAAAACTCCATAATCGATTCTTAATGGTTCGCTGGATTGGCCAAGTATAGAGACAATTTGATACCGATCACTTAAATAGCTATTGAACCAATTCCAAGCCATTCCCCGAATTCCTATATAATTTAATTTTTTCAACAAGATTTCGCGGTCGACAGTATCAAACGCTTTGGCAAGATCGATGAAAACTAGCAGAGGCTTTTTATTACGTCCGATTGCCAAGTGAATATTTTTTGTAAGCAAAAACAAATCATCGTTGAGGTTTTTGTCCCTTCTAAAACCGAATTGATTCTCATACAAAATATTTTGATTCAATAAAAAATTTTCTAGCTGGAACCTTACACTTTTTTCCAATATTTTAGATACTACACTTGCCAATGTAATCGGTCTAAAACTAACACTTTTGTTCTTATCGCCCCCTTTGTAAATAGGAATAACTTTACCCATTTTAAAAATTTTTGGAAAAACGCCTGTGGAAAAACTTGTGTTTATAATATGGATCAGAGCAGATTTAAGATAAGTGAAATTATTTTTAATCAATTTCGCCGGAATTTGGTCATCCCCCGGTGCTGACCCCCCCCTTTAAATCATTGACAATCCTCTCCAACTCAACCTCCGTCATTGGTTTCAGCCGGAAGTTGGAGTCCGTCATGAAGTCACTATCTTCCACGACGACCCTAGATGCCTGAGGGATAGCACTGGCTAGATTGGCCCCCACCCCTACATAATATTCATTTAATGTGTTTGCAGCTTGTTTTATATCGTCCGGTTCGATATTTACTTTTCCATTCAAAAAGTGTTCGATCGGGAACGTGTCTTTAGATTTTTTCAACCCCATTATCTCTGCGATATTCCTCCACAGTTTAGCTTTGTTATCTTTATTTTCAATAATTTTGTTGCGGTAAAAAAGAGTTTTTGCAGATTTTATTGTGTTGCTTAAAATATTTCTGTAATTTTTAAAACGGGTTTTCAAAGCTGTATTGAAAGGTTGGGTTTTTAGTCGTCTGCTCATCTCATCCCTAACTCGGATCGATCTGACAATCCCTGATGTGATCCATGGCTTGAGTTTGCGGAACTCAGAAGGTGTTCTCTTTTCTTTAGATGCGGACCTTATAATATATTGCAATTGCTCTACAAATTTTTTACAGCTAACGTTAACATCTTCATCATTAAATTGAGACCAATCCAAGTCAGAGATGAGACGGTTAGCGACTTCAAAATCCACAATTACTTCACTACGTAATTCAAAACAACTATTTTTCTTTGAACTACACTGAAGTTGTGCTACAGTAAAATAGTGATCGGTTATTGCGGATTTTATAACGGCGGATCTTACAAGTTTAGTGTTATTTGCATCTGTAAAAAAATTATCTATACAACTTTTAGAAAATGCTGTAACTCTGGTTGGAATGTTAATACAGCTAACAAAGCCCGCCCCATACATAACATCAAGATATCTCTGTGATAATCCGTCCTTAGTTTCCGGAAGAATGCAGCAATTCAAATCGCCAACCAGCCAGTGCACCCTATCTCTACATCTGTTCTCAAGATAAGACTCCAGATCGTCGATAAATAAAGACAGGTCACTTGACGGACTCCGGTACACAGATAGCACCGACAGCCGCTCCCTGCCAAACTCCACATCGATCTTCACACATGTGGCCCCAAACATACTCACCTCCTCTGAACACACAACGAAACACTTTTTTACGAACACAATCACGCCATCATTCTGATTCTTACTCACTTTGTTAATAAAAACATCGTACCCATCCATACTTACATTCGCACTACATTCATCCATCCAGGTCTCAGTCAGCACAATAATATCAAAACTATTTTCTAAACTATTTAAAATTACCATTAATTCATCAAAATGTTTATTAAAACTGCGTATATTTAGATTTAGAATAGTTATATTACAATTTAGATCTATATTGAATTCATTAAAAAATTTAAAATCTGAAAAATTACTGTATGTGCATGCATTCACATCCCTAAAAAGGGAAATTTCATCCAAAACCCGGTTGTCTAACAACTCACCCATCAGTACTAAATACACCCCGACCCACCCCGTCACAAAGGTAATATATACTTTCATGGAAAGTAAAAATATATTTTTTGAAAAAAGAGAAATCATGTTATTTTATTACTATAATGAATTATTGTTTATCGTGTAAGTTTAATACATAAAATAAAAACTCATCTCATTAATGACACACACGTCTATACTAAAAGAAATGTTATATACTTTATTGTGGCCATTAAAAAATAATAATTAATACTCAGTTTATCTTACAATAGTCTCAGAAAAAACAAACACTTGTTTAAAATGAAAGCATAATTTGCATGTCCAATAAAAAAAAATTCACTGATGTAGTTTTTTTTTCTTTTTTTTTAGGCCTAAACCTAAATATTTGTCGAAAACAAAATATACGCTTATACTTACAAAACACATTATTTAAAACAAAACAAGAAATTATTGAAGAAATGAATTGTGTTCTCTTTAACTAATTATAACGAACTCAAATGTTTCCTTTATCTTACACTGAGATAATGGAGAATTAATCAAGTCTTTACAATCTACTGATTTTGCTGGCATGGCTACTATTCCTTGAGAATAAACAAATATTACTTGTAATTCTAATTGCTAAAAAAAAATATCATTTATTTAACTTAAAATTTAAAATGTAAATTCCCCTAAACCTTAAGAATTTGGTTGTTTCTTAATAAAAGAAGATACAAATCAAGTTATAAATTAATATTCTTATTTCCAGAGGAATCAGATTTTTTATATGTTACAAAAGAGATATTTACATACTTAAAAAAATAAATTATTCTAATTTTTCTTCAAGAAAGGAAATAATTTTTAATTCGTTACCACATACTTAAAAAAGAATTATTCTAATTTCCCTTTAAAGAAAGAAATTTTTTTATTCGTTACCGTAGTTTACAAAAAGTACTGATTCGATATTGAGGAAAAGACATATACATAATCAAAATGCGTTACGAATATTAAATGGGAAATCCCAAACATCGTACAAAAGGAAACAAACGGTGACCTTGTTATGATGACTCCGCCTTGTTATGACTAAAGTAGTGCCTGAAACTACAGCGACACACACCGCAACGCACGAGCGACAAGCAGTTGCGTTCCTGACTTAGCAGGCTGTCAGCAGGTTCCTGCTGATTCATTTACATTATTTTTATTTTTTATTAGACTTCTGATAGAATATGAGAAATATTCCTTATTTTTTAATAGAGAAATTATTCATAGAATGAGGTTGGTGAATAATAATAATAATACAAATTACAAAAATGATTGTGCCCAAACAGATTACGTTTTCAACTCAAGGGAAAAAAACTTTGACAGTAAAATAATTTAGTTCAAAAATGTAATTTGGTTTTCAGTCAAAACATATTTTGACACCATTAAGCTTCGTGATGATTCATGATTCCATTTTAACGCATGTAGAATAACAGTATTATAAAAACCTTTTGAATGGGATACCAAAAGGAATAAACTCCCTTACTGAGGAAATCAACAAATCATTTTGTTATAGCACTTATTTTAAAACAATTGAGTTAATTGCGTGCACTAAGATAAAAAAAGCGTCATATCTTTAAAGAGTTTATAGGTGCGAGAGGGATGGACAATGGACATCCCCCTTTGTTTATTCTATTCATTATTCATTGGAAAAATTGTGACTTTGATGTAATGAACACACACTGTTTGATATTTGAGGAAAACTTTCAGAACTGAGTGACCAATCGAGAAGAGAAGCTACCAATGACTGCTCGCTCCCGCTCCGCTAATGGTGCAGAAGTTCCGGATTGTAAACTATGCGGCAACTGAACAAACTCGCTCACTGAGGCACCGTGTTTGTGTTTCTGGGCTCTGGTTATTTTTGGAATACATAAACTAGTCTTTTAACTCTTCGCCTGCACAAAATCACTAATAAATACAGTTCATAAAATAGGCTATGTCAGTCTTCTGGGTCAAAAGGGATACAAGACAAGGCCATGTCAAGTGGTCACTGCCGTAGTGCGAAAGTTCCTTTCAGTTTCAGTAAAGGCGGAGGAGGTTTTTTCCTGTTGAAGAATGGCGACTAATTTATAAAATATATTACAGCAAGTGTCAAAATTCAATGCAAGGTCTTTACTTAACATTAAAGACAAAATTAGAAAATGGATTGCATGTGAAAAAAGCAATCTAATAATTAATGTAAAAAGTAAAGTTTTCAGTGTCATTATCTTTACCTTCTTTTAATAAGCTTTTTTATATAGATTGGAGTTTACTCAGACATAAATAACTGATACATAAATTGTCTGGATGTCATTCTTTGACACGCTCTACTTTCATAAATCCCTGTTCAAATTTATCCATTTATCTTTAAGGTTGACTGTGACCCTTCAATCAAAGTGTATGACAGAAACAGTGTGAATTATGACCTTCAATAAGGTATCGAAGCATGTTTAGGATGAGTTATGACACACCCAGGTACTGTGGAGGGAGCCAGAAAACCCGGAAGTCCAGGGAGAGTGAACTGTCAATCATGTCACAGTTTATATTGGATGAGACAAAACTGTCAATACACCTCACGCACAGCGACGAACACCTTTACACCACCGGACTCACAGTGCAAAGATAATAGTGGGAAATGTTGTTTTTTACTCTGTTTCTGGGCTCTAGTACACTTCGTTCGTTGTGGTGGGTTCATGTATGAGAGGAAAAGTTGAAATGGCAGGAAGGAACTCTTTGTTAGTAAAATACAGGAGAAGGCAACTCAAAGTTAAAATTAAATTGATGTAGGTTACGTTTAACCAATAAATTCAGTGGGTTTCACCAATGAAATGATCTATTTGCCATAGCTCTTGCTTAGCACAAAAATCAACTACAAAATGTTAGGAAAATTTTATGTCACCTAACTGTGTTATGGTTACAGCATTCCCAAACAAATTTCCAGAACTACATTGGCTTTAGTTTGAACTACAATAGGCAATTATAAAAAAAAACTTAACCAAAATATTAAATCTAATATGATAAAATATTGAAAAATATTAAATACACGATGCTTACAATAAATATGTATTAAAGGCTAAATGAAATCCCAAACATCAAACCTCACCATAAACTGTTATCTCCATTATATTTGGTCCAATAAAGACCCAGTAGGCCCTGAAGGCAGTTATGCATGTGAGCGTGAGTGTATTGACGGTGATAAATGCAACGCTAGGGTACACCGACTACACCAGCCGAGGTGATATATTTTCATCAGTCGAAGGAAGATGGGTTGCTTTGGTATCACACTGGGAAAGAGTCTCGCTGCTTATTTTATCATTCAAACACTCAATTTATATCCTGCCACAAACCAATGTAGGTTTCCCCATTTATATAGCCCTTTGGGAACTGGATTTGCTATTAGATTGAACCGGTGATTTTCTGATTGCATGGGATGTTGAATGTGATTTATTAGAGTGTATTTGAAACTTAAAAATTTATTTACGAAGAGAGAAAAATAATCAATGCTTAATTGAGAGTCCAACAGTAACGCTCCTTTCACACATCACGGTTTTGCCCATACGATTAAAAATCGCACGTCGGACATTCCAATAGAACCTTATGAGACCTTTCACACAGGCACGGCGACGGTTTCTAACCAGCTGCCAATTACTTGTACGGTGTACTTGGACGGTTTTAAATCGTGCGGTTTTTTTCCACACGCCTAAAAACGTGATGTGTGAAAGGAGCTTAATGCTTAATCCAACTAAATTGTGATTGTAAACATGCTCAAGCTCAGACTTTTCTTTCAATATTGATTTTGAGTCATTGTGTTCCCTGAAATATTTCTGAAGTATTGAGGACTAAGTTTTAAACATTTCGAAATAGGCAAACTGTTTATTTGGATGATAAGACTTTTGGTTTTCAGATAGTTTTTAATTAGTTTAATATTAAATTTGGATTATAATGAATCTGTGATACAACATTTTGCTGATTTAAAAACATTACAGTTTTTGTTTTGTATGTGCTATAACGTGTAATGCATGTGAAGAACTATGAAAAGTTTAAACACACTGTGAAATAAAGATATTTTTCATTTGAATTTTACTTTAGTATAGAAAGGTATGAAACGATGATTTCAGTTTCATTTTTGACTCAAATAACAAAAATTAGCTTTGCAATTAGTTAGTTAAAAAATATTTAAATAGTTCTAACTTTCAATACAGTCCTGAATTTCTTTCTGAAGCCTTTAGTTTAGGATTTTACAGATTTTAGGTAGTACTTTTGAGAGGATAGTGAGTTTATTTAACAATTATTTGGCCATAAGGGTTATAACCTTAGGGATTTTCAGGTATGAGATGTTATTAAGATATCAAAATAATTTGGTTATGGGGTAAACCACTAGCAACACCTAAACTTTAAACCTTATTTCCTTAGGCACGAGGGGCATTGTACAAAATGAAAATTTTATCACGTACAGTAAAAAGAATCTAGAGAGTTGGAGCTGCTCTAATTCAAAATCATGTTTGATTAGATTCTTTCATTCACCCCTAACAAACAAATATTGTAAAAAAATTTCTGGATATTAATTTTATTAAAAACTTTCAACACGGCTATCATTGTCGGCTAAATGGTCAATACGGTTATCCAACTCTGACCATACTCCATGTCGCATTTCATCAGTGATGTTGCTAACGACAGCATTGGATTTCAATCTGAATACTCTTTATCACATTTCATCAGTAATGTTGCTAAAGACAGCATTGGATTTCAATCTGAATGCTCTTTATCACATTTCATCAGTGATGTTGCTAAAGACAGCATTGGATTTCAATCTGAATACTCTTTATCACATTTCATTGCTGATGTTGCTAAAGACAGCATTGGATTTCAATCTGAATACTCTTTATCACATTTCATCGGTGATGTTGCTAAAGTCTGCATTGGATTTCAATCTAAATACTCTTTATCACATTTCATCAGTGATGCTGCTAAAGACAGCATTGGATTTCAATCTGAATTCTCAAACATAAGAGACGGTGGTAAATGAAATCCCAAAATGAGCTGTGAGACTTTCGACTTGTAAACTTGATCTTTGACAAAAGAACGAAACAATAAATCTTTTATACTCTAAATTAGATTTACCATATACCACTGAGCTGTCTCTTGCACGTTCATGACGTCTATTTTATTGTAGGTTATGTTTTGAAGTTTTAAAGCTTTGAGGACAACAATGGATCACTTTTACATAAAAATCATGTTGGAAAAACCTTAATGAGTTCCTCTTTCAAAATTCCGATTGAAAAAAAACTATTTACATATTCCTACATAGATTTTATGAAGCTTCAAAGATGTTCAGTTTTTTTCTTTTCTTATTTCAAAGTTGTTCAAAGTTGGTAATTTTTTTGAGTATATCATCACTGGTCCCTTGAGGTTTGAATTATCAAAATTCAATTGTATAACTAACCTTCCTCAAGAAAAATCAAAACATTGATCTTGTCCCAGAGCAGTTGAAAAAATTTACCATCATTGAGTAACGAATTTAAGGTAACTCACCGCTAAGCTGTCGTCCAGCTTGCGCTGCCATTGGTCGGATCGCTCGATGAGTGCGTTCCACTTCTCGGACAGCTTGGTGACCTCACGACGGATGCACCGCGTGAGCTCTCGCGCCTGCTCCTCTGCAGTGCGATACCCTCGCGAGTCCCCATCCATGTCTCGGCCCGCTGCAACACAAGGGTACACTGCATGAGGACAAGAAGGACATTAGCCCAACATTAGCAGCTGACCTCACGACGGATGCACCGCGTGAGCTCTCGCGCCTGCTCCTCCGCAGTGCGATACCCTCGCGAGTCCCCATCCATGTCTCGGCCCGCTGCAACACAAGGGTACACTGCGTGAGGACAAGAAGGACATTAGCCCAACATTAGCAGCTGACCTCACGACGGATGCACCGCGTGAGCTCTCGCGCCTGCTCCTCCGCAGTGCGATACCCTCGCGAGTCCCCATCCATGTCTCGGCCCGCTGCAACACAAGGGTACACTGCGTGAGGACAAGTAGGACATAAGCAGGACTCCAATCACTTGTCAGCTGCGGGGATGCTTTTATGACACTGAACTTCTGAGACTGAGTTGTGTCAATTTTCATGACTTGCGATTGTGTATACATATGATCTCAATACCAAAAATTTAGCAATGTATCCCTTCCAAAGATATCACTTTACTCCATATGATAACAAAATGTGCTCAAAACGAGTTGAGATCAAACGCTGAAGACAGCACTAAACACCTGGCCCACCTGGCTACATAATCAGTCCCATTGGAAATTGGCTGGATATGCAAATCTGTTCTAAGGGGGTATTTTAATTGTTGGTTATTAATTGAGCTTTAACAATTATTTTAAAAGTCCTGCATCAATAACAATATTTTTGTACTTTTTCTTGGCACATATGTTCTTCTAAATCAGAATACCAAATTTGGTCCAATTTTCAAGTGAAAAATTCCTAAGACTAGATTTATTAATGGTAGTGGGTGATATTTTACTTTTAAGGGCTATAATACATGCGTTTTTAAAATACCAATATTTGTTTAGAAATTAAAAAAAAAAATTTTTAAGATGATTTATTTAAGGAGTATGTTGAAATTATAAACTTAATTAATGTTTAAAATGTTAAGTATTAAAAAAGCAGCACTCTTACATAGAGAAAAATTACTGTCCAGTACAGTGATATAAAACTGTATGTATAGTTATTAGACTTGCCTGTGTCTGAAAAAAATGAATGAATCAGCGTAATTGAAAGAAATATTAGGTAAGAAAGGATGTCTTTGAATAAAAACTGTACACTGTTTATGGTATTTGACTACAATACAAATATAATAAAATCAAACCCTTTAATATATAATTTAATTGTTGAAAGTTTTTGATAGAAAGTCATACAATGATACAATGCATTTATTACAAGAAAAAATACATAGATACAAATCAAAAAAAGATAAATAAATGGAAAATATTTTCCACAGGACTACAGGTCTGTGTGTGGGAAAGAGTTCACTGTCAGTCCCTTCTGATGTGCACTTTATTACCTTTCATGCATTCATCAAAAATTATAAAAAAATGTTATTCATAAATGTAGTTGAAAAGTAACAAATATTACCAAAATTATAATTATTAATAATTATCAAAAGCGCAGAGTGGTAATTCCTTGATTAAAGGAAATCCAGTCAACAAAATTGTTGGACCATTGATAAGGGGATCATTGGAAGTGGCAATATTGACTGCTGAATGCTCAAGAGGGCGCCGGAAAAGTGTATTGAAGAATATGGTTGTTAGGTTAATACACAACTAAGCTTTTAGTGGAATAGCCCCCACGGGTGAACATTAGACAGCAAACAAAATCAGGCTACTGGGTTAAAGGACCCTTGCAATCGAGTCCTGAGTCCTACTCAACGGAAAACAACACAGATGTGCACTTTGCCAAAAATGGATTACACTTCTAATTTGGCTTAGGTTTTAACCTGCAAGGCTGTTTTGAATGAAAGTGGCATTATATTTACGCACTAGGATGATTTATTATATTTATTTGTTCTGAGTGTTGCTCTCATAGTACAATAATAATAATAATGGGTACTGGATAGGTGTGTTTTTTGTTAAAAAAAACTTTAATTTCTTATTAATGATGTAAAATACAGATACAATTGTAGATGTAATAAACGTTTTTTCAGTTCGTTTTAGGTGTAATAGGAATAAACTATTTCATAAAGGTAAGATTTGTGCCACGAGGGGCTTTAAAACATAAATTTTAACAAGAATCAACACAAAAGGATTTGCAGCGAAATGCATACCGTAATGAAATTTGTATTGTTAGGAGGGAGGGAAAGGAACAGAACACGGTTAGTCAAAACTTATAAATATGAAGATATATTTAAAATTTGTTTACTGGATGTAAGTGAATTCCAAAATATCCTAAGTTTCTTACACATTTTCTTTTCAAATAATATATTATGCAGTAGGCTACAACACTTCATTAAACACTACAATAAGACTTTTTTCAACTAAACCGATAATTATGGTTGATCAGTATACATAAAATATTACTTTTGTTTGAACAAAAATAGGTCTTCAGGCAAGTAAATAGACCAAGAAATGTAAGGATTTGTGGCGCAAGATGAGAAAAAGAAGGACTTAACCAAGAATGCGTTGTAACTGGTGCCATTTGTGAACATTTACACAACTGCGTCTACCTTCCCCTTTGTCCCGTGTTTTACGTTTTACCCGCATGTTTAATGCACACACAGTGAGTGCTGTGGAATTGCATATATGTTTTAAAACTCTATTTATACACGATTTTTAGAATGAGTGAAGATGGTGAAAGATTTAGTCCTTCAATTATCGGCTTTAAGAAATAATTTATCTTACAAATTAACTTCATGTTCAATTTATGAACAGGAGAATTATCATTTTCCTATAATCATAACGAGTCAATGAATACTTTTAGAAAATAATTAAGTATAAAGATTAAAGGAACGATAGATACGATAACCATAAAATAATGTTTGATGAGTAATACTAACAGGAGTGGCGTTAACACAAGTTGGCGAATGAGAAAACTTGGAAGATCTAATGTAGCAAACAACAAGTTCACTGCAGAGAACACGCAATGCTTACCTTCTGTAACCAACGTTTGTAGGTGGTAATATATTTCCTCACTTTCATTATTATAAAATCTAGTTAACTATTGTACAGTCCTGTAATGTTATTACATTACTGTACAAGGTAAGTTATAATGACAACAAATGTTAAAGTGAGTGCTAAACATACGTTTAAAGAACAACCACTGACACATTATTTATTTTATTTTTAGAATTTTCTAAATTTCTATATTTGTATTTTTTTGTTTTGTGTACAATTTAAAATTAAAATTAATTACAACACATTAAATAGTTTCATAAAGTAGTGGTCAGTAGTTGTCTACTGGGTATACAGTATAAAATAGAAGTGACCACATAAAATATTCATCCACTGATAACCATAGGTGTAAGTAGCATAGGGGGAG
Organism: Neoaliturus tenellus; assembly: GCA_030545055.2. Lineage (NCBI taxonomy): Eukaryota > Metazoa > Arthropoda > Insecta > Hemiptera > Cicadellidae > Neoaliturus > Neoaliturus tenellus. The sequence continues at coordinate 164,457,888 of CM061532.1, read as the reverse complement.
GACAGGTGCCCTTCCCTCAACTTTTCAAATCATTGTAGGATAAAATATAAAACTTCAGTACTGATAATACTTCTTTGTACTGATTTGCTCTGTATGACATTACCCCTCCCCCAATGTTAGTGACTCTACGCATATGATGATGACGATCAAAATATTATAAATTACTACTTAATAAAGTAAATTTCAATACTTTTCTTTCATGAAAGATCTTTAAATTATTTAACATAACTACAGCAATTAAATGGTCATTAAACGTTGTTAGGTAATAGACCCCGTAAAATATTTCAAATTAATCTGTGAACTGTAAAAGCAAAACGTTGCACATAGTAAAGGTTTATACTTGTTGGTAACAGGTGAGAAAAAAAAAAAAAAAAACTGAATGTTTTTATGCGACGATTGTTCTGCTGTTATAAGTTTGGAGACTTTACTGTTGCACAGTCAATTATGGTTTGCTTAATGCTAGTTTGAGGCTAGTTGGGTGATCAGTGGCAAGTGAAGTATCGTGCTTTTGTGATTAAAAATTATTGAAAAAATAATGAGTCTGAGATTGTTACTCAACGCATGTTTCGTTTTAACTTTACCATCAGTTGTCATGGTACCTTTGCTTGTCAAAAAAAAGACTTTTAAAGGGTAAATAATTTATGGAATACCGCTTCTGCTCTCAAAATGAAACCAGCCTCATACAGTTTGAACGCTGGAAAACATTGAAAATGTTCACGCAAGTGTTTTACAAAGTTCTACACGTTTGGCGTGTAAACAATCTCTTGCAATGGCTATACCCAACACTTCTTCCTTTCATTGTGTGCCTTTTGGCAATAGGACTATCTGAAAAGTAAAGTTTTTTTTATGTAAAGCCCCGCGATATAGATGAACATAGGCAGTACATAAGAAACAAGGTTGCCGCTCACTAATGTTACCAAATTAACTGCAAGTTTGTAGAAAAGATGGGAGGCGTGGATGTGAATGGACGCCTTTCGAAATTTTAATATCAAATACAGTAGAAAAATAATGTGAATATTTCAGTGTAACTTGTTCTAGGTAACTAAATAAAAAATACTGTGAAATTCTTCTTTTTTGATACTGTAAAATTTTAAATAAGAGAACCAGAAATTTAATATTACAAGTAATTTTCCTATCTTGTTAATTCATAATTATAAATGCAATTAATATTTCAAACCACATAATTGATTTTTATGCAATTTTAAAGTCTTTAAATATATTGTTCATTACTTGAAATCCAATCTTGAAGGGATGATTCTGGCAGAAGTTAAATCACTAAACTTTTGCTTCTAGCATTTCTCTGACTGGCTGTCATTTCCTTCTGAGTTGACTCTTTGAAGTTAAGTTTGTGGTGAAGTGTTTTGCTTAAGAGTATATGACGATATTGAAAAATAATAAAGTAATATAATATTTGACTCTTACTTAAATGTTATTCTTACAAGTTTTTGTACCGTAATAAAAGTGAAAATACAGGGTAAACTCTAAAAAATACAATTTTCTGGAAAGATATAGATAGATTCATTAGTTATCTTCTAAGAAATTTTGTATGTAAGAGTAAAGCTTTCCAAGGAGTCATGCGATAGAACTCTAAAATCCTGAATAACAATGTCTGTTCATTTTTTGAACAAAATTAAAGTTGATGTTTTGCCCAACAGTGGTAAACTATGTAAGTTTAAATTTTTTTACATTCATTGTTAAAATCATGTATACGGTAATGCCACAAGATTTCAGAGAACATTAAATTCAAATTAATTAAATTAAAAAATTCTATAGTATGAACATGACAATGTGATGAATTTCTGGAGAGGATATTCCTTTTTAAGCCAGTGTTTGATATTCAAAACAGTAATCAACTGCTTGGAGGTGTGTTGGTCAGGAGCAGATGAAATTCCTAAAATTTCATTATAAACTTTGAGAGACTGTGGTATGAGTGGGCTCGTGTGTCTCTTTGCTGCATTCAGCTTTAATAATTATTCACAACTTTTAAGTTAAAAGATGACAATTTGTTTTATAAATTCTTAAAAACTATTTAACTGGAATGTTTTTAAATCTTTTTCTGTGTTTAACAGATAAATTGACTCATTATAATGCTGTTTACAACGAACATATCAAGTACTGTTAGGGTATAGCAAAAAATGTACTATTACGAGATTACCAAAAACTCTGATTTTTTCAACCTGAGTTAAAGTTGAGTTGACTCAATGAATTATTTTTAACTTCCGTTACCTTCAATTAAGATTAACTGACAATTTTAGGTTACACAATGCTAGGATATACAACCTACACTGGAATAAATACTTCCAACATAAAACAAAATTAGTAGACAGGCAGTTTGTTTTTATTAATTTTATAGTAAATTGTTATGTACTTCACTTTGGCAGATTATTACACATGATACGGTAGAAAAAATATTACAAAAGAATTAAAATTCAAAATAAAAAGGGCTAATCCGGAGTTGATGAGGAGTAATCCGAGGGCGGAGGTGACCGCAGAGCAGCGACTGTCGCAGTCACAGTCGGAGTTAATCACAGTTGCAGCCAGACTAAGAGGATTGCGGCCACGGACATTCCTCTCACAATATTCCGACTGTCTGGGGTCGCTGCGGTCTCGTTGCTGTTTGTATTTCCCCCGTTTTCCCTCTCTTAATTAGTGCTTCATATGTGGTCCAGTTTTACGGAGGCACAGGCTAGGGCAGTGGACCAGTTTTGTGGTTTGCTTAGTTTGGGGTGTTCATTTGCTCTGGAAATTTTGTTACTCTAATATGTTTATCTGCATGCTTTAGTTGTTTGGATATTCGTACTGGATTTCGCAGTAAGAGAGAAAAATTTAATTAAATTCAGTACTTTGAAAATTTGTTTGTTTATAATATAAATCTCTACAATGGCTTGAAACCTGACAATAATTTTCAGGGATGTACTATCTGAATATGTCAGTTTTCGAAGTACCGTACATTGATTCACAGGGGTAGCATGACTAAAATTTTGGAGGGGGGCACGATGCCTGTACACAACCATCCAAACGTTTTAGTGAGTTGGTGAGTTGGTTTAGATGTACCTTCAGTGTCGCTGGTGTCAGAGAGTGGTGGTTCATTCGCAATGTACTGTCGGCCGCTCAGCAAGTTGCTCTCAACCACGGGCCGCTTATCCTCCAGCTGACGACGGAACGCTCGATGGTCATCCTACGACAGGTACAGCTGAGGTTAGCATCCTGACAGTTCTGGGGTGGAGAGGATGAAGGGGGACATGAAATTGAAAGGGAAATATAGTTACAGATAACACAGCCATCACAAAAATGAACAAAAAATAAATTAAAACGAAAAATTTCATTTTTGGTAAAAATAAGTACTTTCAAGATATAACTAACATTGGGTTACCGGTACTCCTTATTTTTAAAACACTCTGATTAAATTCTGTGGTTGATTACATTCTAATTTTTCAAATAAATTGTATCTTGCAAAAATATAGTTCACAATGAGTCTTGAGAAGATTCAGGTTGTTCATTAAAAAATTACTAAAATATAAATTTTAAGGAAAATTTTAATTTGGGGAGCTTTCATGATTTATGAACTCATGGAAAATGAAAATATGATTTTTTTTGTTTACGCGCTTTCTCTATTTTCTAATATGGAGGCAAAATTTAAAGTTTTAAACACATAATTGAACTGTTCACTTCCGAGAATGAGCATTTGCTCAGTAAATTTGGTTCATAAACCCAGCGAGAGAAAACATGAATGCCATTCTCAGAATAGCTGTGTATTAAGAGTGCAAACGATTCTGAGAGAATAAATAAGATTATCTTTATGAAAAAAGAGAGTATGAAGTAGTTTAATAGGTTGTGGGAAACATATATTATCGTCAATTTTCTCAGGACCAAATGGGGAACACTGAAGAGATAAGCCGTTGAAGCAGTTATTGGAAGGTAGGTGTATTGTGTCCCAGTGGCTTAGGAGGTTTACACTGCCTTGTAAACTAATTTAATCACATGGCAACTTTAATTAAATCTGTAGCAAACTGTTTGATCTCGTACACAAAGCACAGCAATAACGCCACTTCCTCATAACCGGCACAATATCATACTCGTTTATGAATTCCTTTGCGTTTTCAGTGAAAAAGTGCAAAGCAAGATCTTTTGTGGTTATATGATGGAGCCATGTTTTGGTAAAGTACACAGAATTAATTGGCATTAACAAGCAAACCTTTAGTTCACTTGGGATGATTTAATGACATACAGGTAAGATGTAAGGGGTTTACACTTCGCTGCTAAAGAAAAATAAAGTACCTGGGTGCTTGAAAATTTTTAAAGAAAAAGATTTGAGCCGTTTTAAGATTTGTGTACACACATACATACAAATATACCTTACTCTAATTAGAGTATAGACCATCAAAAGAAGGAATGACTGTCTTTAATTTGTAAGCTGATGTAAAAATTACGTTTCTGACTAATATCAATTTTATTGTAATATTCTATTAGAGTCCCATAAACTTAGTTTCATTTCATAACAACGGAAAAATCTCTTATAAATCACAGATCTAAACTGCGGGTAAATCATAAGGATGTAAACAGTTATGAAATATCCATATTAATGGAAGTAATAAACGAGTCATGTAAAGAATAAACTTAACAAAATATTTAAAAAATATTACTTTACCATTGACAGGAAAATAAGTGGCACCTGATTGGACATCATAATCATACTGTACTGATTTAAAAATCACACAAGAACTTAACAGTTAAAGTGGTATTAAAATATTGTTTCTTACATCCGAATGTTTAAAACTTAACGTAAATAAAACTTTTTGAATGTGTAAAATATGAACAAGGTTTTTAGCCTATATTTTTTACCAAACAGCTTTTCTATAAACAAGAATTGGGACAGAACTTTGAAATAATCCTTTAAGGAGCTATTAGGTTTGGAGAAGCACGTTCAATCTAGGAGTTTCCGGGGTCACATGCAAGAAGGAAATTGTGCTCATAAATATGTTGAGAGCAGATCCAATTTGAAAGTATTAAAAGCATAAGGCACGTATAAGGTGTCAGCACTTTATTAGATTGGTTTCACGTTTAGCTTACACTAAACCTTAGACAACAGATTTGCAACGAAGTGAAAGTTTGACTCAAGTCTAAGATACTTCATGATTTAGAAATGTTTGTTTCTTATTCATGGCATAAGCTTCTATTAAAATATTAAATAAATGATAATTTATTACCAATGTATTTTATTTGCATTAATTTGTTAACATTGCAAATAAAATAATTATATACATTATTTTTTTTAACAGTAGAATATTGTTATTAAATATTGTAAAACACAGAGGTGTTATTGACAATAACACCTTTTTTTAACAATAAATAAAACAAACACATATATATGCAAATTTCAAGGAAATTACTTTTTCAAGAAACCAGGTATGTCAGAATACAGATTTCAGGTAAGTTTGTCATTGATTTTTAATGTAGTTTCAAAAGTGAAAGTCAGGTGAGTAATATTATTTTATAAATAGCCTTTAATTAATAAGATACAAAATTTAGTCTACTTAGAGGAGAGTTTTTGCAGTGAGAAAGGAAAGCGGGCTATGCATGGTAACATGACGGTGGCGCCTGCCGGAGCGATGTGACAGTCCCGCACGACAGCTATGTAATCCGTGCTGCCGACGCGTTTTTGTGACAATCCCGCACGACAGCTATGTAATCCGTGCTGCCGACGCGTTTTTGCAGGCGCTCAGACCTGTCATCAAAAGCTGTCATGGGAAACGGTAAGCCGAGCAAAACCACTTTAACCAGAGAAAATTCATTTTCCTTGTGATTGGTGGTTAAAACGAAATCTTCAGGACAAACCCCTTCATTGATTTCTTTATTTTGTATGTTTGTTTAGCGACCTGCAGCTCTTTAAAACACAATTCGTATGGATCGAGCACAATTTTGTATTTATTTTTTCCAAAATTTTTTCATGAATTTGTTAATAATGCACCCCCTTCTTATGACTTTGAGGGGTTTGGACCGCTTGCCCTAAAATCGTTTATGTACTCCAAAACAAAAATGTCACTGGCGTTGATCCACAAAAAATATTATAATCAAAATTTTACGACTCTATTTTTATATTGTATAAATGTAGAAGTTTATACACATGTATTTGCAAATTTTGAACTCTTTGCACAAGTGATAAAATCACCAAAAATTTTAAGAGTGTTTTGATGTGATTTAGGCCTATATTGACTTATAAGTAATTTGACTATAAATCCTTACGACCAATCAAAATCCTGCACAAATATAGAGTACCAAACTAGATCAAAATTAATTCATGTATACTTTATTATTAAATATACTTGATTATCTAATAAAAACAAACGCAATTTTTTCTTTTAAACATAGGTCCTTGAAAAAATGTTTTTTTTTATAGGAAAATATCCATTTTCATCGAACAGTGATTAAATCACAAAAACAGCTTTTTTTACCTAAAACGCCAAAATGATTAAAGCTCATCATCAATGCCTTGTGCATGAGAAACCATGACTGAGGAAATGTGAGATGATCAACGGAGGGGTGGATTGGAGGTACTGACCAGTTGCTTCTGCAGGGAGGCGACGTCGCCGCCGATGGGTCCCAGGCCGGTCAGCTCGGTGTCCTTGCGGATGACCCACTCGAACAGCTCCCTGAGCGACAGCAGCAGCGCCGTCCAGTGTTCCGCGTTGCTCTCCAGTCGGTTCCTGGGGACACACAGGGGGAACATGTAGTGATGGTGATGGAACAGCTCCCTGAGCGACAGCAGCAGCGCCGTCCAGTGTTCCACGTTGCTCTCCAGTCGGTTCCTGGGGACACACAGGGGGAACATGTAGTGATGGTGATAGAACAGCTCCCTGAGCGACAGCAGCAGCGCCGTCCAGTGTTCCGCGTTGCTCTCCAGTCGGTTCCTGGGGACACACAGGGGAGTAGTGGGGAATGGGGGCTTTTGGGCCAGTTCAAGGTCACCCGAGCGATGACGTCATCGATGACGTCATCGAGGTCAACGACCCCATCGATGACGTCATCGATTGCATCATCGATGACGTCATCACCAATGACGTCACTTCCTTGACGTCACACCCATGACGTCACAGAAATGACGTGCTGATGACGTCATCACCCCTTACGTCACCAAGATGACGTCATCGATGTCACAAAGGTCAAGGTCACGCTGAAACCTAAATTTTTTTGGCACTTTTGCTGTTTCTCGCACTACGCTCCGAGTTTCAGTCACAGTTACCATGACCTTGACAACTTGGAGCGAACTTGCGATGAGAAACAGCAAAAGTGCTGAGGAAACTTGAAGTTTGCAACGTGACTCTGCCTAAACCATCATGTGACACCGCTCGGGTGACCTTGAACTGACCCAGAAGCCCCCATTCGACCATTACTGCAACCGCGATGCGTACCCTACGACAGACACCGAGCGACTGACTGTCCAGCCCCGCGCACTCTAGGTATATGGGAAGTGGTGGGGGAAATTGTGATGACCTCGGGAAACTTGAAAATGTCAAGCCGGGTAGCACCGTTTCGGTGCTACCTTAAAGTTACATGCTAAAGTGTGATGACCTTGGGTAAAAACATAGAAATACTACAAGTTGATACCGTCCCAGAGTTAAAGTGTGGTGACATTGAGTCAAAACACTGAAATACTATAAGTTAAAATCATCCCAGAGTTAAAGTGTGATGACCTTGAGTGAAAACACAGAAATAATACAAGTAGATCCCGTCCCAGAGTTAAAGTGTGGTGACCTTGAGTCAAAACACAGAAATACTACAAGTCGATCCCGCCCCAGAGTTAAAGTGTGACGACCTTGAGTTAAAAAACTGAAATGCTATAAGTCAAAATCATCCCAGAGTTAAAATGTGATGACCTTGAGTCAAAACACAGAAATAGTACAAGTCGATATCGTCTCAGAGTTAAAGTGTATTGACCTAGATTCAAAACTTGTAAAAATACTTACATATAGAGAGTTAGAGAACAGCGAAACGCACCGCATGGAAGCTGGAGACATACTGGCGGAGCGGTGTTGTGCAGCCTAGGGACTCAGTTGTGGTGGGGGGTATAGCCAACACTTAGAGTAGAAGTGTTGTGGGTGACCTTGACCCACTTACACCCCCCCACCCCCACCCCCCCCCACCCCCCCCCCGAACTTTTTTTTTCGGAAAAAATTTTGACCTTGACCAAAAAGTTTTTTGCTCCGGACGAGAAGTGACCCCCCCCCCGAACTTTTTTTTCGGAAAAATTTTTGACCTTGACCAAAAAGTTTTTTGCTCCGGACGAGAAGTGACCCCCCCCCTGAACTTTTTTTTCGGAAAAATTTTTGACCTTGACCAAAAAGTTTTTTGCTCCGGACGAGAAGTGACCCCCCCCCTCCCCCACCCCCTCCCCCACCCCCTCCCCCCCCCGACAAAAAGTGCGAGCCCCCCCCCCACCCCCACCCCCACCCCCTCCCCCACCCCTGATATCCTGGGCGTGGCAGCCCCGGTGGGGATATAAGGGGGCCCAGCCAGAGCCGGCTCGCAGTCCGCTCCCGCGCGTTGAACGTGAACGATCGGGACGGACCGCCATAGGCATCACTAAACATTGAATGGCGCCTTCAGTGTTTAGCGAAGTCTACTCTAACTTTAAGACTTGTATTAGTTGTAAGATATTGCGCTTGCGTTTGGGTATTGCGAATTGTTCTATATTAGAGTGTTTTACTTGTACCCTATGTCTCCTGTGTGTGTGTGTCTTTTATCCTTTGTGTCTTGTTTGTCATATGTGTTTAATGTGTATGTGCTTGTTCCAGCATTGACTACGTTGAGCTCAATTGTGTGTTGTAAGTGTGTTATATTTTTCTAAAGTGTATACGCTTGTTGTAGCATTTCCCCCTTGAGCTTTTGCAATGCTCAAAGTAAATCGTAAAGACAGGGAACGGGAGTAGGCCCCCCCCGTGTAAAGTTACTTTTGTATAATTGTTAGGCTCCTCTCATGCATGCTTCAATGTGGCTGAGAACTCTCATGCATGCTTCAATGCGGCTGAGAAATAGGAGTTGGTCCGTTTGTACGCCTATATGGGGGTAATGAGCCGATGGCCTCTGCACTCGGACCGAGGACGTAAGCCACTAGGGTGTCCTCAGTTAGTTTCCCTTCCGGAAACTCAAAATTATGTAAATGAAACTTTGTTAGCTATTTGTGTTTTTTTGTCCCCAAGGCCCCCGAACATTCGTGGTTCGCCATGGATGTACGGGGGCCGAAATTTTTTAATGTTCGTATGGCCTTGACCTAGTAAGAACTTATATAAATTTACTGCATTGCTGAACTTAAATATTAAATATTAAAGATAGGGAACGGGAGTAGGCCCCCGTGTAAAACCACTTTTTATAATTAATTGTTAGGCTCCACTCATGCATGCTTCAATGCGGCTGAGAAATTGGAGTTGGTCCGTTTGTACGCTTATACGGGGGTAATGAGCCGATGGCCTCTGCACTCGGACCGGGGACATAAGCCACTAGGGCTGTCCTCAACCTCTTTCAAAATTATGTAAATGACCTTTTGTTAGCTATTGGAAAAGTTATTTGTTAGCAATGCAGTAAATGCTTAAGTCTTGCGTGGTGAAGGTTAGACGACATTGGATGTTGCCTGTTGTCATAGTTGGGTCTCTTCGGAGGCTACAGCGATGACAACCCAAGTGCCCCAGGTGGGGCTTAATTTTTTTAAAGTTTTTTCGTGACCTTGACCTAAATACAGTAATACCCCCCCCCCCCTTCCCCCGGAACTTTTTTTTGAGAAAAAATTTCGACCTTGACCAAAAAGTTTTTTGCTCCGGACGAGAAGTGCCCAAACAAAAAATTTGTACAAAGTAGTGGATTTAGACCAAAGATTATTGGTTTATCAAACCTGTTGAAGAATAAATTGAAAATGGGTGTTTAAAAGCCAAATCTGCTACATGATTGATAAACTGGATGTATATGACGTCACCTTCCCCCACCCTTCAACCTCGGGTATAAAGGGACCCGGTTGAGCGCGCTGCTCATTATTGCGTGGACATTCACCGAGTGCACACTCAAAGCCAAACTGTAAAAAAAAATGGCTCTTTGCGATATTTGTGGTGAGTTTTTCCAAGATGAAGATATCTTTGTTTTACACCGAGAATTGCATCATGAAGAGAACAGAAAAGAAGAGATTGTTGTAAGTGAAGAAGACTTGGATGCGTTTGATCGGTTATTGGAAAACTGCCAGAAGCAGATGGACGACTGTGATAGCTATCTACAGTTACACCGAGAATTGCATCGTGAAGAGGACAGAAAAGAAGAGATTGTAGTAAGTGAAGAAGACTTGGATGCGATTGATCGGTTTTTGGAAAAACCCCATAAGCAGAAGGACTGGGCTAGCTATTTACAGTTAATGCAAAGAAGAAGACCAAGTGTTATTCAATTTGCCGGAGCTGGACCATCTACAGCTGGAGGATTTATTCAAGAAGAGAAAATGGAAGAAGAAGATACGGAAGAAGTGGAAGATGTAAGACAACTGCGTACCCAAGAAGAGGATATGGAAGATATAAGACAACTGCGCACTACAGCCTTGCCAGGACCAGTTGTAATTCATTTCAAAATTAATAATGTGCGATTAGAATTGGAAAATTTTATAACTCAAGCTAAAAAACTAGTTGTAAAAACATTGACGGAAGAATTGGCAAGATTGAACTTTATTAAATTTGGATTGGTGTTGGAGGCTATGTTTACTAATACCGATGGTGAAAATTCACCGAGAGCATTCATTGCTAAAAACCGAACCCTTAAAACCACATCTGATATCAACGAAATTTTAGAAGAATGTTTGGTTGAACTGCTAGTGAAACTTCAAGAACATGAAGGAAGAGGATCCGGCTGGACGCTATCATCAATTGAAGGTATGGATGTGAGGGTTCACAAGCATGGATATGGTATGAGAGGAAGCAGCTTTATCCCTCTACCAAAGGTGATCCGAGAAATGTGAAAAATGAGGATAATGAATGTTTCCGGTATGCAATGTTAGCAAAATATGTGGAAGACCATTCCTGTAGACCTAGCATAGCATACGAAGCTGTTCAACACCGCTATAACTTCCAAGGTATGTCGTATCCTGTTAGTCTTAATGATGTTGCTAAATTTGAAAGAAAAAACCCAGGAGTTTCAGTTAATGTGTTTGGTTTAGACGAATCAAATAACGTATACCCGTTACGAGTTACAAAGACTGAACGTCAAAATCATACAGATTTGCTGCTATTGACCAAAGGTGAAATATCACATTATGTTTACATCAAGAACTTTGAAACTTTGGTTGGACGACAAGTGACTAAAAAGAAAATTAGAGTAACAGTGTGTAAGAGATGCTTTTGTTTCACAAATAAAGACTTGAGACGTGGAGGATCGGAGTGGTTGTCGGAACACCAGCGGCTTTGTAATGACAACTATGAAGTGAAGATTAGTCTGCCACCACCATCTAGAGCATTTGTCCAGTTCAATAAAACAGTTCACCAATACCGGATTCCACTAGTTATCTACGCTGACTTTGAATCCACGTTAGTGCCGCAGGAACTTTCGGATGGTGAAGTAACTAGAAGAACCAAATATCAATTGCATCAACCTAACAGTTTTTGCTTATTGGTGAAATCTACTTTACCTGAAGAACAATTGCAAGACTACGGCTTAACATCCACTCCGATACTCTACCGTGGGGAAGGAGCTGCTAAGTATTTTGTAGACCAGTTGTATAACATTGCTGAAAAGGCGGAACGCTTATACGGTAATGTTTTACCCATGAAACCTTTGAACCAAAATCAACAAGAAGAATACATTTCGGCAACAAGATGTTATCTATGCAAGAAGAGCTTCAGTGAAGAAAATCAAAAAGTAAGAGATCATGATCACCTCACAGGGTTATACAGAGGACCTGCTTGTAATTCATGCAATATAAATTACAAACTGCCTCAATTTATTCCTGTCGTGTTACACAATCATGACTCCCACTTCATTATCCCAGAGTTAGGACGAGATGATGGAAAAATCGAAGTATTAGCTGAAACATTGGAGAAGTACATCAGTTTTTCAAAAACAGTTGGTAAAATTAAACTTCGCTTCGTAGACTCTTATAGATTTATGTCATCTAGTTTGAGCAAATTGTCTGAGAACCTAAGAAGAGAAGATCTAAAAGAAACCAGCAAAATTGTACCTGAAGATAAATTGGACTTAGTATTACGAAAAGGATTTTTCCCCTATGATTATATAACTTCCACAGAAAAGTTTGAAGAAACCAGTCTACCACCGATTGAAGCCTTCAATAGCAAATTAAATGAAAGTGAAATCTCCGTTGAAGACTACAATCATGCGTGTAATGTTTGGAACCAACTAAACATTCAAACTTTAGGGGAATATTCTGATTTTTATATAAAATTGGATGTAACTCTGCTGTGCGATGTGATGGAAGAATTTCGGAACACCTGTTTCTCAGCATACGGATTGGATCCTTTACACTCGTATACATCCCCTGGATTAGCATGGCAAGCTATGCTCAAGTCAACTAACTGCCGATTGGAGCTTCTCACAGACATCGATATGGTCCTCATGATCGAATCAGGTGTACGAGGTGGTTTGACTCAAGCAGTGACAAGACATGTTAAGGCCAACAACAAGTATATCCCCAACTTCGACGAGCAACAACCATCACTCTACCTTGGATATTTTGATGCGAACAACCTCTATGGTTGGGCGATGTCAAATCCACTTCCCTACGCAGACTTCAAGTGGATTGACCCGACCACCATTGGTGACATATCACGGATTCCAAAAGATGGCCAAACAGGCTATATTTTGGACTGTGATTTTGAATATCCAGAACACCTTCACGACCATCATTACGACCTGCCTCTCCTAGCCAAGACTGAAGTTTCACCGACAGGAAGATGGCCCAAGCTGTTGATGACCTTGGAGAATAAGAGTCGATATGTGGCACACTACTGGGTAGTTCAACAAGCACTTGAATTGGGCCTACGTATAGTGAAAATTCACAGAGCAATTGAATTCACCCAGTCTTGTTGGTTGAAACCATATATCGATTCCAACACTACAAGAAGAGCTGCAGCGACAACAGCATTTGAAAAGGACTTCTACAAATTAATGAACAACGCCATCTTTGGGAAGACCTTGGAGAACAAGAGAAAACACAAAATTGTAAAATTAGTAAGTGATCCTAGGAAATTGGAAAAATTAGTGCAAAAACCAAATTTCGGAACATCAATGATTATAAACGAAAATCTAGTTGCTGTCAGTATGAATAAAACAACAATAGTGATGGATCGTCCGTTATACATTGGAATGTCGATTTTGGATATAAGTAAAACTCTGATGTATGATTTCCATTACAACAAAGTGGTTAAACACTATGGAAGAGACAACATTGGAGTTGCATACATGGATACCGACGCGTTTATCTACTGGATAAAGACTTTGGACATGTATGAAGATCTAAGGAGTTTCCCATACAAAGACGACTTTGACTTCTCTGACTATCCGAAGAACCATCCGAATTACAATGAAAAGAATAAAAAAGTAATTGGAAAATTTAAAGATGAAGCAAATGGAATACCTTTGGAGGAAATAGTTGCGCTGATGTCCAAATTATATTCCTTCAAGATGTATATGGAAAACGACATACCGACAGTGAAGAAAGCTAAAGGAGTCAAAACATCGTACTTGAAGAAACGTGTGACATTTGACCATTACAAGACCTGCTTGTTTGAAGATTCTACAATGTCTGCAACGTTCAACACTATCAGAAGCTTTAAACATGAGGTCTACAGTGTCACTGAAGTTAAAAGAGCACTATCAGCTCAAGATGATAAAAGGCATATTATGCCGGATAAGATTCATACTCTTCCTTTCGGCCACTACTCTCTAAACCCTATCAACTAGTAACCTATTCTTCGTCCTTCTACAACTTCGACCTTATTCCTTTCTCCTTCCGTAAAAAAATGGGGAACACGGCAAGTCCAACGCCGTGTTCCCCATTTTTTTACACAAGTTTGGATGACCTTGACCTATATAAATGATGTGAATATTTAAGACAACATTCATTGTGATTATACATGTGATACATGAAACATTCAAACCTGCAATATGAAGAACTCGAAGCAAGAAATTGTCAACGAGCTTCATAAACCTGCAAGAAGAAAGTTTCCACGAAGAAATACAGTGATAAAAGGAATAAATGATTTATATCAAGCAGATTTAATCGAAATGATTCCTTATAGTAAACAAAATAGAGGATTTAAATACATATTGACTATTATTAATTGTTTTTCAAAAATGGCAGATGCTTTACCACTAAAAGATAAAAGTGGCAAAAGTGTTACAAAAGCAATGGAAACAGCTATACAAAGAGACAAACATACTATAAAACATTTACAAACTGATGATGGAAAAGAATATTTTAATAAGGAATTTGCAAATTTAATGAAAAAACACAACATTAACCATTACTCAACCAATTCAGAGGTAAAAGCATCAATAATTGAAAGATTCAACAGAACTTTAAAAGGTGCGATGTATAAGATGTTTTCTAACAGAGGATCGCACGTATGGATTGATATGTTACCAAAACTTATAAGCGATTACAATAACAAGTTTCATAGAACTATCGGTATGAAACCAAGCCAGGTGACTAATAAAAATGAAAAACTTGTATTAAAACGTATAAAAATGAATACTAAACCAAGAGTTGAAAAACTAAAGCCTAAAAGGTTTAATGTTGGTGATAAAGTGCGAATAAGCGAATACAAAGGTGTATTCAGTAAAAGATATCTTCCAAACTGGACAAATGAGGTATTTACTGTATTTAAGGTGCAACCTACAATACCAGAAACTTACATTTTAAAAGATAATAAAGGACAATTGCTGGAAGGAGGGTTTTATGGACATGAAATGTTAAAATCAACAGTAGGTGATGTATATTTAGTTGAAAAGGTGTTGCAACGAAAAAAGGATAAGGTTAAAGTACGATGGTTAGGATTTAATAAGACGGAAGATTCTTGGATACCTAAAAAGGATCTAATATAATGATAGAGCATCATTTTGGGTTGAACCATTACAAAGGATGGAGATAATACCGCAAAAAGACAATTTTACTATTAATAATATAGATGAACTCACAGTGGATGGTTCTCAATTCAATACTGGAAAACACGGTGTTTTGTTACCAAACACGGTGCGTTGTCTGGTTACCGGTCCTTCCAATTGTGGAAAAACAAATGTAGTATTCAATTTGATTACAAATCCTAAAGGATTACGTTTTAATAATTTATATGTATTTTCAAAGTCACTACAACAACCGAAATATCAGTTATTGGAACAAATACTCAATAATGTGCCTGAAGTTAAATATTTTAAATTCAACGCGAGCGAGAGTGTCATGCAACCGCAAGAGGCTAAACCATTCTCAGTATTCATATTTGACGATGTATCTTGTGAAAATCAAAATACAATAAGAAATTACTTCGCCATGGGTCGACATAACAACATAGATAGCATTTATATTGGTCAAACTTACAGCAAAATACCGAAACAGCTCATTAGAGACAATGCAAACATGTTAATTGTATTTAAACAGGATGAAACCAACCTAAAACACATATATTATGACCATGTAAGTGCGGATATGCCATTTGAACGATTTAAAGAGTTGTGTGGAAAGGCTTGGGCTGAAAAGTATGGGTTTTTAACAATTATGAAGGAACAACCGCTAAACAATGGTCGATACAGGATAGGATTTGATAAATTTATACTAATACACTGATCATGATGTAAAACATTCATTGTTGTACAACACGTCTTGCTACAAACATGGTTAACCAAGAAAAGTTAATAAAGGAAATAAAATCACTTAGTGATTCTATTCGAGATAAAAACAGAGCATTAAAATTAGGTATTAGCGAAAGGGAGAAATTTCTTGAATCTACTTTAAAACCTATTACTGAACCCTTGAAACAATTAAACAAAAAATTTGCTAAACCCGTTTTGGAAGGAGATGCAATTGCACCTATTACAAAGTTTGAAAGAGAAAATGTAAAATCAGAAGATTTTAGTGATGAAGACCTGGAATCCTCTACATATAGTGGTTTTACCGGTGGAGAACCTGAAAGAGAGCTAGAATCACCAGACTATAGTGGTATAAGAGAATTATATGAAGTAAAAGCTAAAAGAGGACATGAAGATGTATCAACTGCTAGTGAAGAGGAAAAAGAAGAAGAAGCAAGGGAAGGTCCGTCAAACATAAGCTTGTTGGGTGAAAACATTCATAACAAAGGACCTTTAGGAAGGAAATACATGGTAAAAATGTTACTCGGAACAATTCCTAATAAGAATTACCATAGTTATGGAGCGAGATTAACAGAAGATGGTTTAATGATAGGTAATAGCCCGTTAAACGTTGACGAACATGATAATATTGTCATTGGTGATCAAAGGTATAAGGGCACAAAAGGATTATTTGAATTATTATTTGAAAATAAGCCTTCAGTATCGTTAGTGAAAGAAAAAGACATGGAAGCATATAAAAATATTTTGGAACAGACAAATGCATATAGGAGAAAGTATTTACCTGACCAGCCTCCTTTTAGATCTAAGTCTTTAAAATATAAAGAATTTGTATCCAAGTTAATACCAACTAGAAGACAAACAATGCCGTTAACACAAAGAAAACCTGTAAAACGAAGATTTATGGCATCCACTTTGGATGTAAGTGCTCAGGAACGAAGAAAAAGAAGTAAGTCCGTTACGGGTACAGGTTTAATGAAGAAACTATATAACACAAATGTGATTTATTACAATAATATCAATAAATTGGTGGATAGAATGAAACTAATACATGAAGCTAAAGAAGCGGGTCATACTGGATTGGAAAACGAATGGGTGGCTTTAGTGGATGAACTCCGAAACCGTGGGGTAATCTCATAAAAATGCGTTACTCCCTAGAATACTATTCAGTTGCACCATGAGTGTCGACAAGTTCGGACGTTACTCCTCGGATGGGTTATATTATGCCAATAGTTTAAAAAGAAGTGCTGGTTTACCACAAACACCTGATGGAGATTATGATATAACTAATAAAAGGTTAAAAAACATAAAAGATCCCACAGATGAAAACGATGCAATAAATTTAAAAGTATTAAAAGAAAAGATATCACCAACATTAAGACTACAGAAAAACACATATGACGCAGGTAATCATAGAATTGTCAATGTTGGTAAGCCAAATCAAAACGCTGATGCAATAAACAAAGGTTATTTATCATCAGAATTAAAAAATACGTTAAAATTCAATGGAAAAACGTATACTGCTGAAAATAAACGTATATCCAACGTAGATGACCCTAAAGATGCAAAAGACAGCGTAAATAGACGCTATTTACATTCATTAATACCTGAAAAGACAAAAGATGGTTTTTCTTTTTATAAATTTGTTATTAACGATATAGGTTATCCGAAAAATGAAAATGATGCTGTAAATTTAAAATATATAAAAGATCATTGTATTACACGTGATGTAGGAGTTATTGATTGTCTAGGTAATTGTTTAGCGAATGTTAAAGATGGTTCGGCACCATCAGATGGTGCAACAGTGGGTCAAATGAAGGAAACTTTAAAGCAAGAAACATCTGGATTTGTAAAACAGGATCAAGTAGTATCACGGTCGGGTGATGTGTTTGTACAAGGAAATGAAAAGTTTATTTTACTTGAACAAAAAAATAATGTTTGGGATTGCAAAGACATGAAATTATCAAATGCGCAATTAGCTACAGATGCTCATGATGTTCCGATTTTATCACAAGTTTTACATACTAATCCAAACAATTATCATAGAAGTTGGTTGGGTACAAATAGAAGAATAATTGACATATTTCCAGGTATTGATGATTACGATTGTGTTGTAGTAAAACAATCTTTAATATTAGACAAACCAAAAGGTAGTACTTTCAATGCGAAAAATAAGAAAATAGGTAATTTGGCACAAGGAACAGATCCAAAGGATGCTGCAACTGTAGGACAAACATTACAATATGATAGTGCAAATCAAGAGTTTATTTATAATACCAAAAGATTTAAATTAATGGATGTAAATGATTATCAAAATATATTAATTGCAGATCCAAATTCATTTAGCGGATTTAGAAAATTGTCTGGTGAGGAATTTATTCATAAAAATCATGTATTTAGAAATGAAGCAGACAGATCATTAATTAGTGCAGATTTAAAATATTTTAAATGTCCCGGGAATGATGCAAATGTAACTGATGAAGACTAAGAATTTGTATAAAAACTGATATGGGTTAGAAATCGGGACTAATATTATAAAAATGGGTTACACTCTAGAATGTTATTCAGTTGCACCATGAGTGTTGACAAGTTCGGACGGTATTCATCAGATGGATTATATTACTTTAATACTTTAAAAAGAGGTGTTGGATTACCACAAACACCTGATGGAGATTATGATATTAGTAATAAACGGTTAAAAAACATTAATGATCCCACAGATGAAAATGATGCAATAAATTTAAAAGTATTAAAAAAAGAGATATTACCAACACTGAAACTAAACAAAAACACATATAACGCGGGTAATCATAGAATTTCCAACGTCGGTAAGCCAAATCAAAACGCTGATGCAATAAACAGAGGTTATTTATCATCGGAATTGAAAAATACGTTAAAATTCGATGGAAAAACGTATAATGCTGAAAATCGACGTATATCTAACGTAGCAGACCCTGTAGATGAAAAAGACAGCATAAATAGACGCTATTTAATTCTATAATACCTGAAAAGACAAAAGATGGGTTTTCTTTTTATAAATTTGTTATTAACGATATAGGTTATCCAAAGAATGAAAATGATGCTGTAAATTTAAAATACATCAAAGATCATTGTATTACACGTGATGTAGGAATTATTGATTGCTTTGGTAATTGTTTAGCGAATGTAAAAGATGGTTCTGCACCATCAGATGGTGCAACGGTGGGGCAAATAAAGGAAACTTTAAAACAAGAAACATCTGGTTTTGTGAAACAAGACCAAGTAGTAACACGACAAGGAGATGTATTTGTACAGGGAAATAAAAAGTTTACTTTACTTGAAGAAAACAATAGTGTTTGGGATGGTAAAGGAAAGTCATTGACAAATTTAGGTATTGGTGAAAAGCCTGGTGATGCTGTTACTTATGAACAGATAATACAATTAGAGCCAACTGGAAAACAATGGTGGAATTGTGATAACAAACGATTAACAAATGTTGCGGACCCTGATTATGCTGATAACGCTGTAACTGTTAATTTTCTTGTTAAAGTAATAGGTAATTTATTATTTGATATGCATAATTATATTGCAGCCGGACAACATAAACCTATTGATGAAAAAATGAGAAGTGCATGGATTAAACAAGAAATTCTTTATAAATACTTTTTTAATCATAATACACAAAAGTTTAGATCAACAGATTGGGGTACTTTTGATATTTAATTAAATAACACCATAAATTACATCATTTATGTGCAACCTGTCATAGAGGTAACACATAGGTTACGCTTTTCGAATATAAAAGACAATCATGGCATTTCATTACACCAGTCCATATCGAGACACTGTAAGGAAAGGAGGTGGGATCACGTCCACAGCGGTTTCTCTATTAAGTAAAGCCTTAAATCGAATTCCAGTAGGATCTATCGTAAATAGAGCAATAGACGCTTTACCATACGAATTTCATATACCGGGAGGTTATCAGTATTGCGGACCAGGAACTAAATTGAAAAAACGACTGGAAAGAGGTGATCCAGGCATAAATAAGTTAGATCAGGCTTGTAAAGAACACGATATCGCATATTCCACGTTTACCGATTCAAAAATAGGTCAATCGCTGATAAAAAGCTAGCGAATATAGCTTGGCAACGAGTAAAGTCTAGTGACGCTAGTATTGCGGAAAAAGCAGCAGCTTTAGCGGTAACAGCAGGTATGAAGGCTAAAACAGCGGTAGGAGGTGGAAAAAGGAGGGGTAAGAATAAAAAAGGATCAAGCAAGAGAAAACATGGTGGTAATATTAGACTAAAAAGACGTTCTCCAAGGAAAAATAATAAAAAACCGACAATATGGTCAATGGTAAAAAACGGGCTGGTCTATACCTAAGACCGTATCGTGCATATTAAATAAAAGAAATCAATTGGTTATACCGCATAAAGCGTTGACTAATGTTGAATTATTTAAATATATTTCCTGTTTAAAAATACCATTTTTCCGCGGAGTATTTATGAAAGACAGTTTACCAAAGAAAATATGGAAAAATGAGACTGGAATCGTAAATTTGGATAATACTGAAGGGCCCGGCACCCATTGGGTGTGTTATAAGAAACTAAATAGTAATGTATATTATTTTGATAGTTTGGAAATTTGCCACCACCTAAAGAACTTGAACATTACTTTAAATCTGCTAAAAACATATATTACAACTATAAAAGAGAACAACCTGATAATACTTCAATATGCGGCCATTTATGTTTGGAATTCCTAGCTAAAAGTATCAGTCACTATTGAGATGTCTTCCTATACGGTATCATTAACAGGAAAATCGTCCACTTTACGAAGTATCCTTTTTCCAGCGTTACGCTTGCAAAAAGGAAGATTTTGGGAGGCAGCACTGTTGGATTTTACAACTTACAACTCTATTCCCAATGTTACGGAAGGTAAAAATAACTTATTGCATTATTATAAAGGAAAAGATGCCAGTGGGAAGTTTACAGACTTGGAAGTTTGCACTCTACCCACAGGTTCTTATGAAATTGATCATATTAATGAATTTTTGCAAAATAAAATGGGAAAAGACAATATAACGCTAAAAGGTAATAACAATACAATGAAAGCTGAGCTTACTTCAAATATTATATAGATATCAGTAAGTCACACTCAATTGGTGATTTATTAGGATTTCCCAAAGATGGAGCAATTTTAGAACCAAATAAAACACATTCCGGTAAACAAACTGTAACAATATTAAAAGTCAATAGTATAGACATAACTTGTAATATTATACAAGGAGCTTACAGAGATGGAGCAAATACTCATATAATACATACTTTTTACCCAGTGTACCACCTGGATTTAAAATTGTTGAAAAGCCGCAAAACCTGGTATATCTACCTTTGAACACCACTTTCATTTCAGACATCGTGTTGAACGTATTGGATCAAGACGGTAACTTGATAGATTTCCGAGAAGAGCCTATTACGGTTAGATTACATTTAAAATCAACACTTTAATATAACATCATGGGTTTAACATTTAAAAGCGAACAACCTACGGGAATCCGCATTAGTAGCTCTTCAGCTGTGGAGGAGTTAACACGCGAGAACATTCGTTTCTTAGAGAGAATTGGATTAAAAGTAACCGATAATGGATATACTGGATATAGCTCAGGGTCCAACATTCGACGAAACCCTATGGGAAAAAGAATATCACACCCACAACCCTTACACTTCATCAAAATTAAACAATAACGATGAAATTCGTATTCCCATACAAAATCAAGACATTTACACACTACCATGTGAAAGTTACTTGTATATTGAAGGAAAAGTTACTAAAAAGGACGGTACTACTACTGGTACAACAGTTCCATTTATAAATAATCCCATGGCTTTCCTGTTTGATGAAATTAGATATGAAATATCAGGTGTAACAGTTGATTCTACTAAAAAAGTAGGTATTGCAACAACTTTAAAGGGATTAACATCTATATCACCTAATGAAACCAATTTAATACAACCTGCAGGATGGGTTTTACCTGCAAAAGACACAATCACTCCAGATACAAATGGAAATTTTGATTTTCATATTCCGTTACGTTTGTTGCTTGGTTTTGCTGAAGATTATAGGAAAATAATATTAAACGTTAAACAAGAATTAGTTTTGTTGAGATCTTCAAACGATAAAGATATTATTAAAGCTCCAGACGGTACAACAGATGCAACTTTAGAATGGAAATTAACATTAGACAAAATTGTATGGAGAGTTCCACATGTTAAATTAGCTGACGAGCATAGAATGCTACTATTAAGAAAGTTAAAGGCTGATCGTGATATTGTAATTCCTTTTAGAAGTTGGGAATTTCATGAACATCCCAGCTTGCCAACTACGGATCGACACACTTGGACAGTTAAAACATCTAATTATGTGGAACGAGCCAGGTATATTATATTTGGTTTACAAACAGGCAGAAGAGACACCATCACCAAACATGCAGGCCAATTTGATCATTGCAACTTGAAAAATATTAAAGTTTATTTAAATTCACAATTTTTTCCATACGATAATTTAAATGTGTCATTCGCTAATAAAAAGTACAGCATATTGTACGATATGTATGCAAGATTCCAAAGTTCATATTATGGTAAAACGAATGCACCTTTACTATCACCAGTAAAATACTATAGATGGTATCTATAGTTGTAATCGATTGTTCTAAACAAAATGAATCGGTAAAATCATCAAGTGTAGATATAAAAATAGAAATGGAATTCAACGCGCCTATATCGGCTAATACAACTGCATACTGTTTAATTCTACATGATAAAATCGTAACATACACACCTTTAACTGGAATTGTTAAAAATGTATTGTAAAAGACCGGTTTTCCTACATTCCAATGCATTCCGCGAGTATAAAAGCAGAGCGTTCAGCTCGCTCCTTATCAGTTTGTTGCCTGTTGTTGTATGGGTAGCATCTTATTCAATATGACTTCTCCTAGTGGTACACAAGAAAATGTAGTAGATATTGAGAAGGAGATATCCGACTTTTTAGATCTTCAAGGTCAACCGGAGGAAGATGAACACAACGCTTGCGGACAACTCCACGCCAGTAATAATGTTGAGGAAAAAGGTAAAAGAAGAAAGAATGCACACAAGAGGAAAAGGGATATTGAAGATAATATTTCTCCTAACATATTAAGTGAGGTATTCTTGCGAATATTTTACCCAATCTCTTCCAGTTTGGACAAAAGTGTTTTAATCGGTGTTATGAAATCGACGGATTATTCACCTACTGTAATTTTAACTCATGGACCCAAAATGATTTTGTTCACCGATAGTGCTTGGGAATCTTTTATGAAGCACTTGCATCTGCTAGAATGCTATTTAACTAGTAACATGTATGGAAGAAAGACAAGAGTAGGACTTTTGGATTCAAATGAGGAAATTGATATTATAAAGAATCGTGGTGACCATCAGTTGCGGTTTAGAGACACAACAATACATGATAGAAAGATTCAACTTAATCGAGAAGAGTTTTTTATTCTAACCTGTGCAACTGAACCAATAACAAGATACTTGAGACAACTAGTGTTTTCAAGTTCTATTATTAAAGATTATTTGGAAGACACTTTGGACAAACAACCGGACGCACCTATACTGTACGGACCTGTTTATACTTCTATATTTAATAGAGTTCCTCATGAAGTACAAATGTGGAGACAATTGGAAAAATACGCTCAACTACATAAGAAATCAGTAAAACAGGAAGAAGAGGAAGAAGGAGGAGAAGAATCAAGTGTTAGTGATGAAAATGAAAACAAGGAGAATGTAAAGATGGAAACTTAGATGACAATGGTTGGTTTTTAAAACAATATCAAACGCTTTGTGGGGTTAGGCCTACCGGGGACGGTGCCCACGTTAAATATACACCAACGCGCCAACAACTGTACGGCCTGGTATAAAAGTCGTACCTACCGTGGTGTGGAAATCAGTTGATCTTTGGACTTCGACATGAGCAGACGAGTGGCCTTCGCAATGGACAAGGAAGAAGAACAAGTAAAGTCCAAACCTGGTATAATTGAGTTCCAAGCGTTTCGGGGTAATGACGATAGATTTATCATAAAAGAACTTGTGTTTTTCGACATCAATACAGGTGTTCCATATACATTTTTGTTCAAACCACCATGTTCTTATTCATCATTAACTAGCAAAGCCGCTACTACCAACAGGTGGATTTCAAAATATTTCCATCATATCGATTGGTATGATGGTTTTGCAAGTTACACAGACTTGTATCACATCATGCATCAGTTTTCAAACAGGTTTACCAATATTTATACAAAAGGACTGGAAAAGAAGAGATGGATCGAAGAATTTACTCATGTTCCGGTTAATGATGTGGACTTGGATAAAAACTACAAGTATACGATGGAAAATGTTTGTATTTGTACTAAAAGTCCAGAACATGAAAAAGATAGACATTGCGCTTTAAAAAACGCCTATAAACTCGCATCTTACCTTCAAAGTGGGGAAGTGGGGAGTGGTGGGGGTGACGGGGGTTATATAAGTGAGGAGCAGACCGGGACCTGGCATGAGTATTACTCGAGATTCCGAGACGACAACATCTCCCAGCAAGAAGACGAAGAAGAAGACACTCTTTAACTCAACCATGGCATCTCACCAGTTCCTGCAAACTTTGGTTGAGCAGTTCAATGCTCACTCCAAATCTACCATACTACCTGTCAAGAAGTGTTCCGAACTTAAAGATGAGAAGCACTACATTATCCACGCCATGAAGAAGATGGAGACTACAGTTGGAGAGGCCATCTGCTGCAGTCTTAGCGAGGCACCATTCACTCCGGGGGATGAGCCCAAGTTCCAAGTCTACCTGCCAAAACGATTCGTCCATCTCCTCCAGAACGAGGATCTGCGCTCCATCCAACCTGGCTGTCTCTACCTGGTTTCCCACGGTTGCACGGGTAGCAATTCCACCGAGTTGACCATCCACATCGTCGACAAGCAGCAGTGTTAGATTTAAGTTTTACTGTTGTACATATGTTATTGTAATGTTTTATAAATAAACCATAAAAGACAAAAAAAATACAAAAGACAAAAAATGCAACATATCAATATGTGAGGTTTGTCACATATTGATATGTTGCATTTTTTTTAAACTTCGCGGGTGACCTTGACCTTTGACCTTTGCATTTCACAGTTACCCCTACCACCAAGCTAAAGGTCAAACATGCTTCAATGCAAACACCCCCACCACTTTTTCATAGTACCCCCAAGCGCTGTGCCTCAGCTTCATTTCAACTCCGACGGTCAACAGTACAACATCAAGATGTCTCTCAATGTAAGTTGTGCTAGTTACGAGGAGGTAACCATTAAGACTCAGCAGGAGCTGAACGACTTGTACAAGGAGTTGCAGCTGATGGTGGCGCGAGGCTACCGTATAAATGTGCAAGTCTACGCTTGCAATATACGCAATCTCCGACACCCAAAAGAAGAGTCTGAACATTACTCTTCTCCAGCGACTTCATCACCGGCGTCCATGAAGACTGAAGCGAGCCAGACTTTGGATTATTTCAGCTGACTAGCAGTTGGTTTCTTCTTCTTACCATTGTAGAATATGTTTATTTCTTTATTATATTAAAGATGTAAAAGAGAAAAAACACCTATCTTGTTACTGACATATGTGCTCAGTAACAAGATAGGATTTTTAAAAACACAATTTGGATGACCTTGAAACTTCCCCCACTTTTTTATAGTACCCCCAAGCGCTGTGCCTCAGCTTCATTTCAACTCCAACGGTCAACCATACAACATCAAGATGTCTCTCAATGTAAGTTGTGCTAGTTACGAGGAGGTAACCATTAAGACTCAGCAGGAGCTGAACGATTTGTACAAGGAGTCCAAAAATGAGGTTGTCAACAAAACCGATGATCAACAATTGTGGGACTCCTCTATTACAGAAAAGGAATTACATGCAGCCGTCGAAGCTGTCGAGGAAAAGGAAAAGAACCTTAGGCAGCTCTGGTTGGCTCAGATGGATATTTGCGGATCTGTGCCGCGTGATGATTTTGAACTTCAATGTCAGATGGCGATTACCCAGCAACTAGAAGAAGCCGAAAAGGAGCTAAAGAGTGGAGGTACTATTTGGGCGGAGGTGAAAACTGAGAAACATGAAGAATATACCGAATATGATGATTAAACGTACTGTTGATCCCAATCCTTTTAGTTTAAGTGGTTATGTTATAAGTAAATAGACAAAGTTTCCTTTTTTAAAACTCCATTTGGGTGACCTTGAAATTTCCCCCACCACTCTGTTATACCAGCATTGCTCGCTGCAACAAGCATCATTCCTCCTCCAACAACCATGGCGGACACACCTGCTTGCGATGACATGTCTTCCACCGAAGATGTACCCACTACAAGTTGGAAATTGACAATCAACGACGTGCATTATTTAGAAACCATCTGCGATTGGATGAAGTCTATTCTCCTCGACAACCCGGGAATAAAGCTCAAGGTCACTTTAGATTATGATTGGTCTGAAGTTATAATGCAGCAAGACGATCAAGAATCAGATCACAGTGGAGGTCAACAATCACCGGAGTATTTGTCACATTTACCGTTGTCAACCATATATCCTACAAATGAGGTGGAAAGGGAAGAAGAGGAGCATGAAGTTTAGAGTTTCTTATTTTTTAAAACCCAATTTGGATGACCTTGAGATTTCCCCCACCACTTTCCATATACCTAGAGTGCGCAGAGCCAGACAGTCAGTCGCTTGGTGTCCGTCGAAGGGTGCACATCGCTGTTGCTACTCCAATTCCTGACAATTTGGGGTAGTTCAAGGTCGCCACACTTCTACTTTGGAACGACATCAACTTGTAGTATTTCTGTGTTTTGAATCTAGGTCAGTACACTTTAACTCTGGGATGATATCGACTTGTACTATTTCTGTGTTTTGACTCAAGGTCATCACACTTTAATTCTGGGATGATTTCGACTTATAGCATTTCAGTGTTTTAACTCAAGATCGTCACACTTTAACTCTGGGGGCGGGATCGACTTGTAGTAGTATTTCTGTGTTTTGACTCAAGGTCACCACACTTTAACTCTGGGATGATTTCAACTTATAGTATTTCAGTGTTTTGACTCAATTTCACCACACTTTAACTCTGGGGCGGTATCAACTTGTAGTATTTCTATGTTTTTACTCAAGGTCATCACACTTTAGCATGTAACTTTAAGGTAGCACCGAAACGGTGCTACCCGGCTTGACATTTTCAAGTTTCCCAAGGTCATCACAATTTCCCCCACCACTTCCCATATACCTAGAGTGCGCGGGGCCGGACAGTCAGTCGCTCGGTGTCTGTCTTAGGGTGCGCATCGCGGTTGCAGTAATGGTCGAATGGGGGCTTCTGGGTCAGTTCAAGGTCACCCGAGCGGTGTCACATGACGGTTTAGGCAGAGTCACGTTGCAAACTTCAAGTTTCCTCAGCACTTTTGCTGTTTCTCATCGCAAATTCGCTCCAAGTTGTCAAGGTCATGGTAACTGTGACTGAAACTCGGAGCGTAGTGCGAGAAACAGCAAAAGTGCCAAAAAATTTTTAGGTTTCAGCGTGACCTTGACCTTTGTGACATCGATGACGTCATCTTGGTGACGTAAGGGGTGATGACGTCATCAGCACGTCATTTTTGTGACGTCATGGGTGTGACGTCAAGGAAGTGACGTCATTGGTGATGACGTCATCGATGATGCAATCGATGACGTCATCAATGAGGTCATTGACCTCGATGACGTCATCGATGACGTCATCGCTCGGGTGACCTTGAACTGGCCCAAAAGCCCCCATTCCCCACTACTCAGGGGGAACATGTAGTGATGGTGATGGAACAGCTCCCTGAGCGACAGCAGCAGCGCCGTCCAGTGTTCCACGTTGCTCTCCAGTCGGTTCCTGGGGACACACAGGGGGAACATGTAGTGATGGTGATGGAACAGCTCCCTGAGCGACAGCAGCAGCGCCGTCCAGTGTTCCACGTTGCTCTCCATCCTGTTCCTGGGGAAACAAGGAGGTGTAGACAAACCGGAACATTAACCTACGGAATTATCGATGATAGAACAACTGGTGATCCAGAGGACTCGATTCCATCGTCAAAGATTTGACGAATAATGTTTTCGTTATGGAATACGCCAAAATTCTGTTGTGCAAAACACTTGCGCACATAATATAATTTTTTTTTTTAACCATTTATCGTAATTTAGGAACTGAAAACGTCACGTGGGTTATTTAGCCTGACAGATAACAGATAGTTTTATAGATAAATCAACAATTACATTGCATTAATAAACGAATATCGTACAAACTGTAGTTAGTTTGTGAAATTAACCTCATTGTGTTTAAAGCACGGGCTCAATCTAAAAAAGTTAACTTAAATATTTAAATGAAATATAATACAGTATTGACATTTAAAATTCAAAAAATAATTTATACCACGATGATATAGCCTAAGTTTGTCGGTCGGAAATACAAAGCAAAGAGAAAGGTTAGGAAGAACCGTCCGATCGAATACGTTGAATTAGAGTATTTTCCAATACAACGAGTAACCTTTTTATAAAATTGGCGTCTACTAAGACGTCTCTATTGCACCATTGGCCTTTCTATCGACAAGCACGGCCCAGTCGTCCACACAGCACAACACTCAGTCGGGTCGCCCGCCGATCGCTCCCAGGGTTGTGATTGAGCCGGTGGGGGTCGTAGCCAGCCAGGAGAGGTGTCTTTGTGCAACCACATCTAGTGGATTTACTCTTTAATGTGCTAAAGGTTCAGGTCAGATTGATGGACGCGTATGCTCAATAATTGTTTCAACAGTAAGATACATTAATGCTAAAAATCTTTTAAAATTTTTATATCATTTTTTATAACAATTTATAGATGTAACTTCCACATTGATTTATTATAAACAGAAACGTCAAAAAGTGATATAACACACACAAGATTAGTGGTTTTCCATTTGTTTATTATTGGGCGCTTTTTGAAACTTTTAAAGAAAGAGGAGAAGTTTCAGATATTTGTCAAATATAAATGCATACATAATACTATATACGCGTATACATAGTTTTCAATACGAATAATTGTGTAAATTACCGACACTATATCACAGTATTTACTATTTCATATGGTTGTAATAAAGACATAAGTGATATTAATAATAGTTATTTGTATGGACTGTAGGGGTGTAAAATTAAATGCTATGACTCAAAACCAATTTAAAATTTAGAATACCAAAACACCTGTAATTTGACGCCAACACAATGCTTTGCATAAAGTGATGTTATTAGAAATCAGCCCATTGTTTTGACAGATCAGATCGCGCCGTTTGTCAGATCGTGCGATCCGAATCTCAGATCTCGTTTGATAAAACGTACAAAAAGCAGGGGTTTGTAAAAGGAAACAGGGTATAAACACAGGAGAGATGTAGTGATTACAGTGACATTGCCAAAAGACAAATGAGGCATAAACATCGACTATCGATTACTCGGTCCTCAGGAGGGCATCTTCGAATTTCTACAAGGATCTAGGGACAGAGGATTGAGCGATAAGGAACCTTGGATTGGACAACCACCAACCACACATCCTAACCTTTATACTTCATGCAAATCTTTACCTTTTTACCGTTTGTCTGGTTGTACAAATACGGAAAATTACTAAAAACTTATACAAAATTAATTAATGAAATATGGAAAATCTAAAATAACGATCGATAACTCCTCTCGTTGCATATTTCTTTGTATTCCATCACATCGTAACTACCTTAACGAATGTACATTCGGTGGCATCTGGTTGACGTAGACTACATGAGCTTGAATTACTTTACGCCTTTAGTCCGTTATTGATAGCAAAAAGTATATTACGTCAAATTAAACTCAAAGTCAATTATTTCATGTAAAATATTTGTTCGGTTGTTGTTTTTAATATTTACTATCCCTGCTCCCCCCCCCCCCCCCCCGAGGGAGCCGAGGGGGTGTTTGGTTGTAAGACACACGTGGGGGATGTCTTGACCACGTTATTATTCACATAAATCGCAACACGTGGCGCCCCCGAACTGCGAAGCTCAGGTCCTCTGCCACCACCACCACCACCGCCGCCGCGCCGCCACAAGTCCGACGTTTCCACTCCTTTATTTGATCGACTTTCGGTGAAGATGGACGAAATTAGAAATAATAAATCTTTTCCATACTTCGGTTATGAGTGATTGAATATTTTCGTTCTACAAAGTAAGAAAATAAACTTTTTCAATAATCATTATTTATTTGAGTAGACCTATACTGGATATAGTGGTTTAAATAAAGGTAGATTAATGATAGGAATATTCAACGAAAATTATTTATAGATAAGTCATGCTACCATAGACCCTAGGATTTTTCTTAATGTAAAACGTAGCCTACTGCATTATTACTTGACAGTAAATTTAATATTTTTGGATTTGACTTTCATGTTAACATGTCAAATAGTGCCACATACAAAAATGTGTGGTCTTACTACAGAATGTCGTAGGCCTATTATTGAAGCTTTTTAATTTTTTTGCAATTTTGTTTATTTTTGGAAATTGTAAACATTTAATTTTGATTAAACGATTTAGCTATTATTCTTTTAAATTTATATTTTCTTGTGTGCCTGCATGCTTTGAAATATTTTTATGATTGATGTGGGATGAATTTTTAAATTGAAAAATATTTTGTAAATTTGCTGAATGTATGCTGTGACTGAGTTAACAGTATGCAGTACCTCCGCCATCTTGAATTTTAGTCCCACAAGAACAATGTTAATTATAGGTGTTTTGAAAACACTTTACCTCGATAATCTTGCATCGTATTCGCATGAAACTTGAATATGTTCACAATAATGGTATGGCGGTTTATATGACGTGGTTACTATACTGTCTACGTGTGGTTTATAAGTCTACGTGCTAACTACCATGATGTGAGTAAAAAAATCAACTATAGACTTTGTTATATAAAATTTTTACTCATAATGAATATAAAAATACAAAATACCGAGGAAGCAGGAAGCGGAAGAAAGTAATCCTTGTGATTAAAACAAGCTCTGTGACGCATTCTCACCCGAGGCTTCCATTTATTATTATTATTATTATTTTTAATGAAACAACTTTAGTCATCTTCACCTATGATCCACTTTCCCATTTTCTTTGAATAGTTATACTATGTCGCTCATACCTCGGAATTTTGAAAATTTAAGAAATAATATTACTAAGGAAAATCGAGTTACTTTGCGACGTCTCACAGAGTAATATTTGTTAACTTTTCAAAATTCCGAGGTATGAGCGACATAGTATAACTATTCAACTTAACACTTACCAAGTTTAAAGAAAATCGGTTGAAAAACGGCTTCCGAAACAGGGGAATGCAATACCATGTTTTGCATTAAAAGCCGTATGTTTAACATTGCCGACTGCGCAACAAAGGGCTATTAGTGGATCATAGGTGAAGATGACTCTTAAAATAATAAGAAGACCATGAGAAGTACTCATTAGACGTATTTTGTTTTTAGTTTATCCCATTAAGTAAATAAAATACAATTACGTCTTTGTGAGGAGCAGAATGAAGTACATTTCAATTTTAGGTGTAAAATTAAAAACCATTTCAAATTAAATTACCAAGCAAGTTTTAGAAAAGCGTATTTATAGTGCAGCCGTTTGTAAACTAAATTTTATGTCCTTTTAATTATTTTTTATTCAGTTTACTACTATTGTTTTGCAACAAAAAGATCAAAATTAGAATGCAATAATTTGCCAGCCGAGACACAAAGTGGTGGTATTGTTTACGCGGTGCACAGTTGGACAACCTGCTTTGACCGTAACCGTGACCGAGTGGTTCACAAAGCTGCGCTGCGGTCGCGGGCTCCGCTCAAGTCCGTCATTAGTGAGTTCTGTTCTGTAAACCTGTCCGACCATTACCAGCCGAGCTCATTGACTCATTGTTAGCCTTCGCGTTAACTTGACAGTCCCTCTATTGAGCTGTTCTTCAAATGAAAAAAAAAAAAAACGCGATTAAATTAACATAAAATAGAACATGGTGTTATAAAACATGTCATTAACACAACCGATGTAAAGTAGTTGTACAAATACCAATCGCGTTAAAATTACAACACATAAGTTAGTGTAATTTCTTTTCTTTAGTCAGAGTTATAAACATATAAAGGTTGCTGTTGTATATAAACGAAATATGCAAAAGGTTGGCCGAGAAGAGGAAACTGAAAATAGAACGTTTATTTCTTTAGATTACGCCCTTTATAAATAATAATGGATTACTCATAGTAAATTGTTCCAAAGATTGTACAATTAACTGGCTGGGTAGCTGAGTGGTTATAGTGCTCGCCTTTGAATCCAAAGGTTGCCAGTTCGATCTTGAGAAAAGTTAGTAGCTTTTTAAAGGTTCGATTCCGGATCCAGTTGCCATTTGTCATTGGGCTTTTAATTAATGATGCCTTCTAACAACTGGTCGATGTTAGATTGTAACAAGACTGGGGTTTGGACCGTTCCCCGTCAAAACGTCAAAAAATGCCACAGGCATAGAGAGACAAAAAAAATTTAGCCAAAATTCTTCTTACGATTGTAAGAACTATAAAATTTAAGCATTCTACAGTACTTGGACTTGGAGGGTGGAAAGAGGGGTTTTACGATATGGTATACCAAACTCATATTGACTGGAAGTTACTTTAGTAGGCAGTAGATATGCGGCTTTAGAGATCTCAAGGTCCTCAAGGTCACGGGGACTCTGACTGATACTCGGAGCGGAGTGCGAGGAACGACAAGTGTCAAAAAATTTCAGGATTGCGTGACCTTGACCTAATTGACGTCAGTGGTGCTTTTAGGGGTGATGACATCATCACCATGTCACTTCTATGACGTCAATTGTGTGACGTCAATTGTGTGACGTCATTGGCAATGACATCATCAGTGACGTCATCGATGATGTCCTCACTCGGGTGACCTTGAACTGGCCCAGCTCCCTCATTTGCCACTACTAAAGACAGTTAACGGTCAGACAGTTCATTTAGATTTTTCATTTAACTATATTCCTATTACAAAATAAGTAGACGGTCGGTGGACGTGGTGGTGTTGACAGAGCTCTCGAGCCGGCGCGGCGCGGAGGCGCTGTTCATTATTTAATTTGAATAAGGCGGCCACGACCTCGACGGTTCAGAGAATTCCTTTTTGACCCCACCTGCTGGAGAATAGCTTGATCAACAGCGTGCACTGGGGGTGGGG
This sequence comes from Neoaliturus tenellus, assembly GCA_030545055.2. Classification (NCBI taxonomy): domain Eukaryota; kingdom Metazoa; phylum Arthropoda; class Insecta; order Hemiptera; family Cicadellidae; genus Neoaliturus; species Neoaliturus tenellus. The sequence continues at coordinate 164,424,775 of CM061532.1, read as the reverse complement.
GGAGGGGGTAGGAACGAGAGATTAAAGTTCCAAAATACTACGTCCAGACTGGATGCACTAAGCATGGGGGAGGAGTTGTAAACAAAAACGTTAATTTTACTACATTAATTCTATCTAACCATTGTAAATGTTATTCAAAAAATTAGTTTCTTAAACCTCTTTCCTACATATAATTTCAATGCATAGCTGAGCATCTGTCTCGGATGTGAGCAATTATGGCAACTTTAATAAGTTCGATATTGATTTCGGTAGTATTCCATACAAAACCTTCTCCCGAACAATTCGGACGATTTCAAATTTATTCCGAAAATTAAGGGCCTTATGTAAATCAGACGATAATTAAAACAATAAAGTGAAAAGGAGTTAAATAAATTCAGTTCTTTGATTAAAACCGTGATCCAATTAATCCAAAACTCTTGATTTGAGGGCGGACGTGGGGCCGATAGTGCGCCCCTTGGTGGCCCTCGGAGTCGAGAGGGTCAAAGGGCGAGGGCAAACGATCAGCGTCGTTAGTGACAGGGTCAATTGCTTCATTATTCCTATAAAACTCCGGGTAAGTGTTGGTTGGTTTTCTTTAAAAACAAGTGATGCAATTTTATTTGGATCAAAAACTGATCAGAGCTGCTGAAATTTCCAAAACAAATTGAATTTATATGATACAAAATAAAGATTCCGACAGAGTTATGAACTTAAAAAAATAATGTAGAGAAATAGTTCAATCATAAAACTGCCGTAGTATTCTAACTTACAACTTTTAAAGAAAGAAAAAAATATTGTAAACAATTTTTGATACTCTGCAGACTATGCTAATATACACGCAGTGTTACAAGTGAGTCCAAGGAAATAAAGTTTGCCAGCATTCATTATGTCCAGGAATTCACAAGTTTAAAATTCCTTTGAGAAATGAATTCGCCTCAAAGTGAATTTGCACAAAGTAGCCATACTTGTCTTGTCAGGAATCTCGACCGCGGCTCACAGCTTCCCTTCCCTTCCGAACTGAATTTTGTAGCCTTGAAAATACTAACAATCAGGGCAATGTGATTTGAAAAGTTAGGCCCAGTTATAACTATAGTATACCTTCCCATGACGGTAGAGCTGTAAAATATGTCATGTTCCTAAAAGATAAGCATTTTAAAATGTTTTCAAATACACTCATATACCAACTCATGCAACACATACAGTCATGTAATAACTCATGTAACACATAGACTCAAGTAACAACTCATGTAACACATACAATGAAGTACCAACTTATGTAACACATACACTCAAGTAACAACTCATGTAACACATACAGTCATGTAACAACTCACGTAACACATATACCCAAGTAACAACTCATATAACACATAGGTACATTGAAGTAACAACTCATGTAACACATACACTCAAGTAACACCTCATGTAAAACATACACTCATGTATCAACTCATGTAAAACAGACACCAAAGTGACTCAAGTAACAACTCATGTACCACATACACTTAAGTAACATCTGCCGTTGTAAATATCGCCGTAAAGGGGCTCGGCTAGTTGTCTAGTATAAAATGATACTAAAGTAAAATCTACAGTGTAATGCGCCTGAAGGTAGTTTTCCACGTTGATAAGCCTAAAAAATCTTGACCCCCCCCCCCTAAAGTATTGAGCGAATAACTAACTACAGTAGAGGATTATGGAGCCCACTGCTGTCTGTCAACAGCAGTAATTTTACACAAGTTTACGCAAGATAGTAGTATGAATAAATCAGCAGATGACAAAATTTTTTGAGTTTCTAAACTTACTATAAATCATAATAAAGATTTCCTGTCAGAGATGTAAAGAGTTAAGAAAACTTTGGCTAAGGAACTTTTAATGATAGGGTTACCGCCTGGCCACAAGCGTTTTAGAAAATCGAGATTCCTCTCATGTTTTAGAAATTACCATCTTAAAATCGTCCATCGATCTTGTTGCGGTTTGTTTATATTTTTACGTGGAATCCTTGTAAATATATCACACTGTTAGAACTTGTAGGGATAGAGGGGTCAATCTGAGTAGATATTTAGCACCGTCTATGTTATTTTATAGTTTTAAAACATGTAAGAATTATTACTTACTGTAAACCATCGACAGCTCAATTGTTTACAATTGATGGTTTACAGTAAGTAATAATTCTTACATTAAAACCACAGCTCAGGGGCTAAAACAATGGATTTTAATTTAAAACATGATTTAAAATTTAACTCCGAAAATAATTTTGAAAGAATAGTTTAAATAATTTATCAAAACTATTTAAAAATCAGTTACACAATTTTTGTTTAGATTCTTATAAGAGTTATGAAAAAATCCTGATCCAACAGATTACAAGATGTAAATTTGGTAGATTAAAACATAAAAATATTTTTTTAAATACAACAAAATATTTTTTAATAAAAAATAGATATTAAAAAATAGTTATTTAGTCAAATCAAAATTTTACAAATCAAATATATTTTCCGTTGAAAGGCTAAAACACAAAATCTTGATCGCAAGTCAAATTCAGTGAAACTAATGTTCAACTTGAACCACGGATTTGCCGAGTAGAAAGACCCTTAATCTCCAAGGTGTGGAACCTCCCTCAGAGATTAAGTAGCAGAACGAGATAAGCCCGGTGATAAGGGCGGTGACACGAGAACATGTGAGCGGTCTCTCGGGCTCTGGCGACTTGGTGGCCTGGCGTTGTGTGTGGGGAAACACCATCATCCACAGCATCCCTCGCGCTGAACCGGGGGGAGAGGGGGGGAGGGGTGAAGCGGTTACAGTTGTGGAAAACGATTACGAGAAAACGAGATTACAATTCAACCACAGTGTGTCATATTAGGCTGTTATACATTAAAATTGTGAAAATAAATAAGTATGTCAGACCCATAACTAAATTTTACTTTAAGATTGGTTTTGATTGATACAATTTAGGCCCTGTTCAAAAATATACCATCGAGTATGAGTTCGATGACTACAAATTTATCCATAAGTAAACATTTCAAAGATATTAAATATTCAAAAATACTGTTAGAAAATGCGAAATTGCTGAGTCATGTTTCACAGTAAGCTTAACGTATCGGCAATAAGATTATGTCAGCAATATATATTTTTGATACGACACTATTTTGTTTTACAGGACAGTATGGGAGGGGTTGGGGGCGGCAAGAAGGGCAGTTTTACCACGGAGTATTAAAAGTGCAGCCCGGAACTGCGGCCGCTCACAGCTAGTTAAACATGCACACATCCGCCCCGGCTCCGACCCGGCTCACATGGCGGGGGTTAATGTAGAAAAAACTTTAAAAATAAAGAAAACGTTGCTTGAGAATTACCACGCAATCTTTGGGCTGTCTAAAAGATTTGAGTTGATTTTTCGATACTATGGGTCCGATGATTTTTGCAGGCTGCACATTTGTGAAATAACCAACCTTCTGATTGAGGATTACGTCGGTTTTGATCCCAGAAATCAAGTACAGATACATTTCTAACTCGTCAACGACAGCTAAATGAATCCCAAAACAAAGAAAGGAGCAGTGGTCGAAAAATAATGATGTACAACTTATTAATAAATATGAACGAGCGTACACGAATAGCCCGACGTACCGTAATTACAAGAGACTGCATTCATAACCGCTAGGTCGGCAACGCATCCCTGCACCGTCAACAATGTGGAAGGACAAAATGGCGCCCCTGCATTCGTACGTCTTAAAATGAAAACATTATAAATTTTTGTGAATCATTTATTTAAATTAATTTAAAATATAAACGTTTTGACTTTTCAATTGGTTGTAAAAAATGTTTAGTAAAATTCATACTAATATGCCTATTATAAATATGAATGTCAGTATTTTTGTTACGCTTTCTCGCAGAAACTACTTAACCGATCATCATGAAACATTGTAGGTCTTGGAGGTGTCAGAAGTAACGTGGGATGGTTTTTATAAAAAGAATTATGAAAGATAAAAAGATTGTTTGTAAAAAATCTTTAGCTAAGAAACAAATTCAGTAAAAAAATTCACGTTTAGGTGTTCCAGCGATTTCTTCTATATGAGTTGAGCGTGACGGCGAGTGAGTGTAGGGAACGAGTTAAAGCCTGATGGCGAGTGAGCGTAGCGAACGAGCTAAACCTGACTGCGGGTAACGCGAGCGAAGCCGCGGGAAAAAGCTAGTAAGTTATAAAACTAGATTTTTTTATAAAATGTGCTTTTTAAGATGGTTAATTTACTGGTATAAATAATCTGAGCAATAGTCGTTTTACTTGAAGATAGTTAGGCCTAGACACTGGAGTATAATGTATAATATGACTATAACGACTGCACAAATCACTATCATTGACATTCAAACGCAGACCACAGTACCAACTATTCGGCGACAACTCGGAGTTAGCTAACCCTTACACTAGAATTTGGCACAGACATCGCAACCGCCTCTTCCTTGTAATCGCCTGCTTGTTTTGGCCCTGTTAACATATTTGTGGAAGATGACTATCTAAAGTGGTGCATTTTAACACCAGTACGTTTATTTAACTAATATTAGAAGTGCAGTAATACTTGTATTATTAAGGCGTTATGTTTTATTTGATTTACCTCAATAATATTTTTGCCTAAGTATGTATTTAAACTAGGTAAACATACTCAAAACTTAAAAAAAGACCAAGAACAATAACTTTATCCGAAGAGCGTGATCATTTGAAAAATGATGTATATAACTTGAGAGGTTATACTGGATTGAAAATATATTAGTTTGAGATTTTTTTTATTAATGGATCGCTCAGAAATGATATATCTGCAGTGTGCTGGATTTGCAGCAAGATTTCAAAGGGCAAATTCTTCAAGGGAGCAAAAGAAAAAGAATATCGTATAAACTCACATGTTTTGATTAATAGAATGAACATACATATCTAACAAACCGCAATTTAAGACGCCAGACCGATGCTATTTATGGGGCTATCAATTAATTAATAAACCATAATGTGACAAGCCTAATGCTTGTTTAAATTTGTTGCTAATGAAGATAAGGTGATCATTTAAGAACTAAGACCATAAAGTCATAATAAGATGATATCGTTTCACAATGAATAATTTTAAATAATAATGATTGTACAAGACATATTTTTATTGCCATAGTGAGATTCCTAGATGTGTATGATGCTGTTGGAGCGGTATATCGTTGTCGGAGGGGGATGGGGAGGGGGAGGCAGGGTTTGTGACGTTGATGGAAGGCCTGGAGGAATTGTAGCCCTCAGTTACCGCCAGATATTGTTGGGCCGAGTAACTACTTCTGTCTGACCGGCTGTTTGTTACAATTGTTGCAATCTTTTTCGGGCATGGCAGGGCGCCACTTGTTTGTATCAGCCCTCGATAACATTCCCGCAGTGGGGGCGGGGCGATCAGTTGGTTAGCAGACTGACACTTTTTGGGGTCCCAAATTGAATTAATATCAATGGTGTTAATTTTTCGGCCATTCGGTTTAAGTGAAATTTGTGGCGTTTGGATTATTGCGTGACAGATTAAATGAGCGTGTGTCTGAGCGCGATTGGTTGAAAAGGGGGAACATTTAAACAAGCAATAGTAAAGATTTTAAGGGACACTTTTTACGATATAAACATTATGGGCAGGAAATTCAGCTTTAGAACGTGAATCAAAACCAAAAACTCAAATGAAAGGTTGGTTTCAGTAATGCGTTATTCAGGGCAGTGCAACAATTGATTTATTGAGTGTTGACAGTAATTTCAACAATAAAATGTAATAAAACACTGTACGTTAAGACCGTCATGGAGTTGACATGTTCAATTGTGTCACTGTCCCCGATAACACTATATCACTACATAAACTAACGCTTATAACTGGACGGGCTATGAAGTATTTTGTATCCTGTGACTGTGTGTCACGTGACGTCACGTCGTGACGCTGCTAATGTCTGCTGAAGACTCGGTCGAGGAACAATTTGGCTGGTAACAAGCGGATTCTGCTAGCGACTCGTCAGCATCACAATGTCGCCTCATTATGAGGGTCTCGTTATGTCTTGCATCATACCACATGACACTGCCGCGACTGCCACCTGTCCACCTGCCTGTCTGTCACGTTCACTCTGAGACTAGTACCGTTGACTACACACAAGTGTATCTACTATAGTCAATGCTAGTACAGTATGCTGGCTGGGGAAATAGACAATCGGTGTAAGTGATTTACTTGTGACAAAACATATAAATGTTTCTAATGCTGGATTTTTTGCAAAAAATTTTGAAATCCTGTTCTTACAGTTTTGATGGTTTCAAATAAAAATAAATTTATACGAGGCGTGCAATTTGTGGCCTTCTTCAGTGGATTTTCCTGTCATAGCATAGAGAAAAATCTATTTTATGTGTCAGTAATTTAAACTTTACAGTCTCACAATAACGACTATGTAACATCAAGATAAGCAAGCCGAAATTCCGTCAAAGGACTTGTAAGCATTTACACTTAAAAATAATAAAAATAATTTTTATTAAGGAAATTAATAAAAATATCATTGCAATAGATGTAATAACTGAAACTCTAACAACCGAATGAAAGTAATTTTACGGTAATAGTTACTGACATGTTCAGGAAAGCTATTCAATGACCCGTTTAATATTGACAAGTTGCAGTGCAGTGTAGTTTGTTGCTTTTGATGTTCGTCCTAATTTGTATTAAGTAATGGTTGAATGCTTTGTGTTAATGGAATCTATATATTTTTATAGAATTTTTAGCTGTCTTGATTTTTTTACCGTTCAATATAAATCTTTGGAATTTTTCCCTATTTACCCGCTCCTCCCTCCCCCCCAACCCACGGACAGGAAATTTTGCGGGGAAATGTTTGTGGGTGATTTTTGTTGATGAGGGTCTGTATTACTCGAATATGGGAGAAATTCCCAAAAATATACCTGGAAATACCCCACTCCTCTAAGTTATCAAGAGTTTTTAGAATCATCTTGGGTCTTGGTCCCATCAGGACGACATAGTACTTTATGTTTTATTTCTCTGCTCCGAATGTATTCCCGGTCATTCTTTGGAAGGGTAATTTATTCGTTACCAGCATCCAAGACAATGAATGAATCCTTTATGGAAATGAGTCGCCCTAACAAAGATCACGACATGGTCTCATCTGGGGACATAATTAATGATCATGACCCTGGTGGCTTTTACAAACGGACCGCCCTCAGGTGACATTCAAGTTTGACGGCTCAATAAAATACGTCCGTGTTCTCAATAAAGTAGAATCATTGATAGTTTGAATTAATTTTGTATTGGCGAGAAAATATATTATACTTGGTAAAACTTTCCTTCAAGAATACAACAAGTTGAAAGTATAAGGTTTATAGAAAATGTTTACATTGTGTATATGATTGTACAGTACCTTTTTGTACTGTTTGTATAATGTTTGTACAATGAAAGAAAGACAATTTACACTATTCAAATAATACATCGTAAAACTAACTTGCTGTAATTAAAATTAATAAAATATTATAATTATTCAGTTAAACATACGCAATCTAACTAGATTATAACAAAGAACGCAACCGCATTTAAAGACAGATCCAATATTAAAAGGTTTATAAATCACTAGTGAACATATAGAGTAGTGTGAAATTGGGGATGCTGGCCCAGTTCAAGGTCACCTGAGGGATGACGTCATCGAGGTCAATGACCCCACCGATGACGTCATCGATGACGTCATTGATGACGCAATCGATGACGTCATCACTAATGACGTCATTTCGATGACGTCACACCCATGACGTCACAGAAATGACGTGCTGATGACGTCATCACCCCTTACGTCATCAAAATGACGTCACCGACGCCACTAAGGTCAAGGTCACGCAGAAACTTAAAATTTTTTGGCACTTTTGCCGTTTCTCGCACTACGCTCCGAGTTTCAGTCCGAGTCCCCGTGACCTTGACCACTTGGAGCGAATATTGGACAAGAAGTTAAACCTGAGTTTCTGACATGACTCTGCCTAAATGGGCAATCGGTAATCCCTCAGGTGACCTTGAACTAGCACAACACCCCCAATTTCATATTACTGTGACCGTGAAAACGTAACAACGGAGCGCCGACACCGATGCGCACCCCACGACAGCCACCGAGTGACTGACTGTCAGGCTCTGTGTACTCTAGGTATATCGGCTTGAGAGACTAAGACTCTAAACTGTCAGGAATGGGAGTAACTAACTGAATTTTGCAAGGAAAAGTCATTTCATCTAATATTCTAAACAAATCTTCATCAGTAAAACTGACATTAGTCTGTTTGGTATAAAACCTAGGGTGTCCACGCAACAGTTTGCGCCACTTAGCTAAAGTCGAAACCTTCTTAACTTTGAGTGGTGGATAGTGAGCAACTAACAAAGTCTTAACACGGCTAAGTTTCTTACCTAAAGCGTCCCGCGACATGGCTTCCCCTCACAAAAGTCCGCACAATACTGAGAGACTGCTTGTAGCGCATGAGTCAAGGGAAAAGAGGTGGGGGAAACAGCAGGAGTGGGGGAAGGTCACAGTGGTGGGGGAAGGTGAGGTGGTACGCTGGAGTATCGCATCACTTCACCATGAGCTGTCCTACAGTCAACACACTGTTCTCTTGGCCTGAGTTGGCACTAGAAGAAACATTTCTGTACAGCTTAGGCTGTGAGAGCCGAGGAAGCAAAGTCAAAGTGGAAATTGTGTTAAACTCCAAGATGAAGAGTCTCCTAAATAAACTAATTGTATCCCTGCAATCTCCTATAACTTTAGAGAAATACAACTTTATTAAGCGACACCTCATACTTTGGCAAAACGAAGCGGAAATGGAAAAGATTACAGTAAAATTAATGTAACTTAAAACTTGGACTGGACACTCATGGCGATACCACGTGGCGTGCAAACGCCACCCTAAACATTACAAGTTAGGTTATTGAGCACCTCTGGTACGATAACCGATGTGCTAGAGTTAAAGTGTGATGACCTTGAGTCAAAACACTGAAATACCACAAGTCGATATCGTCCCAAAGTTAAAGTGTAGTGACCTACATTCAGAACTTGTAAAATTACTTACATATAGAGAGCTAGAGAACAGCGAGACGCACCGCATGGAAGCCGGAGACATACTGGCGAAGCGGTGTTGTGCAGCCTAGGGACCCAGTTGTGGTGGGGGTATAGCCAACACTTAGAGTACAAGTGTTGTGGGTGACCTTGACCCACTTAACTTACCTGACCCCCCCCCCCGACAAAAATGCGAACCCCCCCCCCCCGACAAAAATGCGAACCCCCCCCCCACCCCCTCCCCCACCCCTGATATCCTGGGCGTGGCAGCCCCGGCGGGGATATAAGGGGGTCCAGCCAGAGCCGGCTCGCAGTCCGCTCCCGCGCGTTGAACGTGAACGACCGGGACGGACCGCCATAGGCATCACTAAACATTGAATGGCGCCTTCAGTGTTTAGCGAAGTCTACTCTAACTTTAAGACTTGTATTAGTTGTAAGATATTGCGCTTGCGTTTGGGTATTGCGAATTGTTTTATATGAGAGTGTTTTACTTGTACCCTATGTCTCCTGTGTCTTTTATCCTTTGTGTCTTGTTTGTTATATGTGTTTAATGTGTATGTGCTTGTTCCAGCATTGACTACGTTGAGCTCAATTGTGTGTTGTAAGTGTGTTATATGTTTCTAAAGTGTATACGCTTGTTTTAGCAATCCCCCCTTGAGCTTTTTCAATGCTCAAAGTAAATTGTAAAGTCAGGGAACGGGAGTAGGCCCCCGTGTAAAGCCACTTTTAATAATTGGTAGGCTCCTGCCAGGCATGCAAAAGGTTGCGGATGGCATTTGGGGAGCATGTCCGTTTGTACGCTGGCAAGCAAAAGGTTGTGGCGGCCTCTGCACTCGGACCGAGGACGTAAGCCATTAGGGTGTCCTCAGTATGTTTCCCTTCTGGAAACTCAAAATTATGTAAATGAATCTTTGTTAGCTATTTGTGTTTTTAGTCCCCAAGGCCCCCGAACATTCGTGGTTCGCCATGGATGTACGGGGGCCGAAATTTTTTAATGTCCGTGTGGCCTTGACCCACAAAGACTTGTAAAAATTCAATGCATTGTAAATTAAAAATATTAAAGATAGGTTACGGGAGTAGGCCCCCGTGTAAAGCCTATTTTAATTATCGGTAGGCTCCTGCCAGGCATGCAAAAGGTTGCGGATGGCATTTGGGAGCATGTCCGTTTGTACGCTGGCATGCAAAAGGTTGCGGCGGCCTCTGCACTCGGACGAGGACGTAAGCCACTAGGGTGTCCTCAGTTTGTTTCCTTCTGGAAACACAAAATTATGTAAATGAATCTTTGTTAGCTACTGAAAAGACAATGCAGTAAATGTTTACAAGTCTTGCGTGGCGAAGGGTACACGACATTGGATGTTGCCTTGTTGTCATAGTTGGGTCTCTTCGGAGGCTACAGCGATGACAACCCAAGTGCCTCACACCCCCAAAGGGGGTGTGGTGCTTAATTTTTTTAAAGTTTTTTTGTGACCTTGACCTAAATATGTAAAATCTTTCAAAGTGTTTAACAGTCAGGTCTTATTAACACAGTTAATACATTAATGTCTGTTAAAAAATATAACAGTTAGGTATTTGTAACCCACAAGTTTGGAGTTGTTTATAGTTGGGTCCCTTGGGAGGCTTCAGCTATGGTAACATAAATGCCTCAAGTGGGGCTTATTTTTTTAAAAAGTGCGAACCCCCCCCCCCCCGGCAAAAAGTGCGAACCCCCCCCCACCCCCACCCCCACCCCCACTCCCACCCCCACCCCCACCCCTGATATCCTGGGCGTGGCAGCCCCGGTGGGGATATAAGGCGGCCGGGCTGCACGCACTTCTCATTCCGGTCCAAGCTCCCATACGGACAGGTACTCTCTCTCGCTCTTGAGACTTTTGTTTTACAAGTTCACTTCTTTCTTTACATCTATTCTTTTCATTCATTACAATGGGTAAAATGGGTCTGAAGCTGAAAAACTACCCATCAACTTCAACCTCGACCGACACGTCTCGACCCTCATCATCCTCGACTTCGATCCTGGAATACCTGATGACTGCGAACATCCTGAGCTGCCTGACGATGCCGCCACCGCCGCCGCCGCCGCCACAGCCCGCCTCAATGCACAGCCTGTCGCCATTGCCGGCGACAGTGGAAGAGGCTGGTGCACAACCATCGTCAGGAGAACTCGTCAAGTCGTCAGGTCGAGTCCCGGTAGCCTCTCCAGCACTCTCGCTGCTATCGGACTCAGGATCGGAGTCTGCGGCTTTTGAAGAGACGTCTAGGTCGAGGATCACCCCATACAGCAGAACCTGGAAAATCCTCTCATACACTACATCCCAATGTCCCTCACCTATATCCCCCATGCCACCTACACCAACCAAACCACCCCGTAAATCCATCTTCTCCCCTGATCTTCCCACCATAGACCTAACACGCTCTCCTACCCCGCCCAAAATTGTTTGCTCCATCCCGCTTGAACAATCTTTGCCCCTTCTACCTCCTTCCAGCCCCATCCCTTCTAGCCAGCCTAATTCAGAGAAGCTCCAAGACACTCCGCTAAAGAGTCCAACACAGAAACGTAAACGCGTTAAAGCCCCTGCTGGCAAGGGTAAGAAATGCGATTACGCTTGGATGTCTAGTAAGTTTGGGGTTTTGTGTTGCCAGAAACTTGCTTGTGCAGAAGGGGATCGCTGCCAACGACACCTCAAAAGTACAGTCAAATTTCGGCAATTCAAACCCTATACTCTGTACATTAAGCCTAAAACGTTCAAGTTCAGACATCCCCACGGTCCGCAACCGCGGGATATTAGAAGGCTAAAGGTTGATGAAAAATATTATTTCATTGGTCAGACATATGGAGCAGGTAATAAGAAAGTAGAAATCGTTGTAAAAGGTGAAGGCCACCTTTGTACAATGCAAGTACCACCTCGGATGGTACAAAGAGAATTTTTCATCCCTAAAGCCTATCTAATACGAAGGAAAGGATGTGAAACCGTGTGGGAAATGGACTAGGACATGGGCCCACCAAAAAAACAAAATTGTTAGGCTGTGTTGGACAATATTTAAAAAGTCTTTTTCCAAATTATGTTTCCAAATTTAGTCTTAACCCTCTTAAAGTAAGGGAGAGGGTTATTATACAAGTCAAGTTATATAAAAAAAAAAAAAAAAAACACTTGACTTGTATAATACTTTAACCTGGCGGTGATGTAAAGTCACTGGGACAATCTCAAACCGTGTCCTTGAGGGCGAAGACTAAGTTACAAAAATCTTTAACAAATAAAAACTTACCTCCAAACACTTGTAGCTTGCTACAAGTGTTTGGAGGTAAAAATTTTTCAAAGTTTGAACGACCTTGACCCATATAAATTACTGTTTAAAGTAAAGTGCTAACCTTACAACTAATGTTGTGTATCACGTGATACCCCCACTCTAACGCTCTTACTAAGCTTGTATGAGCCGTTCATTTGCTTCAGTCTGTTTCTGTGCTCCGTGGTAAACATGTCACGGTACAATTACAAAGGTGGTGACTTCTTGATAGATCAACACAATGCTTGGGAAGTGCTAAACCAGCATAGAATGGAAGTTGAGTATTGTATAAGACGAGACGGGTCTACATTTTATCTATGTATTATAAACAACCAAACTCATAAGTATGAACACTGGACAAAAATTAATTATAACAACATAGATGAGCTGTTTGCTTGGGTGTTTGAGGTGTGTAAAGTTATAGAAGAAACCAAAATAATGGGTGTGCTAAAGGTATGTAAAACTGATGACCGGGAAGACTAAGCAAAATTTCTTTTAAACCCCCCCCCCCATGTTATCCCCACCACTAAAAATGGGTATATATAGGAGTGGTGATCAACCGTCCTCTCATTCTGCTTTACACCGTTAAGCTGAACACCACCATGTCTGCTATGAACGTCCCAGCCTCTACCTCTGGCCCGGCTGCCTCCAACTCCAGCCCGAGCATTGGACCAATCCGATCGGGGCCTTCGTCAAGGAGTCGTGTCCGATTCTCCGGCTTTGGTCCTGTGAGGAAGGAGTTGCGGAGCAGCGGAGCTTCTCAACCAACCACGATGGACGCATCAACCCAGACTCCACCAAACATCATCGAGTGGTACGACGAAGTCATAGAGCAAAGGGACAGAATGCTAGAGAACACTCGCAGGGAGCTACTTTATATCCGGAGTAAATGGGAAAAACTAATTAAGAAGTGTGAAAGCCTGTTGGACAGTGATGATAGTGAGGATGAGAGTGGATAGGTGTGTGGGTAAAGACTTGGACTGGGACTTGTGTGTATGTATGAATGTGTGCGTGAATGTGAAATACAGAGCGGGGGATAGATCACTCTGTGGCAATGGACTAACATGCCACTTAGTGATCTATCCCCCGTTCTGGTAATGTTTTTGGATGACCTTGACCCACTTTACCAAGGCTAGCTAGTACCCCCACCACTGATAAGTGTATATATACGGGTATTAACGTGCAGTTTGGTTATTCTGCTTTGTACCGCTTAGCTGAATACAGCACTGTAACATGGCTTTCAACTCCAAAACTTCTCAGGCTTCCTCTTCTTCTTCAAGAAGGCGTGCTGCCAACGTCCTGCCTGCTACTCGTGGACCTGCTCGACCATTCCACAGCATAACTGTTGCTCGGGCAAACGCCTGCAAAGCTCCAATGCTACGGACCTTGCTGGAGGTAAGCCAAGACGGACAAGGCTTGCTCAGTCCTGGTCAACGGCAGGAGCAAGAAAGGCGTATGGCGTACTTCAGGCTGCAGGGTGTAGTTCCCAGCTTGAAGTTAGGCGATCCGAGAGTAGCAAGCATCAACGAGGCAGCGGACTACATATCACACCTTCACAGTGTTTTAGAAGTAAAGGACCAACAAATTGAAAACTTAAAAGAACAATTGAAACAATTTAACTTTAATCCGGTGGAGTTTGTAGAAACGGTGATGAGTGATAGTGACGATGAAGGTAGTGAATATATATTAGGTATGTAATGAAAAGACAGGGACATGTGTGTGTGTGTGTAGAATACAGAGCGGGGGATAGACTACTTTGCGGCAATGGACTAGCATGCTGCTTAGTGGTCTATCCCCCGCTCAAAGGGTACTTTTGAATGACCTTGACCCACTTTAAACGAAGGACAACCGGTTAACTGGTATAAAAGAGGGGGTCTGTACATCCCGACTTCATTCTGCTTTGAACCTTCCAGTGGAACGCTAGAAAATGAGTGGATCACTGATCATTGGTAAGGAGTGGGAGTATGTAACCATAAACTATTTAAACTGTAGAGGGATGTTGAAGAAGGTGTATGATAATGTTAAAAGAATGGTTGTTGAAGAAGGTAGGGTAGTGATTGTAGCGTGGAAGAAGAAGCAGTATACAGGACAACAAGTGAGAGCAAGTGACTTTGGGGGGAATAGTGTGTTTCAAATTGGACGAGCAAACTTGGTTAATTTGGACATTGTGTTTTGGGACTTGGAAAGGTTAATTGAAAATAGTGGCAAACATGGGGAACTCTTAATTGGCAGGGAGGACAGAGTATATGAGTAAGTGTAAAAGACTGGGGGCTTATGTGTGTGTGTGTGTAAAGACTAGGACTTGTGTGGAATACAGAGCGGGGGATAGATCACTTTGCGGCAATGGACTAGCATGCTGCTTAGTGGTCTATCCCCCGCTCAAAGGGTATTATTGGATGGCCTTGACCCATATAAAAGTAGAGGGGGAATGGGTAATAGGAGGGGGAAATTGGTATATATGTAGGACTGATGAATAAAGCATTTAGTCAAGCATTTGTCTAGACACTATCAACAACAATGGAGAGCTTCAGTGTTGAGTTCATCCTCTTGGAAGAAGACATCAACGAAGTGGTGGAACTTATAGAGGAGAAGACCAGCCAGGGCACATTGGAACTTGTGAATTGCGAACCGTTGGACAATGCCGCAATCGATAAGATTGCATATTTCATGATGCATTTTTATAACGAACAAACAACCAATATGGAGTTTGTGCAGTACCTTTATCAAAACCAAGTAAACGTGCGAGTGACAATTACTTGGTGGCAGTAATAATAAAGTGTAGCATATGGATGTGGACTTGGACTTGAGTGTGGTCTGCGGAATAGAGCGGGGGATAGATCACTTTGCGGCAATGGACTAGCATGCTGCTTAGTGGTCTATCCCCCGCTCAAAGGGTATTTTTACGTGACCTTGACCCACATAAAATGTATAGTTGGTGGGGGTATAAAAAGGGCTAACCAATTGGATAGATACACCACTTTCATACCATGGCTCCACTTGACAACACCGTGTTCCATCGCGACAGAATTCTTTCAATTCTGGAGGTAATACCTGTAGAAGTTATAGAAGCAGAGGACCAACTACCTGCGGTTGATCAGGAAGAGGAGGAAGAAATAATGGATATTGAAACGGACTCTGACGAAGCTGGTTCAACGGACAATGAAGTGGACTTGCACGCCTACGAAACATTAGAGTCGTCATCTGAGTCAGAAATGGAATTCCAATTGGAAATTGAAGAAGAAGAACAAGAACAAGACACTCCCCATCGTCCAATGGATAGGATGTTAGTTGCCAGAAGAATTATGTATTGTCATCGCTGCCTATTCCGTGATGAGGATGATTCCGACTCTGATGGTGATGTTTCACCCTTGTAAAAAGTTTAAACAAAAAGTTAAAAAAAAGAATGTGAGCGGGGGATAGAGCACTTTGTAGTAAATGATGCTGCTTAGTGCTCTATCCCCCGCTCAAAATAATAATTCCAAATGACCTTGACCTACATAAACTTGCTCAAACAGACGTCTTTGAAAAAACTTGTACAAATTATTGAATCTAGACCAAATATCATCAATCTATCAAGGCTACTGATAAATGTATTACAAACGGTTGTGTAAAGGCTAAATTTAGCACATGAGTGATAACCTGTTTCCATATGACGTCACTTTCCCCACCTATCTGCCTCGGATATAAAGGGCCCCGGTGGAGTGCGCTGCTCATTATTGCGTGGACATTCACAGAGTGTGCATTCAAAGCCAAACTGTTTGAAATGGCTCTTTGCGACATTTGTGGGGAAATCTTTCAAGACGAAGATCTTTTCACCATACACAGAGAATTACATGAAGAAGAAGATAGAAAAGAAGATATTACCATGGATGAAATAGACTTAGACTCACTTGACCGGTTTTTGGAAGAGCACCAGAAGCAGACGGACTACTGGGACAGCTATCTACAGCAAATGCAAAGAAGAAGACCTAGTGTGATCCAATTTGCTGGTGCTGGACCATCTACTGCTAGAAGACCTTTTGAAGAAGAAGACACTGAAGAAGAGGACACTGAAGAAGAACTGGAAGATGTGAAACAACTGCGCACCACGGCCTTGCCAGGACGAGTTGTAACACATTTCAAAATTAATAATGTTCAATTGGAACTGGAAACATTCATAACCCAGGCTAAGGAACTTGTTGGTCAAACTTTGAGGGAAGAATTACAAAGGCTAAATTTTATTAAATTTGGAATGGTGTTAGAGGCTATGTTTAACAATACTGATGGTGAAACAGCATTGAGAGCATTCATTACCAAAAATCGAACCCTTACCTTCACCTCCAACATCGATGATATTATTGAAGAATGCTTGGAAGAACTTATAACAAAACTTCAAGAACATGAAGGAAGAGGATCGGGATGGACTTTGTCATCAATTGAAGGTATGGATGTAAGGGTTCACAAGCATGGATATGGTTTAAGGGGTAGTAGTTTTATCCCTCTACCAAAGAAAATCCAAAACACTAAATCGTGTAGGAATGTGCAAAATGAAGGTAATGAATGTTTCAAGTATGCAATGTTAACCAAGTATGTTAAAGATCATCCTGAAAGAGTTGGTAGAGAATATTACGAAAATGAACACCGCTACAACTTTCAAGGTCTCACCTATCCAGTTACCTTGAAAGACATTGGCAAATTTGAAAAGAAAAATCCTGGCGTTTCAGTCAATGTTTTTGGTCTGGATGATTCGAACAACGTTTATCCTTTGCGGGTAGTAAAAGTTGAACAGAGAAACCACACGGATTTGCTATTGATAACAAAGGGTGAAATTTCCCATTATGTATGGATAAAGGACTTTGTAGCCTTGGTATGGAATCAGTTATCAAAACATAAAAGTAGGTTAACAGTGTGTAAAAGATGTTTCTGCTTTACATATAAAGAACTAAGACGTGGAGGATCAGAATGGTTGATTGAACACAAAAGACTTTGTAACGAAAATTATGAAGTAAAGATTAGTCTGCCACTACCATCTCGAGCGTGTATCCAATTTAACAAGACAGTTTACCAATATCGGATTCCAGTAGTCATCTACGCAGATTTTGAATCTACGTTAGTACCACAGGAGCTGCCGGACGGTGAAGTGACTAGAAGAACAAAATATCAGTTGCATCAACCCAACAGTTTTTGTCTACTAGTGAAATCAACCTTGTCTGAAAACCAATTGCAAGACTATGGTTTAACATCCACTCCAATACTCTACCGTGGTGAAGAAGCCGCTAAGTATTTCGTAGACCAGTTGTATGACATTGCTGAAAAGGTACAACGCTTGTATGGTAATGTCGTACCTATGGAACCTTTGAATGAGAATCAACAAGAAGAATATAATCTGACATCAAGATGTTATCTATGCGAGAAGAGTTTCAGTGAAGGAAATCCAAAAGTAAGAGATCACGATCACCTGACAGGTTTATACAGAGGAGCTGCTTGTAATTCATGCAATATAAATTACAAACTGCCCCACTTTATCCCTGTCGTGTTACACAATCTTAGCGGCTACGACTCCCACTTCATTATTCCAGAGTTAGGAAGAGATAATGGTAGAATTGATGTTCTTGCTACAACATTGGAAAAGTATATCAGTTTCTCAAAAACAGTAGGTAAAATTAAACTTCGCTTTGTAGACTCTTATAGATTTATGGCATCTAGTTTGAGCAGATTGTCTGAGAATCTACGAAGAGAAGACTTAAAAGAAACCAGCAAGATTGTACCTGAAGATAAATTGGACTTAGTATTACGTAAAGGAGTGTTCCCCTACGATTACATAACTTCTACAGAAAAATTTGAAGAAACCAGTCTACCACCTATTGAAGCCTTCAACAGCAAATTAAACGAAAGTGAAATCTCCGTTGAAGACTACAATCATGCTTGTAATGTTTGGAACCAACTAAACATTCAAACCTTAGGGGAATATTCCGACTTTTATATAAAATTGGACGTAACTCTGCTGTGCGATGTGATGGAAGAATTTCGAAACACCTGCTTCTCCGCCTATGGACTGGACCCTCTACACTCGTACACATCTCCAGGATTAGCATGGCAAGCTATGCTAAAGTCAACCAACTGTCGACTGGAACTTCTAACGGATATTGATATGGTGCTCATGATGGAATCTGGTGTACGGGGCGGTTTGACACAAGCTGTAACACGTCATGTCAAAGCCAACAACAAGTACATCCCCGGCTTCGACGAGCAACAACCATCGGTCTACCTTGGCTACTTTGACGCAAACAACCTTTATGGTTGGGCAATGTCAAATCCGCTTCCCTACGCTGACTTCAAATGGATCGACCCGGCCACCATCGGAGACATCTCACAGATTCCAAAGGATGGTCCAAAAGGCTATATTTTGGACTGTGATTTTGAATACCCGGAGCACCTTCATGACCATCACTACGACTTGCCTCTCCTAGCCAAGACTGAAGTTTCACCGACAGGAAGATGGCCAAAATTGATGATGACCTTGGAGAATAAAGATCGTTATGTGGCTCACTACTGGGTAGTTCAACAGGCTCTTGAATTGGGTCTACGTATAGTAAGAATTCATAGAGCAATTGAATTCACCCAGTCTTGTTGGTTGAAACCATATATTGATTCCAACACTACAAGAAGAGCTGCAGCGACAACAGCATTTGAAAAGGACTTCTATAAATTAATGAACAATGCCATCTTTGGGAAGACCTTGGAGAACAAAAGAAAACACAAAAATGTAAAATTAGTGAGTGATCCTAGGAAATTGGAAAAATTAGTGCAAAAACCAAATTTTGGAACATCTATGATTATAAACGAAAATCTAGTCGCTGTCAGTATGAAGAAAACAACAATAGTCATGGACCGTCCGTTATACATAGGTATGTCGATTTTGGACATCAGTAAAACCCTGATGTATGATTTCCATTATAACAAAATGGTTAAACACTACGGAAGGGAAAACATTGGAGTGGCATACATGGATACGGACGCGTTTATCTACTGGATAAAGACTTTGGACATGTATGAAGACCTAAGGACTTTTCCATACAAAGAAGATTTCGACTTTTCTGACTATCCGAAGAACCATCCAAATTTTAATGAAAAAAATAAAAAAGTAATTGGAAAATTCAAAGATGAAGCAAATGGAATGCCTTTAGAAGAAATAGTGGCGCTGATGGCGAAATTGTATTCATTTAAGATGTACCACGAGAACAACACACCGACAGTGAAGAAAGCAAAAGGAGTGAAGACATCTTATTTGAAAAAACACGTGACATTTGACCACTACAAGACTTGTTTGTTTGAAGATACTACGATATCAGCAACATTCAACAATATCCGAAGCTTCAAGCATCAAGTCTACAGTGTCACCGAAATTTAAAAAGCGTTGTCAGCTCGGGATGATAAAAGACACATTATGCCCGACAAAATCCACACTCTTCCTTTTGGCCACTACTCTCTAAACCCTATCAACTAGTAACCTATTCTTCGTCCTTCTACAACTACGACCTTATTCCTTTCTCCTTCCGTAAAAAAATGGGGAACACGGCAAGTCCAACGCCGTGTTCCCCATTTTTTTACACAAATTTGGATGACCTTGACCCATATAAATGATGTGAATATTTAAAACAACATTCATTGTGATTATACATGTGATACAACAAACATTGAAACCTGCAATATGAAGGACTTGAAGCAACAAATTGTCAACGAACTTCATAAACCTGCAAGAAGAAAGTTTCCACGAAGAAATACGGTGATAAAAGAAATTAATGATTTATATCAAGCGGATTTAATCGAAATGATTCCTTATAGCAAACAAAATAAAGGATATAAATACATATTGACTGTTATTAACTGTTTTTCAAAAATGGCAGATGCTTTACCACTAAAAGATAAAAGTGGCAAAAGTGTTACAAAAGCAATGGAAACAGCTATACAAAGAGACAAACATACTATTAAACATGATGACTATTAAACAAACGGATGATGGAAAAGAATATTTTAATAAGGAATTTGCAAATTTAATGAAAAAACACAATATAAACCATTATTCAACCAGTTCAGAAGTAAAAGCCTCAATAATCGAAAGATTCAACAGAACTTTAAAAAGTGCGATGTATAAAATGTTTTCCAACAGAGGATCGCACATATGGATTGATATGTTACCAAAACTTATAAACGATTACAATAACAAATTTCATAGGACTATCGGGATGAAACCAAACCAAGTAACTAGTAAAAATGAAAACCTTGTATTAAAACGTATAAAAACGAATACTAAACCAAAAGTTGAAAAACTAAAGCCTAAAAAATTTAATGTGGGTGATAAAGTGCGAATAAGTAAATATAAAGGTGTATTCAGTAAAAGATACCTGCCAAATTGGACCAATGAGGTTTTTACTGTATTCAAAGTACAACCTACAGTACCTGAGACATATATTTTAAAAGATAATAAAGGACAATTGCTTGAAGGAGGGTTTTATGGACATGAAATGTTAAAATCAACAGTAGGCGATGTATATTTAGTTGAAAAGGTGTTGCAACGGAAAAAAGATAAGGTCAAAGTACGATGGTTAGGATTTAATAAGACGGAAGATTCTTGGATACCTAAAAAGGATTTGATATAACGATAGAGAATCATTTTAGGTTGAACCATTACAAAGGATGGAGATAGTACCACAAAAAGAGAGTTTTACTATTAATAATATAGATGAACTCACAGTGGATAATTCAGAATTCAATAGTGGGAAACATGGCAATTTGTTACCAAACACCGTTCGTTGTCTGGTTACCGGACCTTCCAACTGTGGAAAAACTAATGTAGTATTCAATTTGATTACAAACCCTAAAGGATTACGTTTTAACAATCTATATGTATTTTCAAAATCACTACAACAACCAAAGTATCAATTATTGGAAAAGATACTGACTAATGTGCCTGAAGTTAAATATTTAAAGTTTAATGCAAGCGAGAGTGTCATGCAACCACAAGAAGCTAAACCATTCTCCGTGTTCATATTCGACGATGTATCTTGTGAAAACCAAAACACAATAAGAAATTACTTCGCTATGGGTCGACATAACAACATAGATAGCATTTATATTGGTCAAACTTACAGCAAAATACCAAAACAACTTATTAGAGACAATGCAAACATGTTAATTGTATTTAAACAGGACGAAACCAACCTAAAACATATATATTTTGATCATGTAAATGCGGATATGTCTTTTGAACGATTTAAAGAGTTATGTGGAAAGGCTTGGGCTGAAAAGTATGGGTTCCTAACAATTATGAAGGAACAACCGCTAAACAATGGTCGATACAGGATAGGATTTGATAAATTTATATTAATACATTGAACATGGTATAAACTATTCATTGTTGTACAACACGTCTTGCTACAAACATGGTTAACCAAGAAAAATTAGTAAAAGAAATAAAATCACTTAGTGATTCTATTCGGGCTAAAAACAGAGCATTAAAACTAGGTATCAGCGAAAGGGAGAAATTCCTTGAATCTACTTTTAAACCTATTACTGAACCCTTGAAACAATTAAACAAAAAATTCGCTAAACCTGTATTGGAAGGAGATGCGATTGCACCTATCACAAAGTTTGAAAGAGAAAGTGTAAAATATGAAGGTTTTAGTGATGAAGACCCGGAATCCTCTACATACAGCGGCTTTACCGGAGCAGAATCTGAAAGAGAGCTAGAATCACCAGGATATAGTGAAAGGGGACCTGAAGAAGCACCAACTGCTAGTGAAGAGGAAAAAAGAGAAGAGGCAAGAGAAGGACCGTCAAACATAAGCTTGTTGGGTGAAAACATTCATAACAAAGGACCTTTAGGAAGGAAATACATGGTAAAAATGTTACTCGGAACAATTCCTAATAAGAATTACCATAGTTATGGAGCGAGATTAACAGAAACTGGTTTAATGATAGGTAATAGCCCGTTAAACGTTGACGAACATGACAATATTGTCATTGGTGATCAAAGGTATAAGGGCACAAAAGGATTATTTGAATTATTATTTGAAAATAAGCCTTCAGTATCGTTAGTGAAAGAAAAAGACATGGAAGCATATAAAAATATTTTGGAACAGACAAATGCATATAGGAGAAAGTATTTACCTGACCAGCCTCCTTTTAGATCTAAGTCTTTAAAATATAAAGAATTCGTATCCAAGTTAATACCAACTAGAAGACAAACAATGCCGTTAACACAAAGAAAACCTGTAAAACGAAGATTTATGGCATCCACTTTGGATGTAAGTGCTCAGGAACGAAGAAAAAGAAGTAAGTCCGTTACGGGTACAGGTTTAATGAAGAAATTATATAACACAAATGTGATTTATTATAATAACATCAATAAATTGGTGGATAGAATGAAACTAATACATGAAGCTAAAGAAGCGGGTCATACTGGATTGGAAAACGAATGGGTGGCTTTAGTGGATGAACTCCGAAACCGTGGGGTAATCTCATAAAAATGCATTACTTCCTAGAGTACTATTCAGTTGCACCATGAGTGTCGACAAGTTCGGACGTTACTCCTCGGATGGGTTATATTATGCAAATAGTTTAAAAAGAAGTGCTGGTTTACCACAAACGCCCGATGGGGATTATGATATGAGTAATAAAAGGTTAAAAAACATAAAAGATCCTTCGGATGAAAACGATGCAATAAATTTAAAAATATTAAAGGAAAAGATATCGCCAACATTAAGACTACAAAATAACACATATGACGCAGAAGATCATAGAATCATCAACGTTGGTAAACCAAATCAAAACGGTGATGCAATAAACAAAGGTTATTTGTAATCTGAATTAAAAAATACGTTAAAATTCAATGGGAAAACGTATAGTGCTAACAATAAACGTATATCCAATGTAGATGACCCTAAAGATGCAAAAGACAGCGTAAATAGACGCTATTTACATTCCTTGATACCTGAAAAGACAAAAGATGGATTTTCTTTTTATAAATTTGTTATTAACGATATAGGTTATCCAAAAAATGAAAATGATGCTGTAAACCTCAAATATATAAAAGATCATTGTATCATACGTGATGTAGGGGTTATAGATTGTTTTGGTAATTGTTTAGCAAATGTTAAAGATGGTTCGGCGCCAACAGATGGTGCAACAGTGGGTCAAATTATGGAAACCTTAAAAAAAGAAACAACCTCTTTTGTAAAACAAAATCAAGTAGTATCGAAGCAAGGGGATGAATTTGTTCAAGGTAATGAAAAATTTAATTTATTAACATACAAAAATAATGCTTGGGATTGCATGGATAAAAAGTTATCAAACGTGTCATGGGGTCATGAGGATCATGATGCAGCTGCTTTATCACAAACCGTACATCTAGATCCAAATTTACACTTTGCAGTTTTTACATGTAATAATAACAATATTACAAACTTGAGAGCAGGAAGACACCCGAATGATGCTGAAACTGTAGGACAGACCATCACAACATCATTTAAGGATAGTAAAGTGTATACTTGTAATAATAAACGTATAACAGACCTTAAAGACCCTGAACATGTAGATAATGCCGTCACTGTTAATTTCCTTGTAAAAGTTTTAGGTAATGCGTTATTTGATTTTCACAATCATTTCACACCGGAAATTCTTCAAGGAGGACCAGGTCATAAAATTTGGGACGAAGCCGCGAGAGGTGGTTGGATTAAACGGGAAATTTTTAAAAAATACTTTATTAATCCTAATACGCAAAAGTTTAGATCATCAGATTGGGGTGATATTGATATTTAATATAAGATCACTATAAACGATTTCATTTATGTCCAACTCGTCATAGAGTTAACACATGAGTTGCACATTGCGATTATAAAAGGACAATAATGACGTTCAAGTACATCAGTCCATATCGAGACACTGCAAGGAAAGGAGGTGGGATCACGTCCACAGCGGTTTCTCTGTTAAGTAAAGCTTTAAATCGTATTCCAGTAGGATCTATCGTAAATAGAGCAATAGACGCTTTACCATACGAATTTCATATACCGGGAGGTTATCAGTATTGCGGACCAGGAACTCAATTGAAAAAACGACTGGAAAGAGGTGATCCAGGCATAAACAAGTTAGATCAGGCTTGTAAAGAACACGATATCGCATATTCCACGTTTGCCGATTCAAAAAATACATCGATAGCAGACAGAAAGCTTGCGGACATAGCTTGGCAACGAGTAAAATCAAGTGACGCTAGCATAGCAGAAAAAGCAGCAGCTTTAGCAGTAACAGCAGGTATGAAGGCTAAAACAGCAGTAGGAGGTGGAAAAAGGAGGAGAAGAAGGGTAAAAAGGAAGTCAACCACAAGAAAACATGGAGGAAATATAAGAAGACGACGATCTAGCAGAAAAGGCAGGAAGAAGCCCACCGTGTGGTCAATGGTAAAAAACGGGGCAGGTCTTTACCTAAGACCTTATCGTGCATATTAAATGAAAAAAATCAATTGGTCATACCACATAAAGCATTAACCAATATTGAATTATTTAAATATATTTCCTGTTTAAAAATACCATTTTTCCGCGGTGTGTTTATGAAAGACAGTTTACCAAAGAAAATGTGGCAAAATGAGACTGGAATTGTAAATTTGGATAATACTGAAGGGCCTGGCACCCATTGGGTTTGTTATAAGAAACTAAATAACAATGTATATTATTTTGATAGTTTCGGTAATTTGCCACCACCAAAAGAACTTCAAAATTACTTTACATCTGCTAAAAACATATATTATAACTATAAAAGAGAACAACCTGATAATACTTCAATATGCGGCCATTTATGTTTGGAATTTTTAGCTAAAAGTATCAGTCACTATTGAGATGTCTTCCTATACGGTATCATTAACAGGAAAATCGTCCACTTTACGAAGTATCCTTTTTCCAGCGTTACGCTTGCAAAAAGGAAGATTTTGGGAAGCGGCACTATTGGATTTTACAACTTACAACTCTATTCCCAATGTTACGGAAGGTAAAAATAACGTATTGCATTATTATAAGGGAAAAGATGCCAGTGGGAAATTTACAGACTTACAAGAGTGTAGGTTACCCACAGGTTCTTATGAAATCGATCACATAAATGAATTTTTGCAAACTAAAATGGGAAAAGACAATATAACATTAAAAGGTAATAATAATACGATGAAAGCTGAAATTACTTCCAAATATTATATAGATTTTACTCAACCACACTCAATTGGTGATTTATTAGGATTTTCCAACGATCAGCCCGTTTTAGAACCAGATGTAACACATTCCGGTAAGAAAACAGTAACAATATTAAAAGTCAATAGTATAGACATAACTTGCAACATTATACAAGGAGCTTACAGGGATGGGGCTAACACCCATATCATACATACATTTTACCCAAGTGTACCACCTGGATTTAAAATTGTTGAAAAGCCACAAAACCTGGTATATCTACCGTTGAACACCACTTTCATTTCAGACATCGTGTTGAGCGTATTGGATCAAGACGGTAACTTGGTAGACTTCAGAGAAGAGCCTATTACGATTAGATTACATTTAAAATCGACACTTTAATACAAAAACCATGGGTTTAACATTTAAAAGCGAACAACCTACGGGAAACCGCATTAGTAGCTCTTCAGCTGTGGAGGAGTTAACACGCGAGAACATTCGTTTCTTAGAGAGAGTTGGATTAAAATTAACCGATTATGGATATACTGGATATAGCGCAGGGTCCAACATTCGACGAAACCCTATGGGAAAAAGAATATCACACCCACAACCCTTACACTTCATCGAAATTAAACAATAACGATGAAATTCGTATTCCCATACAACATCAAGACATTTACACACTACCATGTGAAAGTTACTTGTATATTGAAGGAAAAGTTACTAAAAAGGACGGTACTACTGCTGGTACAACAGTTCCATTTATAAATAATCCTATGGCTTTCCTGTTTGATGAAATAAGATATGAAATATCAGGTGTAACAGTTGATTCTACTAAAAAAGTAGGTATTACAACGACTTTAAAAGGGATAACATCTATATCACCTAATGAAACCAATTTACTTCAACCTGCCGGATGGGTTTTACCTGAACATGAAACAATCACTCCAAATACAAATGGATATTTCGATTTTCATATCCCTTTACGTTTGTTGCTTGGGTTTGCTGAAGACTATAGAAAAATAATATTAAATGTTAAACAAGAATTAGTTTTATTGAGATCTTCTAACGATAAAGACATTATTAAAGCTCCAGATGGTACAACAGATGCAACTTTAGAATGGAAATTAACATTAGACAAAATTGTATGGAGAGTTCCACATGTTAAATTAGCTGACGAGCATAGAATGCTACTATTAAGGAAGTTAAAAGCTGATCGTGATATTGTAATTCCTTTTAGAAGTTGGGAATTCCATGAACATCCAAGCTTGCCAGCTACGGATCGTCACACTTGGACTGTTAAAACATCTAATTACGTAGAACGAGCCAGGTATATTATATTTGGTTTACAAGCAGGTAGGAGAGACAGCATCACAAAACATGCAGGCAAATTTGATCATTGCAACTTAAAAAATATTAAAGTTTATTTTAATTCACAATTTTTCCCCTATGACAATTTGAATGTGTCATTTGCTAATAAAAAGTACAGTATTTTATACGATATGTATGCGAGATTCCAAAATTCATATTACGGTAAAACGAATACACCTTTACTATCACCAGAAGAATACTTAGATGGTTACACAATAGTTGTAATTGATTTTTCTAAACAAAATGAATCAGTAAAATCATCAAGTGTTGACATAAAGATTGAAATGGAGTTTACTGCAGCTATACCTGCAAATACAACTGCATACTGTTTAATTCTACATGATAAAATTGTAACGTACACACCTCTAACTGGAATTGTTAAAAATGTACTGTAAAAAACCGGTTTTGTTTCATTCCGCGAGTATAAAAGCAGAGCGTACAGACCGCTCCTCATCAGTTTGTTGCCTACTGTTGTATGGGTAGCATCGTATTCAATATGGCTTCTCCTAGTGGTACACCTGAAAATGTGATAGATATTGAGAAGGAGATATCTGAGTTTTTAGATCCTCGAGGTCACCAGGAAGGAGGTGAACAAAACGTTTGCGGACAACTTCACGCCAGTAATAATGTTGAAGAAAAAGGTAAAAGAAGAAAGAATATACAAAAGAGAAAAAGGGATATTGAAGATAATATTTCTCCAAACATATTGAGTGAGGTATTTTTGCGAATATTTTACCCAATCTCTTCCAGTTTGGACAAAAGTGTTTTAATCGGTGTTATGAAATCTACAGATTATTCCCCTACTGTAATTTTAACTCATGGACCCAAAATGATTTTGTTTACGGACAGTGCTTGGGAATCATTTATGAAACACTTGCATCTGCTAGAATGCTATTTAAGTAGTAACATGTTTGGAAGAAAGACAAGAGTAGGACTTTTGGATTCAAATGTGGAAATCGATATTATTAAACAACGTGGTGATCATCAGCTGCGGTTTAGAGACACAACAAGACATGATAACAAAATTCAACTTAATCGAGAGGAGTTTTTCATTTTAACTTGTGCTACTGAACCTATAACAAGATACTTGAGACAACTGGTGTTTTCAAGTTCGATTATTAAAGATTATCTGGAAGACACTTTGGACAAACAACCGGACGCACCTATATTATACGGGCCTGTGGATACTTCTATATTTAATAGAGTTCCTCATGAAGTACAGATGTGGAGACAATTGGAAAAGTACGCTCAACTACATAAGAAATCAGTAAAACAGGAAGAAGAGGAAGATGGAGGAGAAGAATCAAGTGTTAGTGATGAAAATGAAAACAAGGAAAATATAAAGATGGAAACTTAAATGACAATGGTTAGTTTTTAAAACAATAACCAACATTTTGTGGGGTTAGGCCTATTGGGGACGGTGCCCACGTTAAATATACACCAACGCGCCAACAACTGTACGGCCTGGTATAAAAGTAGTACCTACCGTGGTGTGGAAATCAGTTGACCTCCTGACTTCGTAATGAGCAGACGTGTGACCTTCAAAATGGACAAGGGAGAAGAAGAAGAACAAGTAAAGTCCAAGCCTGGTATTATTGAGTTTCAAGCGTTTCGTGGTAATGATGATAGATTCATTATAAAAGAACTTGTGTTTTTGGACATGAATACAAGTGTTCCTTATTCGTTTTTATTTAAACCACCATGTTCTTATTCGTCTTTAACTAGTAAAGCCGCTACTACCAACAGATGGATTTCAAAACACTTCCATCATATCGATTGGTATGATGGTTTTACAAGTTACACGGACTTGTATCACATTATGCATCACTTTTCAGACAAGTTTACCAATATTTACACAAAGGGGCTGGAAAAGAAAAGATGGATCGAAGGATTTACTCATGTTCCGGTTAATGATGTGGAATTGGATAAGAATTATCAATACATGCTGGAAACCATATGTATTTGTACAAAAAGCCCAGAACATGATAAAGATAGACATTGCGCTTTGAAAAATGCCTATAAACTCGCCTCTTACCTTCAAAATGGGGAATTGGGGAGTGGTGGGGGTAACGGAGAGTATATAAGTGGGGAGCAGACAGGGACCTGGCATGAGTATTACTCGAGATTCCGAGACGACAACATCTCCGAGCAAGAAGACGATCTGTAACCTGACCATGGCATCTCACCAGTTCCTTCAGACTTTGGTCGAGCAGTTCAATGCTCACTCCAAGTCAACAATATTACCTGTAAAGAAGTGCTCGGAACTAAAAGACGAGAAGCACTACATAATCCATGCTATGAAGAAGATGGAGACTACAGTTGGGGAGGCCATCTGCTGCAGTCTCAGCGAGGCGCCATTTACTCCGGGGGATGAACCAAAGTTCCAGGTGTACCTGCCCAAGAGATTCGTCCATCTTCTACAAAACGAGGATCTTCGCTCTATTCAACCCGGGTGTCTATACCTGGTGTCCCACGGCTGCACGGGTAGCAATTCTACAGAGTTGACCATCCACATCGCTGACAAGCAGCAGTGTTAGATTTAAGTTTTAATGTTGTACATATGTTGTTGTTGTAATGTTTTATAAATAAACGAATCATAAAAGACAAAAAAATAAAAAAACAAAAAAAAACAAAATGCAACATATCAATATGTGACAGACTTCACGTATTGATATGTTGCATTTTTTTTAAACTTCGCGGGTGACCTTGACCTTTGACCTTTGCATTTCACAATTACCCCCACTACCGTAATTACCCCCACTACCGCACTAGGATTCAAACCTGCTTGGATGCAAAGAACGGTCAGTCTGTTGCCAACTAGCAAACGATGAGCACCTTGTACGAGCTTTGCTTACAACGAGTTATAACTGACGCATCTTTATTCCAGACGGCTTTACGAGATAATATCCCTATAACAGTAAAGCAGGATATCGAGGAGTACAAGAAAGATAATAGAGGGTATTCGGGATACTCCTGGTATAGGTTCCAAGACGGGGAAAAGTTTTGTAGGCCTTGTGGCAATGCTGCCGTCAGAGACCTTCGACGGTTCGTACAGGAAGGTGGTAGAAAACAGTTTGGATTTCTAGCACCAATGTTTAGATTTGAAAACTACAAGGACACCTGTGCTATTTGTTCCATCCCTTTGTATCAATGGAAAAAGTTTAGAAGTGTTTAATTGCATCTTCCATACCCCCACCACCATCACCCCCACCACTTTTCCATGTACCTCCAAACGCTGTGCCTCGGCTTCATTTCTACTCCAGCAGCCAACCTAGCAACATCAGGATGTCTCTCAACGTCAGTTGCGCAAGTTACGAGGAGGTGAGCATCAAGACTCAGCAGGAGCTAAACGACTTATACAAGGAATTGCAGCTGATGGTGGCACGAGGCTACCGTATAAATGTGCAAGTTTACGCTTGCAATATACGGAACACCCGGCAGTCAAAGGAAGAGCCTGGACACTCCTCGACGGCTTCCTCACCAGCGTCCATGAAGACCGAGCCAGACAACTTGGACTACTTCAGCTGACTAGCAGTTGTATTTCTTGTCCTAACCATTGTAGAATATGTATATTTTTTCATTATATTAAAGAAGTAAAAGAGCAAAAACACCTATCTTGTTACTGACATATAAGCTCAGTAACAAGATAGGTTTTTTTAAAACACAATTTGGATGACCTTGAAACTTCCCCCTCCACTGCTTTGTTACCCCCACCACTTGACTATTGGTGTACATGGCACATCGCAATTGGAAACCTCATTCCATCTTCAACAGCCACACCGACAACATCAACAATGGCAAACCTACCAACAAATGAAAGATGTCCTCACGCATGTTGTGACTTCGTCCACGAGTTGGAGAAGAGGATGCAGGAGAGGGCGATAAGAAGAAAACAGATCCACTCAGAAAATATCATGATAGTCAACGGCTATCTTTTATTGTTCGGCCTTATTATGGTTGTACTTTTCATTTTGTATGGCATAGTCACATGTGTCGGCAAGGTTGCAGAAGAAAACGCTCGCCACCATCAATTGGAAAGTTTCAATGTTACTTTGTAAGTTTTCCTTTTTTTTAAAACTCCGTTTGGATGACCTTGAAAATTCCCCCACTACTCCACCACACCCCCCACCACTTCACCATGTTCCTGCATGAGCATCACATCAACCGTCATTCCTTGTCCGACAAGCAACCATGGCAGACAACAACACCATCAGCCAAGCTGACTCCACTACTGATGTCGGTACAAGTACGGGTTGGACACTGTCGATCGATAGTGTACACTATTTGGAGTCAATTTGCGAACGTATGAAGGAAATACTGCGGGACAACCCTGGGATCATAATACAAATGAATTTAAATTATGATTGGTCCCAAGTTAGAATGCAAGGGGACGACAACAACGGTCAACAATCTCCACAATATTCGCCCATGTCCCCGATCTACCCTTACGGCGAGTCTGACGTCGATGAAGATGAGGCTGATGAAGATGCAGGGGACAACGAGGCTGAAGAGGAGTAAGCTTCATTCCTTTTTTTTAAAACCTAAATTGGATGACCTTGAGAATTCCCCCTCCACTATTTCCTTTTTTAAAACCCAAATTAAATGACCTTGAAAATAACCCCTCCACGTACTTTTGGTTTACCCCCTCTACTTTTCAATACTGTTACCACAGTCTGTAGCTCACATCATTCCTTGCTTAGCTATCATGGCGGAAAGCACTCTTTCTCGAGTTGACTCCACTACGGATGAAGAATGGCCATTTTCCTGGAATGTTCATCTGCAAGACTCGGCAGAAGTGGATATGTTGCATGAGAAATTGGTGTATGTATTAAACGAAAACCCCAACATTGAATGTAGAATGACTATGGATTTCGATGCGACAGGGGTCCACACTCAACCTTCCACTTCCAGCCAGCCTGAACCTCAGCTACAGCCGAAGAACTTTACACATCTTTACACTCCAATACGGCCGGAGGATGTGGTTATCAGCGAGGCAGACTCTACTACAAGTTATATTGAGCCAACGAATTGGAAGCTTGTTGTTGACACCTTACACAAGGTGGACTTAGTATGTGACAAATTAAAGGAATTGATGATGCAAGATCCTGGTCTTCGTTTTAAAATTGATTTGTTTTTCATCTGGGGAGCACCTGCACGGGGCTCTTCGTCTGACAGCTCTCTAAGTACAACGGACGAGGAGGAGGAGGACGACTAGTTATCTTTTTTAAAACTCCGTTTGGATGGCCTTGACCTTTCCCCCTCCACTGAGTTTATTTAAGGTGCACTCTCAATGACTGCAGCATCATTTCATCGCGCACCTTCACCACAGCAACATGGAGAGTCAACTCAACTACTGTTGCGAACAGAAATGTTTTTCATGGCCAAATGACATTGATGTTGCGGATGGCCTGGCGTGTAGAAAATGTGAAGCTTTTGGTCAATGCATGTGTAAGTGCAAGTCTTGGAAGAAGCCGAAACCGGAGTTGAAGACATTCCATGTGTACCAGATGAGAGGGCATAAGTACACTTGTTGCCCTGAACGTTGCATTGAATTCACATTAAAACAGCTAACTGGCTGCAAATTGTGCAACAATCATTTTGCAGGTTTTTGCAAACATTATTTAGGAGCCTGTCAGTACAGATCAACTTGGCATACAGAAGCACTCACTATCAATGAAATCGCTATAGATACACAAGAGTAGTCTTTCTACTCTTTTCTTTTTTTTAAAACTCCATTTGGATGACCTTGACCTTTCCCCCTCCACCCACCTTAGTTTATATAAACCCCATTCCCACTGACCACAGCATCACTTCATCGTGCTCCCTCGTCAAAGCAACATCAGCTATGGAAAGTAAGCGCATCTCATGTTGCGAGCATAGGTGTTTGGAGATACAAGGCGTCACATATTGTGCAAAGAAGCGTTGGGAGGAAGAGACGGGGACAACCTATTGCTGTGAGGATAAGTGTTTCCTCTTACCAAAGTGGCAAGTGGATGGGCTGGCCTGCCGGCAATGTGAATGCTTCGGATGTTGCAGGTGTAGATGCAAGAACCAACAGCTGCCACCACCGGTACTACAAACTTTCAAAATCTACAAATCCAAATACTTTTATACTTGTTGTCCGCAGCGGTGTATTAAATTTCACTTCTCCAATCTTACCAATTGTCGGAAGTGCTACGGACAACCTGATGGGTGGTGCACCTGTTTTCTGGACTCCTGCCGCTACAGATCGGATTGGTTTACAGATCCGTTGGAAATTGATGAGGTCGCCCAGGAAGCACAAGAGTAGTCTTTCTACTCTTCAACTTTTTTAAAACTCCATTTGGATGACCTTGAGATTTCCCCCTCCACTTCCCCATATACCTAGAGTACACAGAGCCTGACAGTCAGTCACTCGGTGGCTGTCGTGGGGTGCGCATCGGTGTCGGCGCTCCGTTGTTACGTTTTCAAGGTCACAGTAATATGAAATTGGGGGTGTTGTGCTGGTTCAAGGTCACCTGAGGGATCACCGATTGGCCATATAGGCAAGGTCATGTCACAAAATCTAGTTTAACTTGGCACTTTTGCCGTTTCTCGTCGCAAGTTCGCTCCAAGTCGTCAAGGTCACGGGAAATGTGACTGAAACTCGGAGCGTAGTGCGAGAAACGGCAAAAGTGCCAAAAAAATTTAAGTTTCGGCGTGACCTTGACCTCAGTGGCGTCGGTGACGTCGTTTTGATGACGTAAGGGGTGATGACGTCATCAGCACGTCATTTCTGTGACGTCATGGGTGTGACGTCATCGAAATGACGTCATTAGTGATGACGTCATCGATTGCGTCATCGATGACGTCATCGGTGAGGTCATTGACCTCGATGACGTCATCCCTCAGGTGACCTTGAACTGGGCCAGCATCCCCAATTTCACACTACTATATAGTGAGACAACTGAACCATAAAATTCAACCATGAGTTTTGTAACAAGCTATTCAAAAAGTTAAGCTTGGTTGAAATTTATAAAAACTAAATCTAAATTTTACAAATAAAAAATTTCCAGACAATCTCGGAAAATTTTGAACGAGTTTCAAATCCATTAACCGAAACATTGGTATCCATCTTAGAAGCGGTTTACAAGGGAGCCGATTGCTCCGGGCCAAATCGTAGTTTAATGTGTTAAGTAATGTTCGGGCCGGGGTAAGGGGACCATCTGGCGCATTTATCCAATCAAAGGGTCTCTATAAATCTAGGAGGATCGGTAGCGCCGTACATTACGTATAGACGGGCCATATGCAGCCATTAGGTGGGAGAGAGCCAAGCCTCCGTGTAGCGGTCTGGCTCACAGGTGTTGGTAGCACTGGTACACATACCTGGCTGTGTGGTGGCAACACTGGTATGGTACTTTACTCACGAAGTGTTTCGTTTATACAGTCACTAAATTGCAAAACAAAATATAAATGTTAACTAACAAGAAGAAAATATATATGTTAACCAGTTGTAAAATTAAAATAAATTTTGAAAAGATAATTACTAATGAAAATGTAGTAACTTGGAATATTTAAGCTTCGAGACAAACAACAGCGAATAACAAAAGTTTTGGTGGTGGTAACATGATAGTTGAGAAGCAAGGGGTCGTTTAAACTAGTGGTAAATCGAAAGCTTCATGCTTTACAATTATCATTGGTAGAACGCTTAAGTGATAGTCAAAGTAATTAGAATTAATTCCTCCGAGATTGGGAGTTTTAACAATAAATATTGTGAATAGTGATATTTGGTATACTCCCTGAGTTATTAAAAACGAAAGACAACTAAACAAATGTTAAGCTATCTATTCAATATTTAAAAATT
The DNA here is from genome assembly GCA_030545055.2 of Neoaliturus tenellus. NCBI lineage: Eukaryota > Metazoa > Arthropoda > Insecta > Hemiptera > Cicadellidae > Neoaliturus > Neoaliturus tenellus. Next base: position 164,390,080 of record CM061532.1, on the reverse strand, counting down.
TTATGTACTCGCTTTTATATAATTAAATTACAGATTTTATAAAACCCGCCTAGACTCTAGTCTAGACTCGTAAAAAATAGTCGTTTTATAGGGTAGTTTTTCCACGGGCCTCTATGTATGTAATTTTTGCTCTATCAGAGAGCATCAGATGCCCGGGGCAATGCTGATTATTTGATTTTAATTATTTTAGTCCAATCTTCCCAGGCAGATAAAGAATACATTTTAAATCTTAGTAGGCGTTTATATAGTAAGAGGTGTTTCCATAAATACAAACTTAAAAGCGCGACCCATAATTAGAAGTTAGGCCTAGTTGAAAGGCTATTTCATAGCCTTATAGTTTATAGTCTTTTGTTTGAATAGACCACTCGATGAAAAAATTCGACTTATAGGCTTTTTAGATTAGATAATTATCTTCTTTTGTAAATATTTTATCAATAAATATGAAGGTTAAAGGAGAAAAGAGAAGATTAGGTAAAAAAGTATTCCAAGTTCTGAGTAAGCTTTCCTCTTCGTATCAAGTTCCTTTGAGTCGAGGATGTAATGTAAACACCTCCTACACATCTGCGTTTTGTATACGATAAAAAGAATGTTTTATATGTTTATGCAAATACAAAAAAGTACTATTGAACGGTAAAATTTGATAAAGTTTTAATATAATATTTAGGAATTATTATTTTATCCTATTAGGAATTGGTCTGTTTAGCACCAGCAGCACCCAACCTTCATTTCAATCCCAAGTTGGGCTAAAACACCGGCATGGGTCGAGAGCGATTAATTATGTTTCTGTGACATACATTTATGTATTACTTTATATTAGTGAAACGTTCCAGGATACGAGGGGTCGTGCATAACATCGGTAGATCGGTGGATAACACTATAGGGGTCCTAGATGGCTGGGTGTCAGGGGTTTGTGTACCGGCCGAAAAATTAAGTATTGATTCCAGAATGTAATTTTTAATTGTCTATTCGAAGAATAGACCTAGAGTGACTAAGAGTCTCATATAGCTATTCTTTGCTCCACGATTACGCTCGATAGAAGTAACAGATTGGCCTCAAATTTCAGTTGAAGATTCTTTATGCAACTGTTAAGTGCTGATGCGTTTTTGAAAGTAGTTGGTTGGATATTAATAAAATAATCTTAAAATGTGACTTTTTCATTTTTCCCATAAGAAATGCATTGGAGAAATTTTTAGTGGTCGGTGCTGTGTTTACTTTTTTAGCAACGTCTTTGCGAGTCTTAAGGCAGTGCGGCCGCTAGTTACGCCAAACGAATCCGCCCAGGGGTCAGGCCAGTCGAGGGTTTTTTTGTCGGCCGCAGCTTACTCACACACATGCAGTTCCCCTCCCCGCCGCCCCTTTTCCACCCCCGTTCTCTTCCATGACACGGACAGCTCTCATCACTCCCCTCGCATAACTTTCTCTTTTCAAAGGGCTCGGAAAGAGACGGCATAGGCCTTGTCCCTCGGAAAGAGTGTCCCCCGGTTTGTGGGACCTGTGCTAGCTGGTCCCTTAGATCTTCGATTACGTACAAAAAAATGAATTAAAGCCGTGAAATAGTTGCATTTGATACTTAGAACATTGATTATTATCTTTTAAAAGCTTTGTGAAAATTATATTTTTGTCCGGTAAAAATTGATTCAAACTCTTATTAAAGTACACTTAAAGTAAACAGGAAATTTGAACCATTGATGTATGAAATTAACCGACTGAATTTATTCTATATTACTCATGATTAGTTATATTGTTTATTTATACATAGTATAACCGTTGCCAATACATGTAAAAAATAAGACATTCATTTGATTTTATAACATTTATTGCAGAAAAGGAAAATTTCATCACTGGTAAAAACATTGAAAAATCTATTAATAATACTAAATGTAACCTAATGCTTGTGGTAATATTATGTCATTCATTCACAACATCACCGCCGGTAAATGTTATTGCTAGTCTGCCTGGCAAGAATTTACTTAACTTCTTGCCTACCCTTATAACTTAAAACACAAAACATAATTTTTAGGCTAACCTAGAGGGCAAAACGACATTTGATAAATACAGTTAAACAAAATTATTTGATTTTGGACGGAATGACATACAGTTATTATTAGTACAAGCGTTTTCGTAGTTTTTAATACATAAAACACCGTTATTGAATTAATCAAAACAAAGTTTAAATAAACTAATTTATGTATTATCTATTAATATACTTATTTAATACGCTAAGGGGTTTTTTTTTATTGGGACTCCAAGACATAAACTTAAGTGAATGACTGAATTTATTCTATAAAAAACGTTATTTTCTAAATAATTTATTATAGGCCTAATGTGGCAAAACGTTGTCTGCATACATGTTAAAAATGAAACTCAGCCATTTGGTTAACCAAAACCACATGAAACATAAAAAAACGATTCAGGCTGTGTATTTCATGTTACAATCATTTTTGTTTCCTCGTTTTATTTTGATTCACTGCTTCTTATGAGCAGCTAATAATATGTATTCAGCGTTACGTGCCTTCAGTTCCCTAACAATCCTGCTGTCCACTATTTCTGGAAGCATACACTCTTTGTAAAATCGCACCAGACCAGGAAGGACCTTGTGCTCCCAAAACTCTTCGTCAATGAAAATACGTACAATAAATAGTTCTCCTCTCTTTGAGTACACCACAAAGTCGCACCATCGTCTTTTGTATATATTTATTTCTCCCTGAATTTGGTAATAATAGTGATAACAGTTCGCTTACAGTTGGTAATAATAGTGGTAGTAATAGTTCGCTTTTTAGGCGAAGCTTGCCACTCTCGATTTCCAAACTGAGGTTTTTTTAGCTTCCTCGCCTAAAGCGTTCTCTTTTACTGAGGCTATAGACATTTTATTTAAATTATTCCATCTGTTGAAACTAAACCGTCAGGACTAGCGCCAAGGAAGGGGGTTTCGATGTCAACAAATAAGTCACATATTTCAACCGTCTGGTTGGTTTTCTTTTAGTACATTTCTCTTACCGTTTCTTCCATATCCCTTCCAAATAAAACTCCATCACACCTAATTGGACGTGGGAACAGAATTTATTTAACCAGATTGTGGCATGAAGTGTGGGGTAATCGTGTTTGCCTCAATGCCGAACTTGGATGCAATCAGTCTATTCAGACGTTTATGATGCCAAATCCATTATATAATGTATCTATCCAGTAGCCTATGAATAGCAATAAATGTAAAAATTATTACCAACTGATTCGTTATATCAAAACAAGAAAAAATGTCATGAAAATATAAGTTCTAGAAATGTTTCGCTAAGCCACCATTTTGTTTTCACGCTTATTGATTTTTATACGCTGGCGACCGCCGATCAAGATCAAGACGCTCGCGACTGCCAACGGCTGCAATAACCAGGGTCGCCGAGAGAATTTTTGTGGCCCGGGGTAGAGTTCCGGTGTGAGGCCCCCGGCCCCGCTCGGTCCATCCCTGGCTTGCCGTCTGTGGTCGAACCAGATACAATATACACATTTATATTTTCTTTTCTTTGAATACTTATCTTGTGTTAATGTACAACCTGCTTGCTTTTCCTTAGTGATTTATACATATTTTATTAGTAGTATTATTGCAAGATACAGATGATAAATGTACAATATTTAGGTGTACATTACATGAATTATTTGATCAAACCTGAGCTTCAAACAGCGGAGACTCATAAAGGCAGATCATTACTCAAGTCAGGCTACACTGGCGCCGACTCCATGGGGCCCGAGGGGCTTGAGCCCCCAAACATTTTACATGGGGGCGGGACTCAGCCCCCCCAGACCAAAAGGAGTCATATTAAAATTGGCATCCAGCTGTCGTGACTTAGTGTACTTTAACCTATTACCATAGAAAAACTAACCAGGTACCTAACCTATTACGATAAACTATTAATACTTTTACGATAACCTATTATTACTTAGTAATAGGTTTACAAATAACGATAACCTATTACTCTTCGATAAATCTTCGGCATGGTTTTTATCAGTTGTTGCACGAATCTTGTCAGAATCGACGCTTGAACTTATCAACCTCTTATGAAATTCACTCTTTACCCTGGACTTCATACTCCTTTTTTACGTCGCTTAAACCGTGCCATTTACAAATATTTTACCCTTCCCGGGCTACATTTAATCACGGGCTGAGACGGAATTATTTTAAGCCAAAGTTCAAAACATATTGTGATTTTTTTCATCAATTTGTTCCAAATAATTCATACGTTAAAAAAACCCCGTTTTCAGTGGTGAAACAATTTTTTTGCACATGTTATAAAGAAAATAAAATTTGTGATTGAGACTGACTGCGGTGAGACAGTAAAGGACACAAATATACAAAGTACCTCCAGCCTCCATCTCTCTAATTTTGGCGACAACTGTAACGGTGCCTGTTAGGGAGGTGCATATGGTTTCCAAAAACTGTATTGTGAATGCAATGAGTCATGCTGGACAGACCAGGTTGGCTGGACCTGTCAGACGGTCGGACTGATGGGTTACACTTGTTTCCTTATTTTGCCCTCTTAGTCCTTTAGCCGCTAGGTGGTGATGAGGTGATGTAGACTTTTTAAAATTTAGTACCATACTTAAAATAAAGTAGTTTTTCTATGGTGTTAATGACTTCATAAGGCCATAAAATCAAGTAAATGTTTGCTATAGGGTTATCGCCTCTATTGGAGCACTAGCTCCAATAATAATTAGAACTAGAGATCGCCTCCTGATCGAAATTCGATCAAAATTTCAGTTGATTTGGACCCAAGAAGCTTAAAAACATTTTAGAACTAAAACATCTGTTCTTCCTAATTTTCTAGCAGTTTTTTTTACAGCAGCTGTCTAATGATTCATTCATTTCTCTTTTCTCCATAAGATTAACATTGGAACTTTGAAAGCCTGTGGGGCGTAGCCCTGGAGTCTGATGTGAATTAGAATGTGATTCTGCTCATCTACAGGAATATACCTTTCTAACGGTATGATCGGATTTCTTCTACGATGTACACGAGCTGAGAAAAAAGGAGGAAATGAAACATGCTTGCGGATTTTAATATACAGTGTGGTTGAAAAGTCCCGGAACGGTGAAATATATTTTTTACCATTATAGATGAAGTAATGAAACTTTTTCTATCAATAAAAGCCATAAATATCTACTCTTTTAAGCTATTATCACTTTTTTATCCCTTAAGGGGGATGGCCCACGAGGAGTCAGTCAAAATTCTTAAATAACAGCATAGGTCAAATTTGGTATCACATTAAAGGTCTCACTTAGCAGAGTACAATGCCGCAAACCAGACTTCAAACGGATGACCGAGATTGAAATGGCAGGCATACAAAGTTTCCATTAAAATCATATGGGTAAAAGTTTAAAATTGCAATAACTTTCTTAATACCCAACCTTTTGACGTCGGGTTTGTGGCTTATTACTCCAAATGCAAAGACATTTAAAATGGTGTATGATGTGACATGGGCCGAAGAAGTTTTAATATACACTCCCTTTAAGGGATGTCCCTCCTGGAAGTCTTACAGAAATATGCTTTGGCCCTTGTCACTTCATACATAGTTTCAAACGTCTTTGCATCTGGAGTAATAAGCTACAAACCCGACGTCAAAAGGTTTAGTATTAAGAAAGTTATTGCATTTTTAAATTTTACCCATATAATTTTAATGGAAACTTTGTATGCCTGCCATTTCGGTCTCGATCATCTGATTGAAGTCTAGTTTGCGGCATTGTACTCTGCTAAGTGAGACCTTTAATGTGATACCAAATTTGACCTATGCTGCTATTTAGAATTTTGACTGACTCCTCGTGGGCCATCCCCCTTAAGGGATAAAAAAGTTATAATAGCTTAAAAGAGTAGATATTTATGGCTATTATTGGTATACCAAGTTTCATTACTTCATCTATAATGGTAAAAAATATATTTCACCGTTCCGGGACTTTTCAACCACACTGTATAGAAGATTATAGGTGTTTCTAATAAAAATGAAACAGCTGGATTTTTATTAATTCACAATTCTTGGATATTACCAACACCTGCTAAGATAAAGCCGGAGCGCTCTGACGTCAAATGCCATGTGACGTCACCTAAAAGGCAATGTCAAAACAATAGTTTGTTTTTGTTGACATGGGCTGTTTTCCGTAAACTTCATTAAAATATTCTCGTGTTTTGTTTAAAAAATGTGTAATGTATAGTGTATGGTGTTTTAAAACTGATTTTTCATTCAATAACAATTTTGTTCATAAATGTGGTTATTTCATATTGACTCGAAGTTCAATTTAAATATCTGAGTGTTTTGAATGGTTTTGTGTGTTGTATTACGACCATGCTAAACAATTTTTACTTTGGAAGATTAGAAAGATTGTACTGACAACAGTGAGGAAGAAAGAGGCGTATTTAATTTACCTAATAATCAGAAAGTACCTTCTAGATGGTTGGGCTAAACGTTAAACATCAATTATATCAACGAAGCCATGGTTGCCTGCTAGCAACTTTTCTTCGAAAAATTCATGAAACTATCATGGGTACCGAGATTGAGCGTGTGAAGATTCATTTCCAGCCTACTCATGAAAATTAATTGAAAGCATCAGGATCTGATTTATAAATTTTAATGAAGACACTACAATCCATTATGTTGCTGTGAAGAATTAGGATGATACGCCAATAACCTAACTCAGAAGTGACGAAAGTAGTGTAGCAAAGACAACAACAGACATTTTTCAATCCAAGCAGCACAATTTTTAATTGTATTACTATATTTCATTCATTATAACGAATAGCCTACCAGCATTGACTATGGTCATAGTCAATGCTACCAGTTAATATGTTATTTTCAAATAAAATGTTTGAATCGTTGTGGTTAAATATTTGTACACATTTCATACTCATAGTTTAGGAAAGTACCGTGTGTAGGCTAAATAAATGGTATTGCCAACAATTTCACTAGAGGCCAAATAATAGTTAGGTCTACCGATAGTTATAATTAATTAAAAAAACTATTGAATTTTTTTAATTCCTGTAAAAATTAGTATCACTTTGTGTCCGAAAACTATATGTTAAGAATAAAATTATTTGAGTTAGACAATTGTTAAAACTTTTTCATGAAGTGAAAGCAAATAATAATTCATAATATTTAGGACGACGATAGGTACCTTTTTAAAAATCAAATATTAGAAATAGGTAAGTTGTTAGGGTCAGGGTTGAGCGGAAAATGTTTTCGTTTTCGCTATCAGCTGATGCTAAAAGGCAAACAAAAATGGCAGCACTCCGGCTAAAAAGTTCTGTTTAAACTATTATACGAATGTTTCTCATGTCACACGGCCAGCAGTAAAGGGTTGGTGGTGTTGCAAAATTAGTTTTTATTTTCAAACTGATGAAATTTCTAACACCATATATTTTGCCATAAGAAAACATCTCTTGGCGACGGAAAGGTACTCATCCCTTGGCGGTGGTGACCGAGGACTAGGCGCTACCTTCAGAACGAGGGGACAAGGTGCAAGAGAGATAGAATATCTTGCTGTCGGCTCGTGCGCGTCTAAAAGCATGTCGACTGCCCTTTGTGTGAGTAACTGTTAGTGCGCGCTGCGTCAGATTTAATGTGGGCTGAAAAAAAAATTTTTTTTACACCATTACGTAAAAAAAATTATTTTGATATAAAACTTTGTGGAATGTTATCTTACTAGTCAAGCTCCAGGGTGTAGCGCAAATTTTAGACAAATCGCACAAAAGATACCAGAGATAACTTTTTTATTTATTAATATAATAAAAATTTTATTGAAAATCATTAATCTCACCCTTGTGGGTATTTTAAATAAGCGTTTAAGCCAATTCTGAGAAAAATGTGTTAATCCGTTTCCACGTGGTGTACTTTACAAAATGCCGCTAAAATGCTACTTCAAACGCCAAAATATATGAGATAACGGGATTATTTTTTCAAAAACAGAATGTTTACCAAAAGGTTGAGTGCTAATAAACATAAATCAATAAAAAAGTACAAGAAATTTTTTTTTGACCGCACCACCTTAACAATCAAGACTGAGACGTTCTGATTGGTCCAGTCCGGGTCCCGGAGCGGGGTGATGGGGTGAAGTAGTCGCATAAACATAAACAAAGTTGGATGTAGAGAGGTTATGACAAATATGAAATTGACGGCTCTAATTAAATTTAATTTGAGTAACGAAAACCAACTACATTGTATACACAGCTAATTAATGTCCTTTCTTAAAAAAAGTGTATTATGAAGTAAAATTTGAACAGTAAGTACTAGATTGTTTTATTTATTGACGTTAACAACTTTTGGTACCGGTAGGCTAAGCCTTTTAGGGTCAATTTCAGTTTCATTAAGTGCATGTTGTGTATCAATGTGTATTCATTACATTTTGGATTTTAGTGAGTACACCTTAAAAAGCAGATAAATCATGAATTACAGAAGAATACCGTAAAGGCTAACTTATGTTTGTATCATTCCTGTAATTTTCATACTGTCAGGCTAATTAATTCACTTTTTTAAGTAACTCAGAAGCGCTAGGCCTAATTGACAATTGTGAATCTGCTAATAGTTAACCAAACCAATTATCTGCAACAATTAATTTAATGTAACATATTTTGCTTTTCAAATTAACCAAAAGTCCCGGTTCAAGGGTCAAGTACAGTAACTTACTACGGAAGACAACTTGTTTTGGGTGTTATGTGAAGGACTTGAGGCCTAAGAAGATAGTATGTTTTGAGTGGATAAATAGAGACAGGCCTAGATAGATCGGTAATAGTTCGTTATCCTACTCCATAAGTTTTTATCAATGGTTAAAATTCCAAAATTTGCGATAATATTGCTATTTTATGGATAGGTAATGCAATCACTGATACAGTTACGATTTCATTAGGTACACTGATTCAGTTTTCTAAAAATGTCCTGCGACAATAAAACTAATATACTGTGCCCAAGTAACCGAAAATAACCAAATCAAGTAGCCTATTAGTTTTAAGTAATGTAGCCTAATTACATTAAAGGAAAACAGAAAACAAACCATGTTACCTAAGTTTTTATTTGTAGGCCTTAATTGTCAAGAGATGCAGACTTCATAATATAGCGTCGTCACACAAATATGCTGCTAAATACCAATCAGTAAAGTATTTTTTACCAAATTGTATTGAGGGAATATGCCTTTTAAATGTTTCCAAAAACAATTGATTTGTTTTATTTATTTTTTTATTTTTGGTGTAACTACGCCAGAGGCATTTCTTAGCGTTTTGACTGGGAACTGTCCAAACCCCAGTCTTGTTAAGTTACTATCTAAACTTGACCAGTTGTTAGAAAATATCATTAATTGATGGCCCAATGACAAATGGCAACTGGGTCCGGAATCAAACCTTAAAAAAGCTACTAACTTTTCCCAGGATCGAACCGGCAACCTTTAGATTCAATGGCGAGCACTATAACCACTCAGCTACCCAGCCAGTTTGTTTGTTAAAAATATTGCTCTCCATAAAAGTGAAAGGAGGCTTACGGTTAGATTTTTAGGTTTGATTGTTCGTAGGCCTATTTCTTACCTTAATACCGGTATTGTTGTTGTGGGTACAGTTTCATACAGCGCCTACACTACTATTGAATGAAAATATACATCGATATATCAATTGAATAGGATTGAAAATGACTGTGAAAAATACAAAATTTCACGTAGCATGACAAAATTTATTCTAACAAACTAACATTAACCTCAACTAAAATCCATTAACATGAGGAACCATACTAAGCCCAGGAAAGTCCACATTTAAGTAAGATACATAGGTAGGTCTAATTGTTCTTATATTCTACGTTTGTTATTTTGTCATTATGATTAAGTTGTGTTTTGGTTTTGTTAATGTTGATTATGTTAGGTTTAATGGTTTGTTTTTTATTGATGTGGTAATAACTAGGTATACAATGCAGTTGTCTGCTTGCAATATTGAGGGGAGCGACTATTTTTTAAATCAATAATAGCAAATGTTTTATAGGTAATTCAAGTGAGCTCGTTCGCTACGCTTACTCGTCGTCAGATTTAGGTTGTTCGCTGCGCTTACTCGCCACAAGTCTGCAATACTCTAATAATTTTTTACTACGCAGGTTTGCTGCAACGGGCTATTATATGTTTAAATGGTGCGTTGTCCAAGATTTGCACCTCCTCTCTGTAAACGTGGCATTTCATTCACGTAAAAACACATTATAATAAACAAAACAACAATTTCACATAAAACTACTGTACAGTAGACTCCCTCTTAACCGGCCACCTTTAAACCGGTCGCCACTTTAATGGGCCTACTCTGGCACAAACACATCGTCTTTTTAACTGGCCATTTTTTATCTCAACATTGCTTTAACCGGCCATGTTTCGTGGGAATCTTTGTTTTCTTATCTAATGTATCATTCAATTCCACATTATATCATGATGTTCTCAAACCACCTAAAATGTACTGTCCTGGACTAAAGTGTATGCCACTGGAAGTGGATGTGTTTGGACCTGCTATCCAATAGATAATATAGGAAACGACTTATTATTAGTTTTTTTTGGTCACTGATTTCATCGGTGTCGGATGTTAGCTATAAATTATATAGAGTAATATATTTATAGTTGGTTTTTCAAGCCATAATTGCATTTAGGCCATATGAAATTGTAGGTTGGAATTTTTAAATGTACATTGGTTTAACCGGCCTAATCATTAACCGGCCGAGGCCTGGTCCCGAGATGGACGGTTAAGAGGGAGTCTACTGTATTCACAAACAGCTAATAGTAACAGTCTGCAGTTAAATTTGATCCTTATTTTTAACAGCTGTATTTAATCATCACACAGTAAAGAAACCAAATAAAATATTTCTCCTATTAAAATAACATGGTAAATTTAAAGGGCCGTAGGGCAGAACCCTTATGTCCGATTTGGACCATTTCAGATTTATACCTTCCCATAGATGGTTACTATGACCGAGCAAAATTTCGTGAGGATCACTCCAGCTGTTCAGGAGGAGTACGTGTAAATAAAAAGCCAGAGTGTAGTATAGGAGCTTCGCTCGCTCCCCTCAGAAATGTAAACAAAATAGGGGTACGGTAATTACTAATTATGATCGTATAAGATTATTATTTAGGCTATCTATTGATTGATTTGGTAAATTTGTTGATATGATAGATATATCCATCTGATCTATAGATATTTTCATTCAATATTAGTGTAGGCGCTTTATGAAACTTGTTGATTTGATTGTTTTCATCGCACAATTTTCATCGCAAAATCAAAATTTCATCCAGTGATAAAAACAATGGAGTACGATAACGAACTTATACCGGTATTCCTTGTCAGTAGGCCTATCCATTCTACTCCTCAAGTAATTTTTAGGCCTAACTTAAATAATTTGTAGCAAATTTCAATAACATATTGACCTAGGGAAAATACTATCATTATAATAGTCAGGGTAAAACCTAAGACAGGAGCCAAGATAGCCTACTTTTCATTTTGAAGTCACCAAAAGCAAAAAAACAGCGTTTGTTCAAATTTTAGCGAATTTTCCTTTTACAAGGAATTATGCTTAGGCCTACGTTGAGACATAAGCCCATGGTACTTTTCGTTTTGAGAATAATAGAAGAAAAAAAGACTTGTAGATTTGTAAGCTTATGTAGGCTCTAGGCCTTTGTGTTTCCCTTAACACAATAACTCTTTAACTTAACCTCCACTTTGTTTTTTTTTAATTTGGTACACCAGTGTAAGATAGCATTTATCAGGTGAAATTCTAAAACCAGCATGATTGGACCATGCAAAAATGTTTTTTATGGGTTTACAAAAGGGTATAAAATGGGTTTTTGGCATTAATTTATTGCTCTATACTTTGCAAATTTGACATTTTAAACTCAATTTATATGCAGTAGAGAGCAAATCTAAATCCATACTAACCAGGACAGGGGGTGGTTCGGACAATCAAACACAAATATGATTTACCTTCTATTTAGGCTATAACTATTAAACAATTCATCATAAAATTCCAATTCTTATTGTTTATATTCCATATAATTTAAAATAATTAATGGACATTATTCCATCAATATTAAGGCTGCTTTTCTGTTGTTGGATCGGTTTTTACAAACTCACTAACCATGTAACATCCATGCAACTCTTGCAGCTCTATCCGTACTCGTTTGATAAGTATTTGAACGCCGAGTAAACATAAGAATCTTATTTATTTTATTCCTTCTTTATTTAAAAAATGCTATTACAGTATTAGTAAGTTTAAGTGCAGTTGTAAAATACAGTAGGCTATCAACTTTTTTGCTACAACGCTATGCAATGTACTTGTTACATTATTATGAATAAAGGATCTTTGATAGTAAATATTTGTTTAGCAAATTTCCCATAGGAGAGAAGCTATTACCGTAGGTCTCATGGTAAAATCTAATCACGGAACCATGTTACTTTTTTTGTGGTGCCCCGAGACCAAAAATAATGGTCATTAAAATTTATACATATATATATGTATATTTGTCCCTAGACACGATAACTCTCGTAAAAACAGTCCGATCTGGACCAAATTAGGTAGAGATGTGCAATCCTACTATTATTAAGATAAGTTCATCGCACCTACCGGAAAGAGTAATTTTGGATGGTTTTGTTTCTCAAAAATAGGTTTTTTTGTTTTTCATTTTTAATTTTGCAAAATTTTAAATTTTGATTTTTACTACACAGGAATTAGCTTGAAAAACACACAATATAGTACATTGAAACTTTGCTCCATATCCATTGGTTACCGAGATATTAAAAACTTTTAGTATTTAGTTTGGTAGGGCCTACCTTCATTTGGTTGAGATCCATCTATTTATGGTAAAAAATCTAGGTTTTTAGCGAATTTCCCTGTAGGGAAAACGCTATTACGGTAGTAGTTACTGTTAGACCTACCCCTTGGACCATGATACTTTTTACTTTCTCCCCCTATACCATAGTATATGGAGAAAGTATTGTTTTCGTCAAAATTTTCGAATTTGAGTTGTTGACGGATTTATCCATTTTGGTTCCCCTCGAGTCCAAAAAAGTGGTTTTCGGAGTGATGTGTGTGTGTGTGTGTGTGTCTGGATGTATACAGAACTAGAGAATGCCCCAATGGTCCGATTTTGGTGAAATTTTGTACGTAGGTCCAATCCCACGATAATTCCAGGCGTTTTTTCATTTTTTTGAATTTTTTATTTTTAAGGGTAGCTTGCCCCCAAAAACCCTCAAAAAACATGAAAAATCAAAATTTCTCAAAAACGGCTCTAACGATTTTGATTAAAATTTTGTGGTTTATTAAGATTAAAATGCTGAATAAAATGGCACCACCCGCATCTCTGAGAAAATGCGCGTTCAAAAGTTATACAGTAAAAAGTGTTAAAAAAATCAATTTTTTGTTTTTTCAAAATAGCTGTTATCTTGAAATAAATGTTACTCATCACCATTAAATAAAGCTCAAAAAACTAAATAATTCAGTATTTTAAATTATTGCTTTACGTCAGGTGGTTGCGGAGAAAATTCAATTTTTCATTTAGTGGTAAACGCAGTACGTTGTTAAAAGTCACAGACGCGCGTAGGGTCAAACTCGCGCTGCTCGGCTGGTAGCTATCCGACTGAGCCATCAAGACATTAGTGTTTGAAGCTTTTAACCCTTTTTTTATAATGTTGGGAGAAAGTATGTGTCAGTTATCTGATACCGTTTATTTTGTTTTGAGGTATTTTGTAAAATATAAATCTTACAGTAAACTTTAAATGGGGAACAATCCCTTGTTTTTAAAGAAGTTTAAAATTAAGTAAATAAAATTTTTGTAAATGGCTGCCATTTTTCAATATGGCAGTCAACTAAACAATTTCAAATATGAACCCCCAATTACAATGTCATTTTTGGATTTATCACGCTATTTGAAGATTTTTTCATTCGTTGACATTTTTCTCTAAACTTAACAGTTAGGACGCTACAGACAATTGAAGTTAATTTTTAGTCCCACAAGAATATAACATGGGGCTAACTTTAATTGATTATTTCTCCTAATCCATTCAGTTAAATAAAATATACTCATGAATAAAAATGTCTTAAAATAATGTTTTAAGATCATATTTTTCATAATAACATAAAATTTTTACAAATTTTATTATTTGTCTACTATACTTGTAAAAAATTATTTATGCGTAACTGACCATTTTAGTGAGTGGAATGGAGATATATATATCTAGCTGTTATATAGAGTTATACTAGCTGTTTCCCGTTACGGCTTCGCTCGTGATTGAATTGATTTTATTGGTAATTAAGCTTGTTCGCTACGTTCACTCGCCGTCAGGTTTAGCTCATCCGCTAATCTCACTCGCGGTTACTCTAACCTTATATATAAGAAATCACTGGAATACCTGAAATTAGAATTTTTCATTGAATTTGTTTCTTAGCAACCAATAAAAATAGATAAAATATAAATTTTTAGATTTTTTAAAACTATTGTATGCCCTCTTGGTCAGAGCCCTTTGGACAGATTTGCACCTTAACTACACACAAACATCCTTGAATAATGCTTAATAATGCCTGAAAGTTTCATTACAATCTGTCGAGCGGTTTCGGAGTCCATAGGCAACATACATACATACGTATATTCTCTCTTTTATGAATATAGATTAGTGTCGGTGAATGTGATAACTTTTGAAAAAAATCTCAGATTTTGATCAAATTTGATAAAGGAAGTGTAAGGCAGCATTTACTTTATCGAGTTCGCAAACCAGAATGATGGGACAGTGTTAACAGGGTTTTAAGGGTTTTCAAAAGATCTAATATAGGTTTTTGGCTTTTTTTGCCTTAATTTATCAAATTCCAAAAATTTAACCAGAACCATTTAAAAAATCTAAAAATCAAACAATTTAGTATTTTGAATTTTTGATCTGGTTAATAGCTCAAATGGTTATGGAGAAAATCCAAAAATAAGTTTTCATTCTTAGGGAAATAAACAAAACCCTCTATCTTTCTTATTTATTGGCATAGCTTGATAAAATTTGGTATGTAAATTTGCTAGGAAAGGTACAACTTAAATACATGCTTCCAAAACCCATATGGCAGCAAACCAACATACTCACCACAATGGAATTTGTGGAAAAAATAAAATATCAAAATTCGGTAGGAAATTCTCTGAGTATGCAGGTCTGCTGCGACGGAAGTATTTGTAATTATTATGGCAGCAAACCCTGCATACTCTTTTTCCATGTTAAATATAATGTTTATGCAGAATAGGCAAACTCCTTTATTTATGAACAGATATTGATGAAACTTAGTATATGGCTTCATATGGCCGAATTTTTTTATTTTCAACGACATCCCATGACAGTAAACATATACATTACTCATTTGTATGGTGTTTATGGGAAAAATACAAAATATCAAATTCCTTTCCAAATTCACTGAGTTTAGCAGATCTGCTGCGATGAGGGTATTTTACTTTTAGCAAGTTTCCCTATATGAACTGTAGCTCTTTTGAAGATCTTCCCAAAAAAACCTCACAGATTGTTCTATTGGACCAACCACATAGTCACTGGACCTTAACTTAAAAAATAATAAAAACGAAATATTTTTGATACCATTAAATTTGGTTTTGAGGTTTAACAAGCGAACATAAGGCAGAGTCATACGACCAAAACTGTAGTTTGTATAAATATTTTTCAAAAATATTATTTAGATTTTTTATAAGATCTATTGTTTTGACACTAACACTCGAAATCAGGAAAATGCATAGTTAAAAATGCTTTAAAATATCACAAAAATATATATCGAGAGTTAGAGGTGAGAAATATGTAGGCAAAAAGGAAAAAGGGACCTGTTCGTGGTAATTTTTTATATTTAGTAATTCATATTTTTGAATTCCTCATTTAATTCCTAACAATTTTGCGCAAGTCCTGCAGTCTACGATTTTTTTGTTAAAGATATAATCTGTTTGAAAACTCAAATTAGCATAAAACATTTATTTTTCATATTTAAAAAACGATTTTGGTACCAAAAGAAAGCTGTAAATGTCCTCTTTAATGGGAACACCTATTTTTGTCTTAACTCACAGTAGTTTTCAAGAAAAAAATGTGTTTATTGAAGCATGTAGTGAAAATTTGATATTTCAGAAAAGGGACCTCTTCGCGGTCCTATGTTATTTCTCCATAACGAATTGCAAAACTGCCATATGCGACCTCTGGGCAGCATTTTCTGGTTTTTATTTATTGAAAGATGTTCTATATTTACAATTATCTCGTAGTAGTTCACCTCGTCGCTGACAGAATTCGTCAGAGTGCAGTTTTAAGAGTGTTGCATAGCTTTTAGATTGGTTTTGAAAAGGGACCTGTTCGCGGCGCGGCAATGTTATTTATCCATAAGCGCGAAGAGGTACCTTTTCACAAGCTAGACATCGACCGTTATTTTGAATGTTTTATGCCATTACAAGTGTTTTCTAATATATTTCAACCGGTAAAGGACGAAATGGAGCATATTAAAATGCAAACAACCAAAAATCGATATTTTTTACCTCAATCGATAAAACTGCCCATACTGTAATTTTTACTTTGCCGCGAAGAGGTCCCTTTTTCCTTTCTCCCTCACTTATAGCAATTAGTCTGCATTAACATTGTTTGTAACCTGCATTGGGGTTAGTCTCGGTGTTTATTCTGTGTACATCGATTTCTTTGGTGTTACTGTAATTTTTAACTGCTTGTTATTAATGAAGTGGTCAAATGAAATCTTGTAGAGTTCCTTGAGTATTATCATACATAGTTGAGTCGACACATTGAAGATAAATTCAAAGTGGTCTCGTCCTTTAATTTTAATTTAATTCCTGCAGTACACCATCCCTTAATCAAGGCGAGCAAGGTCAAGCAGATAGTGTTCTAAGTGAGCTTGACTCTGGTTGACTTAGTTCACCATGGCTCGCTTCTCCAGGGTTCGTGCTTGCCTGTGCTCCATCTGCAGTCGGTTTTTGCACAAATCAAAGGACGCGAGCAGACCCAAGCATTCAGCACGAATCCACCCAGTGACCCAGTACATACTACCATGAGGTTCTTCTGTTCTGGTCAAAAGTTGGCGTATGTTGGTTTGTATTGATTTCTTTGGTGTTATTTTATAACTGCTTGTTATAAGTGGTGAAATGAAATCTAGAGTTTCTTGAGTATTATCATACGGAGTTTGTGTTGTGGGCCCGGCACACAAGCACATCAAAGATATACACAATCTGGCAGATGTGAGGGGTTGTATAAGGGGTAAACTTAATCATCCTGTTACTGAAATTAAACTGAAAAAGGATTTGGTAATGCCTAACTACACTGCTTCACTGTTCGTCTAAGAGTTCCGAGATCAGCTCAAACAGTAACAGCGATAGTGTATTTCATGAGTTCGCTGAGCGAGTTAAACCCAACTTTTGCTCCAGCATTTGCCCAAACAATTTGGCGATAGTATACTAAAGGCATCACTAAACCATCAATTTTAACAAGTGACCATTAAATTATTTAAAGGAGCTTGAAAAAAAAATTATTTTTAATTTTTAAAACTTGGCATAGTTGATTACAGAGAAACCCCTAAATAAATTTATCATGTTATTCTTAAGGAAACTCAACTCAAAACTGTAACTCACTTTCTTATTGGTAACATAACCTCTTAAATTTTGTACCGGAAGTACATTTACTAGGAAGGGTTTAACCACAGATAACCCATAGATATCTGTAGGTTATCTGGGGATAAACCTATATTTGCTTACAACACCCATATGTTGTCAAATTTACCTACCTACCTGCTCGCTGTTAAGGGGAAAATAAAATAAATACCAATACTTGATCAAATTTGGTATGTACAAAAATTACACTATTTGTAATCTTAAAGATGACAATATAAGAGATTCTGATACCTGTAATGGGGGGGGGGGTTATCCTATACTATCTGTGGCCCGTTACGGCTTCGCCCTTTATTTTCACGGCTTCGCAAATTTTATTTTATAGATAACAAAATATCTTTAAAGGGTAACAAAGTCTTCTTCTCAAGAATCCTATTGAAACATTGACGTTGTGTTAGCGAAGCCCTGAAGAGATTTTGCAAAACCTTTTCTTAGTGAGCACCTATTATTAAAGAGCAATGTCCAATTTAAATTTCAACCCGCTCGGATCTATGGCAATCTTGAGGTTCCGTGGCGCGGAGCCGTTAACAAAATTTGCAAAACCGTTTCATAATGAGCACCAATGAGAAAAATGAAAGTTCTTTACTAATTGTAACCCTGCAGGGCTGCAGGCCCTACAATCTTTGAGATCCATTGTTTCTTTGATTCGCATTTAAAAATTGGCCACAAGGCATCATATTTTTCAAGCCTTTTGGGGTGGAATCATAAGGAACTTTAAAAAATATATTTGAAAAATCTTTTCTTAGTGAACACCTATTATAGTAGGATTCACGAAAATAGTCCAATGAGAGTCGATGCATTTTTGCCAGATTTATTCTAAAATACATTTTTATACTATATTACACATGGTAAACATAAACACAAAATGACAACATTGCAGGGCGAGAGGGGGTGAGGGGGGAAACAGCTGTGAAAATTTCCATCGGACTATTTTTGTGCGTCTTACTAGCAAAGAGTGACTATTACCAAAGAGAACTCTTTGGCCCATGCCAAATTCCATCTGCGTACACTCTATAGTAATTTTGACATAAATTTTGAAGGCCTGTGGGGCGGAGCCCTGAAGGAATTTTGCAAAAGTGTTTCTTGGTGAGGACCTATGAACAAAGGAGAGTGTCATTTCAAATTTCAACCCCAATTAATTTTGAAGTCCTTCGGGGCGGAGCCCTTAAGAAGCCTTTTAAAAGCGTTTCTTAGTTACCTATGGGCAAAGCGGATCTCACATTACAAATGCCAACCCGTTACATCATAAAGTTTTTCAGATTCGTTGTTTCCTAAATTCACATAAATATATATATATATATATATATATATATATATATATATATATATCGTATATAACATATTAAAAACTGGCTTTACGAATAACATTAGATCAAAATCAAAATCCTGTGCTGCGGAGACCTGATGGAATATTGCAAAACCGTTTCTTAGTGAGCACCTAAAGATGTTCATGCCAAATTTCATCCCTCTATACCCTATGGTTCTTGAGATTCTCTGTCGCATGAGTGGGTAATATTTGACAAATATATGGTATATTTATGTACAACACGCCCATGGCAGCAAACCTACATCCTTTTGTCTATGGTGTATATTGGGAAAAAACTGAACTCCGATCGAAATTCACTGAGTTTGAAAATCTATTGCGACAGATGTAATATCATCACCGCACCAACCGTACGTACAACAACCGTGCAAGTGGGCGTAAATATTCATAAATTATAATACTGTATAAAAGATAGGGTTTGGTGACTAAAGATGGGTTTGAATGACCTGAAACCAGTCACAAGTAATTAAAATTTACATCTGTAGGTTTTGGTAGGTTTAAGTGTGTAAATATTCTTGAATGTTCTCTGGGGTGATAGGCCTAATTATAATCAAGATGATTTTTTATTTTATAAAAATAGGCTTTCCTTACCATATTTTTGTGTTTAAAAATATATATATATATATATATATATATATATATATATATATAAAATATAAAGTTTGAGAAGTTTAACACTTTTACAGTGATGCGAGTAAGGCAGCCAGTTGTACTGTAGGCCTAATTATTAAAATAAATAAATTATTTTGTTTTGTGTACATGGGGCAACCTAACTTATTTGTACTATCCTAAATAATTAAAATACTGTAAAAATGTTTAAGACTAATTGTAGTAAATGCTTGTAAAAAATGTGTATGACGCAAATCCATTAAATTAAAAGTAACTACGAACTAAGTATTGCCTTAATATAAGAAAATTGAGTTTTTATTTAGGTTTTCTTTTATTACAAGTGATTTTAGTTGTTTTTAATACCATTACAAAGTGGGATCAAATTTTTTTTTTAATGTGACAATCCCTAATGCAAATTTTTAAATTTCTTCTTCGAATAGACACTTACGGGAGGTACGAGCGTACTCCTAGTTATTATCAGCTCCCTGTGCTTACGATAGTATACACATTACATGATAGTACAAGTTGTTAAAATGTGCCAAGAGCCGAATGTATTCTTGTTAACGGTTGCCCTATGACACATACGTTCAAGTTACGAAGAACACGTCACGTGGAAGATTTCACTGGCAAAGTATATAGAACCGCTTTACTGGTCTGCATATACAATACTATTAAACATAATGAATGATTTGAGACCTACCTGATCGCCATGCTTTTGGCCTTTAGGTGGTGCCATCTCTGGTTCATCTCATCCAACCTTCGTTGCAGCATGACAGCGTCGTCCTTGGACGGCAAGGAGCTGAGCAGCTTCCTGCCGCTGCCGTTGAGCGCCGCGTACACATCCTTGTGGCTCTCGATCTCGCTCTGCAGATCCTGCAACAACAGACGGAACTGTCAATATTCGAGGAACATTGGTGCAAGGAACTGAGCAGCTTCCTATGCCGCTGCCGTTAAGGGCCGCGTACACATCCTTGTGGCTCTCGATCTCGCTCTGCAAATCCTGCAACAACAGACGGAACTGTCAACACTAGAGGAACATTGGTGCAAGGAACTGAGCAGCTTCCTGCCGCTGCCGTTAAGGGCCGCGTACACATCCTTGTGGCTCTCGATCTCGCTCTGCAAATCCTGCAAAAACAGACGGAACTGTCAACACTCGAGGAACATTGGTGCAAGGAACTGAGCAGCTTCCTGTCGCTGCTGTTGAGCGCCGCGTACACATCCTTGTTTCTCTCGATCTCGCTCTGCGAATCCTGCAACAACAGATGGAACTGTCAACACTCGAGGAACATTGGCGCAAGGAACTGAGCAGCTTCCTTCCTCTGCCGTTGAGCACCGCGTATCCAGATACTGCAATAATAGACGAAACTGGGAACCGTTTAAAACATTTCTGCAGCATAGTGGACACAATACAAAGAAACGCTCTAAATATTGTTATTGCTGACGTATTTTATCATAAATTAATGCCATGCGTAATATTTTCATTTTTGTAATAGTACACAACACGCGGGGGGGGGGGGGGCTAAAAACCATTCTTCTAAAAAATTATTGATTTTAAAACTGCACTATTAATCTGCCGAGTGTTACTGGTGAATAATTCTTCTCATTTCATATTCGGCCCTGGTGGAATATTCGGTCCAAGAATTCGATGGGACGAAATCAATTACTATAACTAGAAGCATTTCGGAACATAATCCATCTCGTGTAATGCCCCTCTCACACGGAAGATTTTTGCACCTTCACAGGTGTTTTCCAAATAAATTATTCACCACTGTAAGCACACTGACATTGAATAATGCAGGGATAAACCGGCAATCAAGAGATGGGCCGCCTCATGCGCTCGTATGTTCCACTGAGCGAGGCGATTGCTCGCGCATAAATATGCACTGGACCATCCTCCGCCCTTACGCCTTATCGCTCCCATAATTCTGTCCACTATTGGACTTTTAGTACATAATAATACTTTCCTCCCTGCAATTTCGTCCGCACTTGCTCGATGGGTTTATGAGCCAATTATTTGAGACGTTCGGTTATGCGCCGAACGTGCTGAACATGCTAAGTGTGCAGAATAATTATAGTTTAACACTGTGGTAAATCAACAGTATTAAGCTTCAAATTAAGCTATTTGAACTAGGTTGCTTATCGAATTAATTGAACTAGTGGCAGTTCAAGTTAATTAAACTGAGAGTTAAGTAAACAAGAAATACATTGTATTATCTGTCACCTAAATTAAAATGATATTTATAAAGTAAAATGAATTTTTATTTTATAGCCACAGAAAATACTAAATTTATAATGAATACGTCAATGTCATATGATAGAGTGAAAATTATTTGCGTTGTAGTTTTAAGAATGTTTGATGAATTAAAAGTAAGCCCTTAATACTGAATAGTGGTGAACATTTCTTGGAGCGAAGTATATAATGTGAACTGATAAAAGACAAATAAAGTATAAAATGGAGAATAATATTTTTATGTAATAGATAGCACTTACAGTATTTCATGGTTGATTTTCTAAGCTAGGTTACTTCAAACTGCAAACCACATAAAGCCTTTATACCTTATTCAAAATATTGGCTACAAGCCTTCAACAGTTCAAACTGCAATACAATCATATGCATGCAGTGATACTGCGGTATAATTTTAAAATATGAATTTCTTTTGGTCTGGTTTTCTTATAGTGGTGCTTTCAATACTTATTACAGCTAATTCAGGAGCGAAGCCGAGAATATTTATCAGGAAACTTGAAGCAAGTTGCTGACGTTTAGTGAAACATCTGTAAGTCGACAGTAAATGTGTAGGCCTAATCTAAAGATTTTATAAGATTTTCACGATTGTACCTTTTCGAATATCTGTAGCTCGCTGAGCAGGATGAAGTTGAGGTAGATGTACCTCGCGTCCTCGACGGACCGGGAGCGGTGGAGGTCGAAGAAGGCAGGTCCTCGCCCGAGGCGGCGGCCTGGCCAGGTCCGACCCCCTGGAGCCCCCCTGGCGCGCCCCCCCGCCGGCGCCCCCCTCAGGGGGATGTCGACGGCGTCCAGGCCCCCACCTACACCTCTCAGCGCATCCCCACACTAATGTAACTCGCTGGTTTAGTTGTACCGGCGTCTCTTCATCTCGACACAGGAGAGTCACTCAGGTCACTTCTATCCCTACCGAACACGTATCGTCTTTGGCACATTGTCATAGAGGTGTCATTTCGTTATCACCACTAGTTATCCATTAAATTAGACACTATAAAACTTCACTCTTTCCCATTTGTCGTAGACGTTCTTGATTTTAACACTCAAAACCTCGGCAGTCATGGATTTACTGTTCTTCGAAACATTAATTGACAAAACGTTATCTATTGCACTGACGATAAGTTTCACAGTTATTAAAGTGGAACAATAAGTAGTTAAGCTTACTTCACTCTATAAATTTCTTTATCAGGTTCACTTGCTTGCTCTGTTACCAATTCACTAAATTAACATAATTTTTCTACAGAGAACTAATATTCCACACACCAAAGTATTACCACAGGCAAAATATTAATAAGACCAGACCATCAGATTGATAGACATTAAACATTATGAAGAAATTAAAAAGATATCTATGCTGCTTCTAACTTAAAAATGGAATCGTTTTAGGTTTTAGTGGTGTTAGAGCCTATAGTATATAATTGAAACCCCCTTTTTCGTACTGTAAACTTAAAAACGCAAAAACTCAAAAACAAGTCCATTCTGTATATTATAATTTCCCATTTCTGGGATTGTACGAAAAACTACGGTAGGCATTTGTATATTCTTACTACAGCGTGTTTTTATCTTATCAGAATTATTGTTAATTAAAGATGTAAGCATACAATGTTGTTGAACTGAAGATGCTATAGAAACTGATAATAAAACCGGATGAAACTTAAATCCTATATAGTTTTTAAAAGTAGCAAACGATCAAGCTGTATACGATTTATACGTATCAAAAGCCACAGAAGACGTCTGTATGCAGAAGTGTACGAGTGCAAAAGTTACACGTGCAGGTCAGCACAGGAATGGCACGTATCAAAACAGTTTGTCTACCACGCCGACGGTTGGGGGGGGGGGGGGGGTATATTATGAAGGAAGCGGTGTTTTTGAGTGGTCCTGCGCGCCTGATCAGATACGGGTTATCACTCTCTCTGTCGGGCACGTGGGCGCGGCGGCCCACTGTACCGGAGAAGTAATCTTTGTTGATGGCCTGTTGCGGCTCCGGCTCGTATACCTACACGTTGTTGGCAGCACGCGAGATGCCAACTAAGATTAATTATACCATGGGAGAATTCATTGAGCGCGTTATTGCAATGTGCATCCAAAAGATGTTCAATTATATAAGCTTTTACATTTGAAAACCAGTTGAAAAGAAGGTAAGACCAGTACACGTGACTCAGTATTAACTGTTCCTATATTTATTTTATGATTTCATAAACACAAATAGGCCTAATCCTTTTTCAGACATTCCTTGTAAGGAAGTTACAAGGCCGCTAAATGAGACCGTGTACAAGAAGGTTTATAAATGCAGATATAATGTCGTATGATGGTGTAAGTGTCGCAGGACGGCCGGGTGCGGTTAGGGCTGCTGACTTGGCGGCGGCCGAGGAATTTGAGGCCATTGTGGCAACATCTCGGCTATGCCTTCCCCTTCCCACCCCTTCGCTTTGTCCTTTGAAATTTCGTCCACTCCAAGATATTAATTTGCTTTAAAGTAAAGTACTACGCTTAAGAGTGTATCAAAATTCAAAATTTGCAGCAAGTGTATTTTAGTATCATATATAAACTATCGAAAAAAGTATGCAATGCTGTAATTAATTACTAACATAACACTGAATGGAAAATCGAAGTGAAGTATAGGCCCTACGTAAAATAGAAAAATAAAATATAACCCATGAATCGATTTTTATTATTATTATTTATTATTACTTTAGAATTATTTATTAAGAAAATGTATTCAGTAGTTACATCGATTTGTTGCTATTTTAAGATTAACGAAGGGCACGATATAATACAGAGAAACCTTGATTTGTTATAAATTTAAAATCTGTTAAGTCCGAAACCTTTAAAGCTGCAACAGAGATAAAGCAATAGCGGAAAGTTTGTCAGAGGAAGTTTGACACTTTCAAACCGGAAGTTACTTGGTCCATATTAATAACGGGAATGCGATTTCACGATAACATCCGTGCATGGGGTACCTTTACTGCAATGTCAACAAAAAGTAAAATGTAAAATTAAACAACAGAATAACGAGAAATAAGCTCTTTATGAAGTAACCTATGGAAAATAATACTTCAGCCTGTTATAGGCTAAATTTTTAATCGAACAAATTAGCTTAAATATTTTATAAATATTTAAAGGGGGGAGGAATGGGCAACGCAAAAAGAGAGCAATTGATAAACCTATCAAATACACGCCCTTAAGTGTATCGAGTTCTATGCGGCTCAGAATGCATAGTGGTGATGTAGCGAAACCTATAAATGTATTCAGTGGTGTGCGGTTCACCACATAAGAGTACGGTATACAGTACTGAGCGGCTCTGCCTTTATCTAGTTCTGTGCGGCTCAGAGAGCATGAGGTGATGCGGCTCAGTGGTATACAGTGCTGTACACCTCTGTATGCATGCATGGTGGCGGTGCGCCGCGGCCCTTAAGTGCATAGAGTTCTGTGCGGCTCAGAAAGCATGAGGTGATGCGGCTAAGTGGTATACAGTTCTGTACACCTCTGTATGCATGCATGGTGGCGGTGCGCCGCGGCCCTTAAGTGTATAGAGTTCTGTACGGCTCAGAAAGCATGAGGCCTGCGGCTAAGTGGTATACAGTTCTGTACACCTCTGTATGCATGCATGGTGGCGGTGCGCCGCGGCCCTTAAGTGTATAGAGTTCTGTGCGGCTCAGAAAGCATGAGGTGATGCGGCTAAGTGGTATACAGTTCTGTACACCTCTGTATGCATGCATGGTGGCGGTGCGCCGCGGCCCTTAAGTGTATAGAGTTCTGTACGGCTCAGAAAGCATGAGGCCTGCGGCTAAGTGGTATACAGTTCTGTACACCTCTGTATGCATGCATGGTGGCGGTGCGCCGCGGCCCTTAAGTGTATAGAGTTCTGTGCGGCTCAGAAAGCATGAGGTGATGCGGCTAAGTGGTATACAGTTCTGTACACCTCTGTATGCATGCATGGTGGCGGTGCGCCGCGGCCCTTAAGTGTATAGAGTTCTGTACGGCTCAGAAAGCATGAGGCCTGCGGCTAAGTGGTATGCAGTTCTGTACACCTCTGTATGCATGCATGGTGGCGGTGCTCCGCGGCCATTAAGTGTATAGAGTTCTGTGCGGCTCAGAAAGCATGAGGCCTGCGGCTAAGTGGTATACAGTTCTGTACACCTCTGTATGCATGCATGGTGGCGGTGCGCCGCGGCCCTTAAGTGTATAGAGTTCTGTACGGCTCAATTTGCCAGATTGCGGTGGGACTCGCCATCTGTTCTCTGTTTTATTGAACTTGCGGAACCTTTGAACTCCTCTGCTGCGTTTATCACTGCATCGTACGACTGTGTTATTACTAACCTACTTGTAACAACTAATACAGCAAAAGAGGATGTGTTGAAACGTCTGATGAGTGCAGTAGTTATAAATTGTTTTATAATTAGTATCATATAACTAAGACTAAATGATCCCATCGTTAAGATTTATTAACGAATAAACCGAAAAACCGATTTTAACACACCTTTACATCGGTTTCGTAAAGATGTTTTTATTATTCTCTGTCAACTTCTGTAGAGGCCCGGAGAGTTTAATACATTAAAAATATGTCTTTAAAATTTTCCCATTTTTACCTCCTTTGTTTTAAAACTCGGAAATACCCATCGGTTGATATTAATATTGAAGTTCAAGGTCTGTATGAAATACAATTATGACGGTGTTAAGTATCGTCTTTATCTTCAAATTTAAATTTTCATACCACCACCTATAGTTTTAGACATTTAAACTGACTGTCATTTTGTACAGAACTGAAATAAAGATCGCTAACTTTCGCTATTTCTCTTCTTTTGTACAAAGGCGTTCAAAACTAAGTGTCACTGAATGAGGTTTTAAATCCAAAGATGTTGAGCTGACCTAAAATTGAGAACAGGAGAAAATTCAAAATAACAATAAAATGAATTTTAATATCCCATATAAGGTTAAATTTTGAAGATGTGCTCTTCAGTTTTGATTAACCCAGCACGGTTTCTCATCGGTTATCCCAAGACTGAGACACCGCAGGGACCCGGGATTTACATACTTAATCAGCTGATTTGTGGACTCGGTCATCAGTCACTCGCCCTCATCGCTCTCTCTCACACACTCACACACACACTCCACCTCGCGCATCCTGATTGTTAGTTATTGCCACACGGCCATGGGAGCTTTGCTTTATTTCGTACTTTTTTGCAGTTCTGAGATTTCTCACTGACAACTTTATAAGTTCGCAAATGTTTAGGACATATAAAAAAGTAGTAGCATAAAAGATCAAAGGTAGATCAACTAAAAAATAGGTTATGATATTAAAATGCTGTTTTAAAAATAGATTGAATTTATTAAGGAATGGAACTTGTGAAACCTTAGTTGAGTTTTGAAATTTATAATGAAATGTGCCTAATGAGCTAAAGTAAGTCAAACTAATTACTGTTACTAGTCTACATGATGCTCGAAATCGGCCAATTTATTTTGATACAATACATAAGTAACATGTAGTTCCAAATCAACGACATCCGACCAATCCAATATTGTGAATGTCAATGATACACATATTACAGCTGTACATTAAGAGATGTTAAAAATATTCAACAAAACCCAATGTTATTCCAATGGCAAAATTTCAAATTTAATTTGTGTATAGCGCCCTTATTTTATGTCCGATTTTAACATATTTTTGGCGGAAACAACTACAGCCCAAGTCCTATCCAACGACACTAAAAACTTGAAAATCGGTTGACAATTGTAGGAGAAGTTCTCAACATAAAAAACCCTTAGCGTATTAAATAAGTATATGTTTTCCAAACGTGATCACAAATAATTGAATATTAAATAAATATATTTAAAAAGTAAAATAAAAAATTGAGTGATTGAAAAATGGTGTATGAAAACCGAATCTATTAATAAACTCCTTATACAGTATATACTTCTATATGATATAAATGCACGGTTCAAATCACAGTACAAAAATTAAGGTAGAAATATCATAATTTAATCCTGATGGTATATGCTCATTTTGCTGTATTTAACAGAATGTCAGTTTTAATACGTAAAATAGACAGTATCAAATAACTATTAGACTCAAATTTATAAAAAGAAACTTAGTTGCAGTTAAGATACAGACGGCTTACGGCGCGGTTGCAGGATTTTTATTCAATTAGAGTTCTGAATGTGATCGCATTTGCATTCAATTGTCTAAGTTTTAACTGAGCTCAATTCGAATTACCTCTTTAAATAATTATTTCCTTCCTCTTATGCGAGTTTCTTCGACAGTTTTCAAACTTGAGAAACTTGAAAAAAGATTTAATTTGTATTGTAGGTTGATCCGAACAAAATTTAATATTTTTAAAGTTTATGTACAAAATTTTACTTTGTCTCGACGCCCCACAGATAAAAATAAAATTTATCAAAACGTTTATTTTCACTTTACTTGTATTTCGTTTAAAATCATACGTGTTAGCTTGCATAAGGTTTTGCATGTGAGTGAATGCGGTTTCATGCGCGTTATTTAACATGCCCAAGCCATACAAAGGCGTTTTAAGGTGTTTGCACACTTTTAAATATATATAAAACTTGTGTGAACAACATGTAACGTTCAAGGTGTTTTTACAATTACAAAATATACAGAAAACTTGTGCGAACAACATAAACGTTCAATGTTTTTGTACACTTACAAAATATACATAAACTTGTGTGAACAACAGGTAATGTTCGAGGGTGTTGCACAACTCCAAATATGAATAAAACGTGTGCGAACAACATGTAACGTTCAAGGTGTTTTTACACTTACAAAATATACATAAAACTTGTATGAACAACAGGTAATGCTAGAGGGTGTTGCACGACTACAAATATGAATACAACTTTGTGTGAACAACATGTAACGTTCAATGTGTTTGCACACTTACACAATATGCATCCAACTTGTGTGAACAACATGTAATGTCCAAAGTGGTTGCACACCTCTACTAATGTGTGAAATTTTAACGATATCTCTGGGCTTCCACCCCTCTTATTATTAACAACCTGTTAAAGTTAGGTGCTTACAGGTGATGGTGTTTTAATATTCAATACCATGAGTCTCATGGGTGCAGTACTAGATGTGTGTGGCTTATCAGCAAAGCCTGAACCTAAAACATATATTCAATACTATTGCCTTAAATCATTTCAAAAGCATAAGTATTTCCACAACATACGGAAAGTTTTGATATGAAATGTAAAACACTGAACATATTGTTTCTTCATTAAATTCATCTTTAATGTAATTTATGATCTAATACCAAATTTAACAAGAGTCGTACGTAGTAAAACAATTATATTTGTAATAAAAAAGAGTCCTAAAATGCACAAATATAATTTTAAATTAATTTAGTTTTTATCATTCTGCACGAAATCAGCCAGTTTTTTGTTCTCTCAATAGTACCAAAACCGATTCTTTTCTGTCCTAGGACTGAAAAATCAGATGGAGAATTTTTTAGGTCCTAGTACTGAAAAGTCAGCTGTTTGCCAATTTATATTACTATTGATTTATTTATGTTGATGAGCAGAATTTTGAAATTAAAACGTTATGAAAAGCATTGTTTGTAAATAACAGAAATGTAAACACTGCATATTACTTACTTTGTAAATATAACCTCGAAAATACAACTTTATAGTTAATATTTTTAACGATCAAAAGTCTAATTTTCGCATGATGATAAAAAACGTTGTTCATCACTCGGAGCAAAAGTGTCTTTTTGATGCTTAATCGTTTTTAAAAACTCGGCTGCGCCTCGTTTTTAAAACACGATTGCGCACCAAAAAGACCCACTTTTGCTCCTAGTGATGAAAACTACTATTAGTTTAGTTTTAAATTAATATAACAAGTTTATACTTTCTGCAGCAGCGAATGCATTTATTTATTGCGTTGCAGACAACGATCCGATAGTATAGTTATTAATTCATATGTATTTTATTCAAAATAGCCTAATACCAAAGGACGGTGAATTACTTCAGAGCAGTTTGAATTCCGATCAAACATAGTTAGTATTAGGAAAACGGTGTAGACTATGCTAAGCTGATAAAGTAAATGGAATGTTGTACATCAGTATTTCATCAATAGATGGGCCGCGAAGTGCGGGGACCACAAGCACGCTTCTAGTCCCGCCAGCAGCAAGGCTGCCTGGATACCTATCGCTTCTTGTCCCGCCAGCAGCAAGGCTGCCTGGATACATATCGCTTCTTGTCCCGCCAGCAGCAAGGCTGCCTGGATACATATCGCTTCTTGTCCCGCCAGCAGCAAGGCTGCCTGGATACATATCGCTTCTTGTCCCGCCAGCAGCAAGGCTGCCTGGATACATATCGCTTCTAGTCCCGCCAGCAGCAAGGCTGCCTGGATACCTATCGCTTCTTGTCCCGCCAGCAGCAAGGCTGCCTGGATACATATCGCTTCTTGTCCCGCCAGCAGCAAGGCTGCCTGGATACATATCGCTTCTAGTCCCGCCAGCAGCAAGGCTGCCTGGATACCTATCGCTTCTTGTCCCGCCAGCAGCAAGGCTGCCTGGATACATATCGCTTCTTGTCCCGCCAGCAGCAAGGCTGCCTGGATACATATCGCTTCTAGTCCCGCCAGCAGCAAGGCTGCCTGGATACCTATCGCTTCTTGTCCCGCCAGCAGCAAGGCTGCCTGGATACATATCGCTTCTTGTCCCGCCAGCAGCAAGGCTGCCTGGATACATATCGCTTCTAGTCCCGCCAGCAGCAAGGCTGCCTGGATACCTATCGCTTCTTGTCCCGCCAGCAGCAAGGCTGCCTGGATACATATCGCTTCTTGTCCCGCCAGCAGCAAGGCTGCCTGGATACATATCGCTTCTAGTCCCGCCAGCAGCAAGGCTGCCTGGATACATATCGCTTCTTGTCCCGCCAGCAGCAAGGCTGCCTGGATACCTATCGCTTCTTGTCCCGCCAGCAGCAAGGCTGCCTGGATACATATCGCTTCTAGTCCCGCCAGCAGCAAGGCTGCCTGGATACCTATCGCTTCTTGTCCCGCCAGCAGCAAGGCTGCCTGGATACATATCGCTTCTTGTCCCGCCAGCAGCAAGGCTGTCTGGATACATATCGCTTCTAGTCCCGCCAGCAGCAAGGCTGCCTGGATACCTATCGCTTCTTGTCCCGCCAGCAGCAAGGCTGCCTGGATACATATCGCTTCTTGTCCCGCCAGCAGCAAGGCTGCCTGGATACATATCGCTTCTAGTCCCGCCAGCAGCAAGGCTGCCTGGATACCTATCGCTGATCATTCCACTATTACTTAACAATTGATCTGACCTGCGGATCTACAATTTTCAAATTAAAATAAGTTTATTTTAATAACTGCAGGGAAAACAGTTAGATGTAATAATTATTAATAGTTTCGCGGAAGACAAATAGAGAAAATGATGATGCGAATAGTTTGCTTTATATCGTTTTATGCTTAGTCTTAAGTCAACATTTTCAATTTAATCATTGGATTTTACTCTTACTGATATTCATCTTTAATTATACAGTAAACCATCCACTTAAAACTTTGAAAAGTTCATAGCTTGTGCATAAGTGAAGTAAAAGATACAACAAATCAACGGTACATAACTGAACGTTAAATTTAACTAATTTATAAGAGAAAAAGAAAACTTTTACCACAGCAACTGTCGACTGTATAAACCAAACAGGTGAAGCTGAGAAGGATAGGAATAACACATAAAACACTACCTCAAATGGATTTTGAAGTCGAAAACAAGCAGTGGCAAAATGTCGTAGCACCGATAATGCTTTAAAGTGGTATATTGTGGTAGTAGATCAAGGTAGGCCGCGAAGCAATCGTTGATACGTTACTGTCGGACAGTTTAGTCCGTGAATTAGCATACGACAATGTTCGCCGGTTTGGTATGTGGATCGCCGTAACCGCGCTTGTACAGCTCGGCTGCATGATTTGCAGTTTTAGTATAAGTTTCAAAATGTTTCCTCTTAATCCTTAAATATAACAGACGTTCGCCAAGCAAGGTCAGTTGTAACATAAAATCCTAAGAAGGAAGGTAAAACAACTAAGTACTTATCATAATACTATTACAACTTAAATAATTCATTGGTTTTAAACACGCGTAAACATGAAATGAAAAAAATTCTTTTACATAGCAAAAATACTAATCGCTAAAACGTTGCATATATCCTCCTATACTACATCATACATTGTAAATCTCATGTACTGTTAGATATTGATCAGATCCCCGTTGGTGAAGTGCACCATTGCCTATCTGGATGATTAGTGCAGTACTGATACAATTTATGGCTCGCTATATAGCCGCTGTGTACAGATGCTAGCTCGGACCCTAATAACTAGGCTACTGTTGTCAATGTTTATTTTTATGTATATAGATTCACAAGTTCATTGAAAAATCTGTAAGGGCGGTATACTTTGCAGTGGAGTCGTTTTTGTGTGGAATGTCAATCATTATTTACTATGTTAATGTTGCATTCACATTAAAATTGATAGTTATTTAAAAGAATACAAATGAAGAAAGTAAAACTTTCCTCAAGTAGCCATAAATGTTTTGGGTTATGGTGCCGTAAAAAAATTTAAAATAAGAGGGAGTGGGAGTTGAGTTTTCCAAACAACAAAATTCATGGAATTTTATGCTAACAAAAAAAAGTAATACGTACTTATCGTTATAGGTAGCATTAGCACAGGCACAAATGACATCGCAAATTAAACTCTATCAAACTTTAAAGGTGAGAAAATGAATAAAACGGCTCCTCAAATTTTACAGAACTTTGGGAAAATTACCCTTTTATTAGACGCTACCAAGTAAGAAATAAATCGAGCAACACGTACGGGATAGTTGACTAATAGAAACTGCAGTTAAGGGGTCGGCGCGCGGTTAGCGGTGGCTAGCTGTAGCTACAGCCACAGTTTGTGCAAGACAATGTTATATATCTGTGGAACGGCGGCAATAACGGCTCGTCCCGACCCAAGATATTTATGTCCGACGATAATTTTATTTGTCGACCAAATCACAACATTCTTGCGCAGCTTTCCTTCTGTAATTGAAAAGAAGCGAGATATAACCAGCGATGACAACTAACTGAACTATGACACTACACTGAACTAACTGAGCGATGACATTACACAGTTTTTCTTGAACTATTATGAACTACTACGATCGACATTACTAATCAAGATATGGAGTATTTCTTGAGAGAAGGCGTTTAGTAGAATCAAAAAAGTTATGCAAAAACTTGAGGTAAAATGGTAAGTTAAGATCATTAAAAATATTTTCAATATTATGGAGAGCAGTAAACAAATTATAATGCGTGTCTCAGGTTCTATCAGCAATATAATCTGGGGATGCTGTAATTGTCTTATAAACATGGTTTTGGTTTTCCTAAATTTCAACAAAACAAAGACGTATGAATTAAAAATTTAAGTTTTAATAAATAACAGTACTCTCAAAATTTAAATTAGACAACTTAATACTAAACAGTTGGCTACTCCAGTGTACTTATAATTTATAACGATAAAAGGAAGGTAAAGATACCGTATAAATTACACAATATTGCCAACCAACATTACCGCCCATTAACCGGGGGACCCAGGTGTGCCACTACACACGCAGAAGCGACTCGCACTTTTAGTTATTTTTAGAGACACTTAATAATCGTGTACATACGCGAACTAGAAGGTTGTTAAAAACACTTAGAAGCTAAAGTGCCACAGATTGGCGTAAGATTTAGACGCGGTTTGTTCAGTGACTCTAAATCACTTGCAACCCCGTTCCTCCCTCATCCCCTGCGGTAATCGGGTAATATGTTAAGCGGTTAAACAACCAATCGGGACAGGTTATAAATCTGGGAAAGAGTTGCCGTCTTTCTCCAGAGTATAGAATCGCGGGGCGTCGCCTCTCGGTGCTTCCGCCATTACTAACCTAACAAAAGGAACGACTTATCTTGTGTGTCTGACGTACCATCTGAACTAAGGCATGTCATAGCGAGAATTAACTTAGAAAAGGTATAAAAATAGGACATATGGACGTACTTAGAGTTCATGAATATACGTACTTACCTCTCTTAAAAAACTATTTCATCTCATTCTTCGAAGTTTTCAAATGAAGGTACAAAATGGAAGTGAATTTAAAAATTTAATGTTGACATTAAAAACTGTACCATAATTATTTTAAAAACATTACTTAATGCATTACATACAAACTTTGTTATTTTAAAACAATTTACAGACAGTACCAATTTTATGAAAAATTATTTCTCATAATGATACTAGTGTACTTGTTGCTCGAAATCTAGCAATGTATTTTGATACTATACAAAAGAAACATTTAGTTCTAAATCAATGACAACCGACCAATCCAATATTTTGAATATCAGTAATCACCCAAAACTACACGTATTTACAGTTGTCCATTAACAGATGTTTAAAATGCTCGTAACAATCCCCATGTTATTCTAATGGGGAAATTTCAAATTTAATTTGTAGATAGCACTCTTATTTTAAATCCAATTCTCATCAATTTTTGGCGGAAACAACTTCAGACTAAGCCCTATCGAACGACACCAAAAACTTTAAAATCGGTTGAGAGGTCTCTTAAAATAAGCCTTAGCGTATTTAAATCAATATATTCAATTTTAAAATAAAGTTTCAGTATCTAAGAAAAAGCTACTTTTTAACCTTCACTTTTTTACTTTTATTTTATTCTGTCAATTGCAAACTGTATAAGAATTAATTAAAATAAACAAAAAATAAATAGGTCTCTAATATAATTACGATTTCCTCCTCCTAAAAATAGTGAGACGCGCTTACGTAGTTTTGAATTTTGTGCATCAAAGTCAAAATTGTTTGCAATAAATCAGTTTATAGCTTGCTATAGTCTAGGTCATTACTTGACACAACTCACTTCCATAAATGTACCTTGGTTGTTTACGTTGAACAGTTCAGTTTGGCTATAGCAGTTTACATCCTAACGACTTCCCAGCATAGTAGCGTAGCCTACTGCGCTTACAAGAGGGGCCGCATGTTTCGGTCTCATATGGACTGTGTGTGGTATATCATATTTAATTATGGAAATTCTGTATAGCATAATGGATTACCATTATAATTAGATATACCTTTAGTTTGTGTTTATATTTTTAGAGAAAGACAAGATTTAGACTTGATATGTAATCTACACCTCCGACGTGAGAAACACAATTTTTAAATGCTTTTTAAAAAGCAATGTAACGAAACTTGGGATGGTTAAACACTGTAGTAAAAAAGTTCGAGATTCACAAAGGCAACGCATACTATAGTAAATTAAATTAATAGTCTGATGAGAGTTGACGCACTGTTGAAAAATACACTAATAAATGTATTATATAATTTGTTATAATGGTAAATATAACATTAAATTATATACCACATTGCTGAGTGTTATACCGCTGTTAAAATTTTCGTCGGGCTATTTTATGTAATTTACTATAGTATAATATTTCAATGAATGTAGTAATTCAACCATATTATATGGTACTAAGTGAACGAAATTAATTAAATTGTAATTGCTTCAACCGATGATGAATTTATTGGATATTAATTGGGGATATAAACACAGTTTAAAGGTGTAGGCCTACCCGTACATTTAGCCAACTGACGAAAGTAAATTTTCGGTCGCGCAATTAGATTAGAAACTCGTTAAGCAAAATACGAAACAGGAGCCGACGTCTTCCTACAGCCGAGGATTCTTCGACATTCAATCTTATCGAGAGGGTTCCTGCGGGACCCGTCAAGCAACACTGTACACAGTTTATTTTATTTAGTACAGTATGACCTTTTAATTTTACTATAATAATTTTACTATAATTTTTTATAATTGATGTGAATTTAACTCAATAATAAACATTACACAATGCAGACTACTCAAATTCAACGTATACCTTAAAACTTCAGATCAAAAGGTTACAATATAAAACTTTCTATATCTCTTCATTTTTAATGTTGATTTAATTTGTGACGTGTCACTGGTCATTAGTGAGAGGGGAAAATGAAATCAAATATTGTCAGCACCCTGAATTCTCAAGTATCCCATATCCCAACTTAAACCATACGATAGTATATAGGAAATCGTCTCAATCCTTGCCTTCAAATTTAAAATATTTTTCTTGGCATAGCATCAATAAAATTAGATCAACCAACAAAAGTAATAAAAACCAAGCCTTTATTAAACGCAGCGAGAAAATGCATAGATACATGTCTGAAAAGCTGTTGTTTTGAGAAAAACGAGAGCTTTATTACTGTGATGAATAAAGTACTTTTTAAATATTTCTTTTTTTACGTTGTTAGCTTTCAATCAAGGAACACAGCATGAATCAAATTAATGCAAATTACACGAGAGTGGTGACCAGTGACCATAAGCGGAACATGAGTTGACACTTTGGCGAAGGCCGCTCCGTGTGTGGACAGGACCAGGCTCTCCAGTTCTGGTCGGTGACAGCCATTATTATACAGAGTACTCTCTTCAAGGCCGGTGTGAAACAGTAACAAGTCCCGGGAATTAATTGCCTCCATCATTGCATCCGCATATAAAAGGAATGATGCACAAGGATACGAAATTCAAACATAGCTGGACGTCAATACATGCCAAAGGCAACAACATGTTGTATATAATTCAACAACGATCTTTAAGCATAATGTTTTATAAGTTGTTACTTCGTTTTGTAAAAATATAGTTTTAACTGCTGATGAAACTGAACTTTTTTTGAATTCGCTTTTAAATAACTTAAACTGAAATGTATTTTTAACTTAAATGTCAACTAAAACGCTACACATATAGTCTGCGAAAAGATAACAAGAAAATATTAATAAATTTGGAATAAAAGAAATTGTTGTAATATATTGTTAAGTTTACAATAATATAAATTTACATAACAAATAACATAAAATAAAAGAAAACATAAAATAATTAGGTTCTTATTAGCGTGATATTAAAAAATTGCATAAAAAGATTATTTTTAGAGTAAGAGAAAGCAGTAAAACGTTAACTACCCCACCCAACATTTATCTTGAAGGTACACTTCCGGTATTATTATGGACCATGCCACTTCCGGCTAGGAACTGTCAAACTTCCGTTTCCCAACTTGCCACTATTGCTTTATCTTTGTGGAACAGCCGCACTTTCCAGTTATTACTTAGACCTTCCTAACTTGACTATATATAATCATACAGTATCAATGTGTTTTTTAGTAATCTATGAAGAAAAACAGTGAGTTAGGATTGATTCATAGCCGAATTCACATAACTAAAATATTTCATATTATAGACTATATGTTTAAATAAAAAAATATAATAAAATCTCCATTAGTTTTAGAGCATATTATTTTTTATATCAGATGGCCGTAAAAAGCATTATTCATTACGTAACAGATAGCCGTTCATTTGAAGCAAAGTGTGATTTCTTCTAGGATTTTATAAACATAAAATCTTCTCCTTCTCTCCTAAAAGTTACTCGAGATACTACATTTACAAAATTTTAATTCATAATGAATGGGTACAGTTAAAAACCACTAATTAAAAAAATAATTTTAATTTTAGATTTTTAGCAACAGAAAAGTATTGAAAATGTCAATCAGGAGAGGCCTCTAAACTGAAGGAGTTTAAGCTGGGAGACAACTCAATCCAGGGACTGGCTCCACTCTTTAACGAGTTTCTAACCTAATTACCTTTGGCAGAATGTATTTTTACCGTTTACGTTAGAGCAATAAGGAGTCCAGTAGGCCTATAACAAAATTTTATACAATCGGATCAGATTTTAATTAGGATACATTATTTAGGATTGTGGGACTGCAATTTGTTTTACTTGAAATAGAAATTTATCTCATGAATGTATAAATGAATTAATGTTTCTTTTATTACCTAAAGTAACAAGTCATGATACAGATTATCACGAACGATTCCTACGATAAAAAAAACCGTACTATATGTGTTGGCGTCTTTTTGTCATGTGTCACCCCCACCCCTGGGACTGTCGGGGGTGCGTGTGTGGCGCAGGTCAGTTTGGAACGTACCGTCGTCAGTGTCGGGTGTCTGCCACACAGGCAGACGTTTCATTTTCATTTCATTGTTAAGTTTCAAACAATCATTCATTTAACATATTTCACACATTTAAGTTATCATTTACATTTGTTATCATCATTTTACATAATTATCATTCAATAAACTGTGTTTTATTAACGTGAGCATTTTCATTTACAGTTATCACACCAGCTCAATTAACTTTAAACATTTATCATAATCCATTATTTCATTTCAATACGTATTACGTTCAGTCTTTAGTGCGTGTGCGTACATATTTTTGGTCCTCCGGCATTGGATCACGCGATTCGTGTGGTTTACAGTTCATGTTCAGTGACTTCAGTGCAAAGTTTTGAGCTGGAATAGTGAACTCGAAGACATCGAAGGCGAGAGAAAGCTGCAAGACACCACGGCTGGACAATAGGGTCGGCGAGTTTTATTGCGCGGCAATAAACCCTTTGGAGGCCTTTCCTTCGTCACAGTTGACACCAGCCCCTACGAAGCGGAGCGCAGCCGAACATCCCTTGCCGAGCCGAGCGGAGCCGAGTCGACCCGAACCTCGCCGAGAGCAGCAGACAAGTCCCGAGCGGAGCCGAGTCGACCCGAACCTCGAGAAGCAGACGACCCCCGCCCCGAGTGAGCCGAGGAGACACGAGCGGAGCCGAATCTTCCCGACCACTTCAGGGCAGACGACGACTAGCTGATAGAGGGGGTGAGTGACCGGTGTCAAACATAACCTTTTGTCCATTCATGAAACCTAACCAATGTTTTTACCTATCAAACTCCTATCTTGAATTTATCAATATTCCTCATTATTAGTACCTCGATCACTGAGTTATTTCAAATATCTTCAAAATGCCTGACACGGAAAAGCAGTTAAAAATATTAACAAACAAAAGAGGACAATTAAAAGGAAAGTTAACACGTTTTGAAACATTTATTCTAAATCCTAACAACCATCAAAATGTAACAGAAATCGAACTTAGAGCAGAAAAAGTAAAGGATCTACTGACAGAATTTGAACAAATTCATGAACAGATTCTAATCCTAGATGAAACCTCAGACCATTCTGCAGAAATTGAGGAATTCGAACAACAGTACTACGAATTATTAGCAAAAGCAAAAAATCACATTAAGATTAACACTATTCAAAATCAAACTTCTACTCAATCAGATACAAATTCACCATCACCGTCTCACAGCAACAATTCAGTCTCTGTAAAACTACCAACAATCAACTTACCATCCTTCTCAGGAAAGTTTGAGGAATGGATATCGATTTTTGATACTTTCAAATCATTAATCGATCAAAATGACAGTTTGACTGATGTGCAAAAGCTGCACTATTTGAAAGCTTCACTGACTGGTGATGCAGCAAAATCTTTGGACAACCTAGAGTTAACCACAGCTAATTACTCTATAGCCATTTCCTTGTTAAAGGATCAGTACCACAATGAAAGACTTATTGTCCAAAACCATGTCAAAGCTCTTTTTCATCTGCCATCACTGCAAAAGGATTCTCCACAACATCTCAAACAGCTTATTAGCAGCATACACACACATGTGCGTGCACTAAAATGCTTGCAACAACCAGTAGAGCACTGGGACACACTGTTAATTCAAATTCTCATTCCCAAACTAGACTCCTCAACTCAACGTGAGTGGGAGTCTTCAACAGAGCCCAGAGAGCTCCCCACATTCAAACAGTTGACAAATTTTCTGGAAAAAAGAAGCCAAATCCTTGAAAACATCAGTTATAATAAAGTACAGATCCAACAACAACAAAATCCACCAAATCATCCCAGACAAAATCAAGTCTCTAAACCCAGATCCTACTCGTATCTCACAACACAACAAACACAGAATTGCAAACTTTGCAATGGCGATCACGCCACATTTCAATGCTGCAAATTATTCAAGGGTCCCCATGAAGAGAAAATCAAAATGCTGACAAATGCAAGGATTTGTCACAACTGTCTTCATCAGGGGCACACAATTGATCAATGTAGATCAAGAGGATGCAAAAAGTGTGGCAAAAAACACAACACTCT
Source organism: Neoaliturus tenellus (assembly GCA_030545055.2). Classification (NCBI taxonomy): domain Eukaryota; kingdom Metazoa; phylum Arthropoda; class Insecta; order Hemiptera; family Cicadellidae; genus Neoaliturus; species Neoaliturus tenellus. Next base: position 164,350,159 of record CM061532.1, on the reverse strand, counting down.
GTTGCATCTTGACCCTCAGCCACAGTACACGAGACACACAGCAGCAGCAGCAGCAGAACCCGAGAAACAATTTACAAAGTCTCTTGGAAGTTGTGCTGTACCAGCCTCAGAAAAAAGGGCAGAAGTGCTTTTGTCTACCGCCTTAGTACGAATTGTCAGCCCTGAAGGCACACCATTGACTTGCAGAGCTATTCTCGACAGCGGCAGCCAATCAAGCTTCATCACAGACGAGGTTTGCGAGAAATTGCAACTCAACAAAGCAGCTTCATCACTTGTAGTTACTGGTATCAGCGAGGGAACTACTCACATATCATCTAAAGTTAACGTAACAGTACAATCTCTGACTTGCAACCATGCAGTACATTCAGAGTTTTTAGTATTACCTAAGATCACAGGCCTTCTTCCGACTATCCCTATCGAAATTCAATCATGGCCACTGCCACAAAACATCACTTTAGCTGACCCTACCTTCTCAAAACCTGGAAGAATTGATCTTCTACTTGGTCAAGAGCATTTCTTCGATCTCTTAGAAGATGGCAAAATTCAAGGACAGAACATGCCAACACTACAAAACACCAAATTAGGCTGGGTGGTAGGAGGCAAGACAACAAACTGCAATAGTGAGGGAACAATCTCTAGTTTGCATGTTACAATGGATCACATCGATCAACAACTTCAACAAGTTTTGGAAATTGAACAAGTAAACTACACCAAGACTCCTTTGTCTCAAGAGAAGGCATTGTGTGACGATCATCACAGAGATCTTACATCAAGAACAAAAGAAGAATCACACTGGCCATCATCGGCAGCAGCCTCATTAAGGCAAGAGAGTACATTCTCTGAAGAAAGGTTCAAGAAAAAGGTCTCAGCAGAAGCAGTTCTGACATACGAAAAAATGTACACGACATTGACAATGATCGAGGCTTGCCTAAATTCCCGACCTTCAACCCCCTTGAACACCTCTCCTAGTGTTCACCACTTGGAGTGTGAACACCTCTTCCCTTGACACCAGGTCACTTCTTTACAGGAGATTCTCTATCACCTCTACCAGAGCCAGACATCACCGACACCAGGGAGAACCGTCTGTCGCGCTGGCAGAGAACGCAGCAGCTTATGCAGCACTTCTGGCGACGCTGGTCAACGGAGTACCTGTCCCAGTGTCCCAGCTCCAACCGAGGCAGAAGTGGACTTCAGGGACACCAAACATCTCACCCGGGCAAGTGGTGCTGGTCAGGGATGAGAACCTTCCGCCCTTGAAGTGGATCACCGGTGTCGTGACGGACGTCCATCCTGGAGCCGACGGACGCGTGCGAGTGGCCACGTTGAGGACAACCTCGGGACTGTTGAAGAGAGCTGCCAACCGCCTCTGTGTACTGCCCATTGACAGTGAGTAACAGAGTCAACTCATTTTATCACCTTGTGTGCATTTAAACTCAGTGCAAGTGCTGTGTAAAAAGTTCTCATCAAATTGTGCAAATGTGTATATAGTACCACTTTTCAATATTATAACATGTTTTACATTAATCTTGTTAACGCAAATCATTGTTATTTGAATTTTTATTTTATCTTGTATTTGTTTTGTTTCAACATGCATATTTCAATCCTATTCGATTGTACAGTATAATTTGTTTTTGTTTTGTAGAGGTGTCATTTCAAAGGTTTTACATATTTTACAAATTTGTCCAACTTTCCTAACATTTTCATATCATGTGTTATGTACTGTACATAGTAGGCCTATTTACATTTGTGTTTTGTTCAGTCAAATTTTATCTATTCGTAACGTTATTTTATTTTATAATTGCTGTTTAATTTTTGTTCTAATTTGCATTTAAAATGTTTATTTTTATTTCATTGTTGATACTATTTTCATGTTCAAATTGGCATCCGTGTACATATTTCTTGCATTTAATTTTTGTCTCATTTCAATCTTGTTTGTATAACATTCAGTATCAGTGAGTACAAGTAGAGTTTTACTTACCAAGTTTTTAAGACTTATATTATGAACATAGTTCACAAGTTGTTGTAAATACAATATTTATATATTCAATTTCATGTTTTTCAATGTTGTTTCATCATTGTATAGCGTCAAGAATGTGTTTTCACTATATTTTAATTTTTCACTATTTTATTTCATTATTAATTATTTACAATTGTCGGTTCCTTCATTTTGAAAGGGATCCTTTCAAGGCGGGCGGGATGTTGGCGCCTTTTTGTCATGTGTCACCCCCACCCCTGGGACTGTCGGGGGTGCGTGTGTGGCGCAGGTCAGTTTGGAACGTACCATCGTCAGTGTCGGGTGTCTGCCACACAGGCAGACGTTTCATTTTCATTTCATTGTTAAGTTTCAAACAATCATTCATTTAACATATTTCACACATTTAAGTTATCATTTACATTTGTTATCATCATTTTACATAATTATCATTCAATAAACTGTGTTTTATTAACGTGAGCATTTTCATTTACAGTTATCACACCAGCTCAATTAACTTTAAACATTTATCATAATCCATTATTTCATTTCAATACGTATTACGTTCAGTCTTTAGTGCGTGTGCGTACAATATGAGATAAACTAGCATAAGAGTAATTTATGCAAACTACAAAATAAACCAATATGAGGAAAATAATATACGAAATTCAATCAATGCAATTAGAGGTCTACATGTGTAGAAATAAATGGACAAATCTCAGGAGTATCGTGGTCTGTTTACGAGTGGTAACTGAACAACAGAAGACAAAACAATTAGCGAACGAATTAGACATGAGGGAAACTAGCGGCCCGTGCCACCCCACCATCAGTTGGTCAGATTTGAAGTGCAGTTCGATCAGATAAAGCCCCACATTGGAGGACGTTAATCAATAAGAAAGATGTGCTTGGAAAACTGTTACAGATTCCGCACTCAACCTTTATTGTTTCTTGTAGGCTACCTTTCTGCGACAACCTTATGTTTTCGTTATTATCTGAATTGTTAGCTAGACTTTATGATGCTTTTTAAGAACAAACCTAACTGAATAATAGAGAGAAGAAAATTAAAAGTAATGATTTTAGTCTTTTTCGAATTAAAATGATAAAAACCCGTGAGAGTGAATACGAAATGTAAAGATAATCGTTGTCAATGCGTTAGACACTTTGACTACTCGAGCTTTTAACAGCGAGTGTTCACAATGGAGCAAATGAATTCCGAGTTGCTGCTACCGTTGCAAACTGTTATGCAAAACGAAACAGCACAGTCAACATTTGTTAACATTATCAATTCAGCAAACTACTTTGAACAAAAAATATACCCGTTCGGTAGACGAATTGATTTTTTCAATTAACCTGCACACTGAATCTTGAATTGGAATCAATCTTAAAAATTAATTAAAATTAAAATTAAAGAAAAGTAAACAGAGTCCTGTGTATACTTTTATAGTAAAAGGATAAATTTACAAAAAGAACGTCAAATGGATAGTAAATTTACAAAAATATATCTAATAACATAACAACATTAGTCTGAACAAAAAATTTAGCTTCTGTGTAGGAGGTGAAAATAAATAGGCATAATTGTCTTTATGCCATTTGGTTCAAAGAGCATAAATGCAAACAATGATGACCATTTTTTAACATAAATAGAATCAAAACGTAAAGGAATGACGATAAAAATCAATAAACCAGTATGTTTTTATTTACTCTAAAATGAAGGCTATATTGAATATTTTTTGCATCAAAACACTAGGCCACTAAAATGGCCAAACTAAAACAGTAGATTGGGTAATCTCCGAAACCATCGGTGCAGTTAGAAACAGTAGAGGAATTAGATGGAATTGAATTATTCCATTGGTGCGGAGGATCACAATCCGGGCGATAAGCCGCAGGAGACAATGGCAGAGATATCGGCACCGGTGCGGGCCCATTGTAGCCTACACAGTACATAACAGTAGCGGCACGGCAGCACAGAACAGCACGGTAGCACAGTAGCGCGGAGGGGGTGACGATAACGTAGTGGTGACAAGTGTCTCGGACGGAATATAGAATGCAATCTTCTAGTTCGACATTATACTTGAAACATAAGAAAAAGAAGCAAGGAACAACTATAGGCATTTTGAGAATATTATGTTATAGACAAGACTATAATGAAAATTAGATTGGCATAGAAAAAAATAATATACGCAATCATTAAAGAGTTTCCAGTAAAATACCAATGTATTGTGTTAACATTTCTGCCAAATAGGTAAATTATAATGAAGTGTTGCATTATTAAAGGATGGAAAACAATTCTTATGTAGGTAAATATATTCGACATGATAGGCTACACTGAACGAAGGTAAGGGCAATTTTTAGCCTGTTTCTAACACCGGTCATTATTAGGTCAAAAATAACAAAACTTATATCATTGTACATCGCATACCTTATATACATTTTGTTTATCTATTTTATAAACTAAATTTACCAGAGAAAAGTATTTTAGTATAATATAGCCTCTTCTACATTTTGGTGTATACACAACAACTGAACTGTGGTTAATTATAACAATCCCGTACAATCAAATTATAACACTTAAACTTATTTTAGAACCTATTTGTAGTTAGTTATAGATTAAATTATTTATATCTGGTTATTCCACAATATACGAGGGGCGTCTGACATGCAATATTAAAAGACAATCACCTGTGAGCACCTAACTTTAAATGGGCTATAAATAATAACTCAGCCGCCCCACTAACCCGTCCCCGGATGGCATTTAAAGTTTCACCTCGTATACATGACTGAGTGCGACCAATCGTAAATATGCATCTCAATAACAATAATATAATAATTTTTTTATACTTTTAGAGTAGGAGAAGAGAACCTAAAAATTAAGCATCGTAATAAGGGAATACTAAGTGCCCATGTTGCTCGACATCGAGCAATTTATTTTGATACAGTACAAAAGTTGCATTAGGTTCTAAATCAATGACATCCGACCAATCCAACATTGTGAATATTAGTGATCAACAAAAACTACAGCTGTACATTAACAGATGTTTAAAAACCTCAAAACAATCTCAATGTTATTATAGTGGGAAATTTACAAATTTAATTTATGTATAGCGCCCTTACTTTATGTCCGATTTTTATCAAATTTTAGGCGGAATCAACCACAGACCAAGCCCTATCAAAAGACACCAAAAACTTGAATATCAGTTGAAAATTGTAGGAAGAGTTCTAAACACAAAAAAAACCCCTTAGCATATTAAATAAGTATAGATTTCACAGGTATCAGTAAAATAATTGGGAGCTTGCATGTTTTAGAGAATCAAAAAGGTCTTCAATTAATGCTTTCTTTTAATGCCTATGAAGTGGTCAATGAAATACTTCCATAATTTAAAAGAGACTTAAATGTGCACCAATTAATAAAAAAACCATTTAGTTGTATGCAATTAAAAATCTAATTAATTTCTATATTTAATTCAAAATTGTATTCGTTTTTTTTTTAAGTTTCTATTTTGCTTTTCTTTTATGCTGCTATAAAATAATATACATAGTAAAAAATTAAAATGTCTAAGATTACTTTGGCAGTAGGCTTAAGTTCCGTTTTAAGCTTCAAACGGTAAACGAAATGGATTTAAAATGTTTGTACATTTTATTTCGGACAAATATACATGAACAGTCTATTATTTATTTATCGACATCAAAAACAAACTATATGATTTAACCATTTAGAAAACACAATGTTAACGAATTTAATGTAGCCTATGTGTTAAAACATCTAAAGTTAGTATGGCAGTCACGAATAAGATTAGTTGATCATTAATGTTGATTTTATAATTTAAAGAGGCAGAGGAAACTACAAATAGATGTACAGAAGAGTAAAGACGAATAGTCATGTGTGCACTGTGGCTGTGACTGTGCAGTTGTAGACCGCCTCATGGTGGAACTGCGGCTTGGAGGGTGATTTGATTGTGCAAATTGGCCAAATGAGTTCCAACCTCATGCGTACCATCAAGACTTACTTTGAACGATTAAGTAGTTGATATAACTCTTAAAAAGCTTGGTTACTTAATTACAACTTAGTAGAAGATGACTAATTATAATGTAATAGACTAATTAATTACTGTATTTGACTTGTATGACATCTATAGGCATCATGCAATGTGTTGTACTCCAATTACAAGAACATTTTACTTAGTACCGGTATTTTTAATTCGTATTTTAGATTGAAGTCAAAATATAGGCTATAGCCATAGCTAAGCATTATTGTCACTTAGATATCTTTAAAAAGCCAAACTGAAGTAGTAGAGCAAGTAGAAAGATGGACGTTTTAACTGACTGTATATTATCGTAACTAACAGTATGGTATAGTGTTATTAAAACGATAATAAGTTTCAACTGAATTTCAGTGCCGAGAACCGATCAAATATACTTATTTATGTATACTTTTACCTTGTAAGTTTAAGCTATTATATTTCTAAAGTTCTGGAAAGCCATTTAATAATATAATGTAATTTATTTCATCACATCGCCAATTATTATTACACACTATGGTGCTGGTAGCGCCCATTACTGGATACTATACACTAAATCGTGATTTTATCGACCTATTTTTTTTTTTTTTTTTTTTTTTTTTATCAAAGTGATCGGTTTTATGACAAATGTCGAGATAAAAGGAGTTAATCGCCAGAACGACGCCCTGTGGACCGCCACCACTGATGTTGAGGTGGTGGTGCTGCCGCTGGTGTGGTGATAATGGGCCGTCAGGGCTGGTGATAACGATGGCCGTCTCTGTTATCACGGCTGGCCGCGGATATAGCCATTGTCCCCGTCTTCCGCCAAACTTTACCCCCATACGCTACCTAAACTGTTTATTTTACAATATTTCTCTGTTATATTTAGGCATTACTGTATTACATGTCAAGATAATTGTTACTCTAAAATTAAGTACAGGTGTTTATTTAATGACGAAAGAGAATATAGAATCTATAAAAGTTTTCTTGTCATAAAATGTATAATAATAACAACAACTAATTTTAAAAAGTGACTCTAAACACTGCTTAATATAATGTACAGAACTCATTGTTGCCAAATTGTGGTTTATATTCTATACATTTTATGATGCAGTCCATCGAAGTTCTCAAGATTAAAGATCTCATTTATTAAAATAGTAATAAAACGCGGTTTCTAATATCATGATTACTTACTTTTATTCGACCATTTATTTTTACCTTGATTCTAATCGCACATAACACACTACGACTAGAACACAAATGATGTGCCTCAAAAGGAAAACATAGTATTTTCACTATATGAATCGATGTTCCACAGCACACAAACTTAAAATAAATAAAACTCACGTATTTTCGTTCAATACCCATTAAAACAATTAGCGATGAGAAAGGCATATCTAAATTACAAATAACCCCAATATACAGGGTGCTGGGTGAAAATTAACTAGGTATTAAAAATTCTTACAAATTCTGTAATGATGATAATTATGTATTATAAAATCATGAATACGTGCTTGATTACATAAGAAAACATGAGAACCGGTTAAATGTCAACATTGACACTGTTGTTGTCAACTAACCTCCTCAGTCGGTCTGGGACACACTACACTCTTCTGAAAAAGTGAAATTGGAAGACTGGTGACAACATCTTGACAATGCGTCATCTATTTGCAGCGGATTTATAAAAAAAATGACCTGAGGCACTATTAAATGCTAAATATGACTTATTATTAAGACTTAATTGCCACAGGAAATCAGTAAAATTACATAATTCTATACAGTGTTATAATACTTTTTCACCCACCCTGTACTCCAGCCGGTCTGACGAGTAATCCATTAAATAAAAACGGAACCCCCTAGTCGAAACGGAATATATGAAATGGATACGGAACGTTTCCAAGAGAGATGGCCCATGTTTGCAACAAACCAATATTCATTTAGCGCCGACATAGCGAGTTGTGTTTCCATTTGCCACAGTGAGCCCCTGGGGCTGCGACCGCGCCGCGCTCTGCCGGACAAAAATGTAAACTCTCTCGCGGAATTAACCTCATAATTTTTAACTACTGTCCTCCTGTCCATACAGAGGTGTTGGCTGTTTGCAAATGCAATTTCCCATTGTGTGATGGTGCGCACTCAACTTCCACGCCGTTTGCAACAGATACAGCCCTGCAGGGACGATGGGCCAGAAGCAATCGTTACAACGGTTTGAAATGATTTGGCGAGCAACTGCATAAATTTACGACAAATTATTGACAGGTATTTATGAGCAAAAGGGTATTAAAACATATAAAAATCACATCTCTTGTTAGGTGTTAGCGTAACTATAATGAATAGTTTTTATTAATCACGTTTGTTAAATCATATCTTTCCTATTAGTGGTGTATTAAATGAATAACAGAAACGGTCAGAAAGTTCAATAGGATATTTGTATTTATAAGAGACTTATAAAAGACTCCAGCGTAAAACTATGGTAATGGACAGTCGTAAAAAACAAGATTGGGCGGGCTCATGAATTGAACAGCTCTCAAAATGTAATGCAAGTGAACAGTCACAGGCTACAAGTACCTAAACAATGTGGTTCCCAGATACTTATAATTATCAAAGGTCAGCACTGAGAGACATTAGAGTAAAATAACATGGAAGCTCGGTTCGTAACTAAATTCGTCCTAAAAGCCGGTGGTATCAACCGGCAAATGGCTCCAATAGTGGGGAACTTTATCCTCTTCATCATTCTATTACAACTAATTTGCAACGGTGTCAAGTTCCATCATGCCCAAGTTGAGCGCTCTCTGACCAACGGCACAAATTGGCGTGTTACACTAAAGTTAGCCCTGAACTGAGGCGTACGTGTCGTCCGGCCCGCGTGCGTCAAATGACATTTACAACTCAAGATCACCGATATAATCTCCTCCCTAAAAAAATCTATCGTTGGAAAAATTCATTCTATTATAATTTTATGTATTGCGAAATACTCACAAGATTATACTAAAACAATGTTTTAAGGTGTTTTGTGGTTCGAAATAAAGAAATGAAGATAACATTATACTGTACATTAGCTAATGTAAGGAAATCAGTACGGTAATTTTAAAGTTCTTATTCACGATTAAAAACAAACAAAATATACCTAAAAACTGTACCTTTAGTTCAAGATATAAAATCTCGTGCAATAGGCCCTACTGGAATTGCAATACATGATTTAAAAATTTAACAAAATGGATCAGTAAACTGTGTATCACTTATGAAAGTTCTTGTATGAATATATAAACAAATGAATTTAATGCTCCTGAATTCAGCAAGAAAATTCAAAAAAGTGTAGAGGAGTTAATTTGTTATGATTAAATGGAGGATTATACTCTATCCTATTCCAGAGGCAGAAATTGATTTAATTGCTTCTCGTGGTAATAAGAGAGGAAACGATACAAACCCACCATAATGAACAAGAATAATAATTATAAGTACAATTAGAGGCCGATGCCGATATTGAGAGAGACATTCGCCCAAATTCGCACGAGTCAGGCTGTGCCGCGATATATGAGGCTGCATATTGCTGAACCCTTTTTGCCGCGCAATTTATCAAGCACCGAGGCAGTGCCGTAGTAAGCAACCAAGCAACCCAGCTGCTCCCGCACTTTCGCTTCCGCCCGCCTGTCTTGTTCTGCCGATTATACTTAATTAAAATATAAAAAATAAAACAAAACATTGCTCTGCACCGAAGGACATTGGTGATGTACCCACAGTTAGAATAGAAGTACTTTTGTCGGCTGAGAAATTCTACAAATTACTACAGCATTACGCTATAAGAACACCATTTGCACTATTAAAGTTGTATGGGGTTGCGAGGACGAGGTTACACATGCAACATGCAGGTGGTTGTCGATCGAATCATGGCTATTGATGTTATTTGTTTCAATAAGATATTATAAAAACAAAGCAGGATCAAAAATATCAGATTTTAAAAACTGGCGGTAACTAATTCATACTCTGATTAATCTAGTGTCTTTTGCACGTGTTCTGTGAAATCAGCCAACAACTCAGTTCATCCGTTGTTAATCAAGTTCTATCTATTTATGGTTTTTTTTGTATTGTTTTCTTGACAAGTGGTAAATTTACTTAGTTTAAAGCGCCTTTGAACTGAATTGGTGGGGGAGGGGTTACACATTTTATTTTGTTCTTTAAATAATAAATTATTGCCAGACAAATCAGTGATGAGTTTCAATGGGTACAAGGAAGCTTTCAGAGCAAAAGCTACAATCGTGAGGCCGACACAGCGGTCCCTCAGTGAGATAATCGGTTTAACAGCCACAGCCAGTGTGGTACGGACGTGTTGTACACACCGGTGTGTTGTGTACACGGCCAATCGTCTCTGCCGCTTCAGTCAACTTATTCGGTCAAACCTAACATTTGGTGGTCATCCAATAAAACAATACGGAAACTGTCGGAAACTAATCAAAATGGAAGAGCTTTCGTATTTTGCAATAACTGTGTTACATATGTTAATGTTTGTATTTGTTTAATGACTAAGTTTGGTTATTTTTTTCGATTCTAGACTGTGAATTATTTGATTAAACTAAATATACAATATCTTTTGGTGCTTATGGTTTTATGGTTTTTGATGATTCATAAACATATTTAGAATCAAAGAACCCCTTTAATGGTTTGATTCAACTTTCATTTTTAAGGGTTTATTAAAAGTTTTTATAGTCTAATAAAAAGGGGTGGTATCGTTACATCGTGATATCGTTACTTAAGTATGTAGAGGACTTACATAGTGACACACATTACGAAATATTTTCAAGGATTAATATTTTATTTGCTTAGGCCTAACATCCATCAATATTAACACTTGCTTAATTTTACCATTTATAACCTTTATATTGATATAAAATAATAAAAATACACTTGTTTGATAATAAAAGGGTTAGAAGAACGTCTATAAGGTGGTAAATTGTTTTGTTGCACAACTACATATAAACCAAAAGGAAACTTCTAATTAACAGCACAAAATGACTATTTATTTTTATGGAACTTCGATCATAAACATCAATTGGACCAGGAAGTAATACAGTCGGTGCACCTAGGCCTATTGATGGGCTGCAGTTTACTATCGGTCATGTCAACAGTCGGCAGGCAGGTGTAAATGTTACAGCAGGCCGGAATTAGG